>JAUMJJ010000014.1:7022500-8222500 GCA_033556795.1 Tapera naevia
TCTGTATCTTGCTTTAGTGATTAGAATTATTTTCATCATCTGCTTCTATTTTCAGCTTCAAAACTCCTGTCTGACATTTATCTAAAAAGCAGGATTCTAGCAAGAAAATGTAGCTGGAGCCAGAACTCAGTTTCCTTTGGGAACTCCACCTCTAAAACATGATTTTTTCCCTCTGCCTACAGCATTTCAATTATATTAAATTCTCTAAAGCGCTGCTGTAATAGCTGCAAAAGTATTTTCCTGGTGAAAAGGTATAAATAAACATGCATAGAAAACAACTTCCATGTTTTTTAGGCAGTGGGAAGCCTTAAAAAATCTCAGCCTCTGGCAAAATTTAATTCTAACTGGAATGCAAGTTTTGTGACAGTATGTAAACCTCACCTGTGAGAAGTGCCTCTACACTTTATTTTGTACTTTTTAGTTTAGTCAATACAAATTATTCACAAACCACAGACCTGGCTTAAAGTATACATCTCTCACTTTGTATTTACTTTATTTCTTTTTGATTGGTCTTAATTTGGAATTCATATTCACAATCACAGTAGTTAGAAACTTGTTAAGTGACAGCTACAGTCCTGTTTCCAGAATGGGGTACTACAAGCAAAGTGTAACATGTCAAGAGCCATGCAATAAAATCTACAAGCTTGCATAAACATAGTCTTGAGGAAACTCAGGAGATCACCTAGCTCATCCTATGCCACAGCAGGATCAGCTTCAGTGATGTTCTATTTCATAGGGTTTTGTCTCATCAGTTCTTAAAGATTTTCGGCTCTGCAGAGCCATATCCTCCCCAGAAAATCTATTGCAGTTCTTCACCGTTTCTACCATTAGAAAGACTTTCCTAAAATCCAGCCTGAATTTTCCTTGACACATGCTCACTGCTCTTCTCTCATCCACCAAGATTATTCTTCTCCTCTTTGCAGCAGCCTTGAACTTACTTCATTGTGGCTGAGCCGCTTTTCCTTTACAGACTACCCATGAATCACTGCACAAAAGATTAGGCCTCATAGATTGAGGGTACTTCTGTAATATTGAACTGTAGCATTTTCTGATGGTTACCTTGCCTTCCAATGTCCCACTAAATCCCAGATTTCCACAGTAATGTATGTTTGCTAGGAAGGCTTTGTACTAATATTAAAACAGTGACTGCATAAAAACAGGTCCCCTTCCTCTTGCTTCAGAAATTACTGATGAGGGTGGAGGGGGGATTTCTGCAGAAGGAATCCAATGAAATAAATCTACCAGTAATATCCCATTTGCAGCCTAAAGAGCACTGGTTACTTTCAAGGCCTGTTAAATTCTGAAGAAAATAATGCCACGAAATACATTATGAAAAATGATTAATATGCAATGAATTTTGAAATAAAACACTGAACCAAGATGGTCAGAATGGAAAATGGCCTCCCGGCACTCAAGGGGGCCTTAGAACTTCTGTGCCCCTTTACTGCCCCAAAATGTGAGAGGAACCCGACATATTATGCTGGTACCCAATACCCCAAGCCGAGTTACAAGTGTCTGTGATCTGCTCAAGGAACACAAAGGTTTGTTGGGGAGTGCTGGGTGGTGGGTACCAGCAGGGCTGTGTAAGAGTAGAAGAGGAGCGTAACTTGCAACTTTCTTTAACTGGAAATCAGAATATATTATCTGGGGAAAGAGATATTGATCAAACGCACCCTTTTGTTTTCAGCAGTGTTTGGGATGAGAATTTGCCATTCAATTTCAAGCTAAGATTCAGTGAAAAGACTCTTATCTGACAGACCGGAATATAGAAACAGGCTGTTGCCATGACAAGAACCTTCTAATGTTGAAAAGCAACAAAGCTCACTGCCAGTCCAAATCTTCCTCTGCCCAAGCTGTACTACACATGTACCATAATATATGCTTACAATTGCATATGTGCTTAACTATAAGGTCACCAGAGATTTTTTTTCCAATGCCAACTTAGCACTCTTCAGTAGAATAGGCATAGCTGAATTTTACTCGAAGGCTACAGACAAAGGAAACAATTTTATTCTTTCACGGTGCGAGGAGGCAAGAGGGCAGAAAAGTTTTTTTTTGCAACAGAGACAGAGGTAGCGCTGTAGGGAACAAGACAGGTGAAGAGGTGGTTGAGCAACAGCCCTAGGAGTAGAGTAGGGAGACTAGAAAGGACCAAAAAAGACTCTGAGAGGCAACAGTGGGTACCGTGGATGTTGGCAGATGTTTTTTCTTCCCTGTTGCTATCCTTGTATCTCAGTAGCGATGCTTCCTTCATGCTCCGGGACACAGTTTCCCAGTTTACAATTCTCTTGGGAGCCTCATCAGCCCAGGGTCTGGGATCTCCATTGCCTTCTCCAGAAACAAATGTCCACTTCGTACTCCACAGCAGCCACCTTCCTTTGTTTCTCCACTGCGTCCCCACTTCCCAGGCTACTCTTAAGAAAATAGTATAAACTCACCTAGAAACATGATATCCTGCAAGTGCCAAAATAAGGTCTGCATACCATGTTCAGCATTAAGTATAGATGTCATGATGGATTTAGGTGGACCAGACGTTGTGCTGACCATTATGCTGGTGTATACACACACCGTGACACTGCTAAGACTGGCACTTCTTCACTTGTGTGCCAACAGGTCACTTACTGTGACTTTACCACTACTCAGTGAAGGCAACAGGCACCCTCACTTCCATAGCGCGAACTAATAGCTGCCCTTATGTATTTGGCACACTTTAGTTGGATAAATAATCAACTAAAAAACTCCACAAGTATACACACAATTAAAAATTCTTCTTTGGAACCACACAAGGTACCACATGCAAACAAAGGAAACTAAAGACTGACTGCTGGATAACGTGGGCAGAACTGGTCTATGGTATCTGGCTTAAAGATTGCCTTCTTTTTGGCAGTATGAGTGTGGTTTTGGACACTGGGCCTGGGGGAGAATAGTCAGCTGTGTGAACAGGAAGAAGTGTGATGAGTTTAAACAATGCAAGCCTGAACTCCAGTCTGGTCTTTGCCTTCTGTAACACAGATGTACACCATGAGACTTCTCATTAATTCTAAACATTTTCAATCAGGCCACAGCAGTCGTGATTTACATAATGTAACTTTTAACTGCTTTAAGAATTGGTTTTTTTAGTGCTGGCAATATCCAGCTGCATTAGTTGCCACAATTTCAGGTTTCAATGTCTTTTCCTTCTTCTATTTTTGTCTGGAATTAGGTTATTTAATTTTCTTTAACTGTCTATTGTTTGCAGTAAAGAGAAGAGCTTTTAGATGGGTGAGGAAATGTTTAACTTTTCTAGAACTCCTCTCAAATGAGTGGAAACTGAAAGGTTGGTAAGCCTGAGGATTGTCAAGTCAGGAAACCTTTTACAGCCTCACCTTAAATGGCAACAGAGAAGATGTCTTATGCTGGTAAAATGCCTTTGAAGTTAATGTAAGGTTATAAGCCAAAATATTCAAATAAGAAGAAAAAGCAATTCTGGACACATTGGTTCACCTGTGAAAAAGTCACAGTCTGAGCCGTCTTATGGGGCACCTATATGCTGCTAGCCTTGGGTCAGCACAGGGTCTGGTCCACCTAACTCCAACTTAACCTCTGTTTTATCTGCTTAAGAGGAACGTGGTGCACAGTCCTCATTTTGGCACTTGCAGAAATCCACATATATATAGATTAGATTATCTTAGTTTTGTCACACAGCCTCATTAACTTGAACCTTTTAACGGAAATCTGATTGTTCTCTTACCTCTGTTGTTGGTTGGTTGGTTTAGCTTCAAGCTCATTAATTTACTACAATTTCTGGCATCTTGAATGCAAACTTTGCATTGCACACCACGTGGTTAATGATATCCACTTAAGCAGTTATCATCCATCAATAGCATTTATCAAAGTCTTTCTTTTCCTTGTGGAAAACCCACTTTTGTTTCAATGCGTTGGTGCTCCTTCAGCAGCAAGAAAATCAATAAACAAGAGTGTAAGTGTATAGTAGTAATAAGAAGTTCAGGAATAACAGGACCATTTATCTATTCCTTTTTTATTTTATGACATTAATGTCTCTCTACATAAATTTCCAAGGACAAGATATTACAAATTATTTTTGAAGGCAGTTTTTTCTCAAGTCTAAAACCATCAGTTTTGTATTCCTTACTTACCCAGTGTAAGGATTATAAACAATACCAATGCTGCCGATGCCCTTCCACACTTTTCCATGTACACAGAAATAGCAATGTATTAAATACATCCCTCTCCTCTCAGAACTAAGGAAAAGATTATTCACTGAAAATGGTACAAAAAACAAGAGCTGTGTGAAGGATATCTATTCAGATTAAAGATTTAGCTTAAACTTAATCAGTTGGACTGCCATAGTTATTCACAACGATGTGCTATACTGGAAAGTAAAGGACTGACCGATACAAATATACGGAGAGTCTGAGGGTGGAAATAAGGCTAAATTCCAGTTATGATTTTGTTTCTGATAGAAAATACACTATTCTGAATGTACTTATTAATGTTTTTAAAAGCATTTTATGCTGAAGTCAAAGGAAGTTAAAATGCTTAGATTTAATACGTTATTCTATTCTTGTGAAATGAAAATGTATTACTAAGTCTAGCTGCATAAGGTTGATAAAAAAGCACAAGCACACATCTTGTAAGAGGCATCTAAACTTGTATATGCCACAGCTGGAAAAATAAGAATATGGCACATAGATCTGTCTATTCATTTAGTTCAATAAATATTCTTTTTAAATAAAGTTGAATGCTGTGACATTATCATTTGAATATCCAACATTATTCAATGCCAATACACATACTGCTTTCAGGAAATGCACTGAACTCCTAAAAAGAGATAGACACTCCTTGAAGCTGAAATAAGGAGCTACGTCAAAAAGAATCATGGGTCTAGAACCATTGTTATCGGTTTGGTATTTTGCATTGTTACTACGTAATATTTTAACTCATGTGTATGTATTCTGTCAGAAACTAACTTCTCCACAGAAGTCTGAAAAAATGTTTTTGAGCTCTGTTTGCTTCATATTTTTTAGTCTTTGACACGTTAGAAAATTCTAACTTCTCATTTTGTATGTGTGTAAAAAACTACCAAGGGACAGAGCAGGGCAAAGCACCATCTGCCTCTTCAGTGATCTCTAGGGTATCTCAGTAAAAATAATGGCTTCTATGGGACACAGCATTCACTGTGCTGTGTTTCCTACATTGTTTTCCTCTTATTTTTATAAATCCTAGGTGCAGAATACAGCAGTTGCCGCTCCTTATACCAACACGGGACTCAGAATAGCATTCACAACATTTGGAGGTATTTAAGGTGCTAAAACATTATAATAAAAACTTATACAATTATATATATCAGTGCCTTAGTTTTCTGAAATTTAGAGATAACCCTTGTCTGGGATTCCCTGCCTACCCATTGGCAGCTTTGTTTTTCAACCAGGTAAACAAATAAGCCCAAACCATTTTTTGGAAACTCATCAGATGAAAGATCAGAGCAAATATGAATCTTCATCATGGGAAGAATAAAATCCTTCCTACCCACATAGCCCACTACACAAAGACCAGGAAGAAGCTGGGGAAGGCATCCTAGAACAGGGCAGAGAGATGCTGCGGTGAGATGGCCTCCTGATGAGCTGCTATGTAGGAGAATGCTGGATGTAGGGCTACCATGTTTGTGAAATGAAACTACGCATATTGTCTAGCCACATAGGAACTAGTTAGCAAAGAAATTTGGCAAGGCTAAACAGAAATATTTTTGGTTTGAAGTCTTCATTAGTTTACATAGGTATCTGTACCTGGGCTATTTATTTTATAGCTAATTCAGGTGACTTTAGATGTTTTATTATTGGGTATAGTATATAAAATCTTTTCAGATATTTTGGAGAGTATACTGAATTTCTAGACCTTGAAGGAAGATAGATGTGGATACTGAGAATCCGTGCTTTAAAGAGCCAAGACAGATCAATATTAACCTTTTCTTCATTCCTTTGTCTTTCACACCCTCTTCTTCAAGGGTGTTTCTCAAAGCTTTCTCAAGAGTGTTTTAAACAAATCTGGCACCCATACTACTGAGTCAGTCATAGCAAAACCACTTACCGTCCTTTTCCTTGGCCTGGGAACATTTTTTATAGAGATGCTGGTTGGTACCCCACCTGCTGCAGAACAAGAAGCTTTTTGTTCCTTGGCACTGCCAAAATCCTCACTCTAGGCATTACGCATCTCAGTACAAATCTCTACGCTGCATTTAGGGTTTTAACTAAATCTGTTTTTTCACGCATCAGCTCTTCCAATGGCTCTTACAATGCCTTTTTCAGACCTTTTCTACATGGCCACTTTTCAGGCATGCCTAAGAGACATGCCCAGACTGTATTTTCTTGAGAACTTCAGCTCCTATTTCCTTCAGGAACATCCTATATATATAGATGTCTCTAGTTATGTAAATGCTGGTTAAATGAGAAAATGTCAGCAGATGGTGCTCAAGAATATGCAGCAATACTCTTACACACATTAAATGGCTTCTACCCTGCCTTTCTATGCACAGATTTCTGTCTCAAGACCCATAGTCCGATACTATTTTTAGTTGGGGTTGATCCTGAAACAGACATATGCAGCATGTGCTATCTGAAAGGGCTCCTTCAGCCCCCAAAGAGCCCATGTTCGGGCATAACAAAGGAATTCAGACTTTCCATTGGAGTAAACCTACCGGTAATTTTCTTAAACATTATTTAGCTGAATATTCTTTGGGGTTGAATACTGTTATCTTCTTTGTGCAGGGAAAGACACTGAGCTTCACAGGATCCGAATGCACCTAACATCAGCTGCTCCTATTGCCATGTCAGGGAGGCACTTCAAGCTTCCTACAGTTTCACTATTACATTAAATATCATATCAAGCAGATGTAAATATTCTGAAGGGCATCATCTAACCAAGAGCAAGAGATTTCCGATTTCTCCTCATGAGACTGTTCACACACATAAACACCTGAGTGTGTGGCTACATAGACTGTTATCATTTGAAACTAATAAAAGTCATCCACTGAGAAAATGTACTAACATCCATCAAAGGCAGAGCTGGTCAAGATCTGTGAAGTTCACCATGAGTTGCAGTATACAATGAAGAAAAACTCACCTGGCAGAACTCATGAACCATATAACCTAGCATGTGAAAGCTGCAAGTGCCAGATTTTTAACAAAATGATATTTCACAGGGCAAGTCTGAGTTTGAACACTTCTTAAAAAGGAAAAAATATCAGAGAAACTAATAGCATCAGTCAGGCTAAAAACCTAGGAAAGGCAAACATGTCATTGAGTAAATTGTCTGAATTCTTTCGTCTATGCAGCAGCATTTAAAGGCAATACAGTCCTCAGGTCTAGACCACATTAGAAAAAACAATGAAACAATAAAACAGTGAAACAATAAACCCATGACAATTGACTGGCATTAATAATATATCACATTTGGTTACAGGATAATTTCTTTGCACTGTGCTTTAGGCATCAGTTAATGCCATATTTCCAAACTGCAGAATTTCTTGTGCAAACAGAAATTTCTTTTTTCTGGAAAAAAAAGGACCATCATTAGCTGACTCCATGGCAGTCTAAAATAGCTTGTCTATGAATATCCAGGAATAGAGCAAGAAAGCTGTCTCTCCTGCTTGTTAAATTCTAGAATTTATAAGAAATTATCCCTTTGGACATCGGTGATAGGGCACAACTGCTCTACAATAGTCTTGAAAAAACAAACAGATGGACACACCACCGTGGATTCCTGCCCCTATACAGAGTATAGTAGGTTCATTTAACCCCTGTCAATACCAATCTTAAGGAGCTCTCATGTCTTTTGTTCAGGCCTTTTTTCCAATCCTTACCAAAATAGTAAAATTACATGAAGATCTTGAGCAGTGTTTACTTTTGATTACGATTTCCAATTGGGAACTAGTGAGTTCAACAAGAGACAAGGAATTGCTTATGCTTCATAATGCAAATTCCTGGACAAATTACTCTGGTGCTGTGTTTGATATAGCTACTTTTTACACTCTGAGCTGGAATGGTGAACCAGATCAAGCCATAAAAACAAAACTTCTGACTTGCATATGCCAAATGGTATAAATGACAGGTGTGCTCTCAAGTGTAAATTAAAATTAGAGTTATTCTCTTTTGCATTAGCTGTTAACAACCACAGACAATATGCCAGCAATACCTGATATCTGCATAAATTCATCTTCACAAGCCTTTTCCTGCAACTATCCGGAAAAGTGTTTGCCATTTTGTCACCTTTTCACTCCATGGTCTCCATCACTCACAGAATAGGATAAAGTACTTCTCCCCATGAAATTTCATTAGCATTGATAAAATCACAATTCCATTTACAAAAAGTAAGTCTCAGTGGCCTTAACAGAAGCCCTTTCTGTTTCAGCCATTCTTTGCATCACAGAAAGGATGTCATCTGAGCCACCACAGCCAAACACATCCTTTAGTCTCCAGGATGAGCAAGTTCAAGAGAAAATCCACAGAACCAGCAGGACATACAGTCCTAATAGTGCAGTTTCTCAGTACAAAGAAGAGCTTTGTATTTAAAAAATGCGAATTTTCTATGCATTTGTAGAAACAAAATTATATTTTATTCCACATAAAAAATAGCTATTAATCATTTTAATGACATATTTTACGTGTTTCAGTAGAATTTCCTGTGTAGAGTTACAATCATTTTCGAACCACTGCTAGGAGGTCAGCAATATATAATGTTCTGCTGCCGCATAACAACAATACAACACAGATAATAGCTACCTTTTCAGTTGTGCCATAAGCTGATGTCTAGCAAAAGTATGTGTCGTCTACTAAACACTTTAGTATTTTGCATGTACAGAACTCAGATACTTTGGATCTACACAGGCATGTTAACATTTCACAGTGCTTCAAAGGCTCATGACAAACAAGCCTGAATTGCCTTCTGTTCTTCATGCACTAAAGCTGGACTCTAAGCAAGCAAATGATCCTTGAGCTCTCCCTGCCCCCAAGGATGAGTTCGCCTTAGCTGTTTGTGTGCTGACTAACTGTGATGAACATATGGTGAGCAGAAGATGGTTGTAAATGAAACCAATCTGTGCATTGTAGCCACTTAGCGCTATATCTGGGCCATGTTCTCTTGGCTGTCTACCTGGTGCCCACCACCATCTACAGATCCTGAGGAAAGTCCATCTTTACATCCACCACAGGCTACAGATGCTAACCACAGGCAACAAAGAGCATAGTAAACAAAAGAAGAGTAGTAAAGAAGCTTTTTGAATGTCTGCTATTGTCTCTGGGTGACAGGCTAGCCAAATTTCATTAAATGGATAAACCCCCATGAAAGAGCAATAAATACTCATGGGGTGGATGGTTATAGCATCAGCAATTGAGCAGTTTCTTCAAAATTTTCTGATTTATAAACCCAAGAAATTATCTTTGCAAGTGTAGAACTAAAACTCTTAATTTAAATAAAATCTGCCCAACTACTAAAGAGAAAATTAAACAGAAGCAAAGATAATGAGGTTAGTAGGAGAATTGAGAGTGAAACAGAAAACCTGAAGGACAGCAAAAAAACATATGCATCCACCCAGTGCTGAAGAGGTCAGGACGGGCATATAACTCCATTAACATCAAAGTCATTAGAGTATGAGATAACAGTTTGTTACATTATCATTGGGAACAGCAGACAATGAGTTATTGTATTCCCATTTACTTAATTTCATATTTTTCTGATAAATTAAAATGAAATATACTCTAAATGCATTGCTAAGTACAATTAGACTATTTAAAATTTAAAATTTAAAATTATAGACACTCTTATCTAATTTGACTTGTGATCTCCTTATGCTTTTTAATCTGAAAAACTACGTCTTCTGCCAGCTGAGATACTCCCTTTGAGAAGGCAGTTTGAGGTTTGTGACTGACACACTTTTTGTTCTCTGATGGCTCTGCATCTCTTTTTGATTTTTGGCTGTCATATTAGGCTGCTGCAGCAATATTGCTAAAGTGGTGTTCTAGTTTACAAAATTGAGAAAGCTTTACAATAGCGTAATGAATATTCTCTTATGGAGTTGAAGAAACACAAACAGCGCTCCTGATAATGCTCTTTAACATTCTGAAATCCTAACTTCATCCTCTAGCAGAAATGTACACATTTTTCTCTTATATTAACGAATTTTTATAGCAGCAATATGGTAACTCCAGGTGGTGTGGTTATCATGAGATAATCACTCCCCTAGAGGATACCTCTTAACACCCCAGAGGTGAAGATAACCAGGCCTCCTCTCATGCCTTATTACTTATATATATGCTGATGATAGCAACTAGAAAGAATTGTTAAACATGAACAGCATGCAGAATTAATCTACACTGTCCATTTGTTAATTATAAAGGCACTGAGCACTGCCAGTGAGCACCATCTACAATTTTACATTGTCATCATAATTAAAAAGTGTTAGTATGTGAGTTTGTGTTGCAACAACATCAATCAAAGTCCATTTCCTGACATGTGCAGCAGAAGCAGTATGTTCCGCATAGGTTATTTCTGGAATTGTATTACTTACTATAATAGAGCCCTGTCATGCTACCTCTATTGCACCAAATATACCTGCCATGGCTGCAGTGGCTTATTCCATTTCCTGGCTCAGACTTTCTCAAGCATGCAGTAAATAGAATTGTTGCAAAAGAAGTTTGAATTTATACAGTATTCTGCAAAAGGATGGGGTTTTTTTGCATTTTTATGCACTGCAAGACTTTTTTTTTTGTCTCTGCCCTCTCTTTTGGATATCCATGAATATGCTGCTAAGAACAGAGAAACATTTCTTACAGAATTGGGCCAGAGAATTGCCAATAACAAGAATTCAACACTAGTGGAAATTTTGTGTAAATTAACACCCAAAGTGCAAAGAAACAACAGAAAGGGTGAATCGTGTCATGGGGTAATCATGCTTCTGGCACAAATCATGTGGCACTTTGTAAGACTATTGTAAAATAGTCTACAAAACTTACAGTTGTGGCTCACTCAAACTCCATCTACTGAGTCCCTCCAGACCTCAGTAAGATATGAGCAGCCACATCTCTTCTTCACTCTCACCTGCAAAATGCTTTCTCAAACAAGACAGCTCAGAAGATTTTCCACTGAAGTAGAAAGAAATTAAAGAAGCTCTGGCTTTGAAAGATTTTACTATTTATAAAAGAAGCATTAGGCGTGCAGGGGAAAAAATAATTTACGAATATTCCTCCCTTACAAACTGCAATGAAAGAATGTGAAAGGAGGGAAAGTAGTGGGAAGTTTAATATATATTTTACATCAATGTCCCACTTGTTTACTTTTTGAATAATGTAGAGGAAATGTCTGCTCTTCATGTTTTAATATCTAGTAAATGGTGTTTTCTGCACCTTGTTGCTTGCAGAAGAAAAACAAAAGAAAATTTGAAAAACAGCTATGCATTGACAATTATACCTTTATCTTTTGATTTTCTATTCAGGTTCTATAAGTGTTATAAAGCAGGAAACAGATAACGGGTCAGCTTTGAGGTAAGTAAAAAGAAAAGGCAGTATAGACATGGAACTTAACAGAAAGATGATAATATCCCTAAATGACACTAAATGTGCATTGCAGATGGAGCACTGATTTTTGGTGTTCATGTGAGAAAATCCTCCATAACATTTTCAGAATTTGATTTCCTTCCCAGAATTTAACTAACTATACAGAATTAACACACTGTCCTTGTGCGTTGCAGAAATCACATGGAGTTACAGCCAAGTGCACAATGTTCTATTGCAAAAGCATTTAAATGAGGCCTGATCTGTGCCACAATACACCTGTTAGAAATTAGTACCCTCTCTTTGTATGTCTCCATTTCTCTAGGTACAGCTTTGCATGTTCTACCTTTCAATTTTGCAGTTGTGCTTTTGAATAGTAGGGGCTATAATAATATCTAGAATATAGAAACATATGGCATTCATTTATGAACTGATCTACCGGTTGCCAATGAACAAACAGCTGTTATGTTTATTAGAGGATATTACTAATGTGCAACTGAGGATGAAGACTCCATTACAGAGAGGAGGAGTACAAAAGATGTACTCATTTGGGCTATTGACAGCCAGGCCAGGAAGTTCAGAAACGCAAGGGAACTGGATAAAACCTCACCTGGAAATTCTGTTCCTGAGAAAATAGTCAAGTATTTAAAAACAGAAATGGTATTTTGAAAAATTTAGTTAAAATACCTAATTAAATATCACCAGTGAATAAGAAATACACTTGACTTTGAGCACTTGTGGATATGAAATAAGATGAGAATGCCAGGAGGTTTTCTGGATTCTCAGGTAGGCAGTATAAAGACCATGATCAAAACTAAGAGGCAAGCCAGCATCAGGATTACTGAAATTTCAGGCTAGGTCAGGTAACTAGTGTTGTGGCTTTATTCCAGGACCTGAGTTCAACTAGCACAGTCACAGCTATACCAAGAGAAGCCTCTCTCCATGTTCAAAACAGGGTAGTGATTTCTGATTTGTAAGGCCTATTTTCAAAATTATGCCCCAGAAATGCTGCCAGATGGCTCGGGCCAACCAACTTGTACAGAAGACTTAGCTCAGCATAAAAGGCTGAATTCTCATGCCTGTCCCCATGTCTAATTTCCTGATAAGGAGCGAGCTATGGTGTCTTATTAGATGTTTTCACTCCCGATTGATTCTTATCATTTCCTGAGATCTCAAGCTTTCAGACACTACAATGGGAACAAAGACATTTGCATATATTGGATAAAGTATGTGTTAAGCATGTCTTTTTTCTAGCTTTGCTTATGATAAGTGTCTTTACTGTCTGCTGAAGTGACAGGCAGCACATTGTGTCCCAAGCAAGTTGCACGTTGTTTATGGTTCTTCGCTTTATAACAGAATAAATATAACCCCCAAAGCTCTGTAGGCTATCTAGTTTGGGATAGAAAACAAGGGGCTGAGATAGAAGGTTCTGTTCCTTTTTTTTAATCCTTCCAACTCAAAAGATCGCAAAATAGTAGCCCCTGCATTCAAGAGATCTCAAAGATCTATCCTAGCATTTTCCTCTCCACACAAATGTCCCTGCAAGAGAATAAATAGCATCATGCCCTCGACAGAAAAGCACATTTATAGGCTATTTAAATAAGTGGGAGGTTTTTTACTTTCTGCAGTGATTTTTCAGTACAGACTCATCTATTTAGTTAAGAAGAACATATATACAACACTAAGAGCAGTGAAGAACAAGCCTGCTGATCACTGAGAAAATTGAGGAGTTTTGCACTTACATCTAATTCTTTAAAGGGAGAGGGGAAGAATTAAATAGATTGTTTGCTAATGTTCTGGTCTGAGCTAAAACAGAACCAATTGTCTAACTTCTCAGCTAAGTCTCTTCTAAGTAACTTCATTTTCTGAAAGATAACAACAGATATTTCAGATAGTGTCCATCTCTTTGAATGATAACAACAGATATTTCTAGACATCACCAAAGTAACAATGTAATAGTATACGAGAAGGTCATAACTTATACTTACTCCTGTAGAAATCAAGGCAGAATGAGTTGGCAGAACGCTGTTAGTCAAAGGGCACAAAAGGGTCATGCCTGTAGGTAGGAGTGGAAAGAACAGGTGACCCAAAACTGATCATCAAAGTATTCCATGTCGTATATGTCATACTCAGTACAAAATTTAATGATCAGGTGAGCCAAGGCCTCTTCTTCAGTGGCCAACCTCCAGTGAGGACCTCGTCCATCCATCTGCCCCCAATCCCAACCTGTGCATTCCTGAATCCAGTTCCCGAATCTAGTTCCTGAATCCAGCTCCCATCTACTACTGAATACAGTCTAAAACTTACCCTGTGACTGCCCTGCAGTGTCAATGGTAGCTCATAGTCATAGTGAGGTTCAAGTTGGTTTTATACATATATTTGTATGTATTCTGTTATTTTCTTGTTAATATTTCTATCTTTTATTGGTTTTATTATTGTTTCACTAAAGCTGGTTTCAGTGCTAGTTTCCAACCCACAAGTCTCTCTCATTTCTCTTTCTCTTCTCCTCAGGGGGAAGGCGGGGGAGTGGTCTACAACTACCTAGTGTAGCTGTCAACCAGGCCAAGGGGTGGGATTAAACCAGGACAGCTAATGAGACAACCTCTTATTTTGAGGGTTCTCATTCATTGTATTACTATATATCTTTGTATTGAAGACATCCCATTTTTATCCAGGGCACCTAGAATTTTTGACCAAATGTAGGTGTTAATTGAAACTTCGTCTCTCTAGTAATTACACAAAAAAAAGGCACTTGAAGTTCATGTAACGGCTTTTACTGAGAAGGACCTCAGCTTAAAACTACTTGCAACTTGCTTAAAATTGCTTTAATAATATTCCCAAACCCCCCCCCCCCCCCCGTTTCTGCTTAAAGTCTTAATTTTCTTTTCTTAGTCAATCCTCTTAGTGTTAATATAGGTCATTAGACTGATTTCAAGTGGTTAATGACTAAAGATTTGAACAAGAAGATCTGTTGTCTGCCCATGTCAATAAATGCCCTTTCCTTTCATCTAACCTATAAAGTCAACACTGTTTGTACTGCCAAAACACTGTATCTCATTTTCAACCACCCATCTCAAACTTAAAACATCATTTCTCCTAAGGGATAATTTTTAGAATTTTGTAACTACATTTCAGTGCCTTTTTCATTGACACAAAGGCGACAAATGCAAATCTGAAGTTTGACAAATTTAATTTATAAACAGCACAATTTGATTGGCTTTAAAATCTACTTAGTTTTAATTTTTTTACTGCCACGTACCTCCTTATTAGGTTCATATTGCTGTCAAGGCAGACAGACCACCTGAGAGGTGAGATTTCCAAGTGTAACATTTTAGGAGATGAGCTATTTTAGGAGGCAAGAGCAGTCACATGCATAATGTGTTTCTAAGAGTAATACCATGGAAGTTATATAATAACCTACAATCTACTGTCAAGGATTGTCATGGGTCCCATTTGAAGCGCCTACAAATATTCAAAGAGAAAGAGAAGAAAAAAAGTGAAAGCAAATTAAAGGGGAGATGGAGGGAGAAACAGAGCATGGAAGGAAGGGAAAGAAAGGGAAAGAGAAAGAAAGAGAAAGAGAAAGAGAAAGAGAAAGAGAAAGAGAAAGAGAAAGAGAAAGAGAAAGAGAAAGAGAAAGAGAAAGAGAAAGAGAAAGAGAAAGAGAAAGAGAAAGAGAAAGAGAAAGAGAAAGAGAAAGAGAAAGTCGTTAAGAGTACTTGTAGGGAATGCATGGTTTAAAGGGTCAATAATATAACACAAAGTTTATATATGGACACCTAATGATATTGGAGCAGTTACTGATTGTAATTCAGTCTGACAACTTTTCAGAGGCAGGGATGAAATTTCCCTTTGTAGCTCAGGGTGCCCAACAGCACAGTAGCTAACATTCCCCTTGTCTGTGGGAGCTGTACAGAAAAGCACTAAATTGGTGTTACACAGCTCTTGCCCCTTGTCATTAGTTAGTGGAGCTGTTGCTAGGGAGCCGAGGTGTTAATTTTGTCTTCTAAGTACAAGCTGTAATCAATTGGGGTTTGAGGGAGAGAGAAAGCAAAGAAAAAAGTTCATTATCTTCCCTACATGAGGCTTTCAGCCCCTCAGCTGGAGCAGAGCTTTATAAACATTTGATTTTACTTTTGGGACAACAGAGGGGCATGAACAAATGGCAACCTTTAATGCAGATCTCCTGCTAAAGGTGAAAATGCCTATTATGTTGGTGGCAGTTCTGCTTTGGGAGGATCCTTCCTTGCCTCCTGCTGTTCTTTCTCTCAATTTCTCCACTTTATCTCTCTCTTCTTCATCCCAACAGAGGGTCTGACCCTACAAAGTGTTCAGAAGTCTGAATTGGTTCTTCATTTGGCTGCACTCTGTTGATGCTAAAGAAATTAATCAATTATCACTCATGAAAATGATAGAGAAACTGGTCAACTTTTACCAGTCCTACCAGGAACACACAATGGTGTTCAGCACAGATTCAAGTCCTCAATTTTCTTTCTGCTGTTGTTTTGTAAACTCCCCTTAATCCCCTCACAGTGCGAAGGATTTTGTTCAGGTGAACAAAGTGGTGTCTAATTACATCCCTTTAGGATCTTACTACGCAGGCAAATCCTTCAAAAGAGGGTAAAAAAACCCACCATTCACAGTCTTTTTAACTGCTCTGCTCAAGGAAAACCCTACTTCTTGGCTGGTATTTAGAAAGCACTTCAGAAGGGACTTCTCCAAGCTAGACATCCTGGATATGGTTCAGCTGCACAAACATAGCTGCCAAGAAGCATTTTTAGACATTATAGGAGATCTTACCGAGCCTTGGTCTTCCTTAATTGCAAACTGTAGGTGACATGCTGTCTCATGGGGATGTCTCAGAGACCCTATAGTGTGTGAAGTCCACTCAACACTTAACATCTATGGAATTAAATGGGACTTTTGCTGTGATATGAACATAACTGAAAAATGAAGGCAGCAGAATGGATCAGGAAACTAACTTCTTCAAAGTGGCAAGAATAAGAGGCAGTGAGACAGATAGTGTTAGATCAGCTCTTTGAATTACTGAATTGTTTCAGAGGAAGAGAATTAAACAGCATGTGTGTGCAAAGGATTAGGAGTCATAATCAGGCTTTCAAGCACACTGTAATTTGTATACTGGTAATGTATGTTGGAGGAACCTACTCATTATGTGCATGAAGGTGCATGCATGAATAAATATGCTTTGTTTCAATACAAAATCTTGAGATATCTTGGGCTATGTCTAACCAGAGAAACTCTGGAGTCCCGCTTCTTTTGTAGAAATGCGATTGAATTTTCTGTCTGTCCTCGGGCTCAGATAGTTAGGAATTCCTTTTGTGAAAAAGAGCTAATACATGTTATGTGTCTTGTCCTTGTATGGCTTTCAGAGGTAAACTCAGAGCAGATGGAATTGTCACACCAGCTTGCAATCTGATACATATTCCAATCATGTATTCAGTAAAACCAGCACAGCTTATGTTCTTTCAATTACCACACCAGAAAACTTATCGTGGGGGTCAGACTTCCACTCCTTTTGCAAGGATTCGGCCCTGAAATGATCCACTGTTTTGTAGCTGCCTCAAACACTGTTGTGGTTATCTTCCTCAGATCATAGCGGAAAAAATGGTCCCCATCCTATAGATTCACATTCTGTAAATTAAAAAGACACTCATGATGGAAGTAAAGTATTGATAGTTCAAGCAACTCTAAAACTATATTCTAGAAAGTATGGATCCTAAACTTCTTTTATTAAATATGTAGTCTGAAATTAGCCAGATTTCATGGCAATATTTTTCAAAATCCCAGAATACAAATGTTATTCCTGCCAACAGGACATAATTTTACAGAGCCACCACACTTCATGTCTCAATTATAAAACAAATACACATAAAATAACAATTTATTTACATTCATTATAGTTCTGAACCACAATGTGTAAAAGCCCTTTGGACTTGTGGGAGTATAACATTTAAACAAGTTTACTCTTGTTTTGAAAATACATTATGTAAATCCTGTCTTTGTTGAAGTTACTAACATTTTTGTTATGGGCTTCAAAAAATTAAGCCTGTTTTTTGGATAGTATAATTTATCCAGTACAAAAATGGTTGTTCAGTATTTATCAGCTATCAGTAAGTAACATAAGGAATGGCTAACTGAAAACTTGAAGACTGGATGTAGTCTGCAAGGCATCTTTATTGGTTTTTCTGGTTAGCCAAGTAGTACATCTTGTCTGGATGGGTAACCACCTTTCAGAGTTCCGGTGCCATTTGGTGAGCAGTAAACGAAAACGTAACTGTAGAGATAAGCAATGCAGATCCAGCTCATATCCACTGGATTTTATCAATGCAGGTGCAGCATTCTTCAAATATAATTTGCCATGTTCAGAGTCATATTTATAGTCTTTAGTACTGGGCCTAAGATCAAAAACCCTGAGTCAGCTCTGTGACAAAGCACAAAGTCATGACTGCTGAGGAAGGTACTATTACTCTGGGTCAGTGTAGGACTTTACAGCCAGGTGGAATCAAGTAGATACCCCACGTGCTCCTTTGTCTTCCAGACTATATCATTCAGCATGGCCCTGATTCTGCTGGACCATGTTGGCTCCCCTCAGAGCATAGGCACTCTTTCTTATCCTATAAAGTGCACAGGTTATTTTCTTGAACTCTATACAGAATGAAATTGTCTTGACTTTGCTGTTCTTCCTGAAGCAATAACCTTCACAGAATAGGGAGCATAATTCAAAAGCATTTTCTGCATTACCTTCTCCATGATCACAGGAGCATGGAACTACAGCATTTGACTGGCTGCAGGCCACAGGATTTATGAGATCAGGTTTTGTGTCTTGCTGTAGCGCTTAACAATACTTAACCTGAATTCGCTCTGGAAACATGCCACATGCATTAATACATTTTGCCAACCCAGATCCATATCAACATTTTGTATCTTTGTTTTCCTACTGTGTCTCTCCACAGCTAGTGTTCCCTCTTTTCCTTTCTCTACCTAACTTTCTCCAACCCCACGCTACGCCCTTTACCTCCCCACTTCTCCTTTGCATTATCTCTAAACTCTCTTGGAAGCAGGTATGGCCAGGCACTCTTGCTCTGACTGTGTTATAAACATCTGTCACTATGCCAGAGACAATAAGCCACCAGGTCGAGTATGTGGCTCCGTGTTTCCCAGGAACAGAAAGGTGGGAGGGTCATATGCATTATCTGCAGTGTTACCCATCCCTTTCCCCCCTCCTTCCTTTTCCTAACTCCACTTTGATTCCTGCAAGAAAGTAGACTATGTAGCCACCCCATGGTACTGCTCTATCTCCTGAATAAGTGACTGATGAAAACCATAGCCCTGTAAGAGTAATTAAGATGGTATTTAGGATGGTGCAAGTGTAAGATCCATCTTGCACAGAATCATATTTACTGTTGCTTCTCTTCACAAAGATGATCTTCGCATCAAACATTTCCAATTTTCTGTCTCAGCACAAAGATTTCTAACATTCAAGCCTTCAAGGAACCCATAAAACCTTGATGTTAGCACCAGTTCTCCAAAAATATCTCTTGTAATTATGTCACTACACAGAACCTACCCAGAAGTGCAAAATAGGTTAGAAGTTCCACGTTAAGGTCCAATATTTTCCAACAGCAGGCCAGCAGATCAAATAAGAAAAGGTTATTGTGATTTGAAATTGCATTATTACCACCTGTTCAGATGCTGGCGTTTTGTTCGGCTATATGCTATTGAGCATCAGTGCTGTCCTCTTTACTTAGTGGTTCTTTAAATCCAGTGTGTATTTACTATTCAAATGTGCAAGCATCGATGCAAAACATAAAACAGTAGCGGCTCAGAGCCCCAGCCTCTGCCACAAATTCATGTTTGCTAATTTCTTCATAAGAAAAAATCACCTGCCAGATCCCCAGCCAGTGTTTCATATAAAATGGAAACATATTCCTTAGTGTGAAGGAAGGTTATTTTTCCAGATTATTTTTTTTAATTCTGCGGTGATGTTTGATGTGCCACTCTTCAAGATGATGCTGTGCTACCCACACACTGTTTTTCATAGTTTTCTTAACCTCACTTCATCAATAAAAATATCCTTTATATACACAGTTTCAGTACTATTTTATGTTTCAGAAACCAATGCAATTTTTAAATTGATTACATTTGCTCATTCAAGCTTGTCTTCTTTCCCTAAAAGCTGATCTTACAAATCATTTGTCCATTAGCCAAAAAAAAATGCAGCATTATGATTCTGTAGGTGTTTCACAAGCCTTTAAGTATGTTTTTGAGGTTTGCTATTAAGCTAATCTCTGAGTAAGAAGATGTGGAATATTAATGGAAGCATTTTGGAATTGTAAATAAACATGTTTCGAGCAATCTACATGAAGAGCAGAATGATAAAAACGGTTATAAAAATCTAATTAACATTTTAACGGTAAAAAGCTTACTGCTTTGATACCACAAGAGAATAGTCCCAGACAGTAGATAAAATTAA
Source organism: Tapera naevia (assembly GCA_033556795.1). Lineage (NCBI taxonomy): Eukaryota > Metazoa > Chordata > Aves > Cuculiformes > Neomorphidae > Tapera > Tapera naevia. Next base: position 7,042,538 of record JAUMJJ010000014.1, read on the forward strand.
ACATTCCCATGTGAGTTTCCAGGAGATGAAACACTGCTATCAATATTTAATGGAATGTGTCAGAATTTACCATCATTTGAAAGAATGCAAATAGAGGTTACCATAGAAATCACCTTGACAGAATACAGCACAACATGCAACACAAACTACCCCTGAAGCAGCCTTGAAGGAGTTTGTAAGATCTTTGTCTGCTATCCTTTCATGTGATCTCTTGAAAGGAAGAAGAGGCCTCTGTGTGTGAATATGTGTAAATATACATTATGACAAGTTATTAACTAGTAATGTTAAATAAGAAACCAAATACATTCCAAACACTTCCACATCACAGATACCTAGGCTCCATTCAGCGCAGTACACCAAATAATAACAGTGAATGGGTTGCTAAAATGTCACCATAATGTTATGAAACACTCAGTTACATAAGCCACATACCGAAATTCTCACATCAATATAGCTATCAAAGGTTTGCAAGCTTTTTCCTTACTACCAACTTTCAGCTAATCTTTACATTGCCTAAACATGTATGTCCATATCACATATTTATAATCAAAAAAATTAACAGTTCAAGAAGCAGCTACATGTCCAACTATTCAATCAATATTACAATTCCTACACCTAGAAGATACAGTCCTTCCCAACTACCAAACTTTTCTTTTGAGATCTTTTCCTTGTAGTTCTTTCCAGGTAAATTGAACTGGAGCTACTCAGCATCTTTAGAATACATACATTTCCCCTCAGCTTCTCAGAAATAGTATGTTGAAAGTAGTTAAGAAATGTCCTTTGACTAGTGAAGAATGTAAGTTGATCCAAATATTTTGTGGTCAAAAAAAAAAAAAAATTTCCTGTCTTTCAAGAGTGAATGAGAGTACTTGAAGGTAATTCATAATGATAAAAATCTTCCTCTTCTGTAAATTATTCTGAAATAGTTTAGAAAACATCAGCATCAAATGCAACAGGAATCCTAGCTCTTATCACATCAGCATCAAATCCAACTGGAATCCTACTTCTTATCACATCAGCGAGCCTCATCTTGTTGTATTCTTGTTATTCATATTTGAAGTAGTCTGTCTCTATTACTATTTATTGAAGAGAGATGTACAGTTTTTGGTAATACACAATATTCCTACACTAAAAATATCTGAAATCTGACATTTTCTACTTGTCTTTTGTAGGTTATATGTGCATTCAGGTAACATAGTAAAGCACACTGCATTATGGTTTTCTTTTTTTAAGAAATTTTTTAAGATTCAGCAGTAGCCCATACATAAAATGACATGGCTTCTCCTCTGTAAAAATGTTTACATCAATATGTTGCCTGTGTTTTCATGATACTTAGTCCAAAGAAGAGAGTGATTCAAACCTCTGTATCAATGCCTTGAAGGATGTCCTCACCACCAAGCTACATGCTTCACTAAAGCAATGATAATTCCTCCTATTGGAACTGGACCACTGTGTAGCAAAGTCTGGAAATGCATGAAACTGAGAGGAAAGACAAGAAAGAAACTTCATCTAGGAGGCAGGAAACACTGGGGAGAGCCCTGCTGTTTGAGTCTCTTGTGTTTCAAAGAGTTCTCCAAGGTACAGACTGTAGTCACTTCAGTTTCAACTGTGACAAACATGATGCAGTTATTTAGGGAGAAGATTTTCCCAAAAAAAAATTTCTGAAAATATTCAGGATTTGTCCCTTCAAGACAGTGGATCTTAGTGGAACCTAGCGGACTTTCTGCCTGACTAAACTTCAGTGCTTTTCCCCAATATTTTGCATGTGACACACTACAACAGAAACTAAACAAGTAGTTCTTAATTCCATCCTGCAGGACCATACATAGTCTGAACTATGTGTCAAGAAGTGCAGTAGATCCTGTATTGCCATACGTCTGAGCTTAAATATCTTATTGTTACTTTTATTCCTCAAGGTTCTTCTCCATAGTCTTTTGACTTGACTGACTTAAATTGTCAGGATTTTCACTAACATTTTGGTATATGAACTCTTCTCAAATACTGTTATTGGTTAAGGAGCATCCTGTAACTACTCCTGCAGACCACCGAGGTACAAGGTGAAGTTACTGACACAGTGTTATCTCAAAATATGGACCTTCTTTCAGTCTTAAAAACACAAGTCTTACAAAATACCTGATCACTGCTGGGGTTATGTGTATCCCAGTTAAACTTGAATCTTTATACAGTTGTTAAACCAGAATCCCTTCTGAACTTCACAAAAGTTTCATATACTGCTCCTCTGGTGACATTACATAGTAAACCTGGCCCAAAGAGCGGAAGTGATGTGTAAAACAAAAGACCTTTCATAGAATCATAGAAGATTAAACTAATCACAGCAAATTAAACTAATTTTGTACAATGAAAGAACATTCAAAGGTATTTTTTAATCTTTTCTGGTTTTCTTATGTGGATGATATCTTTGAACTCAAGTTACAGCAAATAAATTTATCCTAGCACATGGATGGACTGAATACCTTCTCTAAGATATCAAACAGACGAAAAAGTGTAGATGAAAACTCTTATATCTGCTTTGGACTGGCATGTGGAATGTATTGTCATGCCAAGCTACCCATATATTCTGAAAGAAAAACATTTTATTATATATTTTGCAATATTTTACTCATTATTTTCTTTGTCTTGCTTAGGTAGATATCATATCTCAGCAGTATTCCTACTTTCTTTCAGCTGGAAGCAAGGGCAAAAGGCTCCAGGCTAGTTCTGCAGTCAATGCTAATGTTGCTCTTTAGACAGCTTGAAGTAAGACCAGTCTGCTTCTCTGGAGTCAAAGATCCTGGAGTCATAACACTAACACCTCCCAGCACACATCACTCTGTTTTCTTAGCTAAAACTTTTATACTTGTAGAAATAAACGTCAGGCTTTGTGGATAAATGTTCTTATGCTTTCAGACACAGTTAGTTCTCAAGAAACAATTCAGCTGTAACATGCTGCAGCACAGGCCGTATGTGTAGAATACCAAGCAATTTATCTGGTGATAAAACAGAGGAAAATGAGGAAAATATTTGCTTTGATTTTTGATCAAAATGTGAAACAAAAACACCAGTTAGTCTAGATTTTATGCCAGGTGCCCATTGCAGCTGAAGAAAATTTACAAACTCATCTAAACAGGAACAATCTTAAAGACAACTGAGGAGGTAGGAATGCAATATTTCACTCCTGTTGTGAGCAACACCAGCATATGGAACTAATGCAGTCTAAGAGCTAGATTCAAAGTATGTGGAAGTCAGACTGCTCTTTAGCAATCGTCTCGGGAATAGGTCTATGTTCTGGCATAGAGACTTACCATCTACAGACCAAAGGAACTTTTCCGTGACAAATATATAGCAAAAACATGGCAAATATAGTCACAGTAAATGTTCATTGTGTAATAGCTTTATACCAATATTATATTTAAGCAAGGTTGACACATGTGACTTAGGTTCCACAGGTGACCAGAACTTAGAAACCAGCAAGAGTTCTCAGGTGGAGACGGACACCTAGTGAGGTAATTGAGTCAACTGACTGTGAAATGTGGTAAAACAACTAACTTAAATGAGTAAACCCTTGTTCTAATCACTTATGTTTAGGTGTCTCATGCTGTATCCAGGACTGACACTCATGTTTGTGTGGCATTTTTTCAAACAGAGCTTCCCTCCAAAAGCAGGAAGCAGATGACAAGTGCTGAAAATCCTGCCAGTTTCTGAAGAAACCAGAGCTCAAAGCAGAACTGATCTTTTGCTAAAGTGGCGTAAGACTGTACTCCTATAATGTGGGTAAGGTTTCTGTCCTACTTGCTATAGTATTGTGCTTTCAGATTTTCACAATAATTTGGATTGGAAAGGACCATCCAGGACCAGCATCATTATTAGAGCAGGTTCCTGAGGAAAATATCCAGTCAAGCTCTAAACACCTCCAAGGATGCAGACCTCAAAATCCCTCCGAGCAACCTACTCCAGCACTTGAACACACAAATGGTGATGTATTTTTCTTCCATATATCTACTTGAAATTTCTCTTGCTGTGGCTTCTAACTGTTGCCTCTCACCCTATTGCTGGAGGCAAGAATACTGGCTCTGTACTCTGATCCCTTTTAGGTAGTTGAAGACAACAACCAGATCCTCCCTTAGCCTCCTCTTCTTCATATGAAATAAATTGATGTGTCTTTAGACAACAGGAGATTTCGTTTTATAGGAAACTTGTAATGAAAACTTCCTGAGTACCTGCTTCTCTGTGAGTGTAGCTGAATCTAAACAGGAATCATACATAAACTATATATCAAACTGAGTGTGCAGTGATACATACAGGAGTTCAGAAAGCTGAATCTATGATGTTCTTCCCTCAAGTAATGACAATTAACAATTAAGATTTTCTGAGATTTTTCAAATTTTATGTTGCAAAGCCAAAAATTCCATTTACTCAGAACAGCATTTTATAAGAATTTATAAGCAAAAACTAAAGTCTACTTCATACAGCTTTGTATTTTAATAGTAAAAATTATCATTGCAAAAGCATTATTAAATGCATGCTTAGCAAAACAGCCCTGTTATTTGTGTGAAGTCAAACCCAATAACAGAGCTCCCTATATCTGCTGAGATTTATTTTCAGGCTCATTTACCCTTGGACTGATAGAAAAGCTTCACAGAATTTTCTATCTAAAACAGCTTTGGAATATAAATGCAGGCTCAAGGGAGTAAAGAAAGAAAAGCAAAAACAGGGTTGAACTGAACCTTCACTTGAGTAGGAGTAGACACCCGAATTAATCTCCTGCTGCTAAGCAAGAACATAAACTAAACTAATCAAGGAAGGATAAAAAGGTTGGTTTTGAAGTTGAACCTTAAATTCAGATTTAATCCAGACACTCTAAAGCCAAAGCAAAACTGATCACTGAAATTAAATATAGAGTTCTATGTGCATGAGTTACGAATTGCAGCTGGAAACAGTTGAGATTGCCTCCAAAATAGCATGAGAGAGAAAGGTAAGAACAGAAAAATCATATTTGGGTATAAGAAATCACGAATGATCACATGCTGGGCCACCTATAAATAAATGTCTCATGTCTGACCAATATCATGAAGTAAGGTATTGTATTTTTGTAAAAGTCTGGTTCAGTTCTGGGTTTAATCTTCAAGCCCTTTCAAAGAGGATTACATTTCTGCAATTTTGGAGAAAGTTATAGAGATTTTGGTCATGATCGGAACTGCATGTTATTCTGCCTTGCAATCTGAACAGCTTCTACTTTATCAGTCCCACAGACAGAACACAGAATACAGCTAAATAAAAGACTGAAATCTAGTCTATATGGCAGGATGCATCCCTTTTTGGTTAAGAGTGCTTAGAGATAAAAAAACACCCAGTTGCCATTATTTTTGCAACGGAACTGACTTCTGGACCTCTCTATGTCACAGTACCTTTGGTGGAAGAACCAGTGTTTGATACTATCCTTGTGGACACAGCCACTGACTAGCTCAGTTTCTAAAAAGACATCGCAGTAACTGTTTATACAGAAACAAGGTTGTGTTTGACAAAAAAAGTGGAAGTGGATATATAAATTATTGCTCTGATCTCCCACTTACTGTGTTTATCATTGGCATCCCACAGAATCACAGAATGGTAGAGGTTGGAAGACATCTTTGGAGATCATCCACCCCCACTACCATCCCATCTGCCAAAGCAGGTTTATCTAGAACAAGTTGCACAGGATTGCATCCACACAGCTTTTTAATATCTCCAGAGAAGGCGATTCCACAGCCTTTGTGAACAGCCGTGTTTATCATACTCATTCCTAAAACTCCACTTGTTTGAGAAGAATTGACCTGCTATTGCCACAGAAAAGGACATTGTTTAGGCGCAACTCCTTGACCCCGCTCCAACAACTTTCCATGTCATTGTCAAACTAAGCAGCAGAGTGGGAAGTCCCAAAACACAGGAATGGCTTGGGCAGCAGGCAGGCCATTATAGCCTCCTCCTTTGACGCAAAGATAAGAGCCCAACCTCATCTCCAGGCTCTTCAGAGTACAACTTGCTGTATCAGCCGCTTTGTGCCCATAATTACAGCACAGCTGAAGCTGCCCCATCCTCAAATAAACCTAATTAATGCAAACAAAAAAAAATAGCACCTTTCACTCTGTTGGAGTTCAGCAAAACAGAGATTCCACGGGGATTTTTCTGGTGTTCTTTCCTCTAAGGTAGGGGTGTTAAAATCACAGTAGGCTGAATCCAGCGTTCCACCTTGTTTTATCTAGCCCCGCACCTTGTTTCTACCCGGCAACAGCGTCGAACTCCTTGCCCCTGTGCTCCTGACAATGTGCCATTTACATATGCAGTGTGTGTGATGCGCGTTACGCTACAAGAGAACGGTGGAAGCCATGAGTTTGACACACTTGCTCTAGGGTCTCTTTCTCCTATGCATTTTCTGATTGCTCAAATTAGCTTGTTGCACTTTATAGGAAAGTTTCAAGGTTATTCTGCCTGAAATATTGTTACTAGAACAGTAGGGAATCTACTTTCCTGAAATTACCATGATGAAAATAGGCTAGCATCACCATATACAAATCTAGGATATAGAATGACAAATCTGTCCCACTCTCCTTTCAAAATCTGTGGAACATCCATCAACCTTACTCAAACATAAATAGTGCATAGAGGACACCGATAAAAACACCCACTTCAAAATATCATTTCATTTTGTAAGTTTGTGTGCTATACATTTGCTTAATTATTAACTGCTTGATGAGTTAAAACTTTTGGCATATAAAAGAGCAAGAAAATCCAGTTTGTCGAGCTAGTGTCTTTCTGTCAAAGTCCCAATACTGTTGATTTATGTGATTTAATGAAGTTCAGGCAAAACTTTTGAAAAATTTTTATTTCTGATTTTGAAGCATGAATTCTAATTAATAATAAATAAACAAATGCATAGAGTAGTTGAATAGAAAGCCTCCTTTTCATTAGGCTGGCTTTCAATAGTGGAATCAGATAAAAAGCTAATGAACAAAAACTATTATAAAAATACCATTCTTAGGGATTTAGCAAGATGAAGTATGTTTTCACAATTCTGTTCTTACAACATAAACTATTAGATGCATGCATTAAGAAGTATATGATTCGATTTAAACACTAAGAAATCAATGAAGAAGTCTGCTTTTCTGTTCAAACCAGTGTAGGAAGATTTTAAACCCATTTCTACTTCATCTACAGTCCAAATAAAAGGTTTATTCATTATGAATGTCTGCACTGGAAAGAGAGAAAGGATTTTTTTCTTCTTGTCAGCTTAGGAAGGAATAAGAAAGCTTTTTGGTGTGAAAAACGCAGCTTTCCACTCCATATATGAAATGCTTGCCTTAAAACATTTTGAGCTTTTCAAATTAACTACCATCATGTAAGATGCCAACAAATATTTATATAACTGAAACATCACGATAACAAACTCATTGAAGGCCCCATGCTGCCTCAGCTGTTCCCAATTACAAACTTAAGTGTTTGCAAGTTTTCTATTCCTGGGTAGCATTGCTCCAGAAATCCTTTTAACAATAGTGCAGCTAAATGGAAATCTGTGAATGGCAGCTGGCAATGGTAAAACATGTTCTATGTTTATTACCATGAAAAAATATATAGCCTTTTAATAAAAAATATGTTCAATCATGTACTGACTGGAAACTTCACCATTTACTGCCTTCTGTTGAAAGTTTCCAACAATATTCAATATTCAGGATTCTTTTTTCTACTAAGTTATGGAAGAAGGGGAAGAAGAAAAAGAAATCCATTGAGTTCAGAAGGCATTTGTTTGTATCTATCTAGTTTGTCATCAAATTTCTATATACATTACGATGAGTTCTTGAAGGAAGATTATTGAATCCCCCATGGAAAACAATGCGCATAGTAATTTTACACCTGGCAAGAGAGCTGGGAAATGGATAGTGTACTAAACAAAAAGGAAGAATTGCACGGAAAAGAGACAGCATTAGTGACAGCTAATATGTTTGTATATAAAGTTTTACACATTCCAAGTCTTTTTCTACCCTAGCTTAAAAACTAACCTGGAAGTAGATCCATCAGTTAATTTGACATCTATTGAAAAACAGCTCAAACTAAACATTGTTTTCCCTCAACATCTAAAAAATTCTTTTCTGATTTTTGCAGAGGATAATTAAGTGCACAACGATAATGACTGAAAGAGCTTGGCCTCATCACCTGGTCTGCATGCAAGCGTACTTCAGAGAAGTCATTCTGTACAGCTACAAACAGCAGCACTGGAAGGAGAGTGATAATGATCAGTCTAGATGACTGACTGGAGGCACCACTTCAGAGGGCAGAAGATTCCAATTATTTTCCTGCCAAACATTGACAGTGGGCTATTATTCTCAATGTCTTATTGGAGAGATTGGTACCACTCACAGTGCAGATTCTTAATTTCAGTGATAATTAGTAAATACACTTATCTGAGTATATTTGAAGAGTTGGAAACAGAGAGGGAAACAAAACCAACTCTGCTCTTAGAAGTCATCAGCAACTAAAAATCTATAATGCTAAAGAAGAAGTCTAAGAACACTTATAATATTTATTAGGAAGAATAGACCACTGTGGCTCTAGAGAACAGGTCTCAAACCTCTACACACGTAAATCATTCTAAATGAAATTGTAGCTGCAAATGTGGGTCTGGTCTGCCAGCAAGGTTTTGTTCTGTGCAAGAGAATATGTCTTTGGCTCTGAGTTCAGTAAAATATCAAATTACTTTTAGAGATTACTGTACATTTCTGAAACAGTCACGATTAGTCAGATTTAAAAAAAAAAAAAGCCCTTTCTTTTCTCTCACTAAAGAATTAATGTTTTCAGAAACCAATAAAAGAAAGTCCACTGAAGTCAGTGGGTGTCTTTCTGGGTTATTACAATGGGATTAATATCTCATCTCCAGTTCAAATATTCATATGCAGAAAGTTTGGATCAGAATATGTTTTCAACAACTATTCATTGCAGACAAACTGGCTGCATGACTGTTCATAGAAACTGAAGTTATTCAAGAGTCAAAAATATATTATTTCAAATGATCAAATATATATCAAAATTTTTGTCCTTCTGAGCAGCTGCTGAAGGGTAGAAAATATTACTTCTACAGCTGTAATGAAAAAAAACAACTTTCCTTACATAGTACATAGGATACTGCGTGTTTGCACTGATATTTCTTTGCACTAAAGACAGATTAGATAAGCTCCAGGAGTTCTTTTCCAATTTCTATGATTTTTAGGTAAATTTAGTAATCTTACCTCTGATAAATAGGTGCAGATTTTTGATTTACAATAACACAGCAGCTTCTCACACAATAATACTGAAGCATCTAAAATTCATATCAACAAGATCTAGTACCCAGATAAGTGAGGATACACAATATTATTTTAAATAATTCTTAATTATAATTCAACATATATGAGAACATTGCAGGTTGTTCTCAAATGAGTGATTATTAAGGATGAGCATAGCTAATCAAGTACTTATGTAATCTACTTGCAGACTAGTTAGAGATATATTGCACAAAGGACACTAGTGAGCATTCCTTTCCAACTATACTAGAAGTCTAGCCTCTCAAAGAACTATAAAGAGCACTTGGAGACATTTCTGTCCACGTAGATCTACTAGAAACACATGGATCTATTTAAATTTGTACATTCTGTAGGTCTGTATTCTATTAAGACTTAGCACTTGTTCCTTCTCTCAGAGTCATGGAATTGCTCCAATGACAAAGCAATTTTTGTTTGCCAAAAAAGAAGGCACAGAGGCCGGGGGGGGCGGGTCTTGCCAGCTGAATTCCTTTTCAGAACTTCCAGTTACTCATTGAATCTCAGAGGGAGGGTGGAATTGTGAGCATGCCCTCCCAAGCAGAGAATCTCTATTCAAGAGTAACTGCATTGTTTTTCATAAAGGGACAGGAGAATACATCTGGCCTTCAGAATGCCATTAAATCAAATATATTTTGTTTTTTCTAGTAAGTCATCACAGAGAAGAGAGCTAGCAGAAATTGCTCTTATATGAAGGGTTTTTTTGGTGAATAAATTGATGACTTTTTGAAAAATAATTGGAAATAACCTTAGTGGCCTGATATATTCAGCTTCTTAGAATTGAGAACCTAGCTGCTACTTAATTGTATAGGCACTGTGGTACAATAGATTTGCCCAGTCTTGTCAAGGCCAATCTTGCAAGAGAAGGTGAACACTGAAGTCGGTGTGACTTTGGAAAACGAAGCAGTTGTAGTAGTAAAACGAAGCAGTAACGAAGTAGTTAGTTTGACTTGAACAACTTTATCTGGTAAGACAGATGGATTGGGTGGTGATTTAGTGCTCAGATCATCTGAGTGACACCTGGGGTGAGGTGGAGGCCTCACAACCTGATCTTGCTTCAGTTTAGAACAGAAACACCCCCGAAAGCACCCCTCCCCCAGAGACTGACAAACCACTGAGTCCCACTTCCAGGACACTGCAGGTCTTGTCAAGAGCCGATCAACACATAATAATTGCCTTAGTCCCACATCACCATGAGGCACGTAAGAGTTTTCAAAAGCATAGAATTGTCACTTGAAAACCCTTTTGTTGAGGAGGAGGAATTAAATGACCCTCTTACCTGATGGATGGGTAGGTCGATCTGCATTTCTATTCCCCTCCAAGAAGGGACACCGTTTTCATAAGAGTAGTGCCTCGGACTTCGTTAGACATTCTCTGGGAGAATAACTACTGACTCAAGCTTCACTTTATGTATTTATGATCACCGTTAACTTGTTATAATCATCTAGCGCTAAGGAAGGATCTGAATTTATCAACAGCAATACCGTACTTGTTTTATCTCCTACTTTAAATAAATTACTTCCTGTTTCAGCATTGGGAAACTGTCACAGTGGGAGTCCTTGGAATGACTTGTGCTCACAGGTATTTCAAAACTCGAGACAGCCAATTTGGCTCATTGGAAGCAAGCATTGACCCTGTAGGTGACAGTTCGTGATGGGACTCTCACAGGTAACGCTAAGTCTAAGTGGTGGCTAAGTCATATGTGCATAATCCCTTAGATATGAAAAGCTGACCGAGTTTGGGACTGGGGAGGAATCCAGCCGCACCTAGGCTCTCCTCTGAGGAGAAGCTTAGAAAGCAAGTTGGTCCATCCTGAACCTCATGATTCAACAGGAGGTCCTCCATTAGTAACATATCAGAGCTTTTCCTATTAACGCAACAAGCACAGGGATCAATCTAGTTCTCATGTCAGTCTCCGTATAACAAAGATAGCTATTGAGAAATGTTGGTTTATAAGGTAATACAACTCAGGATAGGTTTTGATATTGTTTGATATGACAACCTGTTACCGCAAACTGCAGTATTTATAGGAATATACAGATTTTTAAAAAATAGACCCATGTAAGCTTTTTAAAATTAAATCTTGTTTGTGTTGCTTTAGTATCAAACATTTATTAGATGCAACTGGGATTAAAAAATCAATAACCTATTAGAGAAAAAGTAAGAATAAAAATCTACTGGAACTTCAATTAGGACAACCTGGCCACCATAACATATACATATTATTGATTACAATTTGCAAATTAGGAATCTTTGTTTTCTGAAGAGACACTAAAGAACTTGCAGCATGGAAGATACAAGCTGTTGTACTTACACATTTTTCCCTTTTGAATATTTACTACTAGAGCATTTTTAGTAGAAATAAAAAAATATTTTTAATTAAATATTGTAAAATCTCTTTTCACTAAGGATATGCTTTAAAGGTGTGGCAAAAAAAAATCCTGCAGAACTCTCCACCTTTAATCTTCAGCTTTAACTACTAGACCATACATCCCACGGTCAGTCCAGTTTCAGCACCATGCAATCTACAACAATCAGTCACAAATAGTGTATCCAATTATTTGCCAGTCAAAGTGTATTTGTGAAGCTGAATGAGTAACATGTGCAAACTACTCCAGCCTACATAGAAAAGGCCAACACTAGCAATGTGCACACTCCTGAAATAAATTGAAATGTCTGATGATTACATCAGCATTCAGATTCATGTTTCAAAGTTTCCTAGATTTAGTGCAGCAAGACTAGTCAAGGATTAAACAACGTGTTACCAAGGGAATAGCCAACACGTTCTAGAAGAACCACTAAGAATCAGTGCAATGAGCATGTGGAGGAACTAGAAAGATAAATGGAAAATATGAAGCATAAACTGCACACAGAAAAACTGAATTAATGCTAAAAACACAAAAGAAAAATAATCTCGTGTTGCTAAAATGGACATTAAAGAGCTGAACATGTAACTGCAATGTTTGCTACAATGTTGGGCTTTGTTCCAGAGTACTAATAAAGTCTTGAGTTAATTCATTAAACATAATACTAAGACAAAGGCTAGACTGGAATCTTTTAAGGATAATTAATCTATTTAAATTAGAACCAATACAAACTTTCTCTGAAATTTTTAAATACACAGAAGCAGTTCAAATGTTGTTACGAACAAAACCTTCAGATTAATGACTTTCACTTTCAACCCAGTGCTAAGAGTCTTGAGGCAGAAAAGCTACAGCAGTCTCTGAGAAATCAGCATCATATCCCCAGGACAAGGAAACCAACAAGGTTTCTAACAAGTTATCTTGGAGGTTTCAGCTCTGTTCTGAAGCACTGAGTATTAAAAAACTTAAATTGTTTATCTATTTGAAGAGAACAGGGATAGCTGTTGATAGTTTGGGTATTGGTTTAAAAAAAATTGCACTACTCTTTGCCCCCACTAAGTTAGCAAATGGCCAAAATGGTTCCAAATGGATTGCAAAAAAAAACCCTTAAAATTATCTGACTGCTTCTTCCATTTTCAGCTAAAGGAGAACTAATTTTCTAAGTTTTCAGTTAAATATCTTCCAAGTAACTTCATTTTCTGAAAGTTAAGAACATTTTTCAGACAGTATGTGTCTCTAGAAGTGTTGAAACAGTATTTGTAGTTATCAGTAAAGTAATGCTGCACTGGTATGGAGAAAGACCATTGTTTATACTTATTTTTCGTAGAAACTAAGTCAATGGAATGCCATTAAGTCAAAATTGCAAAAAAATGTCACACCAGCAGGGAGGAGAAGACAGGACAGGTGACTAAAAACTTACAAAGAGTGTATTTTGTGCCATATATGTCATACTCAGCATAAAACTGAAAGTTCCCAAGGGTCAAGCTCTCTTCTTCAGTGATGGGTGTCTAGTGAGGACCTTGTCCGTCCTTTTGCCCCTGATCCAATATGTGTGTTCCTGACTCCAGTTCCTGAGTCCAGCTCCAGTCTGCTTCTGAGTCCAACCTAGGACCTTTCCCCATGCCTGCCCTGCAGCATTAGTGGTGATGCATAGTCATCGGAGGGGGCGGGTGGTGGTGTTCAATCTTATAGACTTGTGTATGTGTGATTATTTTCTTATTAACACTATTATTTTCCTTTTTATTATTATTATTGCTTGATTAAGGATATTTTAGTTTCATTTTCCAATGCACAAGGGTCTCTCCCTCATTTTCTCCTTCTGTTTTTCTGTGGAGGGGTGGGAGAGTAGGGATGGGTGGGAAGTGGAATCTCAACTGTCCATGTTTAGATGCTGACCACGATAGGAGGGGGACTGGACTATGACACAGTCACCAAGCATCAAGTATGTAAGTGACAGCTACCGAGGCAACCGGTACAGGATCTAATAAAATGGACTGTGATCTTTTTTCTTGTTGTACATTTGAGATACTCCTTATGTGAATGAGTGGGCAGGAAGTAAAACAGCTTTATTGCTATATCTCGGAAACACTCAGCTGTGCCCTATAGGATAGTTTTACAGTCACTTTATGCTGTAGGAAATATTTGAAGACTGTTTCTGATTTCTAATCAGAAATGTTATTTAAAAGGATGCTACTGTGCTCATACTGAAAACTCTGTGTACGTTGAAGGATGTAGGAAAATGAGCATGACATTTCATGAGCAACTGAAAGTACCTGACATTGGCTTTAACAGAAAGAAACTAGTTCATCAGTAAGGGAAATACAGGCAAGTCTGCTTGATACAGAGCAATGGATGTGGCATGATGTATATAGATGCTCCTTGAGGACATTTTGACTTTATTGGGTTTGTCTTGATGTATTAGGTATCACAGCAGTTTACAATCCACTTACTGGCACATGCCTAGAACCTAGTAAAGCACAGAAATTTTCTATAGCAATTCAAAGAAGAGAGTAATTCATTCGTAGTTTTCAGGTTAAAATGTATCTAACAAACTTTTAAAGACGACTCAAATTTTTTATCTAAACTGATTGAACTCTGAGGACACAATGTCCAGGCTTTTGTTTTGTACAAAACTGAGCAATATAATTTGGAGGAATAGAAAAAAAAAAAATAAAAATAGTATCAAAAATATTTTCAGTTACTTCACAGAAGCCTAAATGATATTACTTGCAATGATAGAAAACCCTGCAAATTTTTAATTCAGACTAATCACACTTTTCTCCCTACATTTTTCCTAAGGTATTCTTCAGGTTTGGCATTTGATGGTTGGTTCAGAATGTTTCACATTCACAGTATCATAGTATCATATTATCATAAGTTTGGAAAGGACCTCTGAGATCATCAAGTCCAATCTATAACCCAGCACTAACACCAACACTAACACCAACCATCATCTAAACCATGGCACTCAGTGCCTCATCCAGTCTCCCCTTAAACACCTCCAGGGTCGGCGACTCCATCACCTCCCTAGGCAGCGCATTCCAATGGCCAATCACCCTTTCAGTGAAGAACTTTTTCCTAACATCAAGCCTAAACTTTCCCTGATGAAGCTTGAGTCCATGTCCTCTAGTTCTGTCACTGGTCACCTGAGAGAAGAGACCAACCCCTGTCTGACTACAACCTCCTTTTAGGTAGTTGTAAAGAGCAATGAGGTCTCCCCTAAGCCTCCTCTTCTTTAGACTAAAGAGCCCCAACTTCCTCAGTCACTCCTCATAGGACTTGTGCTCCAGCCCCTTCACCATCTTCGTTGCCCTCCTCTGAACACATTCCAGTATCCTAACATCTTTCCCAAACTGGGGGGCCCAGAACTGGACACAATATTCAAGATGAGGCCTGACAAGTGCCGAATACAGGGGGACAATAACTTCTCTGGTCCTGCTTGCCACACTATTCCTGATGCAGGCCAGAATGCCATTGGCCTTCTTGGCCACCTGGGCACACTGTTGGTTCATATTGAGCTTCCTGTCAACCAGCATGCCCAGGTCCCTTTCTGCCTGACTACTCTCCAGCCACTCTGTCCCCAGTCTGTAGCTCTGCATGGGATTGTCATGTCCAAAATGAAGTTCCCGACATTTGGACTTATTAAACATCATCCCATTAGAATCAGCCCATCTCTCCAATCTGTCCAGGTCCCTCTGTAGGGCTTCTAACAGAACAACCCTTCCTCCCAGCTTGGTATCATCTGCAAACTTGCTGATGATGGACTCAATCCCCCTCATCCAGATCATCAATAAAGATATTAAACAGGATGGGACCCAATATCGATCCCTGGGGGACACCACTGGTGACCGGCCGCCAACTGGATGAGACACCATTCACCACCACTCTCTGGGCTCGGCCATCCAGCCAATTCCTAACCCAGCACAGAGTGCTCCCATCTAAGCCACAGGCTGCCAGCTTACCTAGGAGTCTACTGTGGGACACAGTGTCGAAGGCCTTGCTGAAGTCCAGGTATACCACACCCACAGCCTTCCTCTCATCCACCAGGCAAGTCACATGGTCATAAAAGGAGATCAAGTTGGTGAGGCAGGACCTACCCCTCCTAAATCCATGCTGGCTGGGCCTAATCTCTTGGCTGTTCTGCAGGTACCGCATGATTTCACCCAGGATTATCTGCTCCATGATTTTACCTGGGACCAAGGTCAGGCTGACAGGTCTGTAATTACCTGGATCATCCTTACGGCCCTTCTTGTGGATGGGCGTCACATTGGCCAAATTCCAGTCTTCCGGGACCTCTCCAGTGAGCCAGGACTGCTGAAAGATGATGGAGAGCGGCTTAGCAAGCTCATCCGCCAGCTCTCTCATCACCCTAGGACGGATCCCATCCGGCCCCATAGACTTATGAGGGTCCAAGTGGCTCAGCAGGTTTCTAACTTCCTCCTCATGGATTGCAGGAGGGCCATATTTCACCCTGCCCTCATCAACCACTTCATAGGGCCAACTGTCAAGCGAGCTGACATCCTTGCTGTTGAAAACTGAGGCAAAGAAGGCATTAAGTACCTCATCCTTCTCTGCATCTTTGGTTACTATATTTCCCCCCACATCCAACAAGGAGTGGAGGTCGCTGCCACCCTTCTTTCTACCATTGATACATTTATAAAAACTCTTCTTATTATCCTTAACGGAAGTGGCCAATTTGAGCTCCAGCTGGGCTTTTACTTCCCTGATTTTCCTCCTACACGACTTAACATCATGTAAGGTAGATGCCCTCTTCCCCTGCTCTGTTTAACTGCTCTGAGGGCCATCCTGTGAAGGAAAGTCCCATCTGCATCAGTAGTTCTTTCCTCTAAAGCATTTTCAGACTATTTACCTTTGCCCACTCTGGAGAGTATGAACCCTCTTAGTGACCAACCAATGTTAAAACAGGACACAAATTGTGAAGTTGCAGCCAGGAGCTTCTGGAAATGTCTTGCCATGTCACTACAGGAGACAGTGCTTTAACAGACTTCCTAGGTAGACAACATAATTCAGGCTTCACAATTGCTGCACCCAACATCCTGCACCAGCACATCTACACCACCACCAAGACCAGCAAATGTATAGCCAGGTTTTGAAGGCCACTATGACTGACCCCTGGCCTGGAGTATCTCAACAACTACAAAGCAAAACCTGGTTTTGTCTATGTTGCTGAGAAGACCTAAACTAACTTGTCCTTTGTTGCTAAGTGGCTAGTGTTAGATCTTGACAACATTATTTTAAAGTAACAGTATTTTCCTTTCTATATCCAAAAAAAAAAGTTACGAATGCAAAAAAAAAAAAAACTTCTAAAAGGCACAAGACAAAAACATAGGAATTTCACCAAAGCAGTCCTGCTCTAGAGGCACACCTCTGACAGCAGCAAACATAAGTTTTTCTAGAGGATGGTAGAAGAAACTCCACTAGGTTAGCATGGGATGAGGCAAAAAGTACGAGGTCTGTCACAAAGAAAACTGTGGAGTTCTGGAGGAGTTCTTGAAGAACTGCAGCCCATGAGAATAAGTTCGTGAAGGACTCTCTCCTGTGTGAGGGACCCCACACTGGAGCATGGGAAGAGTCTGAGGAGATAGGAGCAGTAGAGAAAAAGCATTACGGACTGACCATAATTCCCATTCTTTGTCCCTTTGTGCTGCTTAGGAAGCAGTGGTAAAAGAGTTGGGAGTCAAGTTGAGCAAGGGAAGAACATTATCTGTTGAATAATTACAAGCATTTGTCTTGGTTTATAGTGAGGGACATACAAATGTAACAGAATTACCTCTTAGCAAGTAGGTCTGTCCAAAAAAATCATTGCCTAAACCTCAGGGGAAAGTCAGTTGCTCAGAACAATAATACTCTCATAGAGACTGCATATTTCCTAAATCAAACTTTCTACAAGAATATTTCGTATTTTCCAGAAGTGTAAACCAATATTTTTTTAATCATATCATATCATTTTCAGAAAACTGAGCTCCTGTGTTCTCCCGTGGAGAGAAAAGATGGGACAGAATTTGTCTTGAAATAATTTCCTATGTGTGTACAAATAACTCAGTTATTCACTCTTTCAGAAGAGATTCGGATCTATCCTTGTTTATGACTGAAGTAAGCAAAGTATGAGGAATTGTGGAGAACACTCACTCTTCAACACAGTCAGGCCTGGTGGATTCAAATTCAGCTGATCACTGTGCACAGTGTAAGAGCTGGACGAGGGTGGGCTTTGTACCAAAGTATGAAGCAAACCACAGGTTTAAAAAGTGAATATATCTCTGTTCTTAAAGTCAGGACACTGTGCAGCCAAGAATCAGAGGACAATAGGGGCAGCAACCTGACACCTGGTGGTTAGAGACAGCAGTTAAAACTGAAGAAGCATGAATTCTGCCACGGCTCTCAAATTTCCCTCAGCAAATGACTCTAGTTCCGATGTGCTTTACTGTGCTAAAGGAAAACTGTAACCAACAAACCTGTGCTTCAAAAGAAAACAGCAAACTATGAACAAGGTATTAAAAAATAAAAAAATACACTTAGTAACCAAGTAAAATGATCCCATTTTCATAAGAAAAAATGTATAAGAATACTACATAGAATATTGCTTGCAAAATAATCTGTGCAAGGAAATAAGAAAAATTAAGTGATAACTGTATGTGCTAACACCAATATTTTCACAATTACAGGAGGAATAAATAAGTAAAGAAACAAGACAGATTAATTATGTAATTGATCTAATGCAACCTTTCAAGGAATAATTGATATGCCATCATTACCATAACAACTAATACTCATGACAAAACTGATACATGACACTTTCTTAGAAGCCAGTTAAAAATCATTAGTAATTATGTCATTCTATATTATGGCAAATAAGATGAATAAAAACATATTTGTAAAACATTTTGTAATATAATTTTTCATGGTTCTCTGAATTAAATGCTAATGGTCATCACAGTCAGGAGTGAAATGTCTCTGGAAAGAAGAAAGAACTATAGACTCCTAACATAACACAAGATTCATAGTTGTGAAAAGTACAGGGTCTACAGATACATCAGCATGATAAATTATTTTTTTCCTAAACTGGAAAGGAATTCATAATACTCATTAAAACAAGATACTAACAAGACTGTCATGTAATGTACAGACATTAACCGGTTTTAAATGGGCATTTGAATAATTCTGTTTTCAGTGCTTTACATTTTCATATTTTTGAGATTATTTAAAGCACTGAATTAATTATGTTACAATGACTTTAAGTGCAGCAAAATTATCATTCACTCCCAGGAGGGAAGCTGCTTTTGCAATGTGCTTTTTCCTTTTCACAATCATCCTGAGAAGTTCCTACAGCCATGGAAAGGGCAGTAGCTTTTAAGAAGTCAAGAGAGGGAAAAATATGTTAGTTAGTTATCCTTAAGAGGGAGCAAAGAATGACATTTTAAAAGGTTAAATTTGGCAAATTAATTGGCAGCACCAGATGGAGAAATCAGTCTGATTGAACAGATAGGAACTTTTTCATAGAGTTCCAATACATTTTGTAACGCTTTTCAATTGACCCTGCTAACTGTTCCCAGACTTAGAAGACTCTCTTCTATCAGGTGAAGAAAAAGGACATATATTTATTCAAATGAAATGTGTTAAAATTTTATCAGCTTCTTAGCATGTAGGAATGTCTGGAGGAGCAAGGATGAGGACAGCCAACTTTTTCTGAACAAAAGTTATAAAAGCTCGAGGATATTCAGAACAAAGTGCTGTGGGCTTTCATAGGATGACAGAAACAATTTTAGAATCTAATTTTGGCACAGCATGACTCAGTGATATGCCTCCTAGGTTTTACACCATCATCTCCACTAAGCCCATTTTCTCCGCTTCTTATGTCATATGTTTTCGAGCAATAACCCAGCCTTTTATTTTCCCGGGATGAAAGGCAACAAAGGGTAAAATTCTCATCCTATTATAGCAGAATATATATATGTTATAGATTTAGTTTCTAAATAACTGTGCCTGAGACTCTAAACTCGCAATTCACTTATTTTAAGAGAAAACTTCTTGCACTTACATTGTATGTTGTTTGTCCAACTAGAACTCCATTGACTTCAATGAAATTTGTCTAGGATAAGAATGCAAAATCTACCCCTAATGCTGAGAAGAAAGCCTTTCCCCTTTTGAATGCTTTTATATGACAGACATAGGAAAAAGATATTACCATATACTAAGTTTATTTATTTTCAGTATTAAGGGCTGCTCTGTTGAAGAATTCTCCAGAGAAAAGGAAAAAAGCGTCCTTAAGAATATGCAACACAAAGAATTTTGTAGCTTCCACATCATATGGCAAGATCTGTCCTTTCCCCAGTGAAATTTCCCCAGCAGAGTATTATATATGGTCTCACTGGGGTCATCTGGAAAAAAAATGCAACTTCAGGGAAAACCTAGAGAGCTGCAGAAAGTGTCTATAGTAAGATAGCCTTTCTTTGGGAGCCAGTATTCATCCGTCCCATGACCCGGTGCTTCTCAGAGCTAGAGCCTTCCTGTCATGAGGATGATATAGCACGAAGTATTGCCTTCCTGGAATATTACAAGAGTTAAAAATGATGTGTCTACTCACATGCGAGTGCTACTGCTGGCTTGTACATAAATGGTTGAAAGCATTCTCTGATGGTTTTGGATAAGAAAGGTCATTATAAGAGCTGTGTAGAGATTACAGTTAGGAAAGATGTTTATACCCACCCTCAGCAGGCTTCATTGTGTTTAAGTCTAGGTCCAACCACACTGCAGTTCAAATAGGGTCAGTGGCTGTTCAGCAAGTTTGATTTATATACACTATAAATGATCCAAAATTTGGTTCACGTTTTTAAATTGGCAAAGGGCTAGTGGAGGAAAAGTCAGCTTTATTATCTGAAGTTTTTATGCTGCCCAGTTTCAATACTCCAGTAGAAAGGGCCAGCCAAGACACAGAAAGAAAGGAATCCAGGAAAAAATTACTATGAGCTTTTAGATCAAGGGTCCATGGGCATCTCAAGAGGAAATGCAGAAGACTTCTGGGCAACTCTAAAAAGATCTGAAAAGTATACAAATGCATTCAGTGCCCACTTAATACATCTGCCATTTCTTTCCATACTTTATTTCACATATGGTAAACAACTTATGAAAAAAACTTTGGTTATTGTGATTCTATTTCCTAGCACTTTTATTGACTTGCTATTGTATTCAGTGTTAAATGACCTTGATTTATGCTGTTAGTGGGAGGTACCACTCTGAAGTTTAATTATCCCCCCCACTTTGAACATTGTCTACATGCCAAAAATGTGCACTAAAACATGTGAGGCTTTCATGTGTTTGCAATGAGCAGTAGACACAGAAAAGAAGAGCTATATGGAGGCAGAAGTGCTGTTTTGCTCACCTTGCAGAAGGTGAATGGTAGGGCTACCAAAAGCCCTGAGAACCAACCTGCTGAGGCCCCAGGAGAGCAACATGGGAATCCAATTGGCTTCTTTTCCTTGATCCATTTCCAAAGGTAAAATGCCTTCCCATCCAGTTTTTGCATGGCTAAATGAGCCATGGGGAACTAACTAGATTTTTTACTTCAGTGGGAGCTGGATGATGATTTAGTACATCTTCAGCAAGCAACTTTCTTTTTTTGGATGCCTTAG
The DNA here is from genome assembly GCA_033556795.1 of Tapera naevia. Classification (NCBI taxonomy): domain Eukaryota; kingdom Metazoa; phylum Chordata; class Aves; order Cuculiformes; family Neomorphidae; genus Tapera; species Tapera naevia. The sequence continues at coordinate 7,063,871 of JAUMJJ010000014.1, forward strand.
CAAAGTGAACTTCAGATTTATCAGCATTAAACAGGGGCTGAACGCAAAGCTAAATCTAACCAGTGTTGTACTGGAACACAAAATTCCACAATTCCATGCATATCCAAGATATGCTATAGGGCATCTGTAGGTAAATACAGTTTGCAGGAGGATGAGATATTGCAGCTTTATTTGAATTTACCCCAGCACTTTCAGGCAGTTTCAGAGTTTGCTCAGACTACTTTGTCCATGACTCAGTCTTTATGGGCATGTCTTGACAGATTTATACTCCTAGATTGACAGAAAACCCACTTTGTTTGTCTTTTAAACTAAGAATTAGAAAAAACAAGTAGTGCCAGTATTCAGTCAAGCATGCCTCAGAGGGGCTTTTCTAGATTTTTGCTTTAACCTAAAAAAATATGGAGAGTAACGAGTTCAGGAACTCTGAGCAATCCGTAGGCTTCCAAACCTCCCTAATATAAAGGTAGTCTTTGTGTCTGTATCATTAAACTCTACTATAACATTATGTTTGAAATGTAATTAGAATGTGAATACACAGAAACATCAATTTGTCACATAGGCTATAAACACAGAGACCAAGGATTGCCTAACCAAGCAACAGGTTTACAGTTATCTTCACCATGTGCTTCTGTTAGCAGAGATCAAATAGCAGAATGTAATGGCAGCATTTCAGTTTAAACTGTTCTACTGCCTTTAAAATATACATTCTCTTGGAATTGGTATTAAGTTATGAATACTTTCCAAAGCAAATAATCAGTGGAGATCATCCAGAGTGTTAAAATGAAACTAGTCAAAAAAGCAGGTGGGCAAAATCAAACGTCATAGATTAAATGACCTTGTGCTCCATTTCCACCTCTGTGTCTTTGACCTTGAGTCTTTTGGGCCCAGATGTGAACCAGTCAACATCTGACCTAAGAAAAAAAGAACTACTATATTACATAATGTTGCTATTTCAAATTACAATTAAATCATATCTGTCCAAATAAAGCATGTTTATTTATTTTTATGACAGCACAATTATTGTTAGTATCAATAATTTGTTCACTCATTTGCTAATTCTCAGAGTCCGGTAACTTTGCTTCTCATGAACGGCATAATGAATTGACAATTTCCTCTTATGAGGAGATTAAAAGTAGAGGTCCTCCTTGGAAACAGAGTTTACAAAATCCTTTAAAAGTCTTTGAGCCACTCAGCAACCATCCACACTCTGCAAGGGAGCCCAGTGGTCAGAGGTGTAGGTATGCACACTGCACACCATAGGTAAGAGATGAGAAACTCTGGAAGCTATTGAACAGTGAATTTTCACAGCAGATCAGCACAAATATATTTAGCACAGGGTTTTCTGTCACCGCAAAATGTCAAAAGAAATTTAGGAATTATCAACTTTTCCTGCTCTGTGGTTTGCTTGTGTTTTTCTTTCCCCTAGTTTCTCTTTAGTGAAGTCTGACATGCTCCACGGCATGAAAATTACTCTTTTATTATACCGCAAGGAATTATCTAAAGAGACTTGACCAAATAAAATTTTGCTGATGTTAGTCTTTTACTCCCATAGACTTACAAAGAAGTTATTCAGAGTAGAGTAGCAACACAAAAAAAAAAAAAAAAAAAAAAAAGAATAAAATTTTCATTTAGGTAGCTAATCCTCCATGGAGCAGTGTATCAGACTCTAATGTATAAAGGGGCCATTGACCTGTATGTTCCTCAGGATGATAAACACTACAGGAGAGTCAAAGCAACAAAGCAAAACGCTTCATAACCAGCTGTTTTCTGAAAAGTCAGTACACACATGCCACCGAAAGTTCAGCATCAACCAAAAATTACAGCACAGTAGTACATAATATATGAGTGCAATTTATTTTCTGAGTTAAGAAAAGAGCTTAAAAAGACCCACGACAACAGGTAGTAAATGGAAGTGTTGGCTTTACTATGATATCCACTAAAGTTCCCATGATTTCATTTTCAGAGTTCAGTAATATTTGGTTTGGGTTCATTCCAAGCAATATCAGCTATTGGGGAAGTCAAGAAAATATCCAAAATATGTTAAACTTGGAACTGCTTTCACGTACCATTTCATTATTTTATAAAAGCAGATTAAACAATAAGAGACCAGTCTTGCAAACACACATCTGCACAAATCCCAGTCACCTAAAAAAAGGTGTTGCATAAAACCATGTCCTTTAAACATTAACAGTAACAGGGCTTGGTCTTGAACCACTGATATCAGTGGAAACATAGGCAAATAGAAGGAAGACTGTGAGGAATGTTCATATTCAATGCAGATGGTGGTACTCTATGAAAAACATTTCTAGAATGCTGCTAATTAAGGAAGAATGGAAAATGCTGGTTTGGAAAGTGCAAAGAAACAAATCTAATTCAAAAACATCAAACCTTGAGCATTTAAAATTGTGTTGCAATTATTTGACAGCGCTTTCATTTTTCATCAAAGCAAATATCACAAAAAGATGCCTACGATACAGCCACACAGAGACATTAGTTGTCTTTTGTCCATGCTGATATGAAAAAGCAGGAAAAATGTACTTGTCTAGTGCTGGATCTGGCTTGCATTTGTTCATTTTAGAAGTTTTGTTTTTATTTCTATTTTGTTTTTCTTAATATGAAATTATTCATTGTGTTGTTCCTCACATGCTTGAAGTATGTCTAGACTGTTCCCAAACTAACATCTAATGAAAGCAGGTTATTCTGATTGAAGGACAGTAGCTGCCTCATACTGTGGTTTGGGGCTTGCCTCCCTGACAACTGTATAAAGGCATCTATTTTTGCCCTTGCATGACACCTTCAACATCATCTGGTATGGGACTGAGTATCACACAGAGGCTCTCTTCTCCAGGGTAAGGAAAAGAAAAGGGGCAATATCAAATAAGCTGGAGCAGAAGTAGGAGTCATGATTTATTCTGCCTCAGTGTGAGACTGCCACAAAAGAATGTATTTTTTATAATGTGTCACAACTAGGTTTGTAACAACATAAACAAAATACACAGCAGCTGTGCCAGCAGTGATCATAAATACATGTTTAGCATAGCAGCTATAATAACCTGCACATCATCATACAAGAACAAATTCTTGTCACACTCTTATAGGTGGAAAAAATATGCTCTCTAAAATGTTTCACATGAAAATTCAATGCTCCCATTACCAGAGAGCACAGTTCTCACAGGACAAATAAGACTGCAGTCAGAAAACTATTTTAATAAATCAAAACTAAATACACTCCTGTCTATACTCTCTTTAAAGGCTTATTTTGACTCTAACTCAGTGTTTTGCCGAGCAGATGTGGCAGTGAATGTGTGCACACATTCTCTCTTCTTTCCTTGCCTGTATTTTTAAAACAACAGAGAGAAAACCAAGTTGCACTTGCTCATCAGTCCCCGGTCCCAGAGGACCCTGCTTCTAAACCCACTTCGCTAATAAATGTAATGTGAATAATAACAAGTTGAAAGCCTGTCCTTTAAAAGAAGCAGTGGGTATAATATGACCTGGGCTCTATTCCCACTTCTGCCCCAATGTTTTTTTGGGACTGCAAGCACAGAAGTCCTTTTGACTCTCTCAGCCTCCATTTTCTTGTCTGTCTTAGATCTTATCCTCTCATTTTAGACCACTAGCTCTACGGTAAAGTGATTTTTATACTGTCAAGGTAACTTTAGGAAAGTCAAACTGGTAGAATCATAACCATTGCAAATATTTAACCTTTTACATCATTGCATAAATCGAATAGTTGTGATTTGACCCTCAGCGTTCATTCCTGCATACATACACCCCTTGCGCTGAAGTTCATCGCTTATCGCCCTTTGTCTGCCAGGAACTAGCAAGTAAGAGCAGCTATTTTAATTGCAGACTCTGAATTTGGGATGCTCAGAAAGGTACACCAGTCTGTTCTAAGAGCCCATATGCTTCATCATTTGACAACTTTTTGAGGTATCCACGGTGGAGCCCTGTCAGATCCTTCATTCCTGCCCTTAAGGCTCTAACTCATCCCTGCTGGGGAGAATGCAACTCTCGTTCTCCATGTGAGTAGTTTTTCCTTTCTCCTCAGTATCCTTAATCAGTAATTGCTTGTCATGCAAAGGTGCTTAAGACCTTCTCAGCTACATATCTTTATTGTTCCAACATTACATTCACATCTCACTTCTATTGAATATATCTCTTACTTTTATGAAATGTCTTTTAAGGAATTTCACTTTCCTAATGTGGTTGGAATCAAGCAGGGAAATGTGCTGCTCTTCTGTGTTTTCCTACCCTGTCAGCACTTCTGATATTAAGCATTTATTCAACCTTGTATTTCTGATTGTTCACTCCAATCTACTTAGTCATTTTCTTTTCTCTTGGTATCCAGGGAGTCAGGGCTGCAGGTTTCCAAAGTCAGTTCAGATGGTTATCTGCAATTTCTCTGTGTAGTGCTCTTCAAGGTCAAATCCATTACAGCATGTGCTCAGACTGACTTTCCACACTTAACTCTGTCGGACTTACTGCAACACACTCAGCAGTTCATCCCGGAACCTGTTATCCGTAGATACAGCAAATGTTAAACTTGATATAGAAAAAGAACCTGTTTCCCACCTCCTCTTCATCTAAAATATCTTGTGAACAGAGTGACATTTTTGATGAAGAAGATAAACATCATACTAGATGCTAATTAGTATCTCCACTTCTAAAATGAAATACACCCAAAAAAATTATATTCACATAATATACAGTGCAGTCACAGCTGGGAAGTTTAGTCACACCAGCCTTCCCAAAGAGCTTAGAGATTGTATTCTCTTTTCTGTCATATCGTATCAACTGGGAAAGAAATGTATCAGCAAATAAAGCTCCTTAAGTGTTTGCAGTTGATTTATAATGGAAATTAGAGAGCTAGGAGAGCATTATTTTCTTATGCCCCACAATTTTCGGTAAACTGGTATATATAAAGCTTTTCTAAAACACAGGAATAGATTTAAAATCCATCACAGACATACTAATGCTGAAATAGGCAGGTTCAGATACCCACAATTCATACTCCAGTTGTAGATTGATACATCAGCTCTTGCATCTGGAAGCAGTCAGTTCTTCATCCTCAGTTTTCAGAGGGTTTTTTTTCCTTAATCTAATTAAAATGGAGATGGTTATAATCACTAGGACAAAGGCACTAATACAAAAGGAATACTGGAAAATCAATCCTTCAAGTTAAGATAATGTTCTTAATTTGGTTGACATTTCTGGATTCCCCAGCCTAGCGGTGACCAGGATGGTACTTTCCCAGTTTCTTATACACTCCGTGCCAATCTTGGGCATCTTGAGATGATCATTGTGAAAAAAATGTGTTTTGGAAACAGAACTGGTTACCCAAGACCCCTAATGATAGTTTTTGAATTGTAATTCTCTAGGTATAGAAAATGGGGTTAGGGCTGCTTATCCAAAAAAACATCCTGTGTTTCTTTGCTCCTCTAGCCAAAATTGTGGTCATCACCCACAAGAGGAACAAATTTTAATACCCTCTGAACATTCATCGGCTTCTTCTTCCACAGCCTGGTAATGCCTTTATTATTAAAACAAAAGTTCCCTATGTTCAACAATTTGCTAACAGTAGGGCAGAAGAGAGGGAAGGAAAAGGGGAGGGAAAAGGGGAGGGGAAAAGGGAGAGTCAGGGTTTACAGGTAAGCTTACTTTTAACTTTATCATTCACTTTACATTGCAAGATTTTCAATCAGAGCTCAGGTGGACTGGTGTGCCTCAGCTGGACATGCCAAATACTTCCATACTAACTCTGCAACTACTTTACCAAATGCCAGTAGAAACACTCCAGAATATTTTGTGACAATAGAGAGTACAAAATGAGCTCTAAATGTTAGAAAAGCAAAAAGAAATACATGCGGCCATATCATCACAGAAACATAAAGTTCTTCTCCTAACTATTCAGAAAAGTGCCTTTGATTTTCAGTAAAAGGTGTTTTGTATCTCAGAGGTACAGTACAGCAGCTTGATTGCTATCACGTAAAGTGGCATTTGCTAAGATAATGACTTTTTTTGTGAATGGTTGGTTCAATAACCACATAAATCCCCTGTATTTTGTCAGTGTCTGTGTTATTTCTGCCCTTCGACTCAAGTAATTATACCTTTTCCGTTTCAGAAAACTTATACAATATTTTCTTTCCCTTTATTACAACTGCTCTACTTATATTTAATTACTCAAGGTTTGGCGGTCTGCTTCTTATTGTTTTCATTCCCATGCTATGAAATGAGCTGCAATAGACTGGCTAATGTGCTTGGATAGAAACACTGTATCACATGCAGTTATCTAAATGATTAATCAAAAAAAATTCCCTTTTTCTTTGCAATTGGAAGATTATTATGCAAAAATACAGAATCATATAATCATAGAACCATAGAATAATTTGGATTGGAAGGGGCCTTAAATCCCATCCAGTTCAAAACCCCCTGCCATGGGCAGAGACACCTCCTACCAGACCAGGCTGATCGAGACCATTCAACCTGGCCATGAACACTTCCAGGGAGGGGGCATCCATAACTTCCCTGGGCAATCTGTGCCAGCGTCTCACCACCCTCACGTGAAGAATTTCTTCTTAATGTTTAATCAAAATCTTTCCCTTCCAATTTAAAGCCATTCCCCCTCGTCCTATCACTACTTGCCCCTGTAAAAAGTCCCTCCTCATCTTTCTTTTAGACCCCATTCAGGTACTGGAAGGCCAGTCTAAGAGCCTTCTCTTCTCCAACCTGAAAAACCTCAATTCTCTCAGCCTGTTCTCATAGCAGAGGTGCTCCAGCCCTCTGATCATCTTTACAGCCCTCCTCTCGATCTGCTTCAACAGTTCCATATCCTTCTTCTCAAGTCCTTAAATAAATTTTAGAGTAGGAAGAAGATACAGTCCCAAATCCCCCGTAGGTAAAATACTAGGTAACTCTAACTCTGCTGTCCCTTACGCTTACCCAGGTGTTAGCAAAAGGTCTAAAGGAGAAAACAGGAGGGTTGGAGTTTTTATAGGAAACACACCGGAGGATTAAAATATAGAAACCAGGAAGACCACAATTTGTGTCCTGCCTTTGCTATATACTACTTGTATGGCCCTAAATAAGCTATTGTGTCCTTAAGCCTGATAAATGGGGGTAGTGTTACTAATTACTCCCACTCTTGCTGTCTCTATTTATATTTTGCACTTTTCTAGGCACTGTGTTCGTAAACTGCACGGAGACCACAATTCCATACTCTGAAAATGTACGTACGTAATAAAGAATTTATTTCATCTCATAAAAGAAAGTTCCAACTGAGCAAGCTACTGACACATATATAACTGAAGTCAATGGGGTCATTTAAAGTTAGGGATATTCTTAAAAACTTTGCTTATTCAGAGCCTTAACCTCTCAGAAACACATTGATTCATAGCTTGAGGTAGTGGTTATTTTGCTCTTTCTTTCACTGCATGTTTTTTTATAAAGCTTTTCCTTCCTGAACAGATCTTATGGCCTTCACTGTGTGGGGTTTCCGCTCAGTATTCCCACTAGTTGATAAAGATTTCTAAATATGTAATTAAAAACTCTTACATCTGGCAATTGGACTGTCATGGGATTGCAATGGGAGGAAAACAAATCTTTTTGCTGAGAGCTTAATGGCCTGAAGTACAGCTGCAATGTACAATCTATCTGTCATTTATGAATACCAGTGTAAATGTGGGGACTGAGTGATTGCCTTCTTCCCAGTCTTCTGATACTACACTCAGATAAGAGCAATAAAAAAAGGAAGAAGAAAAGGTTCCAGGTGACATAAAAGAAACATGAGCAGAAGGAACAGAACCTCCTTAAATGGCACATAAGTGGTCATAGGGGCAGCTCAAGCAAACCAGATTTTAGAGATCTGCTCTTCAAGACATTGAGGAACAAATCATTTGCTGTGATGTTTCAGTGGTTTGGCAGACCTAATTAGACACTGTCTTGACAAAGGGTTGTGGCATTTATGTAAAATAGGAGTATTGCTCTGGATGTATTAAAGCAAGAAGAGAAAGGCTAGCAACAGAAACCAGAAACATACTATACTGTACAAAGGGAGGAGACTTCTCAGTTAGGAGGGAAGCTCAGAAACAGATGGGAGGAATACACATTGGCTGTTTTATTGTTTCAGATAGATGTGCCTTCTTCTTGCACAAGGCATAGAACATTCACATCTATCAACTTGACACAGTCTACATGTTTCTCCCGTTCCTAACCATCAAGTTTGCCTCAAGGGGTGATCCAAACTCTCAAAACCCTCATAGGAAGGTAACCTGTGGGTCTGAATCTGATCTGCACTGGCTTGAAGACTGAGGATGACAGACTGCAGAATGTTTTTTTCTGTGATGAGGAAGGGGCTTGGCAACAGCAGATGGGAACATAAGGGAAGGGGAGAGCATGACTGTGGCCTCGTCATGCAAAGTGGAGTATCAGGAACAGCTGTGCTGGAACCTAAGCACAGGGAGCCCAGAGTGCCAAAGCTGCACAGCACAGGCCTCTTGTCCCTCTTTTGCCTAGCATCTTCTCATGAGACGAGAACACCTTTGCAATATCAATGCCGAGCAGAATGGAAATCAACCCTGAGGTACCTGTTATTCTACCTAAAGAGAGTTAAGAAAAACCCATGTGGGTGTTGTGAGTTTTGCCAGCACCGACGCTGTGCAAATTCTACGGGTAAGCAATGGGTTTTAGTTTCCATTAGTCTCAAGCTGGCATCTTTTGCCAGCATAAAATCCTATTTTAAAACAATGTTCATTCACCGGCTTTCAAAGAGTGCCAAAACAGCACATTACAGAGATGAGACACTGCATACCTTTCCAAAAGCAACTCCTGCCATCTGGGAGCAGAGTAATGGCTTTCAGCTTAGCAGGCCAGCAGGTTCATAAAGCAATCCAGGAGCATGACAAAGCATTTCTACCTTTAAGAGCAACAGAATTTTGCTGGTCAGCTTTGAATGATCTTCTGCTGCTTTGTAATGTACCTGTTAAAGAGGTTTAACTGATTTTATGTTTTCTGACTTCCGTGGTGACCTTTACCTATCAAATCATGCATGAAAACTCACCTAAGAAATGCTAAACTTTTTTTCCTAGTATCCATTCTGCTCCATTTCTTATATCCCACACACTGATTTTTGTTGCATATTCAGCAAAAATCTTTATATCTGCACAGCAGATTTTGATAAATCCCTGATGTCAGTATGAAACCTAAGTAAAAAAAAAAAGGGTGGGGATTGTCTATTTCCTGCTGAGACACCTGATAACAGTGGCTTAACAAGTTACTGTCCATCAGTCTGAGGCATCCATTTGTGTGCATGACTTTCACATGAGCATGACGAGGATGAGATGAGATCAGCACAGGGATATTAAGAACTGCTCAGTAGACATACAGCAGCTTGTTAAACTGCCAAACCATGATTTTGTGTCTGCTCCCACGTACATAATCACTGTTAGGTTAAATCCAGAGGATTTCTGTTGTCTGTTTGTTTATATGGGTGTAGGGTGACATTGTCAGGTACTCAACATCAGTCAGCACCTCTAAGAATGTTTTCATCAACTCTTCACGCTACAGTTGAATGTAGGTGTTCCATCTGCAAAGATGACTTTGTCATGTTAGACGTACAGTAATGCCCATAGTGGCAGAAGACAGTCCCTGGATTAAAAGCTGATAATTTTAACAAAAGAGACAGATGCAGCAGGTAGAATTGGTTCATCTAACTTCAACCATTTAAAAACCGGCTTGGAGTCTGAGTTAGTTACTTATGCACCCTGCAAAGGAAGAGAAAAATCTATGTACATAGAAAGGGCATTTTTCCCAGCTTTAAGACGCTTCTTTTACCTGAGATGAATGCCTCCCCTCTTTCTGTAAACATAAAAGTCCAGACAACTAGCTTGGCACCCAGCCCTTGCAGGACTGAGGATTAGGTAAGATACCTCTTCCAACAAAAACATGAAAGAGAGACACTACACTCATGCAGCTGATGGAGAGCTAAGGCACAGGGATATCCCTGTCAGCTGCCCAGAAGCTGTGTGCTAGTCCCAGATGCGAGCCCATATCCTTTCAGCAGTAAAGACACAGACCCTTCTTCTAGCCCTTGCAGTGCTGGGAAAGGTGGGTCCACAGAGCTGCAGGAACCAGGGCCCCCTCTTGCATGGTATTTCATCTGCTACTCAGTCCCAAAATGGAGTCCTGGGAGTCCCTGCTGCGCCTGCAGTTCTCCATGAAGGATTTCCTATTTCACACACCAAATGCGTGGATGGTTCCCCACGAAGCGGAATAATCGATTATGTTTAGTAAACCAGGAGCTCAGATGCATAATGCTAACCTCTATTAACCATGGATCAGTCACTAAAAACCAAGAGAGCTGATTTTAAGGAAAGTAAATATTAATGACTGACTGCAGATTACCTACAATTAATTAACATGATGGTCAGTTACAAACAATTTTAAGCCTTTCTTTGGCTTTAATGCCTCTGTTGATATTCACCTTTTGGCTAGCTGTGCTGGAATATCCCTGAACAGTGTGCTGTCTCATTCATTGCTTTGCAGGCTCACATTCAGAGAGACATTTGGCCTGCAAACTTGCTGGATTATCTGTAAACACAGTGAAAGGAAACAGTTATTGCATGAAACCCAGAGAGTGCACCTGCATGCTAATGAGCTAAATATCATGAAAGAAACGCAAGACCAGCACTCCATGCTGCCCTTTAGAAAAAAAGTGATTCACTTCTGTAACACTTCAAACAGAAAAATATAGTTTAACTTCTTTTTCGATGCATAATTTATTCTGTAATAAATAACTAAATGCATATTTATTGCACCTCTATTTTAATCTATTGTTGTGCTTTCATGGGTTTTCCCTGCCCTACAGGTACTGTTCATGTTGCTTGTAATATTTTCTGCTTGAGGCTGCTGTACACTTAAAGCTCTACTACAATGCAGGTGTTCAGACCAAGAAACAGCTTTCATTCCCTTTCAGATGACCCTGAGTTATTTATTTTGCTATTTTTGTATTATTTTACCTTAAATTGAAAGGGATTCTAGTACCCATCAAGAATAAATTGAAGACAGCATTAGCTATAAAGCATATAGCTGCTTTGTATTTCTTCTTTTTTTTAAAATCTGCATTGCAACCAAGATAAAAATCAGCAATGCCAGTAAAGTCAGGGCTAAGGCTGCAGTCGGACTGATACTCCCACTGTAGCTAGGAATTATGGCACAGAACATACAGGACACAAGTTAGTATAAACAGAGCTGTGGATTACAGCATACAACAATGCAGTGTTTTTGCAAGCTGATTTCAGACTTCTGCAATGCAGACCTAAAGAAACTGAAAAGCAGCTTTGTCTTTCTCCCATGGATTGAGGCTGATTCACTTTGGCAGTGATTGAGAGTTATCATAAGATGGCTGCTTGACCATCCATGTAAAATGAGATGGATTTACTTTATTTGCGTGGTGGGCCTCTTCTTCATAACTGATGGGTGCCTGCAGCAGAAAATAACTTCTCACTCATGATAAAAACTGGTAGTGATGGGTGAATTTCTAAGTTCTAAATTTTTGTTTTTAAAATACTATAAAAGGACTGTGCTCCTGTAGCTCCATTCATGTATAACCTCAGAGGACTTTATAGTTACGTCTCACAAGCAAATGTCATGGATGCATTACAGCACCTGTACCATCAAAGCCAAACACAATCCAGGGAGGGTAGAGCAGTAAAGAGGAACTACCTAATCTCCCATCCAACTTTGTGCTTAAACCACCAAACCATTCTTCAAACACAAAAATCAATGTAAGCTCTTACCATAAAACATGCAGTTGAATTTCTGGCATTGGTACTATTGGAAAAAAACCTCCAAAATTAGGTGTTGTCAAAAAGAGTATTCCATTTTAATTTAAATAATATATTACTTCTGTCCCATCCCTGTTGGGTGTTGTCTCCTAATGCAGGCTTCAGAAGGGCACATCCAAGTCAGACCTCACAGAAGCAGCAAAAGCAGGGTACCTGAGCAGGACTTTTAGTCTGCCTTTCAAACATGTTGTGTGCTCTCCAGCTCACTGTTTGTCCTCCAGGGCTGCACTAAGCCCTGTATCTTACACAGATGTGCAGGTTTGCTAGATAAGTAAAGAGTCTTTATCCCACACAATCTCTTTGTTATAGAGGTCAAGACAAGGCACCCAGTGAGACCCCTTTGTGCACCCATGTAGGCAGTGACCCTAAAGTGCAGCCCATGTAGAGCCAAACACACCATTTCATATGCCTATTCCATCGCACCACCGTCCATCCTATGCCTCTATGCTGTCTGGAGCACTTCTCTTTTGGAAGGAGAAAAGAAGTGGGAAAATTCTCTGGTAATTCTGAGATGCAGCAAGAATATGTGACAGTACATGCTCTTTCCTCTGCATTCAAATTTCAAGGCAGAAAGTTTTTCCAGCAAGTTTTGCTCCCACTGATGTGAGGGAGAAATCGTTGAAGGAAACAAAACTGCATTCTGGCTTCTGCTGGAAGTAAAGTAAAGCTGAGGGGGTACTGACCTCCTCCCAGTGAGCAATGCACTTTTACAGGCCCTTTACAAAGCAAACTCTGGTATGTAAATATGCACTGAAGGCTTTTAAGAGTGGACGTTATTGAACCACTGGGCTGACAACTCACAGCAGCAGTATTCTGTTGTGTAAATACATGCATGGGGAGTGATCCAGGTCCTCCTTCAGCGCTCTCAGCATGCAGAGTACTTCAACACCCAGCATGAGATGATCATTTCTGATTCTTCCTTTCAGAAAATTCCACAAAGGTAACCCTGGGCCATCTATTTTTTGGGACAATGTCAGCAATATGCACATTATGTCTGTAAAAAATGACGCTGTTACTGAATCACAGAAACAAGAAAGCCATCTAATACGCTCAGCCCAAAGGAAGGCAAAACTATTTTTACCATCCAGAAATAAATCTCAAGCATAGTGGCTTTAAATATCTACTGAAAATGCAGATATTGTCTTTGATATGTAATAGCTTTGCAGATGGAGAAGTCTCCTTAGTGTTTTTTACTGCCTCTCTGGAAAATGGGGCATGACTCTCCCCGGCTCAGTTTGCTCGCGGGTAGCCCTTGCCTCCCTCCTCTCCCTCCTCTTGCACGCTGTAGTGGCTTGTAGCGCTCTCAGGAGGCACGTGTCCTACCACTCGGCTGCATTACCTAAACAAATTCTGGTACAAAACCCCTGCAAGGAACTGAAAACCTCAATATTCCTCTTTGCCTGTGTTAACACTCAAAACCAAGCATGATAATTAGGCTGTGGGAAGCAGAATAATGCAAGCTGCTTGGGATCCTGGCCCTAGACAGCTCCTATACTCCTGCTTCCTTGCTGCCTAAAAGGGTATCCTAATTAATTGACTTTATTGAATCTCTTTCTGGGTGCAAGATGTTGATGCATCAGCTAATAAAAACAGAAGCAAAGCTAACACTTACAGAAAATGACAATATCAGTAGTGGGCAGGGTGCTTTGTGTTATGCGTCAAAGTTCATAACAGAGTGCAGTGGTTGATATCTTTATTAGCTCCTAACTTGGTGTATGGTTCTCTGTGTGCATACATGTGTGCATATGTGCCTATGTCAAAAAGAAAAGAAAGAAAAAGCAGACCAGTAGAAGATAACTTTGAGAATTTAATGTAGTATGCATTATTTCTATGGATTGAAAAACTGTTGTAAAACACATATGGCCAGTTTTAAAATATTTATTATACATGGGCAACAGGACCTAAAAGGCCTTAAAAAGAATTGCATTTTTATGCTGTTTTACTGAAATTCTTTTAAAAATTACATATTATAAAGTGCTTAGCTTAAAAAAATATTTTATAGATTTACGAGGTCAGGTTGCAATCTTGCAGAGGAGTACAGTATAAATGAACTAATGAAAACTAATTTTAGCCATTTCCTGTAGAGCATAACTGGTATAATACATCACTTCCAAATGCAAAAACAAAATGATCAGCAAAGACTTCATTCACTTAAGACCCACCACAGAGCTAAAGACAAGGGTACATGCTGCTTTTTTAAAATGTCAGAAATCCGTTTCATAGCATTAATGATCTCTCAATGCCCACTTCATATTTAATCAGCGAGCTGCTAACATCTAAAAAAAATAACGTGTCTGATGTTGATTGTATCTGTATGTCGTTCACTTGGGTGAATCCAGTACAAATGAGAAAATGTTGAAAATGTAAACATTGTGACTACTCAAAGCCAGGCATACACAAAGTGTTCAGTGGACCCAAAGCAAAACCAAATATTCACTCCAAGGAGTATCTAGCTCTGTCATCTGTTCTGCTGCCATTTTAACCTGTTATCCTGAAAAAAATCTTCTACACACATATCTCCTCCCATTTTAAATTATTTTACTAAGGATCTTGGTCACAACCTTCACTGATTCCCCAAGAGCAAATTCTCTACTTTTCAAAGGTTTTTTCTTCTCTTTTATTAATCTATTTGTTCCTGCAAGAGAAATACTGCAAGCCTACACTAAAACCACACCTGCTTCTGTAGGCAATGTGCAAGCATCTTGTCACAGCGCTGCAGATTTATTTCCATATTGACCTAATTAGCATTTCTTCTATTTAACTTCTAAGTGCCCATAAACCAAGATGAAGTTAACTGAATACCATGAAGCATCCATGGTATTTCAACTAAGACCGATAAACTCATTTAACCACTGATCTCAAGCAGGTACAAGCCTCGGATTTTCTAATAGAAAGACTTAAGGAATTTTTACTCTGCTTTTTTAAAGGATGTGAATTTACTTAATAGAAAGCACTTCAAGAATTAGATAAGACAGTCTTATAAAACTGACAGTTTCTGATAAAATAACATTCTTATTCATACTCTGTTCCCAGAAATGCAGTAACTCTGATATGGTAAGTTTTAATATCTGTTCATGACGCTTTTTTTCCCCCTCTTTTTTTTTTGAACTTGCTTCAAAATCTTAAGATTTAATCTGTGAATTATTTTTGAAGAGTATTATAGTGATTGATGCAAATACTAGAGACTGCATCTGAGAGCTCTTTCATTAGCTGTTGTCTTAGAGCAACATCTAGTGGCGTATTAGTTCTGCATCCTTACTCAAAATCACTTGTGATGCAAAAGAGGAATTACTATAATAATTAACTATGACAGATTTACACACACATACATGCAGACACACACTGTAGGAGACATTTTTTCTAGCTGGTCTGGGGAAACACACCTTTACAACATTTTCATTATATTCAGCATATAATTATTTAAAAGCCTGAACTTAGATACTCAAATTGATAAGAATTGTTGAGTACCTTACCTCACCTCATATTTTGCAGCTGCATCTGTGTTTAAAATTCTCCTTTTTATCCTAGTTCATCCAAAAGAAATGTATTATATTCTGCATAAGTTCATTCAAAATAGAAAAATATTCATGAATACTCTTTCCTAATACAGCATTCAATTTCTCTATTTGTATGGCTAGGAATGATTTGAACAAGATTTGGTACCCTGACTCAAACAGTTAATTTTTACTCTTTTCTGTAGTCTCCTTAATTTCAATAGGAATCAATCCTATTCAATTGATTTCACATTAAATCAGTTTCAATTATGATGTGCTTGATGAGTTGTATTTGTATCTTAGAGTATTATGGCAAAATTTCTTTGGTCTCTGACTTGCTTTTCAAACATCCATCAAAATCTACTTTGTAGTTACCTGGGTTTGTTATATACTCTCTGAAGAAAGAAAAACTAATTTAAACACATTCAGGTACTCTCTCTCTAAAAGAATATGATTTAAACAAAAGTGTTAAAATAGCTCAAAAAGATAAATAAAGATTTGGAATAATGAGTAAGGTAGTCCACTTACAACGTTGTAAAAATATTTTTAAATGGCTGAAATGAACATACAAGTAAAACATTTTTGTAAATATGTTTTTACTATAAGTAAAACAAGAAAACTGATGGGGAGCAAGAATTGAGATCATGTGTAAAACTTTTACTGAAGTGGTAAGCTATTTTAGCAGCACTTTTTCAAGTGCTGAAATATGTTTCCTCCCCTTCGTTTTGGTTTAACAGTTTTGTGCAGTGTTTAGTTGATTCAAAATATGAAAACTGAGTGGGATTAAAAGCTGATCGTTTGTCTTCTTCATCCCATCTACAAACAAAACCAAGCCATCAAAGACTAAAAGCTAATTATTTTAAAGTCCTGGGGAAATTGTAACCACAAGCAAGTTGTTTAATTCACTAATTACAATGAATATTTTCTCATTAACAAATTAATTAGCTCAAACTAAAAACTGCTTTAATATAAAAATATGTCACTAGTCCATTTAAAGTAATTTTATTTCATTAATAAAAGGATTTAAAAGTTGCATTTTCTGCAATTAAATCAAACTCCGATTTAATAAAATTTCCATTTCCATTCACAGCAGTTTGACACAAAGAATAAGTAAAAGTATCAGACTATAAATAAGAAAAGTCATTTGACATTTTAATGATAAAATGATAAATTAAGGACTAGCAGAGTGTAGGCTTAATCTGTAAATCACATTTCGTTGCAAATCAACATATCTCTATAGTTAGCACCAAATAATAAGCATTTCAGAAGAAAATAATTTCAAAGTAAATCAACAATGCAAGACTGAAACTAGTAATTAGTACACTCAAGATTTCTTGCCTCATGATAGAAATCATGGCTGAAAACACTTGGTGTATTAATTCTTCCCTACAATTCTATGTAGACTATTTTAAGCAACAGTATTGCATTTTTTGGTGTTTTTCAGATTTCTTCAGCTCAAATTGAGCCCAACAGACAAATTCTTAACAGCACGTCCCCGTGTTTCCCACAGACTAAACAACTTATGACAAACGGCACAGCTACTCAATGACTGAAAAACATTCAGCAGTGCCTAATGGGAAAAAAAAAAAAAGGTGAAAAAGTCACCAGAAACCCTCAAAATAAAGGCTGTAGAACTACTCTTCCACCATAGGATGTCAAGTGAGCAGTGCAACCATAGGCGATATGATGAGGGAAGGAGAGCTGAGCTCCTTAGCTTCACTGGCAAGCACAGCTCTAATGGGCACTCCTCAAGAATAAAGAAGAGATATTTACTGTGTAAATGTATCAGAATAGATAACTGAACAACATTTTCAAATCACATCATACTGTTGAATCCAGTACAGCCTAAACGGTCCTTGACATCATTCTGGTATGTTACATGATCTCTATGAAACCTTGGGAAAGAGTGATCTGTTCCACTTCAGTCACATATTAGGGCACACTTTTAAAGATTGTCAATGTCTCTGCCTTCTGATGAAAAAGAGCATTCCTACCACCCAGCTTTAGCCAACAAATTTCATCAGCTGTTCTCTCTAGATTCTTGCCAATAGTCGGTGGAGAGAGAAACGGATTTTTCCTTGTGAAGATTCAGACCACATAAATCGGATTTTTCTGGAGAACCTCACCATCAGAAGAGTTTGGGTAATACACTGATCATATCCACTGCCTGAGACCGGATGATGCAAACACTTCTTTAAATCTTTTCATATCCATTCAACTTCTCATTATGAGCCATTTTACTTCAACAATTTGAAGTTGAAAACTAGATTTGGTAAACATTTTCCTTTCCTCCTATCTGGACAAAAAATTAGGATTTACTTCATATATTTAAATAGGATTTTTTTTGTAACCCAAAGGCAGCTGAAAGGATTCTGCTGAATCCAAATACTCTTTGAAGAGTGGAAGGCTAACTTTTAAAGGTGAACATTACAGGATTTAATGAACGTATAAAACCAGATTTTTATCACAGAAACTGATCTGAAACCTCCTGATGACCTATCTGTAAAGCATTAGATTGAAGCCCTTTTCAGATACAGCTCTATTTAAACACATACTGAGTGTAAGCATCTTTGGGAGCTGAATTATTGGGTCTGACAAATTTGTAGGAAGTTATAAGCATACGGATGAATACAGCCCAAGAATGTGTAACTACTATAGCTAATTGTATTCAGAAGTCTTTGTGTCAAGTATTATATTACAATCCCTTCACCTTTTCAATAAGTTATTGTTAGAGGAAACTATTTAAACATCTGCAGTGTTCAGTATCTGAGAGAATTTTCTAAATTGCAAATTATAAATTACTACTTTATAAATTCAGGATTGCATTATTCTTCTCAAAATTATTGTCACTAGCTTTGTTTTCTCTGTGTTATTTTCTATCCTTCTCACAGTGCCACAAGAAAGATGCCAAAAAAAGTTTGATGGCCACTAGAGCCTATGGAAAAATTAATTTCTTCTCTATATATTATGCCGTGTCACAAAGTTTAGTGACCTGGCAATAGTATTTGCAAATCTTGAAGTCCCAGCAACACACATGTTTTGTTAAAGACTTTTACCCAAAGGACTAAATAAAAACAGTATGTTATTTATTTTCAGAGTAGGATTCTGATGTTTCATAAAAGATATATATAACATCAAAATCTGAAGAAACAGCAGTCTGAACTTCACCATTAGCAATAATCTAGGAATAGTGTTACATATTTAATGATAATAATCTTGTAGCAAAACGTTCTTGGAGATAAAAAATCACACTAATTCGCTGAGTTCATTGAGACTCAGTGCTGGCAGGTCCTGAGTTAATCCTCGTGGGTGTCCAGTTCCCTTTACGCTGTGAAAAACACTAATATTTTGTGCTCAAATTTTAATTCAATCTAGTTCCAAATGACACAGATTTTCAGGATTATTTATTTCCTTTGTGCCTCAAACTCCACTAGATAATTCAATCCAGAACCTTTTCAAATAAAATTCGGAAGTTTTCGGGTAGCTTTTCCAAATAAAACCATCTTCTTAAGGAACAACTTCCATAGCTGAGAGGCTCCACTCTGCTGCTTGCTGTGATCCTCAGCTCACAGTTGACCACAATGTTTTGCCAGCTGCATACAGAGAGTTGTGTAAACCCTCAGACCACGGTTTTCAGAAGTAACTAAGGATATACAGAGTCCTTTTAATGCGCAACTTGGGATGCCCTGAATATGTCTATTTTCCAGAAAATATTACTTTTCTGCTTTGTTGAGTGCACCACAACTACACAGCTAAGATTATGAAGCATTTTTGAGTCTCACTCAAATAAGCTATCATCCTACAGCCTACATCTTGAAGATTAAGCAAGTACTTACTGCAAAGAACAGAGTCCTCCTGAAGCAAAGCTTCTCTCACAGTCAGTGAGTGTCTCAGGGTTAAGTATTGAAAGAATAACCCAGCTACCTTCTTTGCAAAACATGATCATAAATTGCTTCCCTAAGCATGGAGGTTTTAGTATTATTGCAGACAGGTGATTAAATTCTCATGCACTAAGACAAGGTTGTAAATTTATGTCACTATCTGATGCTGTTATTTGGGAAAATCTTATGAAACAGTATGGGTTCCATTCCTCTAACTGTAAACAATTATTGATCATGTGATCTCATTCAAAACTATTCACCATATAAAATCTATTGGTTATGCCCAGTAATATACATATATATAGTCCCGCTGATAGCTCTCAATTGCAAAGTGGTTTTGTATGTATATGTGTACACAAAGAAGTGAGAGACAGAGAGAGCCCAGAAAAAAATATGTCACATAGCCATACTGTTACAAAAAGGATGTCTTGTTATTTGGCTTGATCTGGTTATTTGTGTTTAACACACTCAGATAGGCTAGTATTCTGCATTTATAGATATCCTAGTACAGCAGTGTAAAGTGATGTTGAATAGGCCTGAAAGCCATCTACTCAGTTCATACTCTCATGGCAACTCTTTATAAAACGTTGAGTTTCATCAGCTCCTGAATTGAAAAGATTGATTTGCTTGTCATGTTGAATAGAGTTTAAAAGAAGTTTAAGGAACAATTGACCCTGAGCAGAGCTGCAGCCAAGTCTTCTGGGCACCAAGCAGAAGGCAGTTCAAGATTTCCAAGATAATTCAAATTGTCTCAGTTATGAAAAACAGCAACATAGCTCACTGCAGACTGAAAGACTCAAGAAGATTTTCATAATTAAGACTAAGAGAAAAGCCTCTTTAAAAGCTGCATTTGCATAAATACAGTTAAATCTCCACTTGCGTATCCTTGACAAAAATAATCAATCCAGATTTTTTTTTAATTTTCATTCTTATTTTTACTTTTACATATGCTGTTCAAACTTAATGCACATTAGGATTCTTGCTGAACGAAAGAGAAATAAAAGTGAATCACTCTTGACACCCCAGGGCAGATGGGCATAGTGAATGTGCATCTTTGTCAGCACTTAATGATGCACAGTCATATATATCTCAGGTAGCAGAGCTGACAGGGGTGGGAGAAGAGGATCCCTGAAGGATGCAGTTAGAGTCTACAATATGCAGTAAGATTAAGCTTCTGCTCTCCACTTCCACCTCTCTGCTCATGAGCATCTGCAAGTCACATCTAGAACAACTTCCATCCAAAAGTGAAATCTTAAGTTAAGTCAGTACCTAAACACAATAGCAGGTTTAAAAGTCTGTTTCCGCCCAATCCTTTTCAAGCAGTTTCAAACTTTTTAATTCCTGGGCATACAGAGCTCTCATCCTATTTTTAGACTGTCTCAAAAAATTATCAAAACAATTCTTTGCTAAAACTGGTGCACTTAGGTTCAATCGTTACATAACACTTGTTACATAATATGTGATTATGTGTATATAAAAAATATATATTAAAATGGTCATTTTGTATGCATTCTGTCTATTTTTATGTAGGTTATACACTTAGGTAAACCATAGGATTCTTTTTCATTTTAATAATTTCATAATGTGATATTGTATCAACAAAGGAAGTTGTTCAGATCCCATGGGCCAGTGAAAGAGAGCAAGCTGAGGAGCACTGCCCGAGCTATAAAATGCAATAGCTTCTGCAGGCCAGGCCCTGCTGCATGTGGGTAACTAAGTATGAAATGCCAATTGCAGCTGTTGAATGACATTGCAGTTGTCTATCATGAACCACCTAAAATGCTTTAACTGTTCATTAAGCACATTAAACATGAGAGGTGAGATGATAGTTATAAGTACCCAGCACTACTGGAAACGAAACATGCAAGTCACGTGCTTCTATTTTCAGGTCATTATTTCAAATTTGGCTAATGAAGAATGAGTGCTTTTACATCAGTGCATTCCAAGGTTGAGCTGCTTTATAGCATGCAAGCCCAATCACCTCAACCGGCCGTGTTCCCATCAGCAAGGTGAAGAGCTGGCCATTAAATTGCTATATAAAGTGATACTGTGACCATTGGCAATGCTCAAGTTAAGGTTGTGTCAGCAATAGCCTTTCCATTACAAATCCCCATTTTTCAGAGGGTTTTATGCCTTGAGATAAAATCCAATTGTAATTCTTCATTCAGTGCCTCAACACAGCAGTGAGTTTTTTGCATCCATCATGTTGCACCCCTGGTATTTCTTTCTCACTGATTCATTTTCAGTACTAAACACAAAATATTACAAAATAGGCACATGGAAAGAACCCCAGCAAGCAGAGCTAGTACTGCTTCTGACATTTTTCTGAAAAAAAAGAAACAGGAAAGAGGCCCCAAACTCCCTGCCAGCAAAACTTCCCTTTTCACCTCAGGGTAACTACCTTGCATCAGGTATGCTAAGTCAAAAAACACAGTGGAGACAAAATCTGCACCCTTGTGCGAATTTGCCTTTTGCATTGCCTTCATTTGTATTTTTACCTCAGGCTACCTAAAATACATAGTGCCCTGTAGTAAAATACTGCTTTTGTAGTAACAAAAACAAGACCTAACAAGTATCCTGAGCTTGCCAACAGTTCAAAACACGTTTATTCTCAAAGAGGCGTTAATAGCCCAACGTCAGGAGCCATGTATGCAAAAAACATCAGAGTCATCATTAGGATGAATGGATGTACTATAGCATTTTTCCTTACACCCAGAATTAGAGACAGTTGAGACCTCTTAACACCCAGAGCAGTTGCCTATAAAAAGCTGGCTGGTGCAATGGGCTGCCTGAACTGCAAAGTTTTGTTTTCTTGTTTCAACTTAGATGAACATTTATCTTTTCTGAGCAGGTGCTGTAATATTCTTAAAAAAGTTAGCGCTGCAGTAGATAACTAAGGTGTCTTTTATATAAGAACAAATAAACTGAGTAAAAAATACTCAAATGAAAGTCCTGATGAAAGGAGAGAATAATCTCTGTCTCACCCACTACCTGCCACCTCCTATCTGTCTAATCAGCTTCGCGGCATGACCCACAATCCTTTCAGGTCTTCTGCAGTTCAACACAAAGTTAACAGAGCCAGATACAGTTATAAAAGCACACGCAGGTTTCCTTTGTCACCTTGCACCTATAGATGACTTAAACATAGGCTGCTTGAGCAACAAGGCAAGGGTGCAACAAACGAACTATGCTCCCAATGCACTACAAACACAAATGGTTATGCAGGCAGGAGGACAGCAAAATCAAAAGCATCATTTTTGTGTTTGAAGTTCTATCCCTTTCAACAGTTTGTGGTTTGTCTATTCAAACCAATTTGTCAAAGTTACAGAGAGAACTACTTGAGAATTTTTTTTGTCTGCATTTTTTAATAAGAAAATATGGTCAGCAAATATTTCCTGCAAGTGATATTCTAAATTTGACAACACTGAGTGGGGTTTTTTTTCCCCATCAAAAAAAAAACAAAACACCATATTTTGCTTTGGGTTGAAATGACTCCAGTACTTCACTTCTGTTTTGAAGCTGAGACTTGATATCTATGCATAGCTTTATACAACTAAGCTCCACTACGGTGTATGTTATGGTGTGGGTCTCAGTTTCTCTTGTTAAAACCTTTTCGTTTGCTATAAATAAATATTTCTGGACCAAAGACTTAAAAGTCTGGTCCAATGAGGGTAAAGAAATTATTCAGAGAGAAACAAGTGCAACAGACAAGAAAGGGACAGAAGCTCCAGCTGCGAGGTTTGCACTGAGAAGAAACTGAAAAGAAGAAAGCAGAGCCCTAGCAGATCTGTTCAACGGTTTTCTGTGCAGACTGTTGCTGAACTTTGACAGCACAGTTAGCATTGCCCAGAGATGAGAGACACCCTCAAGTCACTTATAAGTTGAAGACTTGACCTTTCCAGTGTATATTCTGTATACAGTATACACCAGTTGCCTCAAGTCTTCAAGTGCTACAGCTGCATGTTTTGCCATTCTGAATGAAGCTATATCGTGCTGCTTACCACTTTAATTATTTCAGTTATTTTAGGGCAGCATCAGCAGCATTGAAGGCATGTTTAAATAAGGCTTCTCATTGTGAACAGGACCAAGTTTTTCTTGGGAATAACATCAGCACAGCAAACAAATACCCTGACTTCGAAAATTCTCAAAACTACTGGATGCAAGACTGAATAGAAGTATTTATTTAGATGAAAATTTACTGCACTTGGCTTTATCATTCTGAGTTACTCACGTTTCAATTTTCCTAAATATGCTCAGAAACTGTGGTTTGTGACAGAAAGGAAAAGATTGGATATTGTTGCCATGGAAACAAAATCATTTTTCTTCTGCTCCAAAAATCTTGTCTATTAGAGACCAGCAAGGGAAAAAAATAACATGTGTTTATAATTAATTTTACTCTCTGTCATGTTTTTTTAGATTTAAAAATACTGTTTCTGTTAAGGATTTCAGAAACAGAGATACTTAACCATAGTAGGAATCTTTACAGGCAATGGGGTGCACTTTTGCTAATATGGTGGAGTGAAGGAACATTTCTCCTTGCTATCCCCATGCTTCAGTGAGAATTTTATTTCCTCACTTGCTGTTCTATTAGATAGGACATTCAGAGAGGAGCAAGGTCTGCATTTTATATTTGGGACTTAGAGCTGTTTCCTCCTCATGTATTGCTGTTAACTGGCCAAATAAAAATGAGAGAGATTTTTTTTGTGAGAAGACAGTTAGTTAAAATACAGGTGACTATTGTTTATTCCCTAAAAGAAGTTTTGCCCCCTTATTCTTTCTCTGGCTGGGCTCCTTCCTTTACTCTGTGTAGATGACCCTGGACTTAATCCCAGTGGTACAGTTTTACTTTTCTTCAGAACTGCTGTGAGTTCTGGCATTCAACAGAATCAGTGTTTTGCCATATGTCTGGAGAGAATTACAGTTCCTGTCACTTACCTCTACATGCAAAAAAACACTTAAGAATTATCTCCACTTTGACGCCATTTCAATCAGCTTGATTTTTATGAAAGAGAAGAATTACAATCAATATATTGTTTTAATTAACAAATATGCATTTTCTTATGAAACTTTCTACCTTGGCTTCACATCCACGTAGAAGAGGTTCTTCATTTTAATGGGGACGAATACTGAAATACGCAAGTATCTTCCACTGTTTCAGTTCGCTTTACTTTGGAAGGAACAGATACTCTGTGCTCCTCTTGTTTTTCAAGAGTGCATCATAGGTAAATATGTGATTTCATATTAGTTTTTTTGATCTGATTTTATTTGGTGCAATGGCTTGTGATTCTGCAACATATGCTCCCTCATCTCTTTTATTTTTTCCTAATTAGTTGAAGAGTCTGATCATCTACTTCCAACTAATTTTTATAAGTACCCTCAATTATTTTTTGTTTGGGAATTCATTTAGAGTTGAAACATGTCTCAGCTAATTGCAAGACATAATACCACTGAACTGTATGAATTAATAAATATTAATGCATACTTAGCATCTATGCTAGATACCAATATTTATATAAACACACAGAGGGAGCTGCTGCAGACTGAAGTTAGAAGACAGCAACAATATTGTTTATCCAAATTTTCTATTTCTCCAGTAAATTCAAATTGGCATGAGGAGCATATCCCTTTCAGATTAGCTGTTCAGCATCTTCTAGATTAGCAGGAGTTTTTCAATGACTCATGCTATCAGATGTTGTGCTTCTTGCTGATATTATTCAGTTAACATTCTGTGTGAGGTCTTTCTCCAAGTATTTTGACTGCTGTATCCATCTTTAAAAAAAAAAAAGACCATATACTTTCAATTTCTCCTTTTTGTCATCCAACTGATGCATTATCAATTTGCCAACTCATGTTCTGCACGTACCATAGATTCTCACAGGGGAAAAAAAAGGTGTTTAAAAACACTTTACAGCTGTTAGAACATTAAGTAGTGCTATTTTACAGTATATTCCATCCATGAAGTTTAGTTGTCTCATAGTGTCAAAAATCCAGATGAACAGGCATCAGAAAAAAAAAAAAATAACCAAAAAAAATGGGATGGGGGTGGAGATTAGGAGGAAAGAAATTAATGTGTGATTTTGGGTGATTTTAAGACACTCAGAATATTGTGCCTTCATCAATGATTAAAAACCACTTCCTCTTAAGGAAGCTTTCATTTCATCAAGCTTTCATTTTTACATGGGTGGGTATTACCATACCAGAAATTCTACCACTCACCAAGGAAAAGGGTGATAAACAGAATCGGAAAACTATTCAAACAAGTAAAACAAATGAAAATGCAAACCTTTCACCAACTCCTTGAAAGAGATTCACAATCTGAAGAGTGTAAACACTCAAGACCTAAATGTCCCGAAGTATCAAGTGACAGCAGGTGCTTAGCTGGCACTGACACTTGAGGTAACCATGACTCTGAGAGGACAGGTGTTCCTCTGAAAACTGAGTGTATTTAAAAATACTGAAAAGAAAACACTCAAACACCTAAGTGTCCAAAAATATTATTTTTCTTTGCAAATAAACATTTTGCCTCTTTCTGAAGTCTCTCATTCTTTCCTCTTTGCATGCATCTTTCCTTCCTTGCTCTATCTGAAACCAGAAAAAAAAAAAAGGGAGGAAAACACTATAAGAATAAAATAGTGGATATATATGTGTATATTAATTGCACACTTCTATATCAGTCTAATCAGGCTAAATTTTACATTGCATTTTGATTACACTTTTTTAGGTTTTGTTGATTGTGGTTGAGAATATTCAGGAGTTGTTTAGAACGTACGTTTGCGCATAGCAGAAACACTGTGAAAATAAAATACAACTTTGATTCTGCACTATTTATATATATATATTGGCTGCATAACAAGAGGCTTCATTTTGGACCAGTGAGAGCGACAGGAGTGAAATGAAGAGCAAACATGCCCTGTTTCTGGTCCACATTTTTAAACATTGGTTCTCTATATTTTCTGGATACATGTTGGCTTGAAGGGGGTGTGTAAGAGGTCTAAGAGCTCTGGGTCATTGGACAGGCATTGACAATGACCAAGATAAGTCTGGATGAGTGAAAGTGAGGATCTTGCATTACACTTTGCAGCTTTTCCTTGCTCTATACTTTCCAGCAGCAGAGTGAGTCTTATACATACAGTTCTTTGAAAACCTATAAAGGTTAGTCTTAACTAATATTTCTTTCCAAGGGTTCAAACTGTAAATTAGAGAGAAAGTAGGATGCAATTAAGGTATCGTGAGCTTGTGTGGTCCGAGGATGAAGCCACATTAAAGCAGCTGGGTCTCACATCACAGAAAGGGACCTTTGACCACATTCCATAGTCTAAGAAAGTGCATCAGTGAGTCATCTGGAGCAATCTTTGTCCATTTTGACCCTGTTTACTCCAGGGGGGTTGCTGGGCACCCAGGACTGGACTGATTCTTCAACCTGGTGCCTGATACAGGCAGGGCACTTAGCTCAGGCAGTAGCAATAGCCAGAGGAGTTGCTGTTGCTGGAGATTAGCTCTGTTTTGTAGAAACAGAAATATTGGAGCATTATTTAGTTTCATAGAAACAATTTCATAGGAATGCCTAGCATCTCTCTGATTGCCTCCTAACAATGACTACTTCAACTTCAGGGAAGCTGTGAAAACTGGGAAAGCTCCTCACTTGGAAAACTGGTGCTGCTAGCCACGTGCATGCCATGCCTGCTCTGCTTCTGTGTACAGTTTAAGCATGATCTAATCTTATGGCAGTGAAAACCAGGGATTGCATGTGGTTTTATTCACAAGGATAATATTATCAGTCTATGGGAATGCACTGCAGACTGAAAATTAAAATGGGCTGTAAAGATTTCTGAGTTAACTTTAAACAATGAGCTTGGGTATCAGAAGCAGCCTGATGTGGCAGCCCAGAGTTCAATGCAGCCTAATTTAATCTGTTTAATTACATGTAACTGGCATGGAAAGCAAAGCTAGATTTTATCAGAGATATCTAAATGCATTTTAATAACCTGTGCTGTCATCATCAATTCTCTATGCCTTGTTCTTTGTTAGCAGTACTTGGCAGTTTAAAGTCTTTCATAGAAAGAGCTGACTGCAGATACGATGTAGCAGTGAGTCAGATGCCTTCATTTTTAGATATTCGGGCCTGGACGCCACACATTCATTACAAAAGTGACTTATACACAGGTACTACACAATAGGGAAAATCAGTCTAATTGACATATCAGAAAGAGTAAAACTGTCCAGTGGCCTCCATCTAAACAGGAAGCTAAAGACATGCAAGGCTGACAGGCTTGAGACAGTTACCATGTCTGCACTTTTATCACAGGGACTGTACCAGTACTGTTGCCACAGCACAGGCTCTGGAGCATCACTAAGTGTACCAAACTCTATACCTTACCAAAATCTGTGCACTTGCATGCTTATAGCCACCCTGCTGTGTGTCTAACAGTGTCATCACCTGTTAGAAACACAGCATCCTGCACTTTTTCAAAGGTTTGTTTGAGTCTGTGCACACAGGTTCCCAGCAGTCAGCAGATACACGTTCAGGTCAGAAGGGAGGTATCAACACATGAGGAAGAATTGCTTCATAGGAAGCAAAGGGTTCATTGTGCCTGGTGTCAAAAGAAGATTTTATACCTTTTCCTACTCCCTGTGGAGCATCAACACTAAGTTAAGAGAGCTTTGTCCTGTATTTACATTTGTCGGTCTCCACCCTCTGTCTGGAACTGCCCTTACATTGAAGACAGGCACACAGCTGGAATTGACCTGCCCAGAAATTAAAGAGCAAATAAAATATACCAAGAGAGAACAGAGCAAGAGAGGATCTCCTCTGCAGACATCCCCTGCTCAGTACTCTCCGGAAAGAAGCATCACATGTTTTGCAGGAGATGATGGAACAAATCTGGAAGAACTCTCAGGGGTAATTTTTAAGTTGTAGGTCCAAGCACAAGAAAGAAATGGCAATTGTAATCAAAAACAGAAAAAAAAATCAAAATAAATTAGAAAACTCTTAAATATACATGTTAGTCAAAGAATATACATGACTGTGCACTATGGATAATGGAGCATGTGGGTATCCATAACAAAAATCTAGTTTCCATGAGACCTGTTAGAGATGAGGCTGTAAAGGCATGCAGGCACATCTGGAAACAAAACTGGATGAAACATTGAAACACAGACAAAACAGCATGAAACCTTTCTAACTTCCTTCCAAGTTTCTACATTTGATCATGAAATTACAACTCATCTTTCGTCCTAATACACAACATGATCTAGAGACAGAAATCCCACTGACATTAGGGTAGAATATGGCCAGTCATTTGTTGCTGCAAATTGCAGAGTACTAATGATTGGAGATACCATGTTATGCCATCTGTAATTACTATATGATTTGCGATACTGCAAGAAGATTGTATTGTAGAAGACAGAACTGAGTGTCTCATGGTTGTTCTGTAACAACATGGAGTGTTCTGTGTAGATTCTTGGCCAAATTTTAGCCTATAATTATAAAGCATTTTACATAGCAGTTTGTCTGCACCCAGTAACATAAAGACGAAAATGATAGCAAGGACTGATACGGGTATAGTTGAGGTGCAAGCTTCTCAAAAGCTCTTCTTTGTCATTTTCTGGT
This sequence comes from Tapera naevia, assembly GCA_033556795.1. NCBI lineage: Eukaryota > Metazoa > Chordata > Aves > Cuculiformes > Neomorphidae > Tapera > Tapera naevia. The sequence continues at coordinate 7,092,699 of JAUMJJ010000014.1, forward strand.
AATTTTTAAATTTAATGCTTTTGAAACTGTTTGTTACATTTTGCATATTTTAAAACTAATCGCATAATGTCTGAAGATTTAGAGGGGATTGACCTAGATGGGCCTCAGTCTCTTTCTGTTCTAAAGTTTCTTAAAAGGATAATAGTGCTATTCTGAGAGCCGGAAAATGTATCGGCCTCACAGCCTGTGAAGAAAAATGCCTAAACTAAGAATCTTGTCTACTTTTATTTCCTTGTTTTCTCAATACATCTTATCAGGAAGACTGCTTCAAAACAGGCATTGTGGATGCCAGAATAAAATACTCCAGGTCCATAGTTCACTCTCAGAAGCTGAAAGAGCCCAGAGAATGGAGAGTCCATGCTGTGTTTTCTATAGGCACCTCAGGAACAAAAGCAGCTCCATTATGAAATGTGCCAACTGCCCCCACATGCTGCGGATTTATTCGTTTGTTTGCACAGTGGAATTTACAGATCATGAATATCTGAATCCCTCACCTCACCTTAAGGGACTCGTCGGACCCAAATGCCACAAAGAGGGCAAGCAAAATTGCCAGGGAGCACACAGGCATCCGGAGGAGATGGAAGAGAGGTGGTGAAATGAAAGAATACTATTTGGTAGGGAGCAGTTGTGGGATAGCAAATGACATGGGGCTGGTCTACATTCTGCACTGAATTTAACAGCATCACTTCCACTGGCTTCTTCCTCCAATATGGCTGGGACCTTGGGTTTGAAGTTGATACCTGAACTTCCCAAAGGACAGATGACCTCTCTACACATGCAAATGAGGAAATGTGCTGCAACCACAGTGGCAAACTCCATCATTATGTCTTAATTACTTTATCATTAGAGGGGAGAGTTTAGTATAAGTGATAAGCTGGGATTTGTGGTGGAGACCTCCTTGTGGTTTACAACCACACTTAAAATGTTATTGCCCCTCCATAAACTCTTGCAAAGGTTTGTCTTAAAATTTTTTGTCAAAATAAAAACAACTTACTAGAGTTTTAGAACCATGCAATATAGTATTGATCTACTATAAATCACTCTCCCAGTAGATCACAATGCATCTGAAAAACAATTTCTATCAGTGTTCCCACTTTAAAGAAACAGTCTAGTATTTTGCCCCATGCAGAAACTTGGAGAGGGAGAGAAATAGAAAAATAGAGAAATAAACTGCCAAATGGCTGTTTCCCTTTTTATTCAAAGATATTTAGGTCAGGTGAAATTAGACAAAGTTTTCCACTCCATTTTCTCCATCTCAAAAAAAAAATATAGCCCAGCACTAAATTTGACTTCCAACAGCCTGGTTGTCTGAAGCTAAGAGAATATGATAAGGAAGGATTGTCAGACGTGTGCTTCAGTCTCATGCTTTTCCTTAATTGCCTGTTAGTGGTTTCTGCGACCAGCTGAGGGTATTCAGATTCTTATGGTTTTTATGGGGTACTCCTTCCCTATCTGGGAGCGTAGAGCTTAGGTGGTACCTCCCAGAGAGCCAGAAACAGACCTTCATAGATCTATGCATGGACTTTTTACCACATCAAGCCATAAAGGGCATACAGAAGTGAACAATACAACTGGCATCTTCCATTCCAGATCCTTTGCAGGTGAGAGAGTGAGAGAAGTGACTGAATGAGCAGTTTCTTTGTTATTCTCAGACAAAGCTCCTGTTGTGTCAAATACACTGTGGTATCTGCCTGGTATTTAGGGGTGCTGGCATGACCAGAGGAAAGTGCAGGATACCTCAGCTGCCAGGTACCTGCAGCTGCTCTGAGTTTTCAAGTTAACTCTAGCCTTTCCTAGAAAAGAGAAGTTTTGACCATTGTGGAGATGGGTCCCTCGGTACCACTTGACATGAGACTGGTTGTTAGAATTGAAGCCATCAGCACAACCGCAGATTCCATGTAGATACAACCATAGTCTGCACTTTATGCCCCTCTAGGAATTCCACCTCAGGGAGAAGAACTAGCCTGACACTGGATATAATCTTGACCAAAAATCTGTTCAGCTAAACAGGAGGTGGAATGATGCCATGTTACTTACTCACCTACATACAGGCATTTTGACCTCATTTCCCACAGAAAACTGAGCCATTACAGTTTGGATCTGCTCATAGTTTGGGTTTGATATGGAAAGAAGTAGCTAGCAACAGATGATTCAGAGGGTACTATCTCTTCAAGATGAAGGTATGGCAAAGCCATAAAGGGAAGGGTGGGGGAAGGGAGGGTAACTCTCTCTTCAGGGACAGCTGCACAGCCAGCACCCAGGTTTTCACACTGTGTAACCACAGCAGTGCAGCTCTGTAGCTACAGTATTTGACAGTGACAGATGAAAGGACCTCTTGAAGTACACCAAGTACACAAAAATAAATGTAAAACTAGCCAAAGGCTCGAAAGGATAACCCGAGGTGAAATTAGAAAAATTTTGAAGGCCATTTAATTTCATTAACTCAAATACAGCAACTTCAAGTAAATTTTAAGTGTTTTGCTTAATGTATGTTTTCATCAAACGCATCATTACTTTTATGGCCTCTGCAATCAATCTCGCTTTTCCTTCTTTTTAAACATGAGAAACCAATCAGACATAGACACAAACATTTATATTGATGAGCTTCTTTCTAAGTGTGTGTGATAGCTTAGAGGCAAGAGAATGAGCTATCATTTCATGACATATGATAAAAGAGATGGTTTTAACTACCAGAGGAGAAGCACACTTCAAAACGTAAAGCCCAACACCAGACTTGAGGAAAATCTCAGTGGATAGGATATATGAAACTATTTTTCTTATCCATGTACTCATATTCTTTTAGTACATATTGCTCAGTCAATATAGGGCTCACTAACCAAAAATATTTCTCTTTTTCTACAGTACTTAGACAAAATATGCAGCCCTGTATACAATGCACAAGGCTGACATTTGAATTCCTCTCTTCTGTTTCTACTCAAAACCCTGAAACACACCATCGTTTCATCTCCAACCATGTCATCACAATTTCGTTTTACTTCTTCAATCAGTGTCAGCTGTGACCTGTTCTAAGGACTTTGGTATCGATATAAGATGCCATTTCCCGCTAACCTAACTCTGTGAAACAGAGAAATAATTTTTGGCCAACCTTTAAAAAAAATTCAATATATGAGACAGAAGCAGTAGAGAATTTTTCCACAGAACAAGAAAACTATTTCCTATTCAGACATATAGCAAATCCTACAATATCAGAGAGTACAGATGGTCGGAATATTCTGGAAGATGTATACAAAGGTAGAAATTGTAAGTTCAAGGAAAGCTATGAAGTACAGTGTAGTAACAGCTCAGGGCCCAATATGTACAGCAGAATTTATTAGCAGCAACCCAGCTGATTTCTTCTTATGCTGACAGTCTCTGTAGTTTATCTGTATAAAGTGTTGCCAGGGTTGTGAGGTGTGGGAGTGATTCAGCAGCCTGTGTGTGATCCTGGGGAAGCTTGCTTGGTGCATTTAGTCACTGGCTTAGCAGGTGGGCTGCCACCAGAAATTGCTGTCATATTGGGAATGCCTTCAGATGCCCATATCTGCAGTCCCAGCACAAAGACCCTCACACTACTCCTCAGCCAGCCCCTTACACAGCACAACCACATTAGCACGAGTTTAAAATAAAAACCCCTAGGCTACAACTGTCTCTGCGCACAGCTAGCCAGCATGTTGCCCCTTGCGTTGAAACATTTAATCCACAAATCACATAAACTATGTACGGATAATTATATTGAATGTATGTGTAACAAAAAGTGGTAATCAGCAGTTTGCAATCTAAATATTTAATAAAAACTGCAGCCAATTAAAAAAAACCCTTTGCCAAGTACAACTGTATGCAGATAGTGCATATGCGTGTAATTTTTGCCAAAGAATAAATGTTAATTTTACCATTACTCACCTGTATAGAAGCTAAATTGCAGTAGCTATTTCTTATTATGTGCTTACAGTATCTGACACTGTTGGGTTCTCCTCTCAGTCAGGGTGTTTTAAATAACAATAAATAAATGAATGGTTGAAATCACACCCTCCATCATTGCGTTTCTTTCTCTGCTTTTCTCATCCCTGTGTTAAAATCTGCATGCTTCACCTCAGGCTTAGAAATAAATAATTCGGAACCAATTTACCACAAACAAACACTACCTTATTGTTTACAGTGGAAATATTTTCTTGTGCATTTTTGTCTAGATACCCTATACTTCTGGAACTCAGTGTGCCTCCTGGCCTCTGAGTGATTCATTAAACAACAAATCTATAGATCACCAAAGGGAGGCAATGAAAATAATTAGCCAGTCCTGTGGTTCTAGAAAGCTCAAATAGTAATTAAAGTAGGCAGCTCTGCACAATAAATCATTTTTAAAAGATTAAATTAGCAAGTGCCTTCCTGCTGATTTGGAAAGTAAATGCAGTTGTTAGTGCAGCAGTGAATGCTTGGGTTGGATCATTTTCTCTCCCTAGATGTGAAGAAGAGAGTGGAAACTTAGGCCATTCATGACCCACCACGGTTGTCCACTGCACTCCAGAAAACTCTAAGGGCACGTGTTCCAGCTCCTGGGAACAGTAGTAGAAGGTTAAGGAGAGGACATGAAATGCTTCACACAGACTTTAGGCCTCCTGAATCCAAGACTCTCTCTCACTCCAGCTTGATCAGTCTTTAATTCATAGTTTTTTCATTGGAATAAGGAAAAGCGTAATTGAATTTACTTACAATGGACATTTTTTTGCTTGCATGACCCATAAAATCTCAAAATGCCTTTTCTTTTATGTAACGTATTGAGAATACAGTGCTTGAGTCTTTAAAATTCCAGCTCCTAACACTTTCTCAATGCAAGTCTGCTGCTTTCTATTTCAAAAGGAATCAGGAACATGGAGGTAATTGCTGAATTAAAGAAAGAGACAGAGTGAGAAGCACCTTCAAAGTTATTCATTTTGCAATAGCATCTTGCAATACACATTTGAAAGTCAAAAGATGTTTCAAAACACCAAAATCATGTCTGTGACCATCTCCAGTTCACCAAGTCATCATAAACAATCAAGGATTTAAGCTGATATTTTGATAGTAAACAAGAAATCATAAGGTAGATGAGAAAAGGTCTTGAAAATAAAGAGAAGTGAGTCTTGTTTGACTGAAAGAAAGAGCTGGCAACTGAGGAACCCAAAGAAACAGTTGATTTCTAAATAACAGAGGAGAGAAATTTTCTTTGCAGCAACAGTGTGAGTAGATAACAGCAAGGTAAGAAGGCAGATAACAAAAGAGGAGATGCCAGGAATAAAGATGCAAAGAGAATATGCACTAGCAATATGTATGCATGGATTGATAGGAAAGGTTTTCTGTCTCGGAGGCTTTGCATGGAACAAATCCATAAGACGCTAATATGATTTGAAAGTGAGGACTTAACAATCGTCTCAGCAGGTTATAGAAAATACGAGCAGCAGTTTGTGTTCAGTAAAAGCACACAAAAGGAGGGACAGCAGGTAAGGAAGTATTCTGTCCACACACACCGCCCATGCATTTTCCTTTGCACAGTCACTGTCACTGACATAAGCTGGGTTTGCCTCCTCTGCTTCTTGCCACTCACAAGCTACCTGTGCCCAGACAGACAGTGCTGTGTGACATTTGATACAATCTGTGTCAGATTTAGCAACTATTTCTTCAATAAACTGAGAACACCTGAACTGAAACTAACTAAGGTGATCACACACAAACAGTATTCAAAGAAGCTATAAATAAGTTTGTCATTAAGGAATCACTCCATCTGTGCTATGAAAGCTTAAGTCTTTCAGATAACTTTTACATATAAGGAAAAAAAACACATCTTACAGCAGATTTCTCTTTGTGTGAACAGAGACCTGGTTGATATATCCTCAGACAGTCATTAAATCATCTCTCTGCACAGCCAAGTTTGATACCAGTATTTGGACTTCCCCTAATCCAGCTACCCTATGAGGTGAGTGAGTTTGAAAGCAACTTAGTATCAAAAAAATAGTTGAAAGATTTTATTAACATTCCTGCTTCAAGAAAACGATCCTTGCTGAATTTATGTGTCTAATAATTTGTTTTCTTTAATTGAGTTGGTCTTTTTTGCTGCAGACAAACTTCAAGCCTTTATGACAATCTACTTGAGAAATTAATACAGTTTCCATGACAAATTTTAACTTTTAACTTTCTGTCATTTCAGCTCAAGGATGCCTGGGAGATTTTGTAAGCATGATCCTTTTAATTAAAGAAATGTGGCTGTTTAAGTTCTTTTGCAGAACGCTTTTTCTTCTGTCTGGAAAAAAAAATAATTCATCTTGGAGATTAGACCGAAGCAGGAAAACTTTTACAGGTAAAACAAATTCTTTTTCAATTGAAAATAGCAACTACAGCAGGAACCACGGTATACCTTAAGTTATGCTAGACCAGTCAAACAGATATTTGATTTTTCAACTTTTTCTGGGTTAGCCATTAGCGATCAGAGTCAGGCTGTATTTGAGAATCTGCTTAAATATGAAGTTTCATAATAATCTTTTGTTGTTGTTAGTACAGTGAAACATCAACTGCAAGAAAATTTTACAATATAATTTTATCCAGGTTTTTTTCCTCAACAAATCTGTGTGTTGAAAATTTTAATTTTAATTCAATATTCTTTTTTTAATTCCGCGGAAATATGTGCAATACATTATTTTAGAGCAAGAAAAGAAACAAAACCAGCATGTATGAATACGACTTAATGTTAGTATAAAGTACTGACTGGAGAATTTGCATTTTACCAAGGCCAGCTCAAAACTATATTCCAAAGTCTGTGAATTTTGTTCTAGCTCTTTAATTTCTTATTAGGGACAGGACTCTAATTTTGTCACAATAATTTCTGCCTGCAGAGCCTGTCATACAAACTTCTGCAAAAGCAGTCACCCAGCTGCAGCGTGGCAGGAGGGCACAAATCCTCATCCGCAGTAGCACCCAACAACTTCAGCACCAGCTTGATCAGTTTTCCATGGCACACACCAGACAATCTTCACTAAGCCATCTCAAAGAATAGCTTTTCAACTATTAAAATACTTCAGTGGAGGAGGAAAGAGTGAATGATCTGCAAACAACTTCATCCTTAGTGCATAAGAAAAAATATTGGAGAACTTAGGCTGGCCCAGACAGCAAAGTAGCCTCCCCATAACCATCTCTGTCCGGAGGAGGGGGAACAGTCAAGTGTTAATGTGAAGTTGTGTTTCTGTCTGACCTCTGAAATGCAAATAATTGCATTTTCCTGGTCTTGGAATTAATTATTGCAAGTTAGTGTTCATTGGTATTATAAAACAATGGCAATAAAGATTAATTACAGGGACTAGATCCAGATCTTTGCAGCATTCTTTGTGTTACCTAAAGGCAGCCAAGGGCATTTGTAAGCTCTCACAGTAACTTGGATGATAATTTACCATCTCTGAGGCAAATGCAGTTTCTAATAAGTCACAAGCTGTCAGAGAAGTAGCATCTCTAGTCTTGTTCCACGTAACACCATTCAACTCTGTGCATGAGCTCAAAAACGGTTAACCAATTTGCTGGGAAGAATTTGTCCGTCTTGCAGCCCCTTGTTCAAAATGAGATGGAAACACCTCATGACCTTGGAAAAACACTTGACATAGCCTTAGAGAAAGCCAGCAATCTCCCTGGCATCCTCAACTCTACTTCCAGTACTAACGGTACAGTTTGGGTAGAGTGTTTATCAAAACTGTTACAAATAGGAGAACCCAGGGAAATAAAGCAGATCAGCATCTTTCAAGCAGATACTCCTACAGCTCATCCATGGCCTGCAACATTGTTTTAAGACAAAATTGTTCTTAGTCTTTTGAAAATAGTACAGCTAAAAAAATATCCAGGGGAATAAAAAAAAGCAGCTTCTCAAAATCCAAATTACATTTTCCTGTCGCTAGCTACAAGAACAAGACACTGTAAAATCTGAAGTCACCTCTGTGCTCAACTTACACTGAGTGGGTGCCTACAACTACACCCACTCACATGTACAGTCTGTTGTAATCTGCATGTCAATCCTCAGCATCCCCAAAGGGGAGCAAAACAGAAAGACCCATATCCTCCAGCATGGGAGACACTTTCCACCTGGCCCTTACTTGTGACCAGAGAACAATGGATACTGAAATGAATGTAGGCTTCCCAGTTCTTCCCATTTCTCCAAGCTGTTCTGAATGCTCCAAAACATATGCATAAGATCTGCATATTAGCTAGATACCTCATGACAAACTGCAACTTTTTCATGCCCTCTAAAATCTCAGCAGATGCTTACACAAGGAAAAGCTTACCATAAATCAAATGTTTCCGGAACAAATCTAAACCTAATTGGAACAAACTGCATGGTATTACTGTGACACCAGAAAATTCCTCTAAGCAAGATACAAACATTCAAAGTGTCTTACAATTTACACTCAGCCTTAACAAAATCTAGCCAAGAGCTCATCTACCTGCTTCAGCTGTTGGTGATCAAAAAAGAGAATTTTGGAGGTCAGTTAAGGACAAGAAAAATATGAACCCTCGTTTTTATTCTCTGCTCTGCAGGGAAAACTGGTGTGCCACTGGAAAGCATCACTAAGCAAGAGGGGAAAAAAAACCAGTTTCTGGGCCATTTTTTTGAGCATTATTTCAGTTTTAAGTGCCTCTGGCAAAGAACAAAAATTTGTGAGCAAGCCAGCCAAACGTTTTAGTGTTCACAGTGAACGCCAAACACCCACTTAAGATTTGCAAGGTGCAAATTGAGTTTACAAAACACATTAGTAGAGCTATCCAAGCCCTAATATCTGATTTTTAAAGTGTGAATATTAACTTACAATCAAATTAACCTTCTCTAAAAAACAGCTAAAAGCCAAGCACTAAGGCAGAGCTGTTCCTCCTGCTGAGATGTGAGGCTCCTACCCCAGGTCCTGATTCAGCTAAGTGCCTACTTGCAGGCAAAATTCCAACACACTCAGCTGGAGCTGTCAGCTGACTTCCCAGATTGTGATTCCCTGTCCTGTTTGTATGACCCACTATATGCCTAATCATAGGCTAAAGAAGAAAATTAAATTAGCTTACATGAAGAAAGCGATCTGAAGACTTCAGTATACATTGTCCTTCTTAGAAAAATAAGTGAGAAAAAAATACCGAAGACTTAAGAAAATCCATTTTTATTTGCAATGTGCCACAGCAGAGAAATGTCAATGACCTTCTCTCAAAAAAAAACAGTGTCACCCCAGACTCTTGAAAGGTTTCTAGAGTGTAGTCATACTGCAGATATGACTACCTGCTTAGCAGCCCCCTGCACAATATGATACACTCCTTGATCCAATGGTTCTGTGGGAAGGGGTGGATCTTGCAAGCTGTGATTTTTAATGTCCAGTTCATAATCCCTACAGTGTAATGCCAGAAACAGGACAATCCTGAATGTGTAGGGGCATGAACAGAGCAGCTATGAGTGCTGTAGGAAAAAGGACAATAGTGCTCTGTGATGATGGATCAACAGATGCTGCATTACATGTGTTAATCGGGGACTGGTTTATGCAATGGAGAAGCAGAACTTGTAGATGAATATTAAGGCAAAAGTAGCATGCTTTTCATGTGCCAACACAGAACAGGAACTTCTCAAGAATGTAAGCAGAGATAAAAATGAAATGCATATGCAACATAAACATGTCATTAACTGCAATGGAGAGAAGCTGCTTTGATTCACATTTACGCTGCCATGGCAAAAAATAGGGAATTGCTTTTCTTCTCAGCACTCCTTCGAAGAAAGGGAGGATATACACACACAGTAGTTCACAAGCTTAGTAAAATCATATGAAAAAAGAGTACCAAGAATAAAAAAATTCTCCACGTAAGAATCACCAAAAGAAAAATGAATTTTGTTGACATTCTTTAAGTATCTGTAGAAATAGCAGTGCAGTGTGGATGCAAATTTCCATAACGTGTAAATTCATATTGACTCCAAAACCATTCAAAAAGCTGCAAGTGATCCAGCATGATCCAATGAGCCTGTGAAATGTTAGAGAGATGCAAATTATTTTTGTCCATAACAAGCCAACCAGTAATTCCTCCAATCCAGAATGCTGCTGTAAATTTTTCAGAAAGACTTAAAAAAGAAGGAACAGGCTTGCCTGTGGGACCAACAGTCTTACCTGAACCCTCTTCATTCTTGGGTCTGCAAAAGGTTTCCTCTACCGGTTACAACCAATTCTTCTCAAATTGTGACCCCATTCTGCTCAAATCTCCCATTTCTGCCTAATTGTCTGGTATCTACTGTACCACTTGTTCCACATCCTTGCTCATTCTCCCTTAAGCTCACGCTCTGTTTTTTTTTTCTTTCCCTCTCTCAAGCTCTTACATCTGCCCTGTTTTCTCCTGTCCCTCTTCTTCCCTTGAGGGCAGCAGTAGGAGAGCATCGGTACATACTCGACATCACTGCCCAGCCAGCACTACCTCTCACTATAGTGTTTCAGTGCTTCTAGAGACACAGTTTCAGAGAAGGTCTTGATGATTTCTTCCCAACGAGTGTTGGCTGTGCCATAGTTAGCAGTAGGAGATGGTGGTGTATGCCTCAAACTTTGGAAAATTTTAGCTTTTAAAATTAACAAACTTCTACATTTTTTAAATTGTCTTTTTTAGAGATGAGATTTCAATTTTAGAATTTTGTTTTCAAAGGACTCCAAAACAAAAATTTTATGTCATAGGATACACACAGCCTTTCTCCTCATCTTCTTCTAATATCATATTCCTACACGCTGAAATGTACAAAGAATTTTGAATAATAATTTTTGTAGAATGAAGAGAATAGTATGTTTCCCTAATTTCATATTCTGAAAGAGGTGAATTATTTTATCTGAGGCTCTCTAGAAAGAAAACAAATAGTGAGAGAAATAGCCATCATGAAAGGGTTTAACCCAAGTGGCTGGTTTTATGTGTTAAACAAAGTGAAAGGTTATCCCACCACCTGCTCTGTCTATAATAAACAGAAAGAGATGAAAAACAGCAGGAGAGAAGCTAAAAGTCTATTTTCAAATAATAAGGCTCATTAACCAGTTAATTTTGTGAAAACCATTCAGTAATTTCGATCTAAAATGCAGCCATCTTGGCCAGATAGGAAAATGCTGGAGGTGTTTGTTCATTTGGAGAAAACGAAGGGAAGTTTTAGGGAACTATAATGTACTTTCTATAATTAATACACATTTTACAAGCACATGCACAGCCTTTCACAAGACCTTTAAGCACTGGGAGTTTTATCTGGCACTGTTCAAAGAATGGCAGGAAGCTGATAAAATGCTCAGTGGAATTTGCCATTCATTTATCTGTCCTTCTGTGGCCTTCAGAATATAGAATTTTTATTTTGGGGGGCCTTTCAACAGTATGATTATATATGAAACGGCTTCCCATACCACACAATCTTGCATTATGGCATATCAGAATTAAATGAGAGGAAAAACTTCCCATTATACGGTGTTCATTATTAGTCATTCATGCATTCATGTAGCAATACTGATTCAGACTTCTGTGTGTGTACTCTTAAACTTCAACAAACAGTTTATCTCTTAGTGCTCCATCCACCAGCCAATGCTAATTAAAAGAGAATAATAGTCTTTATTCCTGTTATTCTAAATGGCAATTGATGAACTTCAAAGGTTCTGATTTTCATCAGAGCCCTTGCCAAGCTTTCACATGCGCTTTTAAAAGCTTGTTCTCTCTGCACAAGCCCAGAAAAGCAGTTTAGTCTTAACATGAGGCCTGTTATATTCAGAAAGGAATCATCTCATTTGTTGTTAAGAACATACATATTCTGTGAGTGGACTACAGGCAACTGATTCTGCACAAGTGTTAAGAACTGAAAATTATGCCTTATTGTGTCAAAGTAAAACCCATTATAAACACACATAGTATACAGCCATACATGGTATCATCTAGATGACATGCAGAATCAATACTTTACAAGTTTATTCATACAGACCGTGGGTGCCAGTGAACTGGAACAGTCACATCGTAGGGTTCTGCATATCTAACTTGAGGAGCAGAAACCAAATCTGAAGACTTTGAATAAAACAGGACTTGTCTCTAATTTTGAACAAAAACAGAAAAGCATAGAAATTAGGTCTTGAAGTTACAGTTGTTTTAATTATGAAAAAGCTTTGTGGTCTATTTTTAGCTTAACCAGATGTATGCTCTTATTTACATCAATGCTGCTATTTACACATGCAACTTTCCTAGCTTATTTGCAAGCTATGGCTTTGAGAAGGCCAGAATTCACATCTCAGCTCCTGTAACACATGTTCAGGTCCAGGTTTATCAGTTAATGCCTACCTAACAAAAACATATATAGACAGAAAAATCACCAAAAAGAAAGATTTTTGCTTAAAAATACTTTGGAATGGGGTGGAAAAGAATTCTAGAAGACTGGATGTTTTTCAGTGAAACAATCCAGACTCCAGAAATAGTTTTGCATTATAAAGATTTGTGGCTGTCCTTGTAACAAATTTCATTGGTCATTTTATCTTATGGTAAGAATTACTCTTACTTTTCTAATTTCCTGTTTCTTTGACAGATACTTCTGTTTACAGCACAGTTTTCAAAAAAAAAAGCATAGGGAAGAATGACTACATGTCAAAAATACAACAACTTGCTGGATTTGGGAAAAGGTCAGTTACACAATTATAAGTGGAAGAGAGACCTCAGCATCATTGTCAAGAAACTCAGTCAAGGTATAAACAGCAGCAGAAATTGGGACAGAAAACTTACCTGCCAGAAGAAAAGTAGTCAGGGAAAATGTTGGGAAAAATAAACTTTGGTCCAAAGTAGCAGATGCAGACATTGCTACCTGACCTATATCTGCTGAAATCATGGGATAGGGAGGAAATTGTTTAAGTTCTTGCTGGTTTGTACAAAATGGATGAGAGAGTTGGCCAATTTAACCTCCTATAGAAAATTTTGTTCTTAAAACTCAGTAATATTATTAGCAAGGCCATGATCTTACGTATCTTTGCTTTGGATTATGTCAAGATCCCTTTTTACAGAAGACAAGGTTGATGTTTCTTATGACATTTTACTTTTTTAGATTTATCTGCTGACCTTACATTATCTGGAGGGACAGCATGAAATGCCCTAGAAATTAAAGATCTATCTTGATTATACTGTGAGTTATTTCCTTTTTCCAGGGTATATATTATCCAGAGAAAGCAGAGGCCACCATAGGTCTCCACTTACTGAAGTTTTTGCCTGTCCCTTTATAAAGGGGTCATTTTAACAGCCTGCTGTTTTGGAATCCAATTTAAGAGCAAGATCATAGCTCAGATATGTTGATGAGATTTTTGTCAGGTTTTCTTTGCTTTCTTCCATTCTTCCAGCATTTCAGTATCAGTTGTTGAGCATAGAATTTATTGATGTGACCAGAAATCAAAGAAAGGAGAGCAATTCTGGTTGTTCTAATAGTTGCTCCAAGTTTTCATTATTTTTTCATTTTAAATGGCTTGGTCATGACCCTTTGGATTTTTCTTGGTGTTTCCCTTCAGAATTCCACACAGAGCTTTACCTGGACTATTTACAATTGCAATGTTCATCACTGATCCCACTGTATCTTCTTAAAGAAAGTATTATTTATAATTCTTGTTAATCTGAATGACTTGCTTCAACTGTAAATTTTTCCTCTTCACTATTAATTTACTACAATAGCAGGTAAGAGGTCTTCTTGAGAGTCCTCTTCCATCATGCTAGTGGCCACATAAGTATACACAAAGTCCATCTCTTGAAGTTTAGAGGCAGCCCGTAAAGGAAAATAGCATCCACTGAGGCTAACTTTCACATCATTCGCTTTATCCAGTTAGATTCACAGGCTTCCCTTAAAGCCAATGTATAGGGACAGACTGCTCAAGAAGGCAATTCAGAGCAAGAGTTAATTCAGTATACCTGTGCCAACCCCCTCATTGAATATCAAAAGCCCACAAGAATACAAGCCAGCTATGTCTGTCACTCACACTTGGGTTATGTGAATAAAGGCTTGGGTATTCTCTACTACATCATTTTCCCTTTTCTTACCATCCATTTTTCTTTCTTAAAACCTATTGTTTTACCACATATATTTCTCAAAGAAAAAAAAAGGAATCTAATAGGAATATGAAAAGCAGGATGTTTCATGAAAACAAAGGAAGAGTCACAGGACAACAAGCCACCTATTTCGACCTTCTGTTCAGAGCAAACCAGTTTGAATAAGACTCAACTGGGAGTTGCTTTTTCCCTGGATTGTCTGAAAGGAAGAGGTGAGCTAAAGACAACTACTTCAGACTGTTGGCCTCATTCAGGTTTCAATTCCTTTCTTGTGGTTTCTAGAAAAAAAGCTACCAGGAAGAGATGGTGCATGTCTGTAATAAAGACATCCTTGCACAGAAAATATGTTAAGAAGATTAAATAATTTTTAAAGGGCCACTAAAATGACAAAAATAAAGGCACTTTCAAGTAATTACTGATTTTCAAATATTTAATTTCAGAGCACTGATACATCAAAAAAATTGTCATGCTTTTGCAGAGCTCGAGAGGTGCTCATGCAGTGTATGACAATAACTTTCCTTACTAAAATTCTGAGAATTTATGCAGAATATACTGTTTGAAAGAAAAAAGAGACTGCCAAAATCTTGTGTGATTTCAAACCTGACTTAGCAATAGGATTACCCACACACTTGATGTAAGCTGTGCGCCTAAGTCACTCTTGTCCTTACAGGACTACTTCATGTTACTTCAGCTTACATGTCCAGGTTTAAAGAAAGGATAATAACCCCATTTTCTTCTCCATTACCTATTCTGAGATAGAATTAATTATTTAGGTAATTATGTTGTGTTTTTCCTGGGAACACACTAGTTTTTAAAGCCCATGACTCCCTTGTCCCTTCTTGTGCCCCTCCTCTTTTCCCTCCACCTCTAACCATTATCGAACTGCAGTTCACAGCTGCAGCAGAACAGCTGCTCAAGGAGATCTGCTGTAAACAGTAATTTCCTGAGTCAGATTAAAATAATCATAAAATGAACATGGGAAAACTTTTTTGGGTTTATTTCTGCTTTGCACATGACAGTGAATCAATCTGGAAATGGATGTGTTTGCAAAACTGAAGAGAGCCCAGCTCAAAGGCAGGAGCACAAAGCAAGAGCTGACAAAATTGTCAGCTTCAACACCGAAAACGTGAAAGACAACTTGAATTTACGATCATAAATCACTTCTAGGTGAAATAGAAAGGGAGATTCTGTGACCGAAATGTTTATATTATTCATATAGACTAATGTTAATTCAAATATTCACTTTTGTGTATTCTGACAGGTGATTTTAGTGAAATGTTCATGCTTCAACAGTAAATTCCCTAAACATTTTTTATCCTCCTAGTTTGATTGACTCCTAAACGAAAAGTTAATTTCAGATCAAACAGACCTCATTCAAAGGATTTTTTCTTGAATTTTTAAAATGACATCATTTAATTTTATTGATTTTTCATTGACTTGAAATGAGGTTCTTGAGTTCTGATAAATCAATACAAAATTTTTAAATATTGTATTTACCAATTCTGGTTAAGCTTTCTGGATGCTATAGTAATACAGGCAAACAAGTATATTCCTTGCACGTTATGATTTTTCCTACTGATATCCTTCTTCTGTTAAGAGAAAATATGAATAGCAGTATGATATGGAGACATTAAAAGAGAACTGCAGGGAAAGTGATAAAAGAGAAACAATGTAGTGCTTATCCCAAAAAACACAGTATGATGTGTAGAAGTTAGAGGCATTAGACACAACTTGTTTTTTCATATACTATATTTGATGAATCTCCTATAAATTCAGTTATCATCCATATTTTTAAAAAAAAACTGAAAGAAGAGGAAAATACAAAACAGGAATTATAAGTGTACTACTTAGTTGTCATAAAGCAATCATTTACCTTTCAATGCTGAAGTGAATCTTCCGGTATATATAAACCTAGTACAAACTCATTTACTTAAGATACGTTTGTTAGAAGGGAAAAAAAACAATCAAATTGTGTCTTTGCAAGATAAACAGAGCGTAATTGCCTTTGTGCAACTGCTAAAGAGGTAATTCCAACCTAATGGCATGGTCCTTTGTTTGTGAGAACCTTTCATGTTTTTAAAATTTTTCAATCCATCTCCTTAGCAGATTGTACCATGTCAAGAGCTGCAAAGACATAACATATCCACTTGCTCTGGAGAGCAACATGTGAAAATCAAAACCAATGCTAGAAAATGACAAAGAACACAAATAAACAGCACTAAGCATGCAGTCTTCTTAATAAAGTGGGTAAACTAGCTCAGGGAATTAGCAAGCTAATTGGAAGCAGTGGGTTTTGTGCTGCTATAACTTTTCCGTAATGACTTACAATGATTAGTACCATCAGACAAAGTGGTTCAGTTTCTCAGAAAATTTTCCCAGCCTTCTGCCATTAATCTTATCTGGCTTTATTACTAGCACTGTCATGTGCATTTAGGTAGCTCAATTTCTTAACCTGCAGTCTGTACAGGCATTTTAGTGTTCATTACCCATAGCGGAACACAGACAGTGTGTCATGCATTCTGTATCGCACATAGATTTAAAGAGAAAGGAGGAGAGATTGTGAGCTGTGAGCATTCTAAAATTTACTGTCAGACTTAATGATACCCAAGGAAAGTGTTTTCTAACCATCACACATGTAACAGGATCACTCAGTCAATTACTTAGGTAGAAATATGAATATTCTCAGGTGTCAGTATAAACAATATCTTCTAAGCTGTATACTAACTGTATGTACCAAAATAATTCTATAAAGGATTTCGTATATTATTCTGAAATTATCTCCAGACTCTCATTCACAAAATTCATAATCACTAAATATCTTACATGACAAAGCAAACAAGGTTTTGTGTCTCTGAGGTGAAAGCAGGCTTTTGTTTTCACTATGCAGGCAATACTCATTAGTTCCAAGGAAGGCAGGCATTTCTCTCCTGTCTGCAGCCTCTAAGGAGAAGAGCCTGATCAGTAGTGATAACTGAGAAAGTAAATTATCTGTTTCATAATATGAAACCAGAAAGAACAGAAATGAACCTGGGGGAGGGAGGGAGTACAGTGCCACAATCTACCCATGGGGCTGTCACTCTCCTCTCCCTTTAAGGTCAGCAAAGGTACCTGGATCATCCCACCCTAACACAGACAGTCAAAAGAAAGTGAATTAATTGCATCGTTAAGTGACGATGATTACTTGGAGAGTGTAACTAGTCTGGGACACGTATCAGTACAAGCAACCTTGAGACTTACGTTTGGTAAAGTCAGTCCTTTGTTCTCACGTCCCTGCCTCAGTAACAGGCGTTGAGGTTTCAAGTACCCGCATGAGAGATGTGGTCCTCTCTCAAATATAAATACCTATGTAAACTATGTTCAAAGGTTATATTCTCTCTTAATGTCTCTCTGTTTCTCTCCCTGACCTTGCACAGACATGCACACACAAACACAAGCAGACATGCACACACAAACACAAGAGTCACAGCCATAAAAAAGAAACAGAAATCAAGAAAAATAAAAAAAATTTACAGCATACCTTGCATAAATACAAAGATATGCACAGTTACACCACAAGTGTATCTACCTATTTTCTTAGCTGGGAAAAAAATTACTTAATTTTGTCGCCTTTAAAAGGCAGATAATTCAAACTACAGAGATCACTGTGAAAATAATTAAGTGATCTCTCAATCTGAAGAATAATATACAGCCCAGCAACTTATCCTAAATATACAAAAGCAATATAGTTACTTTGTAAAAAGTATGATACATTGAGATCTAGTCAGAGATTGTACTGCAAATATGAGTGCTACATGACAAAACATGAAATATTCAAATTCAGATTTTATTTAATAGTGAGCAGCGAAACCCATGACTTTGAAAGGGATCTGGATTATTTCAACTCATTCGTGTTTGATCATCAACTATTAAGTTTTTTATTTAGGCTGTCATTCATTAAACTCAATCACAAATTGAACTTTCAAACACAGTGAAATAGATATGTTTTGGTTTACATTACAATCCAGGCAAAGAATTCTAATGTGGAACATCTAATTAATAAGCTTTCTGTGATTGAGGTTGATTTGTCAGCTTCAACTTACCCTTACCCTTCTCCTCTTGCCACTTTTGTTTCAGCTTGAAGTAAAACTCCACCTGTAGGGTTAGTTAAGTCCTGTCTCTGAAACTATGACACAAAAGTATGACCTGTTTGGAAAAGTTCACACCATTCCCTTGCTCTAAAGTGGTGACAATCATTGTCCACTCACAAAGTGTTACATGGAAAGTTTAATCTGGAGTGTACCATATTATATCAAAATTTGATGTTTCTCTTTCCCCAAAACGCATTACTGAACTTATATTCAACCTGATTCTCCCTGGAGGTCAGAAGAGGGACAATAACCAGAGGAAAGATTTATTCTTCAACCTAAAAGCTTTTAAAGATATCATTATCATTTGATTTCTACAGTAATATCTTTCCATCATATGAGTGCACATCTTCCTTCCACCGTGATTGAATCAGAACATCTTGCTAACCTTAAGTGAAGTTGGCAAGCTTTCTAGTTTGGACTGCTCTCATCCTACAGGCAGCAGAAAAACTACTCTTTCCTTACTTCCTATCCTCCAGTTTCTTATTTTTCACTCCTATCAAAAAAACAAACTAAATTTGTTCAGATTTCAAAGGCAAAGAAGTACGGTGAGACAATTCATTAAGATGCTAAATATTTTTTGCTGCTCTAGATCTTATTTTCTTGTCCGGAGGTAACAGCAGCTCTTCTTATTACTGTTTACAATGGTATTAAGTATATTCATAAATAATATGAGAAAGTGGGCAGCAATGCAGCGAGTTTGCTGCTGTTATGAGGTTATGCAAAATACTACGCACTACGCACTAAAATGGCAGGTGAAATTCAATACAGATAAACACAAAGCTATGAATCCATGGAAAAGCATATCATAAATTTACATGCATAATGAAGGACTCTAGGATGATTTCAGAATCAAGGTCTCTAGGCTATGACAGACAGTTCCATAAAAATACTGTCAACATGCTCACTAGTAGCACAAAAAGTGTGTTATGTATCAGGAGCTAGAAAGAAAATAAAGAGCAAAAGAGAAGCTAAACCACCTTATGAATCTGAGGCTTTTCATTTTTATTGGATAGGGTTGGGTTGATTTTCCATTGACTTACTGAACCGTTAAAAGAAAAAAAAAGAAAACTCTTACCAGTTATTTTTCATTCTATTTTGGACATTTAAGACTTCTCAGGAAATAACGTGCAGCCACCACTCAACCAATAAATAACCAGTGTCTTCTATGTCAAGGCTTTCATATACTAATGACATACACATGTAAATAATACTCTTTCATAAAATAACTTTCTGTCATTATAACATTCTATCATTATAACCAGCTACAAGAACTCTCATACATACAACGGTTACTTAGAAAAATATTGATTTGCATTGGCTACTAAATTCCAAGTACCGTTTAACACAAAAATAGCGATAGTGAAAGAAATAATATTACTTACCAATCCTTGAAAAAATCAAGCTGCTTAAAATCAAATTACTTTTGGCAAAAGTTACATTGTGTTATATGTAAAGAAAAAAAAAGAAAGAAGTTGTCCAAATTACTACATTTAATGACTAAACACAGAAGAAATGAACACTTTCTCTAGTTTAAAAATGTTAAGGAGCTAATTTATTAGTTGGAAGCCTCATATGGTAGAGGAACATAAATTATAACCTATTCCTATTATTTATAAAGGTATGAGAAACTTTACAAAGTATATATGTAGACATTATCAGTGGGCACATTGATAGAGATAAGCAACAGAGCAATAAAATAAAAATCAGTAAGAACGTTTTAATTTGCACAATACTGGAAAAATTGTGGTTTATGTGCACATGCATTGGCAGAAAGCATATTTTACACTTTTGAAGTTGTCCATACTGGCAAACTGCAGGCTTCACAATCCTTGTTCTTTCAGCTCCTTCTCTGCACCCAGCCAAGCAGGAAACAGACATATCTCATCTCAATCTGTGACCAGTCACAAATACACAAGAGTATTTAGGGGACATGGTTTTGAATGGTCACTACAAAATGTTTTCCAGTTATAACTTAAGAGACAATTTTGCCACAAAAGAGTACACATCAGCTTTGTCTGGCAGAAGCCAGCAGCAGCTTGGCAGCTGCCCATATTCAGCAGTGGTGGCCAATTTTGTCACGTACATTATTCACTGTGGGTTACTATCAACTTATTTGGTTATGTCATCAGTGACTAAATTCTGCCACCAGACACGATTCAAATAAGGTTTTCTTAGAAACAGTTACCTTTGCTATTGGATTCGGAAGAATACCTGATAGAAAGGAGCACAGTAGCTGTCACAACCATTTACAGCAGTGGCCCATCAGGGTGTGTGTCCTGACAGTAACTGTTCCCAAAGGCAGAGATTTACCTCCATCATGATAAATTACCTTGGTTTAAGTTACATATTTTAAATGTCTAGGGTAATATGACTTCTGCTTGCCTTAAAAGCATGAATCAGAACCTCTCCAGAGGTAAGCTGGTGAAGTTAGGTATATCACATCACTAATGTGAAGTCCCTATGGGCTTTAAGCTTTAACAGTGTTGTTTCAGAACATTATTATTAACAATACAGTAACTTCAGAAGATCTCAAACAGAGCTGAAGTCTTATTGTCCTAACAGAGTACAAAATGTTTTGAAAGGCACTCGACACCAAGAAGCTCTTAGGTCACAATTTGGTTAGAAAGGCAAGGGAGACAAGGGTGGCAGAATTTCAAATTCTTGTCTAAAAGCACTCAAGTTTTCAATAAAAAAATGACAATAAAATAAAACTCATAACCCTTGATTCTCAGTAGTGTGTCTGAGGTTTCGTGTTCTTAAGCACATTTTTTTTTACTCTAG
Source organism: Tapera naevia (assembly GCA_033556795.1). Classification (NCBI taxonomy): domain Eukaryota; kingdom Metazoa; phylum Chordata; class Aves; order Cuculiformes; family Neomorphidae; genus Tapera; species Tapera naevia. The sequence continues at coordinate 7,113,650 of JAUMJJ010000014.1, forward strand.
ACCACAAAGTTTTACACTTGGATTTTTAGACCTTTTTCCTTAAGGTCCTATTGTTACAATAAAAAAGTAATTATTTATCTTTGTTTTGCATAGATCAAATAGCCTTTAATAACATCATTGCTTCAACAGAATGAACTTCATTAGTAAACATGTCATCTTTAAATTTACTAAGCAATGCCTCTGTGAAGGGAACAACTTTTTCCAGTATATCATGCCAGAAGAACTATCCACTTCTAATGAATTATTTTCACAAGCATACATGATTCAAAACCAATAGGCTCTTTGCCTTGACACAAGACTGTTGAATGACGGCAAAACATGGTAGCAGAAAAGGAATGATTTATCCTAACACCCTCCTCACTGCAAGGAGAATGAGTGGAAGGAGATACTCCTAATGTCTGCCATGGAAGACCCATACCAGTCTACAGAGATTTTAGAGATATAAATATACATCAGAGAGAGAATATTTTAGCATGTTTAGAGAGAAAATTCGAGTTTCAGAGAACTGGTGATAAGCTCCAGCAATTTGCAATGCAGTTTGAAGTAAATTAAAAAAAATCTAAAAAAAAAGAGAGATGGATAGATTGCTCCCATTCAGATCTTGAACCATAATTGATGAGTATTTATCTCTATTTGATTGCAATGGTCAACAGTTGAAAAAAACACAGCAACTTTTCTTTACCATGTACTGAAGGTTATTATTGGAGGTAAGGTCTTCCTCCAAGGTTAAAAAGCAGTGAACGGTTTCAGAGTATTTTGTATGAAAGTCAAACCAATGTCTTCTTTCTATGAATGCTTCTATGCTTGATTGTTCCCATTACAAATGCTTTACAAAAGTGATTGCCCTTTCAGTCTGCGATGTCTCATAAGAGGTCAGTTGCATTTCTTATTATGCTACCCAGATTTTGCGCAAACAGGGCTCCCTCCATGCAATGAAGAGTGGACAAATATTCTCATCAATCACACATATACTAACTTGAGATACAAAGAATCCACTGGAAGTGTCTCTTTCCACTGCTATGAAGGGAGCCTGGATGACTAAGACTAAACACAACCAGATTAACCACAATGGTTTGAGTAGGATAAGGCCTCTAGAGATCACTTGGTCCAACACGCCTGCCATGGGCACAAACATATTTAATTGGATGAGATTGTGCAAAGTCTCAGCCAACATAACTCTGAACAATTCCACAAATAGGGAATCCACACCTTCTCTGGACAACCTGGTTCCAGTGTCCCACCACTTATCATTTTCAGCATAAAAAAAAATTTTCCTTATATTGAAGCTAAACTTATTTTCTTTACGCTTAAAATCATTGCCCCTTGTCCTGTCACTACAGGTCCTGGTAAAAAGTCTCTCTCTCTTTCTTGTAATCCCTGCTTATACATTGAAAAGCCTCAATGAAGTCTCCTGGGAGCCTTCTCTTCTCCAGGATGAGTAACCATGACTCCCTCAGCCTTTCTTCACAGGAGACATGTTCCAGTCCTCTGATCCTTTTCATGGCCCTCCTTTGGACCTGCTCTAACAGCTCTATGTGCTTCTTGTACCGAGAAATCCAGAACTTAACACAGTAACCCATGTGGGGTCTTATGACAGCAGAATAGAAGGGGACAATGACCTCCCTTGACATGCTGTCCACAACTTCTTTTTGCGCAGCCCAGGATACAACTGGTTTTCTGGGCTGTGAGCATGCACTGCTGACTCACGTCCAATTCCTCATCCACCAGTATTTCCAAGTCCCTCTCCACATAACTTGTGGATGCCTGAGGTCAAAGTGGAAGCAATCCCATCTTACTGAGATGTTCTGTACAAGTAAACAGCGAAGCCATTCAGGGCCTGTGCTAGAGTTACTGACCATTGGTATCCTTCAGACATATGTCAATTTTCAAAGTAACAAAATGCCGCGTGGTATGGGAGTCTCATATGGAAATTTGGGTTTACCAAGAAACCAGAAACAGCCCTGGATGCCATTTCTTTGCATGCTGGTGTCATAGCGGTTGGGACAAGCCCAGGAAAACACATGCTCACTTGAATCTTCGTATTTAGTACCACAAATGTGGGGATGCAATCTTATCATGTTCGCCAGTCAAACAAGCACTTGTTTTCTCAGGAGCAATAAAAGGTGAAGTAGATGTACCCTTTCTTCACTGCTGCTCATACCTGTAGACATGCAGGTGCTATAAACCCATCTCCCGGTCACTCCCCATAATAATACAACATAGTCCACATCAGAAGGAAATTACCATTTTTGATGTGCTTGTTCAATTTCACATTGTTTGTGCCTGTATGGTTAAAACAGGTAGATATTCAATACAGGTAGACGCAATTTTATTGCCATTATTGTCGTTTTACTGGCTCAGTAAAGCATCCAGAGTGTGGGAGTGGTTGAATATTTAATTGTTATTTATTAAAAAAAGAGACTCTGAAGATGTATTCTCTCTGTGGTATTCCTTCATGGCAGTTCCAATCACTAAATTGGCTAGTAAATATTTCCTGTTTGTTTGACTTTGACAACAAATTATCATACTTACCCATCCTTTATTACCAGCCTTTTTCAGAGATGAGTGGCAATGTGGAAATTAGCTGACGTACAAAGTAATCTAGGACGTACCCTGAGTCTGAACTAAGGATGCTGCATGAAGTTCCAAATTCAGTCACAGTTAACTGTGAAAGAGTTTATCTGCGTTTCCAAAAGCTATTCCAATTTCTAAGATCCTGAAAACAGGGAACAGGTGCTGAATATGTCATGGCAATGTAAGAAACCTAACAACAAAGTACAAAAGAGAGGATGTGGAAAAGAACTGTAGCTGTACAATGCTAAGGAATATTGGAGCAGCACCTATAGAAGGGCTCCTCTAATAAATCCTCTATAATACATGTTCTGCATAGGCACTATCTTATGTCTTCTTGAACCAGAAAACAAAAATACAGAGCTGTAACACCTGCTGAATGAAGTCCATACCCTTCTTGCTCCTTCCTCTCACTCTACCTGCCCAAGCCAGTACTTCTTCAAATATTCAGACAGACATTCACAGCATCCAATCTTGATTTGTTCAAGTACGTCTAGAGGTATGGCAGATGCTTAAACAAACAAGCTATGCACATTCAAATAGCTTCAGGGAAGATGACATTCTGTTTTCTTAAACTTTTTAACCTGAGTGATGCAGTGATGAAAATAACTCAAGCAGGTTAAAACGCTGGGTACAAAAGCCTTAAAAATAAAGATTCAGTTCACACTAAAATGCTACAATAGTTCCAGATTTGCCATTTCAAGAGAAGGAGTAAGACTTCCTTTATTGTTTTGCCACAGCAAGACATTAGTGACATTTAGAAAATAATGATCATTCCTGAACAAAGCAGTTATGTTACAATAGAGTTTACAACATTGAGATTTATTTTGGCTTGAGGCGAAGTTAAGATTAAAGAGATGGTGCCACTAAGACTACAAAGGCTCATAAAACTTTCAGCTATTATCACGACCTTAATATGGAACTTAGGATTCAGGACATCAGTTGTTATAATAGTCATATTCATTTAAAATTCAGCTACAGTTTATCACATTCCCCTTTTATTTTTTATCTAATCTACACTGAACTTTAGCTGTGCAAAGTATTTATTATTTATTTATTAGCTGCAAAACTCACAAGGTCCAAAGGTGGGAAGCATCAAGTCGCTGACAAACCCAAGAAGCAACTGCAGTATTATCCAGGCTGTCCTCTTGTGTTATTTTTTTATTTCAGAAGGTCAGTTTACAATGGAATAGAAAACAGAATTGCTACAATTTCAGGCTTGCCATGCAGGAATACATTTGCAGTGCATTGAAGGCTGAGACAAATCTTCACACCACAACATTGCAGTCATTAATAAAGAAGATTATAGTCCCTGTTTGTCAATATGTATTGCTCATACAAAATATCAAATCTGCTTTTCCTTGAGGATGGAGGGAGTAAAATGAATTTGCTTGTGGATGCTCTTTGTTTCTGTAAAAAACATTACGTTAGAAAACAAAAATTTTTGCACCTTTGTTTGAAGGTCACGCTCAATCTGGTAATTACGAAATTTCAATTATTTGAATGTTCTGGCCAGAACCCTGGATTCATCTGCATTCCTGTAACACTAAGGATTATTTTTGTGGAGCGCATCTGCACAAGCAAAAGATAGGTCAGTCTTCCGAAGGAAAAAAATGTGCAAAATTTCAGTAGCACAAATATAATCACTGCAAAAGCTTGGTGAAAAAAAAACTTTTGCTGGAGCCTAGACAATGGTTCTGTCAGAGGGAAGAAGCAGGGATACACCAGCGTGGAAAACTTGAGGCTTCAGGGCCAGCAGACATTAACTCTTATCACTATTCTTCTGGCAGGCAAACAGTGGAAGTATTAACCTGTATCTGAAATGCACGCCACAGGTGGCAAGCAAGATGAATATATGATGACACTCACGTCATAAAATTTGGATTTCTAACAACAGTTGCAAGTAATAGGAATTTTGTAAGAGAGTTTTTGTTTCTTTAAGAGAAATTATTGATTTATGAAAACCAGTAGCAGAATCCCAGCCACTATAGAAATACACTCCTATTTATTCCCTTAAACTAATAAACACAAAGCAGATGTTTCCAATAGGAATAGGAGATGCTTTAGAAAATTTTCCCAGAAGCATACTTCTGGGAATAAGGAGCTTCCTGAATTCAGTATCACCTAGCAGCTTGCCTCTCTGGCAAGGATTTCCTAGTAACATGACATTTTTCCCAGCATTCTTTCTCTTCAGATTGCCAGTATTATTTTAGTTTGGTATGGCCTCATAATGTGTCCCACCTCAGAAACACTATCTTTCCAAGGTAATGCAGTGGATCTTTAACTTAAGAGTAACTTCTCCACAGTCAAATGCAATTAAGTGGCCAGACCTTCTCAAAATATACCAGACACGTCTGTGGGGTCCAGTAGGTGGAGCCTCCCCTGCAGCTACAGCTTCCACCTCAGGGAGAAATATGTCAAGTCTCATACGGGAAAGAACACCCATGAGAAGCCAATATGGACTGTATTTCTCATTTAGCTTCAAAACCAGCAAGTTTTCAGAAGTAGAAGGAAGTAACTCAGTGAAGTGCCTGTTCTTCAACAGATACATCTGCCAAATATGAGTTACAGCAAAAAGGTGTTTTTTCAGTTGAGTGCCCAAGTCCAGTTTTATCTCTTTCTGGTTTTCCCTTTTTATTTATGTCACTTTTTATTCCACTCATCCTCTCTTCCATGCTATTTGCTGCAATGCATATCTTCACACTGGATTGAAAAATGGAAGCAATCAAAGGGCCATCTGAGGATCAAAAATCTTAAGCTGTTGTTTTCAAGTTTTATGCATGTTTATTGAATTTTCCCAACTCATTTCATTATTTTTCTGCTTACCCTCACTGCCAAACACCTTTTTGGTGCTTAATAAAATAATTCAAATAACAGAAAAACAGACATCTGATCCAATTTCTCTTGGCAGGCAAGCAAGAGAGAGAAATACCAGATAATTATGGAAAAAAAAAAGAGAATATTGCATATCCACAAGCATTTTGTAAACCTAAAGCCCTCACTAGCCAATGATGATCTCCTTTTCTTTCTAGGTGTTCCAGTTCTTCAGAAAACTACGTGATGTATGTTTATCAGGGCGTACAATCTTACCCTCTATGTGCCTCTGAGTACCTGTCCATGTAAGCTACCACAACTGATCAAATTTAAAAGTCTTGGTTTTTAAATGGCCTATAAAGAACAAAGATGGAAAGTGTCAAAACGGTTATCAGTAAATATTCTTCACAAAGGAAGGTGGGGAGAATCACTATGCCTGGTTATGATGCTATTAAGAAAGACAAACAGATTAATTTCAGTATCCTTTTATAGTTTATTAGCAGACTGATATATGAGACAATGTTCATTCATAGTTTCTTCACTCTTTCATGTGGAAAAACATCAGTTTTAATAAAAATTAGTCTATCTGATCTCCTCCGATCACCTTGTCTTGGTATGTTATTTTCCACATGAGCCTCACAAGGATATTTCTTTTCCCTGTCTGAAAACAGTGTTGTCTTAATAAGTAGAGCAAAAGCATGTTTAAAGATCTAGACCTTGGTCACTGAGAGGAAACAAGTATTCAGTAAACCATCTACTTCTCTCAGATTCAGGTTGCACCACTTGACCCTATGCTCTGCACCTCATAACAAAGTTGCACACAGGATTTTATTTCCATTACAGTTGCATAATTCATGGCGGGAGGAGTATCAGACTGTGCATCTCCAGCCTGAGAACCCCTGACTAGGCAGGTTATTTACCTCTATTCAAAGGTACTTGGAAAAGGAACAGTCACAGGTGTGGTTTCTCCATTTTTTCCTCTGAGCCCACAAAAAAATTGGTAGTCAGCAGAGCACAGACCCCAGGAAAAATACCGATGCTTGCACAACGGCTCCCAGTCACAGCTCATTGCACGATAAGCACTTTGCACCCTGCTGAAGAGGGAAATGCTGCTGGCATCTTTCAAGCACATCTGCTAATTCTGTCGGCCTCTAATTAACATCTTCATGACCATTCACCTGAAACACTGTTATAAGCAAATTGAGAAATATATTGGGGGAAAATATGTACTGCTGCTTGGGTAGATCAGAGTCAGTGAAATATTGAAAGAAATTGCTCCCTTTTATCTACTTGAGTAGTACAGTTACTATAGAGCCTGAGAGAGAAAAGTAGTTTTTTCTGCTCTCATCAATATTTTCAGGCGTGATTCTTTCAACACCCAAGCCTGATACAGCTCTTGAGTTAACTATATCCTGTTTACATCTAAGAATGGCTTTGTAGTAGGTATAGGGGAAAAAAAACACCATGAAACATACATAATGGTGTCAAATTGGATCCAACAGGGGTGTCAAACTCACAGTTCTCGCTGTTCTCCTGCTCCTGCAGCATAACGCGCATCACACACTGCACACGTGACCAGAGCTGGCAGGAGCACAGGGGCAAGGAGCTCGGAGCTGCTGCTGGGTAGAAACAAGGTGCCAGACTGGATAAAACAAGGTGGAGGGCCAGATTCAGCCCTCAGGCCGTGAATTTGACACTCCTGGAATACGCTCTTGTAAACTCAAAAGTACACTTCTGGCATTTTCTTGCATTTCACTGATAAAAGATTAGGTTTTGGCTGTACTTCTCTAATCTCCAGTCTTTTAGCCACCATTAAAATTAGCTGTCCAAAAATTGTGGGCTTTCACACATTAGCATATTCAAATGCTTTATAGTCATTTTATAGGCTGAAATTTAGGTGAACAGATTGACTTTGAATTTTAGAGCATGCCAGCTGCCCTCCATTCAGATTAATTGAAATAAGAGACAAACACGACTTCAGCTTCAGCTGAAGCAACCTATAGGTTAGATCACAAGCAAACCTCAACCACACGGAACTTGTAATAAATGCAGTGGCAGGGGAGTCAAGAAAGTGCAGCTCTTCACTTACAGTTGAAGTAGAATGTGATTCTGACGGCCTGAATCGAAGGCAGCTGGCATGGGTAGCAGCCTTCAAGCCGCTTGTGTAAGAGGTTCTATGGTTTGCCAGTCTGGTAATATTGACTATATAATCTTAAGGTTATGTAACCTTAACTGGGATATATAAGACAAAGGACAGGCAGGAGGCTGGACTGTAAGCAAAGGAGCCGTCCTCTCCCATTTCTAAACAGAGAAACTGAACTTTAACCAAAAGGGTTTGTGAAGACATGGGTTTGCATTTGAGTATTACTCCTCATCACCCTTGTTTTTTCAACTCCGAAGAGAGTGAATCCTCAAACTTCCAACTATGATACTAATCATACAACACTATTCAGAGCTCTGTATCATGACGAACTGAGCTGGATTTTAATGATCTTGCACAATCTCCTATTTCCACTACCACCATATCAATATGAATTAGGGGAAGATGAGAGATTTTTTTTACAACATCAGGTTTCTGCCATTTCCACGCTTCAAAGCACAGACAATTGGGAGGCAAAAGGAAGAAGGCTGTTCTTTTTCATTTTAAAAACAGTTCTTAACCAGATTAAATCATTGACTTGGTTTTTCAGAAATTCTCTGTCCCAAGATAACATTTGTCAGTATTTCAGAAATTATGGTATGGTTGCTCTGTGATTGCAGTCACTGAGGGAACAGAATAAAGCAATAAAATCCTGTGTCAGCTGTGAAATGGAAAATGTTAAACAAAGAATTTTGGAGTTCAAAGTTGCCCCAGAAAAGTGTTGCATGCCATGAGAATCAATTGCTTTTTCAAAAAACTAGAAGAAATGGAGGCCAGCCAAACTAATCATTGCAAAATCCCCTGGAAATTCAGCCCTCTAATCTCTTCTTAAAAGTAAAAAAAGTTTATGCGGCAGAGGAGAAATTTTGGTGGATGTTTTTCCTGGAAAGGACTATCGGCTTTTTAATGACATAATCTTAGTCTTTCATTCAGCAGCAAAATGCAACATATCTCCAAGAACACTGTAACTGCATTCATTTGCTAGCATTTTAACTTTCTAGAGAATAGACCTGGGGCTTGTAAGATGACTTTTTATGTTCTAATCAGGGATTTGTGTTGTTCATTCACTATATTCAGTTACTTTACAAGACATCAAGATAATATCATTCCTCTGAAGCTACAATATGTAAGTTGTGTGCAGCTGTGTAATTACAAGGAATGATTATTCTGGAAAAAATCAATTAATTGTCCAAGTGTTCTAGCTTCTAAGTGCACACCAGTAATTAGGCACTGGAGCCGATTCTTGAGAATCCAGAGCAACCTTAAGGAAAACACTACCTGAGAACAAGGTTCAAGCTTCATCAGGGAAAGTTCAGGCTTGATGTGAGGAAAAAGTTCTTCACTAGAAGGGTGATTGGTCATTGGAATGCGCTGCCCAGGGAGGTGGTGGAGTCGCTGACCCTGGAAGTGTTTAAGGGGAGACTGGATGAGGCACTGAGTGCCATGGTTTAGATGATGGTTGGTGTTAGTGTGAGTGTTGGTGTTAGTGTTGGGTTATAGGTTGGACTTGATGATCTCAGAGGTCCTTTCCAACCTTATGACACTGTGATACTGTCATACTGTGAAGGCTGCATCATAGACCTTCACAGCAGTTACTGTCTTGATTAGAACCTAAGTGATTAAACAGTGTAAGTCTTGGATATCTCTATACTTAAGTCTGATGGAAAGGGGGAAAAACATGGAGAGGTTTTTGCAAGTCTGTTTACTCTCAAAATTCTGACTCTGTAACCAAATGCATTCAGTCTATAAACCAGTCACGAAAAGAATCTTATGCAACTCTCAGTATGCCAAAATTCTCAATGGTAGGAGTAAATAACACAATACTAAATGTAGCTCTAAACATATTAAAACCTTGCAATACAGTTATAAGTCTTGTCATTTCACACTAACACCCAACTTTCAAGAAACATTCAGAAGAAATTACAGCTGCATGGTTAGCCAAGTGACAAATCAGGCCAGTGAAGACATTGAAACAGAAATGCCCACCTCTAACAGAGGAGTTTTATTGAAATTGTACAATTATTTAAGAATAAGAAGCTTTGTAATCTACATTAACAAGATCTCACCAATCATTTAACCAGATATCCAGGTAGTCTTGGGAACCTGAAGGCACCATATGTACTAAATCCATGCACATTCCGTTTCTTTGTATTGAAAATGATCACAGGGTCTTTGTTGTTCTCACTCTTTACAGTATACAGATCTCTGAATCTGGTAACATTTTCACTTACTTCAGAAGTTGCTTTTTGTACTTCTGCCTCAACATCCTTTCCATTATCTTTCCAAGGACACTTTCCTTGGCTTCCCTTATCTTCTCCTGTTCTGCTTCAGGAGTTTTAAATCACACAGTGGCAGCTATTCTTCCCATTGTTTTTTACGGTTCAATCATTGGTTACTCATGCAAATGTGCTGCCAGGGTCAGACTACTTGGCCTAAAATCATCTCTGATGACAGCCTTCTTAGGATAAAGGTGATCTGGGGATCATCCAATCAAGGTCTGGCATAATAAGTGCCTCCACCGCTCAGCATTTCCAGGGATGTACTCAATAGCAGAGCTAAAAGTTCTTTCTAGCATGTGCCTTTCATCAGTACAAGAAACACCTACACAGTCTTTGTAATTTGGACAGACCATCAGTTTCACACTTTCCGTCACTCAGTCAGCAATGACACCACAAGCCATTGGCATGACGTTTCCCACATTTGCATTAGCAATAACACTACCCAGCTGGACATTTCAGAAATAAGAATATTCCCTGGGAACTTGTTTTTGGTTATCACAGCCTGTTGGAAATCTACAATATACAGTGTATTCAGAGAGTTCATCTACCTGGATCATCTTAGAGTAAAGCCAGGAGCCTTTTGCAGTTTGATGAATTGATGCTTTAGAATCTTTTTGTTTCAAGAAGTAAAACTTTTTGTAATGAGCCCTTGGAACAATAAGTCCTGACAACACTCATCCCACTTCAGCCTGTTGACTCAGTTATCCAAATCATGAATCAATGCTTACTCTTTCTCATTCATTCTCTGAGGAACAAAAGAGAAAATATTAGTAAGCATTACTCACGGAAGTATGACACTGCTTGAAATGATCTGAGAACAAGTGCTGCTGTACAAACTCTACAGTCATTTTTATGTCTCCTAAGCAATAACTGACATGAACAATAAAAGTAAATACTCCTATTGATTTCCTATCTTATATTCTTTTTCACTCCCAAGGGATATTATTCAAAATATATCAGCACAGATTCTTTGTGAAGAAAGAACTATTCACATTAAAATATTTTAGTCACTGATGGAAAAACTGTAATAAAAGAACTTATGAAATAGTGTCATCATGTTTTTCTTCATTTATTGCTTCAATGTGGATAATTTTCAGGTCCCTCCAAGAGTCAACTAATATATTTATTACTGGCACACTGTGTCAGGTAATGAGCATTTCTTAGACAGTTTAGGATTCTATTAGACTCAGCATAAAACAAGAGCTAAAAGTCCCATTCAGTAGCATAGACCTCCTCTCATCTGTCAGAGAATAATTTTTCCTTAAATACCCAATGAAGAATCAATTTCCACTAAGCAAACAGCATGTTGCATGTTTTTGCTGTGCAGCTCAGACTGTGTCCATTCAGTTCCTGCTGTATCTTCTCTTTCTGCTGTCTCCTGCTGCCAAGGGAAAGCAGCAGTGAAGCCCCAGGAGGACAGACTGGAGTGAGGAACTCCCAAGGGACTGTGGTCAGCAACGAAGTAGAACAGGACAACTGCAGGTTCAGAGCTGCCTTACATCTTCCTGAGTGAAAATAAAAAAAATGGAAAGGAGGCCAATATATGAAAAATTTTAACTAATGTACCTGCAAACTGAAGGAATAAATTATTAAACTCAAATTTCAAAGATAGATGTCTAAAATGTAGCACCCAAGTCCATTTTTAAAGATATCCAAATAAGGTGCTCAGGTGTCACTGATGAGGTGCAGTACACCAAAGATCTACCATTTTCCCTCTCTCCTTCCCTCATTTTCCCTCTCTCACTTAACTCAGGAGGTTTCCCATCTCCTTTGGGACTATACTGATTGCTTTCCAGATCTGTAAGAGTTTATGCTCCAAAATTAGAACAGATGCTGCTCAGCTCCAGTACCTCAGCACAGCACTACTCTGCCTGTACCTTCTTTCATTTCTTTGTGAATTAACTTGGCAGCAAACAATGCAGCTCATACTAACTGCAAAATTCCCCTGTGCTCTTGGACAAGACCAGCGCAAAAGGCAGAGTAAGGAACTTAATATTTCACATTTGGGTGCTTTGCTGTAATTGAAATGGTTCTTGCACATGAAATCTAGCTACTGGTTGTGATTTCTGCTCTGTATCTGTAGAGCATCCTGTAAAAACCTCTTTCTCTCTCTCTCATTACCTTAGGTTAATTTTCGGCTTGTTTCCTTTATATAGAAGGCATTACAGTACTATCATTACCAAAATGTACAATGTGCTTCCTATCATCATCACTAGAAAATTAACCTGAGAGCCATTTAAATCTAATAAGGGAGGCTTGTTTGAACAGGTGCTTCCATGCAACCACCATGTCACAGAACTTCTGAGAACCATAAAAATATGTTTTGATGGCACAATTTACTTCTTTCACAAAATTACTCCTGTTTTATATACAAAATTCAGCTCTTGAGTTGTAAAATAATAATATGGGCTCCAGGTTTTGCAGTGGCTTCTCTATCAACTTGAAAAAATGCATGCCGATGTTCCTGCCACCTCCTCAAGTGAATATACAAATAGGTGTCACAGTTTAGCCCTGGCCTGGCTACATTCGATAGCTAAGAACAGTGCAGCTGGGCTCTCAAATTCCACCCTCTCACACCTGCGGGGGAAGGGGAGAGGAAAATGAGAGGAAAAAGGCTTGTGGGTTGGAAACTAAAACTACAGCTTTAATGGAATTATGATAATAGTAGTAATAGTGATTAAAATAATTAAAAAGTAATTAAATATGTACAAGTATCAGAGATTGCACCCCCACTCCTCGATGACTGTACATCACCACAACCGCTGTAGCGCAGACACAGCGGAATGGATCCACATCTAGGAGGGAGCTGAACTCAGGAACTGGATTCAGGAACACGCAGATCCAGGGTCAGGAACAATCAGACAAACAACATCCTCACTGGACACTGGCCTTCACAGAAGAGAGCAAGACCCTCGTAATCTCTCAATTTTATACCGAGTGTGACGTATATGGGATGGAATAATCTGTTGGTCAGTTTGGGGTCACCTGTCCTGTCTGCCCCTCCCTGCAGATATGGCCTTCTTCACTGGCTCAAGGATGGTCTTGGTTACTAGAGGAATAAGTACAAATATTGGTCTTTCTGCATACCAGCGTTCCGTGTTATTACTTCTAGAGAGAAACTGTCTCAAAAACAGGCAGTTAGGTTTCAGAAAATGAAGCTACTTTAGAGTAAGCCCAAGCCAGAATCAGGAAACAGACCCAAATTAACTCAAACTGTAACAATAGAGAATGCATTAAGAAGTTGAGATTAGTAATAAAGTAGAAGTATCTAATTCTCTGTGCAAGATAGTATATACATTTAGGTTCAGATCAATTATTCTAACTTTTTATGTCTAGCCTAAGGAGCACTATCACTTGGCTTGCTAACAAATGGATAACAATAAGTAATTCCTGAAAATGAGGTAGTCTTCAGATGGTTTGAATTAGATAGCTGGCACCCACAAGGTTTCCTGTAAAATACTGCCTGTTTTAGACAGATTGTGGAGAACAATGCTCTTACGTCAAGAACTTCAGCTAAACACCTTGAAAATCTAGGGTAAATCCAAGCCTTCATCGCAAAATGTAAAGTGTTTGTACCAATTAAAATTCAACTTACTCTTTGAGACCTACTGAAATCAAATAGAGACTTCAACAGGAAATGAACTATTAATGGAAGCAGCTGGCCCTGTGAGTAATTCTACCTGCATGAGCTCAAGTTTATTAACATTCTTTCATACGTATAAATATTGATGACAGTAAAGCCTAAGCAATACCTAATACTGACTTGGTTGCCACACTCCAGTTCTTAATGCTTACATTTTACTAATATCATCAGTTAAATAAAAGAAATTATGTCTTCCTACAAATTCTGCCTTTCTTCTACCTTTCAATCACAACAGCTGTACCATTATCACAACCCTTTCCCTTTCCCAGGGTACTCCAGCCCCTCAGCCATGTATTTCAACCTCCCTGCATCCTGCATCCCAAGATCACCAAACGAGTAGATTAAGAATTGTGTCAAGGAGGGCTGTCTCTTTGCCTAGTAACCATTATATCGATGTGCTGTCCTTCTCATTACAAACACCAGGCCCAGAATTCTGTTTCTAAAGACCTGAATGCTGCTCTCACTGAAGTAGTGAACTTTCACACCAAGCTAACAAAGCCTTTAAAAAGTTCTTTGTCTCCAGCATATGTATATATGTGTGGCATTCTTCTGCACTGACTGATTTTTAAAAGCCCAGTTTCTGACCACTATATTCTCTTATTTACATGTAAAGATCCTCTGTGGAAATAGGTAAAGATTCATTTGTTCTCCTGGAAAAAAAAAAAAGTCTTCTAGATAAGGAGTAGGAATGCATTGTGTGCATTCAACATTTTACAAGTTTAATCCACCTACTCATTATCTCAAAGATCTTCTCAAGCTGTTGATACAGAAAGGTATAGCACTTTAGTTTATTACCACATCATTTTCAAGAAGCATTACATGAATATTACCTGTGCAATAAACTGTCTGCTGCGTTTTATACAGTTTGGCCTGTTTTCCTAAAAACACCCAAGTGGTTTAAGGTGCCTTGACTTTATATTTCCAAAAGCAAGTTAGTAGGGGTTCTTAAACTTAACAGCACCTGTCTGCTGTTTTGTTGTGTGCAGTAGAAGCCTGTCCACATCTACTACTTGTGTGGGTGTTCACTTTGAACAACTCTCTTTGCCTCTCACGCACACAAAACTAGAGGATTTCATTTGTAAGTTGCTTTGTAAATGTGAACTCAGATACTCATTTAGGCACAGGCAATAGGATTCAAAGCAGGACAGACAACACAATTGAAGAAGTCCTTGTTTAAATACACATACATTCACTTTACCCAAGCTCAACCAAGGTCATGTTAGCTCAGTACATGTTGAGTTAAGAACTCATATTTAAAAATAGTTACTGCAAGTAAACAGTAGTAAATATCAAATGTTTCACAAAAATGTGATAGTTTGCCTGGAGGTAAAGCTGAAATGTTAATGAGTTGTAAAAATGTCTGTTGAGTAAGAGAAGCTGTTATTTCATTTACTGGAACTTTTTTTGGCTTGAGTAAATTTAGCAATAACATTTCCTTTTATTGTTGTCTTCTACCTTTCTATATCATCTGCTTTCAAGTTTCATTGTCAAATTTATTCTGAAGGCAATTTAAAAACTACTAGACAGCAATTTTTCCAGCCATAGTTGCTATGGTTACATATATGCCAATATAAACCTGGATAAAAGGAGGAAGAATCTGAGTGTTTGCCTTTTAAAAAGGAGAGCTTTATGTTCCACAGCTAAAACCATGACTGAAGATCATTTCCCCTGCTTTGCTTGGAGCTGAACTCAATGCCACCTTCTCTCAGTCTCCCGCGGACCACTGGCCAGTGTGAATATCAACCACCCTGACTGCAAAAGCACCACTCCTATCTCTGCAGGATGCATCATGCATACCTGCATTTGCCAGGTATATAAGATGAACATCACGCCTCAAAGTGATGCACTGCACCCTCACACAAAGTGCTTTGACCATCATTTCCCTTTCTGCTCCCTATCACACTTTCACTGCACAGTCACCCGATCTAAGGGGTACACATTCTGTGTCATCTCCAGTTGTGCTGTATTTTGCAAATAAGGGAGAGTTCATTTCCCCTTCTTTCCTCACAATTACTACCTTTGGTAATTGAGATTTGATCCTATCGTTATTAGTTCAGACATGCCTCAATTTTCAGAAACACACAAGCCAGGTCTTGCAAGATATTGCTTAGTCACAGGGTCATCAGTGAATAGCATTTTGTGCTGAAACCAGGCTATTCAGATTTGCCATAATTTGGAGCAAGAAAGAAAAAAATATCTAAAGGGGTTTTGTGGTAGTTTTCCTTTACATCAGTTGTGGTTTAAATCCAGTAGGCACTTAAGCCCCACACAGCCATTTGCTCACTCCTCCCCAGTGGGATGAGGGGAGAAAAATCAAAAGAAAATGGGGGGTGGGGGAAGAAAAAGAAGTGATTTAAAAAAAAGAAAAACAATTGCTTACCACCAACCAACAAATGCCCAACCAGTCTCCGAACAAGGTCAGTGTTGACAAATTTCCCCCACAGATTTTATTGCTGAACCCAATGTAGTATGGCAAGGAATATCCCTTTGGTCAGTCAGGGTCATCTGTCCCAGCTGTGTCCCCTTCCAAATACTTGTGCACCCCTAGCCTGCTTCCTGGCCAGGCAGCTTAAGAAGCAGAGAAGGCTTTGATACTGTGCAAGCACTGCTCAGCAAATAACCAAAACATACCTACATTACCAATGTTATTTTCAGCATAAATGCAGAATACTGCACCATACAAACTACTAGGAAGAAAATTAACTCTATCCCAGCAAAAAACAGTATGACAGCATTTTGTTACTTCCATGTTCTCAAATATCACAGTAACTCAAGTCTTTAGTCACTATTTGAAAATTCATATTTTTGTTATTGTGAAGGAAAAGTAGTTACCTCTCAATGACATCTACTTTGCAAGATCAAATTTTGTAGCCTTAGCTACAGGCATTGATCCTGGCACAAAGAGCTTAAGTACAGGTGAATTGCCTTCAACCCCTGAGAGAGAAGGCGATTCCTCCACTTGTCTTGTAAAATTAGAGGATATTTTTTCTCAAATGAGCATAGTTCTTAACACAGCACAAATCAATCCTAAGTAGACTCTAACTTAATTTGGTTTATGGAAAAAAATTAGAGCACTTGTCCATCAAAATTACTGAAGCTGTTCCTTATTGCACACACAAGATGTAGCCCTGCACAAGCCTCAGAGCAGAGAAGTTCCACAAATAATAAACTATCTTTCCCCATAAGCCAGAATCTACAGCAAAGCATAAAGCAGAGCCTTAAGAGTTGATACAGCCAGACTGTGCAGGTAAAATTCCTTCTAACAATTATAGCACTAAGAATTATAGTGACCAGGCAGATAATGAATAGACACGTGCTACCTGTTTTTTTACCACCAACTGGAGTCAGGCAGTAAGAGGAATCAAATGCTGAAAATCCCTCTCTCTTGGGAAACCGCCACTCTGCTTGTATCTATCATCTATTACAGTGCCATGAAAATTAATATTCAATTTACAGTGTATTAACACATTTACACAAAGCCTGAAAAAGGAGATAGTGATTACTGATATTAAGCTGCCGATATTTAAATAATTACTTTCTTTTATCATCCTTATTATCAAATGATCTTGTTACAGCTAAAGAATTACCTATAATCATTTGCACAGAGAGAATTTTAAGCCTGATCAGAAAAGGATCATTAAACATTAATTAAAATACTTCATGTGCACTTTGTATTTGGCTTGACAGTTTGCAGGAACAGCTTGTTAACAATTCCTGCTAAGTGCAGATATATAGAAAGGTGTGTGTCTGTACCAAATGCACAACTGGGAACTGGAAACATGACTTCAGTCCATTTATAAGGTTTGCTCATTACATTTCAATCCAGGAGCAATGCCACAATGGTATTTAAAGGATATTCAGTCACTCATGACAGAAAGCTAGACTGACATTGCACAAACAGTGTTTGATTGTTACCTATCTATCATGTCAGTTATCAGGAGGAGAAGATACATTTCAATTGATTTCAAAAGACTGCTGCAACAAATGTATTCCAGGAAGCTAAGCAGCTACAGATTTTAGAACCTGATTAATTTAGATTACACAAAACTGTATACCCTGGACTTTTTCAAACACACAATATACTCTTCAAGAGAAGATTTGAGCAGCTACATTTCCAAACACTGGATTATTTTCCTTCCAGTCTTTTATTTGAACTTTGTATTTGTAGGCTTAAGCTGACCAGCACAATAGTCTGTTCAGCCCTCCAAGAAACAGTGGTTATGACATTCATTAAAAATCTGGACTTCTACTTATTTGTTATACTGTCACCATAAGTAAGAAGTAAAATAGTTTATTTGAGAAAATGACCCAAATAGTTGGGAACTATAAAAGTAGGTTGGATTATATAGGAGAAAGTAATACAGTTAACCTGTCTATGCTCCAAACATGGTGGAAAGGGAATATTACCCATCGGCAACATACTTCACAATTTGCTACCTCCAGCTGCTCTGAGGTGTACCAGGTTCTATTAAGGAGTCTCACTCAACAGGCAAACCTGCTTGTCAAAGAAACATCTCCACTGAGTTATTTTTTCCTTACTGAGGACACTGGTAGTGAAACTGGTATGTAGCATTCTACAGAAACAACATGCAGGTTCACCCTCTCTTCTGTGTTCCCAGATTTTTTTGCCAAGTAAACACGGGAGAGATATTGACTTGCCAAACATGAAAGAATCATGAAGTAAAAATAGGACGTTCAAATCCAACACTCCTCAAGCAGAGAGTACTTATGCAGATGTTAGCGATGTATGAGATCCCTTATAAGGGATCCTATGACAACAGGAAAAGACATGTAGGTAGGTTAGATTTATTTGTTAGATTATCTGGCAATTAAGACAAAGAATTGTCCTTGCGGGAATGCCCTTTTCTTTCCATGTGGGTAAGACAACCAGACATTCTTCTAGGTCTTCTCCACTCAGGACACTACAGAGACAGAGTATCTATTTTTTTTAAAAAAAGATGCTTTAGAAATACATTTTCAAGGGTGGAGAAAGAACAGGACAAGGGAGAATTGCTTTGATGTAGACTATTGGCTGTCCAGTTAGAACTAAGTGATGGGGAGATGTTTTTGAATATTACTGTGTGTTAAGAAGACTAAGTGCAAGAACACACAAAAAACACAAGCTCCTTCATCATGCTTTTTTCACATTAACACTGATGGTCAGGGCAATCAACAGAAGGAGAAGAAGAGTTAGCCCTTTTGCTAATGCAACCAATGATTAACTAAGACTGTCTAGCACCAAGGGAAATATTCCAACAATTAATGGGGAAAGTGTGAAATGTAATCTGCTGACTTCTTCGTTAGCTGAGGAATTTGAGAAAAGAATTAAGTTTAACAGTAATTTGTGCAGGCTGATGTAGTGAAAAAACCAAGAGAATGAATCCTATGACTAATCTTCTCTGATGCATCGGTGCAATCATAGAAAAAACATCTTTTGCCTTCATCCTGGGAAAATGAACCAGAATATGCATCAATGTGAGGCAGTCTTTCATTGGAATGACTGTACATAGAGACTTTTTTGGCCCTGCTACCACATTTCCTCCTTCTGGCAGCTGGCAAGAAACATAATATTGTTGGATGACTCCCAATAGCTTGAACCATAACAAAGGCCTTGGGAAACTCCTCAAATTCCACACAGGGTTCTGAATTCTGTATTGTAAGGCAAGAAGCAAAGCAGGCAACCTGGTTACTTCCACACATGCCCACAGTTGCCACTTTATCAGTGAGATTAAGACTGTGGCCAAATGCTTGAAAGTCTGATTTCAGAGTCTTAAGATCAATTTCTCAGTACAGACATCTTTATTTCTAGCTGTAATGGCAACAACTTCCAGAAAAAGACATCCTCAGTTTGCCTTACAGTGACACTGAACTATAACGTTTAATCATGATTAGTTAACACGATGGTGAACACAGATTTCTGGTCTAGTAAAGCTATAAAACCCTATCAGAAACAGAGCAGCTATTTACTCTTCAGAACCAGTTTTGCACTTTGATAAGTTTTACTTAAGTTTTCATTGACATTAATCATAAATTAATGATTCGGTGAGAATAAAGGAAGCAGCAAAGAGATTTGAGATTGGTACCACCCTTGTAGTCCTATCAACCACAGAAAGTCATCTCTCTCAGGCCAAGTCCTATGGGGTGCTCCAAGTGCATGTTAAAATAGAACTGCTGAACTAATTGTTTCACATTTCTCATAAAAAAAATAAACAAATCTACTCTTGGGCCTGAAGTCTTCCGTGACAAGTTCCAGCCCATTTACTAAAGGCCCTTGACATATGGAATTCATAACCACTTTGATTGCTTTGGTTAAAAATATGTTATTATATCTGTCGTTCAACATAACTGTTACCCAAAACTGATGTTCCTGCATATTCACTTTGTGAGACACGGGCAGGCAGGGAGGGAGCTGGGATAGGGCAGTCTGACACCTGAAGTGGGTTTCACTGTCTCACACCATTTGTTGAAAAATGCACTTTGAAGTTAATCACATTGCTGTCACCTCTATAACCAATGTAGACCCTGAATGTTTAATTATGCTACTGATTTTATACCTAATCAATCTTTTTCATTAAAATCCAGTGAAGCAGACAACTGAGATAATTACTGAAGAATCATCTTAATTAAAAATTTTAGCTTCTAATTAAGAGTCATTGTTTACCTCATCAGAAAGCCATTAGGATTCAGGGCAAGGTTGCCCTATTCATTACGTTTTCACCTTCTTTTTTTTAAAAAAAAGCTTTGGGCAAAGAAACCAATACAGGTTTTTATATTAAAAAAAGAATTATTACAGTTGTCCCATGAAAGGGAGAATATGCACAAGCCAGCGTCACCGTTTGTCAGAAGCTCCATAGCATATTTACATCTAGAGTAATTGCAGAATATCTTTGCATATAAATTGAGAATGCCTTGGTCCTTGAAGATAAAGCCATGTCTATACTTAAAATGGGCACGACCTCCTAAACGATTTATTTATTGCTTTTCAGCTACAATGAAGATAGTTTCAAAATCCCTTAACATTCCTATCCCACAATCAGAAGCTTCTTTCTGCTTTTCACTGTTGTTTTCACAAGTATCTGACACTGACTGAAGTCTGCTTCAACTTCAGGAAAGTACAATCAGACAATTTCAACCAGAGAATTAGAAATGCATGGCAGTTATATTGCATTACTCAAGTTGTGCAGCTTAACCAAGCTCGCACCCACTGCAAGGTTTCAGCACCAGCTATACAGATGCAATGACGCTTCAACTGGCAGAATTAATTAGGGAAAATTACTATCCAGTCCTATCCCTAGCAGGTTTCCCTTCACTGTATATTTTAAGGCAGAAGGCAAAAACTAAAGACGTTTCCATATGGAAGGTTTTTTTCACCTTCACTTTTAGCAGGCAATTTTGAAAAAATCATGATGATGTCAGACTGAGACACTGAGTTCAGACATTTGAAATGCCAAGCTAAACATATCTAGCTAAAATGGTTGCTAAGAAGCACTGACTATATGCAATAGAAAACGCTAACTATGTTAGGATCAGCACTAAAACAAAACAAAACCTATTTTATAGAAACAGCTCGTTCCATGTATTTATTTATTTACTTACTTGTAGTGGTATTCTGTAGGACACGGTGTAAGGAGAAATAAAAATCTTCACTCTTCTCACCTGACCGGTATTTCTGACACAAGCAGTTCACAGTTTGGAAAACAACTGTTCGACATGTCCCATGAGGAACTGAGAAGATAGAATCAAGAGTATGGAGATTTTATTTTTTGTGAAAGTTCTTGTAAACATTTGGCTAGGTAAGGTAAAAAAACAGCTGCCAGGGAATTTATGTAACATTTTCAGGCACCACCTGGATGTTATTAAATTAACTGACAATTGCCTCTATTGGTAGGAATGACATTTGCCAATAATAGAAGGTAGCCAATTATGGTTCAGAAGAAAGCATCAGATTATAGGTTCATTATAAGGGAGAGAGGCAGACAGAAAAAAACAGAAGACATTTAAAAGAAACTACACAGAAGAGTAAACAACAACTCCTAGCTCATTTCAGACAAAGAACTCAGTGCTACTAGCTGGTGCCAGCACTTCTTAGTCAGTCAAACTTACTCTAACCTTTTAATATATTCTGATTGCAGGAGACTGAAACAGTTCTTGCTCCACTCAACAGATAATTTGAGCACGCACAATCGAGTGGCAAGCAAACATCTACGGCACAACAGTTGCACACCAACATAGGCCTTAGGGGTCAGAAATGCTAGCAGGTATGCATTTGCCTGGAACACTCTAACACAGAGGAAAGGCAAGATAAAAGGTTACACCTACAGATACACATGGATGACCTCACTGAAGTTTCAGATTATCTAATCCAAAACTTAGATGTTCAAGCTATTGACAAGAGTTGACTGTACAATACGTAGTGCACAAATATTTCTGTTATACTGTCACTGAACTGAACAAAACCTCTTCTCCAGTAAGAGCCCTCCTGGGAGACCCTATCCTGTAAATGTGTCCAGATACCAGAGATCAAGTTCAAATGCTCCCGGACTTGGATGAGTAAGCAGAGGAAGACTGACACCATAGCCTAGCCATTAGGGAATTTAGACCTACCACAATGCTTCACATTTCTTCTCCCAAGTAAATATGGAATTTCATCACCGGGATTTTGGATGTAGAGGAAGGACAACCAACAAATCATTTTAATAACCAATCAAGTCTTCTAGCTTCTGAAACAGTCACGGGCTGGGTGCTTGCCTGCCCATGCTAGAGAACAGAAAGCTATTGAGTACTGTATCTGCAGGTGCTTAAGCACCTCTTCACTCAACTTTCTTGATTCCCAGTTGTTGGCGTTTCTGCCTTTCCATGCACTACAGAGGAGTGTATCTAGCCTGATTTTACCACAGAAATCTTCTAATTGCTAAGTTAGCAAGACTAATCCTTGCAAAGCGAAATCCTATCCACCATTACAGAGTTGGTTGTGAATGATTTTTACTGTACCCATATAAAGTCTTTACTGTAGTCACTAATGAAAAAGACATGCCAAACTAGTTACTTATTACAGCTGTAGGAAAGTTAACGATGTAAAACAGGCACAGTGCCTTGCCACTGACCCCCATAAATTTACAGACCTGTCATTTTAATTGGTGGAACTAAATCGATTTATCACTTAATTATGCATCAATTTATGAAGAAAAGTGATCTTTTGTTTGCTTGTAGTCCTACTGATCAGGACTGCAGTGGCTAGAAAGTCAAAGATTTAAACATAAAAACTCCAATATTTGCTGTACACATAGACTTTAACAACCTCGTTAACAAAAGATATTATGTGCTCAAGAAACAAAATTTCAGAGGGTCTGAGTTGCAATGTTATTCAACAGCAGTTTTAAGGGGTCGTAAGATAAATATGAAGACTTTCTAGTCTGGGAAAATATATTTACCATTAAGGTAGATGGGCAAATACTCTCCATCTCAGTCTTTTTCTACCTCAGAAACCCTGAAACAAATGAAAAATGAAAAAATTCAGCCTTTTATCCACTGGACTCATCTGGCCGTAAGTAGATCCAAACCTTCATGTCCACCCACGCAATCCAAACTTACAGGGGGATTCTATGAGGTCTGAATAACACTTAATAGTATATCCACATGAGACACCAGAACTGAAAACTCATGCTGGTTCTGTCCCTGGAGCAAGTTTGCTTAGTTGACTGCAGGTCTTTGTCCCTGGGACAGTGATGGCAATGCACAAAAAGGTAGTTTTCCACACAGCAGCACAAGGTATGGAAGAATAAGAAAAACTGGAAACAGCTAGTCAGCACCTGGCTCTGCTGCTGAGTAAAATGTTGGTAATAAAGAAATGTCTGCTCTAAGGAAAGTAAAAACTTAACATGTTCCTGCAACTGCTAGAGAGGTGTTCACTTTGGTCAGTTTGAAGAAGTGGAAGTAGAGAGAAGCGTCCGACTACAGAAAAAAAGGGTTGTAGTTATCCTCACTGTGGAAAGATGATGCACTTTTGTTCAAAGGGCAATATCACTGAAGGCAGCCTGAGGATGGACAAAGTGCATCAAAACTAGTCCAAGCATGCTCACGCTTACCTTCAAAGCTGAGTGGCTACAAAGGTATGGAACAGGGTATAGAAAGAGATAATAAGGAGCCACAACTAAACAGGCAACTTAATAGTACCAGGAAGGTGCTACCAACCCTCAAAACTTCCAGAAAGACATTTGTAAACTGCGTCCTGAAAAGAAAATGACAGAAAATAAATCTCTAGTATCAAGCACTGCACGATTGTGAATGACAACAGCAGGATACAGCAGGCATTTGCTACACTTAGCATGGAAATAAAGTGTTAAAGGAAAGCTGCCGAATATCTAGATTTTGTTTTGATTAGCACAACAGGAAAAAAAGGAAAAAAAAACAGACAAAACATTTAGCTGTGGGACTGAATGCTGCAAAAATCATTAATCTTGGTAATATACAGTGGAATCCACATAAGGACAGCTCAAAACAGATGAAATTAAGAGATTTACTGACGTGTTAGAGGGCATGGGACATCTGCTAAGACAATGAAGAACTCAAGTTATCACTGAACACAGTGTCAGTTGTGCATGCAGAGCAACACACGTCACTAGCATTATGGCCAAAGTGGGAGAGCAGCTCCAGCATATGGCATAATTAAGCGTAATTGGAAAGGTGGAGGAATCCTCAGAATGGGCTAGTTTGAGTGCTGCAAGTAATAAAAACCAAAACACATGCTGAGCCTGTTTGAATGTGTGAAAACACTTGGGACCTACACACAGCTAAAACAAAGAAAATTGTACCACAGCCACTCTCCCAGATGTAACTTGTGAATATTCCACAAAGGCTGTGTTCACTGCATAGTAACAGATACAGCCCACTCTCCTCTGCTGGGTGAAGCAGAGAGGTCATTACTTCCACTACTGTTTTAGGAGTAAAGAACTTCCATGCATTAGAAACACTTCATAGCCTAGAAAAGGCAATGAAACACAGAGAGAGGGAGTGATCTGATCTAATCCTCAAAGGTGAAAATTTGCCAGCACCAACCTACATAAAAGAACTGAACCACACTCTGTGGACTCCCTGTTAGTATCTACACAAAGATGAGGAGAAATGTCAGCATTTCCATGAGGTCTGAGAAGTAGAGCAACTGGTAGAGGAGAGGAACAAGAGCATCCAAAATACAGTATACGACAATTGCACTCAAATGACTAAAATGAATTATAGGTCAAAGAAAGGGAGAAAACCTTGTGGTAGCTCTTCTTTCATGTAGCAGGGTGGTGGCATACAAAAGAGAAGGGACAGATGTTCCCTCACACCTATTAACTGCCAGCAGAAGATGGGAAGGGAAGCACAGTGTGTAGATAAAATTGATTTCTTTTTAATACAGCCAACAAGGCCTGCATCTCAGGAACACAGCATGGCCATCAGAGACGTTTGGGTTTAAAAAATATTTGGGTTTTACAGATTGGATATAAAAAAGTCCAAAAGAGTTTAAAAAAAAACTTTATTCCAGAGAAGAAAGTCTGTGAGGGATCTTAATTGTGGCACTGTAAAAAAGGGCTAACAAATGCACAGGAATTTTCCAGAAGGATTTTACAAGTAACATAAATTCTCCTAGACTCTTTTATTTGTGTAAGCATGAGAAAAAAACAGCAAGAAAGCAATGATAGTTCATGATGCACCTAATAGAGTCTTGGCAGCAATTGGTACCTGATTTATATGAACACAAGCAGAACCACTACCTGCTGATACTTGATTATTACAGTCATTTTGTCAAAGTAACTCAACTTAGAAACACATTATACGGCACTGCAATGAGTCTGACCACAGCAATATTCACAAGTCACAGTATTTACAGCAAGCTAATTAGGAATAATGACTTGCAATACATACCCAAGGAATTCCAAAAACTTGCAAAGGACAGTATTTCCTACACATAAGCAGCAGTATGTATTAGCTCTAGTCCAATGAAATGGCTGAAAATGCACATTTGAGTAACTGAGTAGATGTTACGTAAGACAAATGAGGAGGGATGGAAATTCACACTTCAGTTTAGTACACTACTCAAACCAATTTGTGGAGCTTTATCAGCACTGATGTTAAAAGTGCAAATAACACTAAGAAAAGTGTAACACCCAGAGGTGCAAATCACTGAAAGCAGTAGGGCATGGTGGGCAAAAGATAATGGAAATTTGGCTATAAAATGTCAGGCTGCTAAAACCTTTCAAAAAGAAAATATTAGAGTCCAGATAATGAGGTGTAGTAACAAGAGGATAAGATTATTTCAGGTTCTTCTGTGACATAGAATATTGTAATATACATAAATATATGCACTGTAACATAGAATAGTACCTCACCTGTAATAATCAGCAGCTCTTAGTCACATGTACCCCACAAAGAATCTACCAAACCCAATGACCCGGCTCATCAGTGAGAAGTCACTCTTGGTAATGCACCTGTATCAGTTCCTAGGCTTCCGTATTTCCCACTTGCAGCTGTTGTGTATTCTGTTCTCTGACCAGATCTGCTTTGAAAAGCCTGCTAATATCCCCAGGAAAATGCTGCACGCCCACATATAAATACAAGATTAATAGAAAATTAAATATAGAATAATGCAGGAGTGAATTTCAAAAGCATTAGGTACCTTAAGATTCGAACATTCGGTAGTTAGTCGATACCAAGATAATGTTAATTCATGCATGCCTCATTCTGTCCCAGTAAGTATAAGGACCATGAATATTTTCAGTGTTTCTTTTATTCCACACAATACTAGCAGCAAAACCAGAGCGGCAGAAAGGGATTGGATCCAGAGGTGCTGTACAAACTATTCATTTGTGAGGCATGTCCTGTTCTCAAGCGTTTAAAGTTACCGAACAAATAAGAACAGAAGGTAAAACAAAGGCAGAAGAAACTAACCTGGGGTCATGCACCATGTTGGTATTCAGACTAGGACCGACACTAGTCCTCCTGAAGCCCTGTTCAGAGGTCATTCTTCAGATGTTGCATCATAAGAAAAGTCAACCATTGGCCAATAATGTGGGTACATTGAAACCAACAGTGAGGTTCGAAGTTTGATAGCAAAAACACCAGACTATTCACAGGTAACAAATAACTTCCTCCCAGGGCCGAAAGTCTTGCAGACCCAATGATAAAGCAAACTAGACCTACTGTGAGTAAATCAGCCTTGGGCTGTAAAAGACATGCAAATATTATTCAGATCTTCAAAATAATGAAAACTTAGGTTTTTAGTATCTAAATAATCCAAAGACGCAGACTTGAGAATGATGCCTGTCCCTGGACAGCTATAAGCAATTACATATTTCAGCAACGCCCCAACAGCAGCCTGAATATGTAACAGATTAAAAACACTCTGAAAGAGATGATTAACAGACAGTCCATTACAGGCTCCCTAAAGTAACATATTAATATTTAATTATGGAGGTGGCAGCAGACTGCAGGATTTCCCTTCTTTCTTTTCAATGTGTTCTCCTTACCCATCACTAAAATATTAGAGATAATGAGAAATCATGTACCTGTGTAAACTCTAATAGCAGTAATATGGCAAAGCAGAGCAGAAAAGGAAAAAAAAAAAAGATAGGCCTCAAGCTGCTCATGGGGTCTTTGGTAATTGGAAGAGTCAATGGCTATATGATTCAAGAAAATACCTTCCCTGGAGAAGGAGACTGATTGTCCCGCATTTATATAGCAGCTAACCAACACTAAGTAGGCTTTCCTTTGCATATTATTGGTGCCAGCCCAATGAGGCAGAAAATTGCATCGTGTCATTTAATTTCCCAATCTTTGTTTTCATTGTATTAATCTTTTGGCTTTGCCTCACTTTATAATTTGAAGCCTCAGCAAGAAGTAAACCAAATGGAAATTCAGCTTACTTTCATGTCTAGTTGAATGTTCATTGCAGCTTTGGAAAGTTTAATTCTGCGTAATCTCACCCATGAATAATAATCATCTGTTTTTGCATGCAGACATATTAGTTGTTATTAAAGATTGCCTTAAGAATTCTTGGGATTGTGCCCAAAAGTCAGTCACCAAAACATGATTAACAATTAGGTTACAGGAAGAGAGCAGATGGGTTTTTTAAGCAGAATCATGTGCGCTTTTGTAGAAGAAAGTAAAGAAGTTGGCAAACTTCCTGAACTTGACAAAATATTTTAAAGTTCACAATTCCCAAACTGAAAATTCAGATACTGAGGACGTTGAGACAGAGTGGAAAAAGAACGAGAAATAAATATGGAGATTTCATTTAAACATATGGAAGGGGAGGGAAAAGGAAAAAAAAAAAAAACACTGATTTTCTCCTGATGCTTAGAGCTTGTTGG
Source organism: Tapera naevia (assembly GCA_033556795.1). Lineage (NCBI taxonomy): Eukaryota > Metazoa > Chordata > Aves > Cuculiformes > Neomorphidae > Tapera > Tapera naevia. Next base: position 7,141,445 of record JAUMJJ010000014.1, read on the forward strand.
CACACCAAGAACTGTCTTGTGTTGGGTACTATTCAGACAGCAGGGCCTTACAGAGATCTTCTGTTCAGAAGAAGGAAAAGGTTAGCAGCAGCATCTCACAGAGAACTGCACTGCCTCCTCCTTGTCTACCATGCCAGCAGAAAAAGGGGACTAGATGCCAAGTTCAGGCCTTCAGTTCACTCTCTTCACACATTGACTCCTTGTAGCATGTCTGTAGGCTCACTCAGTCGCTCTTGGGTGTTTTATGTACATTATTCTTGTTTTCATTTATTGTACTACCAAGAAGACACACAACAAATTCATAAAACACATCTGATATATATTTCGTGATGTGGTTATATGATTCTTAGTACATCCAAATAGGAGTCTTGAACCATATCTGCCAAAGAAAGCTATTTTAAAAATGAGGTGTGTTTTTCACAACTCTGTCCCTGCTTTGTCAAAAAGGGGAATTTTTCTTTCAATGACTCTCTTATGACTGTGATGAAGACTTTAAATCTTCCTCTGCTCAGATATCTGAGGGCATGTCTTACCCAGAAGAGTTTAAAATTTTGCCTATTGTCTTTCAGTTATGGGAATTTTCTACTCTTGCATGCACCTTATTCACGGACTTATCATGGAACCATTTAGGTTGGAACAGATCTTTAAGATCATCAAGTCCAACCACTGAACTAACACTTACATGTTCACCACTAAACCATGTCCCTAAACACCACATCTACATGCCTTTTAAATGCCTCCAGGGATGGTGACTCAACCACTTCCTTGGACAGTCTGTTCCAATGTTTGACAACCTGTTTTGTGAAGTAATATTTTGCTAGTATCCAGTTTAAGCCTTCCCTGGCACAACTTGAGGTCACTTCTTCTCATCCTATCACTTGCTATTTGAGAGAACATACCAACGCCTGCCTTGCTACAATCTCCTTTCAGGTAGTTGTAGGGGGCGATAAGGTCTCCCCTCAGTCTCCTTTTGTCCAGACTAAACAACCACAGCTCCCTCACCCACTTCTCGTAAGAGTTGTGCTCCAGATCCTTCACCAGGTTCGTTGCCCTTCTTTGCACACACTCCAGGACCTCAATCTCTTCATTGTAGTGAAAGGCACAAAACTGAACACAGTATTTGAGGTGTGGAGCCACCAGCACTGAGCACAGAGGGACAATCACGAGTTAGAGGATGAACCTTGAGTCACAAGGTTCAAGGCAGATCCCCTTGCATTCTAAGCTTCCTTCCAACGGATAACCTAGATGTGGCTGGATCTGTCTCCAGTCCCAGACTTGGGTGACAGATTATGACTAAATGGCTGATACATGCATATGTGTTTAGCCACCAGTCAGGATTAGTGTCACCTGTGAGAGTCTTCTCAGAGGCTGTCACCCACAGGGTTAATATTTGATACCAGAGAGCCCAAGTGGGCTGTCACCAGAGCATTTTGGGAAGTTTTACTATCAGAGAGACAATGTTGCAATGCTAACCTGTAGATGATTTATTTAAAGCAACAGATAAAACAAGTTCAGAATTTCCATTGGTAAATTCACTTGCTGTGTTAGAACTAGAAGATTATAAACAGCTGACAATGATCATGTATGTGTATAAAAGAAGATTTTTCCAGGGAACGTCCAACAAAGTCAGAGGTGTTCAATTCTTACCTAAAAGTGATCCCTTCTTGGGGTGAGAGCGGAAAGAGGCATCCAGGCCTATCAACCCATCTATCAGGCAAGAAAGGCTTTTCATGTGCCAATTTTATACTTTTTGAAAACTGTTTAGTGAGGTGAGACTTTCGATTATTAGGTGTTGATTGGCCCTTGGCAAGGGTGTTGTATCCTCAGAAGAGGTGAATGAAGGTACCCAAAAGAAACCACTATCTGATATAAGACACGATAGCCAAGTTTCATTACATCAGTTAAGCCTAGATATTTCATACCTTTCAGAGTGAGAAGCTCTAGCCAGTCACTTTCCCGTTTCCCCAAAAATACTGTCCTCAGGGAACATTTCAAGAAGCTGAATGAAATTAAAAGACTCCAGACTTTCTCTGCTGCTGTCACTTGCTGTATTTGTGTCTCCTGAATGCACAGATTACGCAGGGGTAAAATTACTTCTTCCTGTTAGAACCTGGGACAGGTTTCTACAATTAAACATGTGTTAAAGTACCTGTTTTTCGTCACAAAATAAATAAGACATTTTAACTCCTTTTGTGAGACATTCATCAGTCATGGTGATGTGCTTCAGAGTTTTAAATCAGATTATTAACCTTCAGATTTTTAAATAGACTTTTGAAAGATTTGGGAAAACTTTGCTGGAATCACATAAGATCTAAATGCACCAGAAGCTGGTAGATTAGAGCATAAAATATGTCAGAAACCTATGCATCTGTAGTATTATATATGCATAAACATATAGTTAAAATGTTTCCTGTAGTTCCTGAATTTCACAGGAAAAGCTGAGCAAGAAATGAACCCCACTAGTCTTACCAAAATCCTAGAAATGCAGTCTCCTTTCACCTGAGTTAGTTAATCCACTCTCAAACAAACTTAGAGCATACAGGGTTGCTTCAGTTTGCCCATTGAAATAATCATTCTTCTTCCATTGTGGGCTCTCTGTGAACTCATTTAAAACAGACTGGTGTACTTAAAATAGTTTCATAGACCTCAAAACTCCCTGACATAAATTCAAATGCTTAATGGATTCTGTTCATTGAAGTTTTCAAAGTTCATTAGCACCAAGAATTTCCTTTAGTTACATCTATCTGGAAAAAAAACAAGTTCCAGTAACAAAATAAAATGAAATCTTTTACATTCTTTTATAAATTGTGAAGAAACATGACCTGCTTCACCAAATTGCAATTAGGGTAATAGATGGGCAATTGCGAAACACTATGGTACAGTAAAGATTTTAAAGGTCTTCTTGTATAAAGGTAGGAAGTCTCTGGAAGTCAATTAATAGCATTTCGTGCAAACTTCCAAGCAGTCATGATCTGTCATGATCATATTGCTGATATTTGATGGCAGAATTGAGAAAAGAAATACGTATCAAGACAACCAAATTATGAATGACAGTTACAAGTCCTGAAGTTGGCAATTTCTGTTTTTCTTCAATACTTGATGTCACTTTTTAGTGGACTTTCTGCTTTCTGTAAGAATGATTTTCTTTTAACTTGTTTTTTCCAAACACTTCTTTTTCCTTATTATCGTGATTTGATCCAGAAAAGATGAAGCTTGCCTGCAAAACTAGCATGGGTATTTTGGAGCTGCATTACTGAAGGAGGAGAAACAATGCACACCTTCCTCTCTTCTTCCCACTCTACTTAACAAGACCCCTGCATTAATCCATCAATCTCCAGACACCTCTTTGCACCCTCCTCATAAAACATGAGTAAATTACCTCTTTTCAGCTCCTTCCTCTAGTATGCCCTGTTGTTACACCTGCTGGGAAGCAAGAATTTTAATTATCAAGCCTTTTGCAGCACCAGAACATGCCTGGTGGATCTTCAACCTGGGCGCCAGAGGAGGACAAGGCAAATGGGCCCGATCCTTGCCAGCAGCCAATGAGAGCAAACACAGGTTTAGGGCAGCAGCATAAGCATGTCTGGAGGATGAAAAGAGGGATGTGGAATAACTCTGGTAAAAAAGATTTTCTGCTATAGCTCAGCCTAAATGTTAAACAGAAAAGTGCAAAAAAAGACCAAAGTGTTAACCTTCCCCAAAAGTCTTTCCCAAAGACCTCACTTGACAGTTAATTTATGTCTTCATGAAGATATCTATGTGTGTAGATACATACATCAATAGCTTAAAGCAACCATGAATCCACAACTATAGCTGGAATAACAATGAAGTAAACAGAATCAGAACATTAAGAACGTAGTGAATATCTTTGGTAAAAGAAGAAAAAGGACTGTGTGAAATGGTAAGTAAACTGAATACACACAGACACTGATGTGTGGTACAACAAATTAACCTCTGTGAGAAATTACATGTATTGCAATAACTTAATATGGATGTTTATTATACTGAATAATAAAAACCTAAAAAGAAAGTTGTTAAAAAAAAAATTGTAAAAAGTGTCATTAACATTATGATTATGTATTAACTTTTGGTTTACGTTATACCAGTTACTCTTATCATCCAGATTGCATTAAGTGAATTAAGAGGTACCATCTTTTTTTCTTCCAGCCTAATTCCTTGAAATGTTAGCAAACAATTTAACAACGATTTAAGTCCTAAACAGTTAACAGGTGGTCTTCTTAATGCACCACAAGTCACAGAACCTTATTAACTAACTTAACAGCTCATACCACAAAGAAAAAAAAAAAGAGGGGAAAAAACCCAAAGCCATAAACTACAAAGTACAAAAGCAACAAAAGAGTACAGGTATTACCAGCTTTTCAGGTCCCCACAACACAGGATACTAGTTAAGAGGTAAAATCCTATTCACTCTGGAAAATGAGAAACAGCAAGTAAGTGTTCACACTGGCAGAAAAGGCTGAAAAGAAGTAATATTAGGAATTTATTTACATATTAAATTATGGTAGCTTTTTAAATTCTTTTAGAAGTCAGGGTTTACATTTGTTCTCTGAGACTAACTGACAGTATACTTTAGCATACATAAACATATACTTGTTCATTTCGTATCTGGAGATAAAGGTTCAAAAAGCCTGATATTAAAGAAACAAGACTCAGTTTAGAAAGCAGCTTTCAAAATATTTGCAATGGAAATTACACATCCGTTTCCAGAATTTGTACCTAATTTCTTTTCCAAATCCAAAACTCTCATACTTTCTACATCTATCTCCTGGATGGACTATAATTTTCCTTTATAGTTAAAAACAAAGGGGGAAGTTGATAGGAGTTTTAATCTCTTTGTGAGGGGGGAGGTGTATCTTCTGTATAAGCCGCAAGAAACTGATATTTTAGCTAACAGCACTAGAAATAGTATTTTATTTTTCCCTATGTTTTCAGAACTTTGTTTGGAGACATCAGGGACATTAGGCTGCTTCATTTGTTTTAAAATTTTCACAAACTGCAGAATATTTTTGTACTTTCCTACCACTGTAACACCCTGCCCTAAATAGTTAGCATGGCAAGATACCTTCAAGCTTTACAATATTGAAGAAACTTGAGGGACAGTTTCAGTTTGCTAAATGCAATGCCCTTGAGACCACTGCAGCTTTGCAGCGCCAATAGAAATGATCTCTTGACTTTTTGGACTTTCAATCAGACCCTTAAAGTACAGTTTCAGTTCCAACTAATTGGCTCAGATGAAAGGAAATGGTGATAACCATTGCCCAAAGTGTTGGACCCATATATACTTCCACGAGTTCTGAAGAAAATCTGTTCACTTTGTGGCTCTAACCTCTGACACCACTTTTTAGGAAGTCTGTTGAGTTCAACACAAATGGCAAGCTCTAAAAAATGGATTTCTGATGGGAGTGAGGAGGAGAGATACTGAAGTTATGGCTACAGGCAAGTGCTATTTTACTACTCCGTAAACACTTGAGTTTTGAACCCTCAGCCTGGAGCAAATCCCATCCCAGGGACTCTGTCCTTACTTGTCCATCACAACTTGTAAGTGATGGCTGTTGTATTTATGCTGGCATGCATTGCAGCCCTACTGTGTGCATGCTACGGCTATCCCAGGACTTGCAGCTTCTTAGTTCTGCTCTGTTTGGAAATATCACATCTCCTAAAACGTGAGAAGAGGTCAAAAACAACAACCAAAAAGAGAGAAGTTCTGCTAATATGCACTATATTCTCCATTTTGGATAAATATAAGTTGGGCAGAGAGATTTGTTTGCCTGAAACTGTGGAAAAAGTCCATGTCAGAATGAAAAACTGGAAACAAGCTCCTTGCTTTGACTGTAAACAACCTGTCCTTAGGTAGGTATATACCACATCCTGCAGGATGTCTTCAGTCACTGATCAAATTTCCTCTGATACCAGAGAAAACAGAAGCAGCAGTGATGGCACCATGTTAAAATCGTCAACCCAATGCCATCAGGGTTTTTTGTCTATCTGTATCTCCCCACAACAGTGTTGGAGTGCGAACATTGACTCAACACACTCATCCTGATAAGGGGGGACCTGCACAAGAAGAGATGTGCACTTTCAGGGAGATGACCAAGTGTGTCGGTAGGAGCAAGAGGCAGCCCTGCCCTGTCAAATGCTTCACTGGAGAGCTACATCCCCCAGAGAGTGAGAAAAGGAGGAGTAAGAGGCAGGAATCAGCTGGAGCGACAAGAAGATTCATAGAAGAAGTGCAACTGAAAAAGTAGCCTGTCAGCTAGAAAATAATTTAGTACTCAGGAAAGAGGAAGAGATCCACACTCAGTTTTTATGCAAAGAATTTGGACAACCATTTGGAAAAAATATTTCAAGTTTGCATTTGAAGTTAAATTAGGAGCGACAGCAAATAATAAGAAACAATGCAGACAGATAAAGAAGGTCTTAGAGTAGATATTTTAAATACCAACACAGCTAATAAATGCAAATGAAGTTCAGTGCAGATAAGCATAGAATTATGAGGCTGAAAGTAAAGAATAAAAAGGAGGAACTATCTGCTTAGTGGCAATCAGCTGCACTGTAATGACCAAGAATAAGATCTGGGGAATTATTGTGAAAGAAATCCCTAAAGCTTTCAGCCCGGTGAGGAAATGATTGAAATAAACAAGATGATAGGCCTTATTAAACCACCAGAGTATAATGTTCAACTTCCACATCCTGCAAAGGGTACGAGTGAAATGTGCCAAAGCAAAAGGATTAAAAACAGAAAAGCAGCACTAACCTCATCGGCTAAGATGGATTTTTGCCCTTGGCTTTTGTCTGGAGTCTGAATCTTCTCAATTGCTCTGCTTCTTTGTTACTATAATGTCTTCTTTTATTATTTCTCTTCCTTTTATTATTTTTTAATCTGTCACATAAAACTTGATGAGAACTTAGCCAAGAAAAGACAACGTCTCCTTCACAGTCACTGTAATCTATTGTTCAGGTCAGGCAGATATTTTTAAAACATAAATCCAAATTCTGTAGTGAATCCCTACCTGGATTACTAGATGACCTCAGAATTATGTGCACAAATGAAATTAAAAGCTACAGTATAGCTAATTTCAGAGAGAGTGTCAGCAGTGCCTGGGATGTAGTAAGGATGAAGACTGGACAGAGGGAGAGAAGGGCTTGCACTGACAAAGGTCTGTTGTGAAGATAACTGCAAGAACTGTATTCAGAGGAAACCTATCACTCCATCAAGTCAGTTTGCCCAGCCGTCTCTCACCATAAGCCCTTCAGTACGGATTGGGTGGTTCCTGGTGGCTACTGGCATCTTCAGGTACAACCAGATGCACCTTCATCCCCATACTTCATCCTCATTGCTGACTTTAAGAATGTGACAGAACATAAGGATAGGCCTAGTATGGTAGCCTGAAAGTTTGTTCAGCTCAGACCTGCAAAGGGGTTAAGCACAGAGCAAACACATAACAATGTTTTCCCAGAACTTTTTCAAGCCCATAAATAAAACGCTGTTTTTCAAACAGGGCACTATGTTTCCATTTAGTTTGTAAGGTTTTCTTTTAAACTCATATAAAATTCTAGCACCCACACAATCTTGTGGCAAGAAATTCCATAGGTCCACTTAAAAGAAGAATGTATTTCTGGCTCAGGCCTTTCTAGTGACAAGCAGAACAGAAGATTTTTTTTTTTTTCTGTTGTTTTTTTTAATTATTCCACACCCTGCATGAAGAACACTCAGCCTTAGATGTTTTCTGCAGAACTGGCTCCCAGACAGTTGTTCTTACTCCTGGTTTTGGCAGCAGTAAACAGCTGCACTTGAGCATGAAATCCTGCATTTGCCATTATCTTTGTTTCTGTTTAGACTGTTCCTACATGTTGCCAACACCATCTAAAGAGTCCTTCACATGGTTGTTCTCCCCTGCTCATTTTGTTTCAACTTTAAATTTAATAGGATTTTCCCTCTCCTTCAAGTAGGACATTATGACAGCATTGACTTATACCTGAACAAGATCAGACCTTTGCACATACACTTCCATACTGTCAGTGAAATATTGTCTAAGTACTTTCCTAATGTGTTTTGCATCCAACTTGCAGTAATTTCATCCAGCTCGTAATTCCCAGCATATTTCCAAGAATGCCATAAAGACAGACTCAGAAGCCTCATAAACTTCAAGGGGGTTTTGTTTTGTTTCCTTTTTTTTTGGTTTTTTTTCCCCAGTACATACTTACAAGTCATTCATCCTCTCCAGCATTTTCATACAATTGAATTCAAGTTGACTGGCCCTCAGCAGCTCTTCCCCCCTTTTTATCCATGAAAAGAGATAGTGCCTGATCTTCTCCCAGAATGTCTCCCACTCTCCTTGAGCTTTCAGAGATTAACGTCAATAAGGCTCCAGGATCAAATCAGGCTCTAACCATCCTAGTGCCAAACTTCCTACTGCTCACCAGGAGCAATGAAATCAAAAGCTTGAATTTCAGATAACTGTTCTCCAGCTCCCCAAACTTAATTAGGATGTACCTGAACCTGCAATGAAAACAAAAAAAAGTGAAAATCTTTAGGCACTCTGTTTCCATGACATTTTTGGTCCATAGCTTTCCTGCTCTGTTGAGCAACAAACCAAGCCTTTCCTTGGGCATCATCGCTTTTAGCAAGTATGGCTGAAGAATGATTTCCTGCTGCTCCTTATGTCTCCTGCTAGTCAAGTCAATTCTTTTCATGAAGAAGAGTAATGAGGAAGTAAAATGACAGTGACATGGCACTGATGTGATCAGAGTTCAAATTGCTGAGCTACAGGTGCAGCTCCCCCATTGTCTGGTGATGTATTAAAAATGCCTCGTCTGTTCCTGCAGACAGCTGTTTTCAGATGGATTCCTGCATAATTGCATTTTCCAGGGCATATTACCTCTCATTCTGTTCTAATCCTTCTATTTTGGTCAGTCCAGTGTATGAAACCTTAAATTGAACATTTTCAGGCTGTCACAAAGGTCAAAAAACCTATTTACCACAAAATTAGACTCTCACTTTCAGGGGATGCCAAGCTCTTCCAGACTCAGGGTTTCTGTCTTTATTAGGACCTCTGAAAATAGCCATGCTGCTAATCAGGAGCTCTCAAGGGTGGGTATTTTTGTCTCAACAAGGCTACTTTGTGCTCCTCTGCTGCAAAATGGAACCCAAAACCCGGGATAAGTGCTGCCTGAGTATACCTAGAGGGCACAAACCCTCCATAAACAACTCCAGCACTTTGCCTAGGCAATTCCAACACAGTAGCATAGAGCTGCTTTCTTCATCCCTTTGAATCTTCGTGTATTTAGAGGAAGATCCCAAAGAGCAGGAAAATGCTATAGTAAATTTTGCACCACCACCAAGCATCCAAACATCTGCAAAATGTGCCTGGCTCAGGGTAAGCTGTGGATCAGCAGCCCCAAGGGAAGCTGGTACATGTCAGAATAAACCCAGAGGTGAGATGGAGTAAGTGTTAGAGGAGGCTAATATCCCATCTTTAGCACCTCTCTAGCACAGCTCTTCCTTTCGGTCATTGATTTTGTGACTTCCTTCACACTCAAAGTACACAGTGAAACATAAGCTTTTGAAAAGTAGACCTTTAATAGCCTCTCCTGGACAGAATCAGCTGAATTCAGATGCAAAACTGCTTTTGCCAAACTACATGAAAGCATCATAAGATCTCATTTTGTCTCTGTTCTCTAGATTTACTGTAGTGGTGCCCTCTTATACTTCCACTCCAAAAAGCATTCCCATTATAAATCTCCTCCCTTTTTCAAAGATTTTAACTCATTTCTGAGTGTTCAGGATGCTGTAGCTTGGCATACAAAGTACTTAGTCCAGATGTGATATTCATTTTAAAGAGGCTAAAATGAGTTCTGCAGTTTTTGATTTACAGACTCATAAAAATGATATGATTTACACTTTAAAGACCTAGGAAGTGTATCTGAAAAACAGAAATGATTGGAACTAGGGAAAAATGAACTATCCCAGATTTTAATCCTAGAATCATCTATTTGAAAGGCAAAATATTTTTTTTCAGACTTGGACTTCTGGATCTACCCTTTTTAAAATATAGCAAAGTCTATATTAATTCTACTTGCAATGTTGCTGAGGGGGATAATACAGTAGGAACAGAGAATTTTGCCTGTGATATGTGGTATGAGAGAATAATTCTGCTATTCGTAGTTGTAATTCCAGGAGTTTCAAGACATGACCAAAGGGACAAATGTCGCTTCACGAAGCACAGACAACAGTGATATGGTATGCTGGCAAAGCTGCACTGCATGTAAGACAACAACTTCTGATAAGTAAAGAACCTGGTGGTTGATCCCTTTGAAATATAGCTGTTAACAAGCTGTCCACACACCCACATTGGGCAGTTTTCTGTGAGTGATCTGAGCCCAGTGTAGTGTTCCAGGTAGCTGTGTTCCAGGTAGCCTCAATAAAGACTAGTCAATTTTTCTGAGAAGCAAAATCTGCTACACGTCAGTAATCAAGACACTCCAAAGGGGGCAGTAGGTGCCACAAAGCAAAGAAGGGCTGACCTATGCTCTCATGCATTATTGCCTGAGTCCACCCCAACTGTTTAAACTGATAGGCATAAAAGTCTTAAAGAGCTAGTTTATAGTAAAAAGGAAAACTATACAGCTGGTAAAGGACCTAAAAAGCAGCATTCCTATGTTAGCTGTTGAAAACATCTTGTGTAATTTTATAACCCACATGGTGCTTTTTGTATTCAGCAAATGAATCCATCTGTGGCACCATCCTGCTGATAAGTTAGAGTGAATAACACAGCAGAATGGACCAAAACCAGAATGGACCACTGATCTCATTTACTGTCTCAAGTATACAGCACTGCACTCTGTACCTCATGCCTCAGCTTGACAGAATCTAGTGGAGACATATTTCCTTTGCTAGTCAATGCTGCCTTGCTGTTGCTCTCTCTTGTGCAATAATCCATGCACCCCTTGGTCTGGACAGACACTCTGTTAGGAAACTGAGCCAACAATTCAAAATATTGCACTAGATCTTTGGTAGGTGCATTGCTGGTCCAAGTAGAAAATCTAATTGACTATCTTTTGTGCTGTCTCACAATAGAGGGAGTTTCTTTGCATGTATTTATCCTCCATGCACTTCGAAAGACATTCCAAGAACTGACATGCAAGGGGAAACTGCGGCTATCTCATATCCAGTGTCACATCCTCTGAATCCCCTTAGCTTGCTCTTTCCTCTCTCTTTCATTACAACATATGCATTGAAACGGTCTTTCAGCTATTTGAAGAGCCATGCCAAAAAATTTTGTGTTTTACTGATACCATGTGCAGTGATATTGCCACCATAGACTTTGCCTCACGCTTTGGAAGTGATCCAAACAAGAGAAAGTAGGAACTTCACACTTAAATTAGACAAGTTCAAAAGTCAGATCACTTGAAGGTATTTCAGTAGCAAACCAAAATGGGTCAAGACACTGTTTATGGCCTTATTAATTCCTTCTTGTAAATCAAGTAATAAAAGAGATAAAATAATGACTGCTTCATTGTGTTTCTTTTTGAAACATTGCCTGAAAGACCTGACATATTTTAAACGGACGCTGTAATTGAACATTTTAGATTTCCCTTGGCATTATTTTACTATGCGTTCCAGAAAATATTTAGCTTATTGAGACATAAAAGAAGTGCACAAGGACGTCGAAAAATGGAAGTGACATGAAGATTTTCTTTTTAAGGTGATTCATAAACCAACACCTTGGTAATTGCTGACAGAGATACTTTGGAATGAACTCCAGAGTATTCGCTATGAAATTTCCCCAATCTGTTCTGCAATAAGCAAGGAATGTGGGAACAGGTACTAGCAAAGGTGCAACTTTCCAATAATCCGTGAAACCAATAACACACTGCATTTAAAAAATTAACTGCATTCGCTCTTATGTTCTTGTTATGTTTTCTATTTAAATTCATATGTAAATATCTTTTAGAGGCAATATTCTCACTACCTATGTCCTGCAGCTGTAGAGGTTTTGTGTTTATTACTTGATGGTGAGTGAAACGATCCCCTATTATGTGCCTTAATGGTAGGACAGGAGATTCAAGCGGTTTTTGTTTAAGACAATTCTAGAAAAGAGAGTGTCATGGTGTTGCTGTGTAAAACAGTAGCCTTTGTTTTGCAGTTTCACTTTCCAACAAATAAAAATCAAACTACTTGAAAACAGAATCACTTGAAACTAAGTTAGGGAGCTAAATGTTTTCTGATATTTGTTCCAGTAAGCAAGCTCAATTGTGAGCAAGGAGTTTTCCTCTAGAGCAATGAATCCTGCCATAACATATAAGTGTAGAGCACTTGCTTCCCCTCATAAACTGTTACACTTTAAAATATAAAAAAAAAAGTTTCTATATTCTCTTTAATCAAGATCAGTTCTGTAAAAGCAGAATATAGGTTTAAAGAAGGCCCCAAATAATACATTACTGTGGCACCATAAAACACAATGTCTATGAGGTGTGCTGCACTGACATTGCTACAGAGTTGGAGAGACCTGCAATGCAGTAAATGCTTGATAGTAAATGAAAGGCTAGGAAGGTTTTCATTTCCCTTACATGTACTCAAAGCATTTCATATTTCAACATACTTATACAAAACATGCCCTTGTTTCAGGCTTTTAGGGAAAAAAACAAGCACAGTTTACTAGCAAATGACTACTATCTGCAAGAGGCAATTCCAGCTAGCAGCCTATAATTTGTCAGGGACTGATAACAAAATGCTGCTATACTGCACCTGGTTAATCCTAGACTAGTTTATCTTGTGTGCGTGTCTGCGTAGCCCAGAGATGTAAGTGGTAAAAAATATCATGGCATATGCGCACATGCTGCTACCTTGTTCATCAGATTTTATTATATTTTTTTAAGGTCCCTATAAAATGCTCTTGCAAGGTTTGATAACTATAGAAGGTAACTTTGAATTCTGGGACAACTGAAACTTAATGGGAATCTTAACTCCCATTCAGCTGTTTTCAGAGAGGTAATGAGAGAGAGTGAGAGGTTTTTCTATACAAATGAGTTTTCATATTGGAAATAGTCAACTTTATGTTTTAATGCGTCATGGCGGAACATTAAAGTGTGCTGTGGAGGCTTTTAAAAGAGAGAATATTACCATTTGTGGTTAGTCACCATCCACAGCCCATTATTTGAAGGAAAATATTATCCACTAATGACAGCACATAGGAAATTACTCCCTTGATAGAAATGGTTTACAGCAAGTAAGAAACAACTTTGCAATGGAGATTTGCTAATAGCTTTACCTTGTCTTCGCAACTTTTTATATTCTTTGCCTTAAATGTAAAGTTGACTCCTTAATAGGATAAAGCTTTTATCAGAGAATATTAGTTATTCATGTAGCTTCTGTGAGCCACAGAAATAAATTATTGCAAGTTGAAAATGTTTCTCAAAAATGTGAAAAGCACCCATTTTAAATTGCTGCATTAGGCAAAATTATTTCCAGCTTTAGAATTCTCAGTTAGTATCTTGTTCACTTGTCCTAGGGCCAAGCTGTAATCCGTCTTTTCTAAATCACTGAGCCCAGTCTAAGGTTAAATTTAATTGGAAAACAACAGGTAATGATATAGCTCAACTCTTGTAAATATGAGATAAGTGCAATGTGCCCGAACTTTCGCAGTAGCAGGAAAGTGCTACACAGAATAGCATGGATCCAGCATTAAACCTGGATGCTGCATCTTCCATTCTATCAGTAGACACTGCAAAATGCAGACATTACACTGAAAATATTTTCCAGAGTAAGATTTAATTCTGTAACTCTCTTGCACACTACAAAATGGGTATTAATACTTTTTTTCCCCATTTCTTGCATATGACAATCCCAAGAGGCTTTTGAGATAATAAGGCATTAACCAAAAATGGTTAACGTGCTACCAAATGAGATTTCTTTGCCTGCTCTTGATCCATTCAAATTTCTGTTCCCTTTACAACCAGAATTCAAACATGGGGTTTTTTTCCAAGCTAGCTATAGGAGTCTGTTCAAAGGAGTATTCATCCGGACACATTTTGAACAGCTTGCACATGTAACGACCTTCATGATGTGCTGGTATTTGCAGAGAGTGAAGCCCTTTCTGACTTCCACTCCGAGTCCTTTTCCTCAGGAGTTTGGAGGGGCTGGAGAACGACTCATAGGCAAAAGTACCTGGTAGTTGGTTATATTGTGAGCCTTTGCCTTCTGTCTGTCAGAAAGCAAGTAGTCAACACAGGAAGTGGAGGTCAAGAGAGATGCCTGCTTACCCATAAAAGTCATGGGGGTTGATGTGGAAATCTGAGCACGAAGCAGTATTCTTGCATCTCTAGGTGCCTCAAGGAAAAAAGAATTGTTGTTATTCACCCAGTAAGATTAACAATATGCTTAATTCACACTCGGTTCATAGTCATTTAGATCAGAACCTCCACAAAATCACAGAATTGTTTAGGCTGGAAAAGATCTTTAAGATCATCAAGTTGAACTATAAACCTAATGCTGACAAGTTCACCACTAAACCATGTCCCTAAGCACCACATCAACACTAAACCACTTGCCTGGGCAGCCTGTTACAATGGTTTGTGTAGATAATTATCATCCTTGGAAGCCTGAGTTGTCAGCTTACGTTCTAGCTGAGTACCCTCTTGAGTATTCAGAAGAAAAGTTTACAGACTCAAGTCTTACAAATATCAGACCATGACTGTTTTCAGGCTTATATAAATTGACACATATTCTGCCAACTCTCTGTATAGCTACCTCATATGTTAGCCAAAAGCATAAACAATAGCAGAGCTTGTCTCTTTTATTTAGTGATAATGAAAAAACAACCTAACTCATTTGAGCATCCCTCCTGATCAGAAGCACACGCAGGCAAAACCCCTTCTCACATCGTAAGCCCATTTTTCAGAAGCCAGTACTTGTCATCAGCTGAAGGCTGAATCCAAGCGGATCAGCTCCGCGAGGGAGGAGCAAGCTAATAACCTACCAGTGACAGGAGAAGCAAGATGCTGAGCCCTTCCAATAGCTTTTGCCCATATAGTAGGAACAGGCTGTTAGCTGTCTGCATAAGTTTTCCCAAAATCCGTAAAATAAGGAGATTCTACCTGTTCAGCCCTCCCTCACTGAATATATTGTAACCATAGCATATAACTCAGCTGCTGGAGATTAAAACTGTAATTCAGATGCCCAGCTACTTTATAGGAGAATTAAACCTGTGTTTGAATTTTGTCTATTAAGCATTTCAGCTGAAAGGGAATGAGAATGTTGCATAATTTATTATATAATATTTTCAATAGGCCTCACTATCATACTAAAAAGCAAATAGTTTGCATCAGGTGCATATGTAGACAGGAATTACAAAAGGATCTGCCAAAAAGTTGTACTATGTTGCAGATGCAATAAGAAGATTTCTTTATAAATGTGTTTTCTGTGCAATAGCTCATTCACAGACTGGAGAATTCTTTTTTTGTTATCACAAATGCATACAAGACAAATTCAGAATTTTTAATGACTGTGGAGAGCACACCTCACTCAGGCTTCCAAAGTTTAGTCCTACTCTTCCCTTAACTCTCCTCACAATACGACATTTCCTAAGTAAAGATTAATTTCTTTAAGATCCCTCACAAAAGATGAACCAAAAAAACACACTCGTTCCCTTATGCTTTTCTTTGGAATCTCATCATTGCAAGTTACCTGTTTAGTCAGTTCTCATGAGCTAGATTACTTTCTAACACCACATTGGGTTCCATCAGGGGCTGTGCAATGTCATGAAACCTCCTCAGTTTTTCTTTTGAGGTACTAAAATCACAGTTCCCAGCTACTGTTTCTACACAAAACACAAACAGCCATTTCAACCATTAAAAGTCAGTTATTGAATACTAGTGTTGCAAGGCAGTAACATTTCCATATATGTTTTGCAGTGGTATAGGCATCATTCCCTGCTCAAGATGCGATTTCTCTCTCTCATACTGTAAAGCCCTTTAAGGCAACAGAACCATTATAGGTGCCAGCTCAACGCACTGTGCTAATAGAAAACCAAGCATATATTAGGCTTCACAATGCCATGCAACAACAGAAGTGTTTTTTTTCTGTTATTTGACCTAAACATTCTCAACTCCAAAACACTTGAATCTGTAATCCAAGACTCAGAGAAGGCCTCCTGCTTCAGGGACAAAAGGCAGAAGCTGATATCATCACAGCTGAATTAAGTGAGCTGTTTCAACACTTTCTGTCATCAGTCACGTAACTTTACTCATCAGATGTTACCAGCAGGCTTGTAGGAGGCCAGCTTTCTCGATGTCTAGAGACAACAGCAATGACACACCAGCTGTTTGAGAGAGAAAGGAAACCAACAATGCTAACCTCGAGGGCCCAGTTCTATATAGGGCTATTGGATGACTGGGAAGCAGCAGGGAAGCAGATACAAAATTCTGTAGACTCAAGTTCAATCGAGGGACCCTGTGGGATACCAGTGTTTTGTGACAGAAGAAATCATCAGATAGGATGGGCAAAATGCACAGATAATTGATTGAAGCAACATTTATGTCCAGACAACCCTCCAATTCTCAACTAATACTTAAGGAAGATGTCAAAGGAGCAATAGAGCTACCAATAATGATTATATCACTTTTCATCCCATAAGATCTTTGGACGCTTTTCAGACTGCAGGATTACTCCAATGCTGAATTACAGCTGGCTATATCAGCCATTTTGCAGCACTATATAACAGCTATTAAAAGGAAGTGAAGAACAAACTTCTTCTATTGATCCAGCAATGGGAATCTTGAATAGACAAAACATAATCGCCTGAGCTAAAGTAGAGGAAAGTTGCAAAACGGCAGTAACTATGAGTAGTATTAACAAATCACAAAGTTAGCAAAGTTAGCCTTGAAACAGCTAAGAAACCTCTGTGAAAACTTACAGAGGACACAGGGGGAATCAACTGCAAGATTAAGCATCACATTAGGAAGCACGGTAGAAGGCAATCTCAGTTCTGCCCAACTGTCCCACAAAATATAGCATTCTTCCCAGCTAAAACCACCACTCCCTATGGACTTGTTAGAGGAGGAAACAGTGACTGTACATGCAAATATAATTAACTTAGTCTGGAAAAAACAGAGTGAGAAAGGAAGATAAGGAAGGTATCTTTCCAAAACACACAACCTGTGGGGAATAACACTACCTACAGCTTTTTGGGTGGCAGTCCTCCATCGTTTTCTGTCTCCAACAGAGCCTTGGCTTTGCTGTAGGAACAGCAGCGGATCCTGGGAACACCTAGGACTGGTATTGCACAGTATGTGTTTTGTTTCAAAACAAAGGATCAAAAAAAAAGGATCCTAGAGACTCTCACTCTACAGCTTGAGGGCCCACAAAAAAAAAAACAAGTTGTCATACACACAGCAATTTTTTGCTCAGATTCTGCAGTAAACCTTTTATGCCTGTAGTTATTGGATCCTGCAGCAGGCAGTTGCTTTCTTCTTAAATAAAGTTTTCAGGTTTTCCCACAAAATATGACTGCTTCAGAGCCCTAAGGAAAAAGAGATCAGTAAATCTCACCATCCACAAAAAAAAGTAAAACTTTCTGAATTTGCATTTAGTGTGCAAAACTACCCTTTTCTGTATCAAAGGCTCTGTGACACTTGTAGTGGAAGAGAGGAGCAAGGGTGGATCTGAAATTTACCTATAAAAGCAGCACACTCAAAACTCTGATTTTTCCTTTTCCCTGGGTTACCTTGGATCTTTCTGTCATTGCTTATGTCCTCCTATCCTGTTATCAAACTTCCCTTAGGATTGGTTTTGCAGAAATGCATTGAATTTTTACACTAATTCAAAATATAAACACAAGGATACGGGACTTAAAGGAATTGATTTGGTTTGTTTTCATTTATTTTGAACATTATCCAAAACATCTTCGGCATCATACAAGTAAGGAATGTACCGTTTCACCCAACGGTCGCATATTTGCAGGAGAAACATAGGCCACAGGATACCAGCTCCTGGTAGTTAAGACTACTCATTGAATTGAGTCTTAGGCATCTGAAGGCATATTATTCATTTGAACTGCAAGCTCTTGAGCAATGTGCAAAGACATACGAAGTCATTTGTAAATGACAAAACTCAAAAAATACATAAAAATCGCTCCTTGACAAGATGCAACACTTTACCGACCTCTCAGGGATGGACAGTAGCATGAGTAGGAAAGTGCAAACCATCTTCCACTGGTATGGAGGAGAGAAGGATGTTAATTACTGGAGTCCTTTACAGCTTCCATCTATCTTTCATCTAACAAAATCCATCAACCTCCAAAAAAAAAATAATCATATAGAAAAGTCCATTTTGAAGAGGCTGTTGACTGCCTGCTGTAACGAATATTACTGCTTGGAAGTTGGTATTTTCTACAGCTTGCAGTAAGTCACAGCAGAGTCAATCTGAACAAAAAAAAAAACTTTTCACCTCCTATTTGTTGAGAAACTAGATGTGTCTCAGGTATGCTTAATCCGTATTTTAAAATTTTGTATTATTCTGCAGACCTTCCACTAAATGTTAGTTGTCATGCTATGGTGTGATGGATTTAAACAACCTTATGTCTTCATTGATTTAAATGGTCTTTGCATAAGACCCAGGTTTGCATCCTTGCCTCATCTCATATTTGCCAAAATCCAATTTAAAAATCATTAAGTTCTTTGAGGAAGGGATTATCACTAAAAGATTAATTTAATTCAATATCTTTTAAGTTTTAAGTAATTGCTAATAGCAGTCAACGTTTAAAAGAATATCTACAGCGCTTTGAAGACAGAAAGTGTTCTTCAGTATTTATACTGAAAAAGATTGCTGATTTTGAGTAAACAGTATCTCTTTTAAGGGGAGGGAAAAGGAATAAAGTAAGATACTATGTGTCAGTCTGTAAATAATTAGCCTTTGTGCTACTTCAAATATTCGGACAACTAATAAGATTAACAAACAGAAGATCCCAAATGTTTAGTGCTATTAGGTAGTAATCTATTTCTTTGAATGCTTTCATAAAACTGGCCATCTTCATCAGACAAGTAAAGCAGTAAAAACAGGTCTCAGCAAGACAGTTTTTCAAGAGCTTGCCAAATTACAAAACAGGAAACAATTAATTATGGTTTTGATTTAATTAACTTAGATAAGCTACAAACTAGCTGTTTTAGTTTCATTTTTTCTCTCATAATTAGAGTTGCTGTGCTTCAATAGATGGAGTGGAGGTGGATGACTCTCACAGGTGAACAATTCTCCCATGCGACAGTTAAAGTCATTTCCACCCTAGAGAGTGGAGATTGCTGGGAGCTCAGAAAGGTGTAGGCAAACCAGCTTGAATTATATCACAAGTGTGAAGCTGCAGCACCAAAAATTAATCTTATTGTAGCACATATTAATAAGGGGTTAATCTGTTAATCTTGGTTGACCTCAAATAGTTACCTTCTTCCAGACTCAGATATGTCAGGAAAAAAAGGGTGACCATCATAACTGCTGATCACCCTTCTCCCTTGTTGGAGGCTACTGTTCCTGCCAGTCTGTAAGTGGAGAAATCTGTCCAAGAACCCTCATCCTCTTTCAAGCTAAGCCATGAGATTAGTTCACATAACACCACAGGTGTTTGTTTTTTTTTCCTGGAACAATTAAGAGTAACAACTTGTACAAAAGTCCCCATAGTCTTACCAACTAAAAGATAATTATGTGTAGCCTGCATGGCTTGTTTCATACATTATCAACTTCTTGTTTCAATGAACAAATCCTCTGAGTCTCATCTGCTTGATGCCACAAGACAATTTGTACAAACAGGTTACTTGTCTCCAGATAATCTGGCTAGTTCTCCTCAAGTTTCACCATGTTTCAGGAGTGCAGTAGAAAAGATCCGCTAAAGAAAAGGAAGAGGAGTAGCATCAACCAGATGATGCCTCTCTATCATGGTCTTCCTGAAGCCAGCACAAATAGGCAGAGGGACCTCATGACATCAGCAAACAGTCTTAGATGTCACATCCAGTTACAAAGCTCTCAGTTCTGCTAAGTGTGTCTTGGGAGAAGCGTTTGCTTCTTGGAAACCAAAGAAAGGAAGGAGATCCCCTTTGGGAACTGGCAAGGAAGGAAATCCCCTGTTTTGTGGATTATTGTTGATCGCATAATCTACCACAGATTCTGTTCTTCACTTCACGGGTGCCTGGCTGCCTATGCGAAATCCTGCCTGAAGGCACATTTGTTTTCAGATATGTGTTTACTCAGGGTGACTTTCAGCAGATAAGTGCTATGAAAAATCCTCTTACCTGTACTAATAGCAAATGGCTTTCTGGAACATGAAATGAAATCAAGACAAGTAAAACGACATTGAAATTGCACAGAAAATGATAGCAATGAATCAGCAGGAAGACAAACAGTACTTCTGCAATTACATGTGCTACACAGAAAGCTCTTTGTCAACAACAACTGACCTCTTCAAGTTGTCACGCATAATATCTGATTGTACGATTCACTATCTATAGCACTGAAGGGACACAGCTGTCAAGCATCATTTATTTATTATTATCATTTTCCATAGATTCAAGTGCTCTTTGAAATGATCAGAGATTAATAAATAGAAATAATTGGCCTGTTCCACCACTCTGCAAAGACTAACACAACCATGTCCTTGGTGAAACCTTGCTATGTGAAACTAACATGAATGCAGCTGTAAGAAAGCTGTTCAAAAGACTCTTCCAGATCTTAGAGCAATCTACATCCTCTGCATGTCAAAACAGAAGCACAAAATGAGGCCTTGTCCTGTAGAAGTTAAGTCTGTTTTAATATATCTCAGGAAAAGACATGAAAGCAATTGAAATTAGCAGTGTATTTAACAAAAATTAGACTAAAAATAATAGAGCATGCTTCAATTTTTCTTTTGATATAATACATTCCTGCTGTTAACACGAATCATCTCATGGGCCATACCTGTAACACTTCCATGAACTGCAAACTGAGGCTAAATAACATGCTCAAGCTTCTTTAGGAGGTCTATTGCAGAGCCAAAAAAAAAAAGTCAACCTCAAAAAAAAAAAAAGCCAACCTGATCATCAAAATCCCACACTAGCCTCCCAAGCACTGGAACATCTTTCCTCTGCCAAGTATTTAGCACACCGCTTCACAATTCATTGCGCTTCCAAATAGCTTTTCACTGAGGGATAGCGAGTTGCAAAAGGCATTGTAGATAGAGCTAGAAAGGTCTTCAGAGGGTGAGCTAGGAATGATTTGAGATACAGAAAGAAAAATACTGTCTTGAAAGAGGTCAGAGAAATAGGTCCACATCACTTCAGTGATTTTGCAAAACTGATATGCTGAGTACTAAGCCTCAAACATGAACTGAGGGACCTCCATCCCCACTCTCTGTCCCTGCAGCTTATTTCTTAGGCGTTATTTGAGAATTTTTCAGTTCTTTCATCTCTTAAAACAGCTCCTGAGAGCCCTTCTCAGGCCCAGGACAGACTATGCCGTAAAATTTGAATTACACCTGTTACAGATGTGACTTCTGATAAATTATCTGTATAACTCTTTATGTAACCACCAACTGCATCATGACAGTATCATATACAAACATTATTTCTTTTCCTTTCTATCCAATTAGACAACCAGCCTTACTGACTCTGTGAGCATCACACAATACTCCTCTGAACAATAGCCATAAAAAATTCCTTAATTCAGAAAGCCAAGGAGAAAGGAGGGGACAGGTGACAAGAAAGGCTAGGGGATAACAACTGTTCACATCCTAGAGTTCCACTGCAGAATGGGATTCAGTATCATGTCTGGCTGGATTCAAGAGCACCCCAGCAACATCCAGCCAAATATCATCCTGTGGGGGATCCTGTAGTGATATGCTGCGTGTGGCTCAGGAGTCACAGGCTGACCACATAGGACTCATTTGTCCCACTATCAGACACCTTCGTTGTGATATTTATGGGTCTGTCTTGGATGAGAGGAGGGAAGTTTGTGCCCCTACCATTATCCTAACACAGTTAGAGCAGAACAACTTTCACACTTAGGCAAGATTTCATTTGACTCATCTGAGAAAAAAATACCTCTAGAGCAAAACCTTCTCAAGTGGATTTTGAAAAAAAAAAAAAAGCCCTGCTTGCAGCTCAGCTACTAAGGACCGTGTTCTTTCTGTCAGAAACTGTCCCCTGCTTGGTGGAACATCGACCCCAGTGCCACAGGGTTTGGGGGTTGCAGGGAGGAAAAAGGTAGATTTTAAGCAAGTCCCATCAATAATGTCTTACTGGGTACAGTGCAAGAGGTTTTTAGACCCAGGACCTTTCAACAAGACTTTGTTTTCTTCATCTCAAATCCTGCAAATTGAGTTTTCAGATTCACTGAATATTTCCTCAATCATATAAAATATGATTGAGGGATAAACAGAGATCTGAACACATCACCTGAATACCTGTTTTCCAATAGCATATCCAGCGGTGTTCAGAAGATAATGCCACATGAAGAACTCCTCCACATTTTGCTTCAACCTCTCTATAGTATACCAGCATTTTTCAAAAAAAAAAGACAGTCTGTCTGTAAAAAGGCAGAAGCTAAAAAGAGCTGTCAGTTTAAGGTCTTGAAGTCTAGTTACTGCTGTGCTAGAGGAATAAGACTACAAGCAAGAGGTCTAGTATCAACAGAAGTATAAGGAGGAATAAATGCAGAGGTGCTTTTTTCATCTGGTGTGCTCAACCAGCTTACCCTGGGGAGGGAGGGAAGGTGTCTGGATCAGGGGATGAGCAATGGTTCTGTTGTTGTGAAAAAATACTGCATAGAAATAGCGTTTAAAGTTCTCTTAGTTTGAGGGAACTGTTACTGACCTCTTTCACTGAGCTGATAAGGGTTTAGGGTGTGAGGGTTTTTTTCTTTTAAACTCTTGAGATGTCACTTTGCAAACTCAACTCCCCCATGCAAAAAATCAGCTGCTACTTCTTGCATGACCCACTGTCATCATTACTAGGCATTCGATTTTATAAAATAATTGAGGGAAAAGCATTTTTATGTACAATTTCAAAATCTTTTGATCTATTTCTTCTTTAACGTGATCAGCTTTGAGCTCCTCTAAATGAGACAGTGAAACTTTACAAAATGAAGCATTTGGTTTCTAACTACCATCAGCACACTACCTAGATTGTGGTTTGTTTTTTTGAGATAGCTTAGCTACCTGTAAAGCACACCAGGGATAGAGAAGTATCAGACATACCCTGTGTCTGTTGTGGAATTGGCTGAGAGGTGAAACAAGTAGAAACTCAGCGGCCAGTAAACCATGGGGTGTAACTGTCACCCCCAGAGACAGGTTCCCTGCCCTGTGTCCTCCCCCTCAGCACAAACATGTTGACAGCTGAGCTTCAGCTTCCTCCCAAGGGCATGGATTGCCTTTACACAAATTACAGAAAAATTTATAAGCATCTGTGAAAACAACAAGTGTAGAGAAGGTGTTTCCTGCAAGCATACTTAGATATCAAATACTAAAATACATATATGCATGCTGTTATAAAGTACTTTTTTTTAAAAAAGAGAGAGATAAAAGAGTTCAACTTCTAAGTAGAACACCTCTTCAAGCAATCTATTTGCAGGTGGGGAGGTAATCATATTTCATTTCTTGATAAGAATACCTATTTGGAAACCCTCAGCCATTAATAGACATTATAGTTTGATGCTTTTTTTTTAATCAGTATTTTTAGAGAGTGTTTTGGGCTATGTGACTTTACTTGCACCATAATCCAGAGATCTTCACTTCTCTATCTTATGATTGGTTTTAGCAATTTATTCTGTAAAAAAAACAAATACTTTCATGCTAAGAGGTTAAACACACACACATACACTCTCCCAAGGAATTTCAATCTTGTTTATCACAAATGCATCTTTCATTTCTGCTTTTCTCTATTCCACAGCAGTAACCAGATTTGCTTTTGCTTGTTCATTTGCATCCAATCCAGCCTCCCTTTCAAAAAGCTCAAAAATGCATTGCCATCTGGGTGCACTGTATTTAATGATTACCTGGCAGCTCTTATAGGTCCCTTGCACATTTGGACCTGCACAGATAATGCTTTTGTTTTACTCCATTAACAAGCAGTAAGGTTGGGCAGCTCTTTCTTCTGATTCCCACCCACCTATTCCATCTGGAACTCTAAGCACTTCTGCAGTACAAGGTATCATTTTTTGCAATAATTATCTGTACTTTATTTGCATAGACAGTACATCTCGATGTGCAGCATCAAAACTTTGCATTCTGTTGAGATCAGCAGTGCATTAAGTTCAATGTCAAAATACAGTGGAAGATTTCCCATACATGTTTAACCAAAATGAAGAGAGAATAAAAACCCCACACATCTAATGCAGTTTTTTCTTTCAGTTGCATGGTCTGTTTTGTGTCCCACATGACAACAAGAAGGCATTGGTCTATGCACTTGCCCTGCCTAGAACTAGGGTCTAGGAAAAAACTCTGTGGATAGGAAGGCATTTCAGTTAAAATACAAAAGGCAGGAAAGCTGCATTTCCAAATTAAACACTTTTGTTTCCTTCTGTTCAAAACAGATGTATCTCATATCGTTATCCTAACTTTTTTAAAAAAGCAGTTGCTGAAACCATCTTTCTAAGCTCTTTTTCATGGGAGAGAAGACTTAGACTTTTCTTAGAGAACTCCCGTACTCTTTAAGACGTTGCTGGGGGTGTTACTAAACTCTCCATATGTTAGAACTACACAAGGAATTTATTAGTTTCTGCATGGCCATTCCATAATGGCATGGTATGCTGGCCTATTGACAACAACCTTCTGACAAGGTCTTGCCATCACAGGGCTGGCAGGTAAGGCTGGCTTGTTTAACAGCATCTTAACATTAAAAAATATCTCTTTGAATCTTACAGAAACACTACAACGTCCTGCCACAAGATCGGTGAAGTGTGATCCTCTCTGTTACCTTGAATAACTCTGAGAAAAAATAATCTTTATTAAATACAAATTCAGAACAGAATTAAAAACAAAATTAAGTAGCTTTTGGCAGGAACCTGTTCTATATTCCTTGTCAGAAACCGATCATGATCAACAGGCCACTGGGCAAATGTCATAATGAGGGTGCCTAGCAAGAATTAAAGTGTGTCACTGTCATTTCTAGTCCCTGAATACATTTTAACTTGTATTTTTCCCTTTATTCTAGAATTTGTTTAATCATTTGCTACAGAGAAGCATTTAAAACACATTTCCTAACTTGCTTGGCTGTAAAGGCTCATACCTAGAGGTCCATTTTCACATTCATAGTGCCCTAAATAATGGTCTTCATTTATGGCATTATTATCTTTCCCTTTTTAGTACCTTTCAAAGTGACATTTTGTTGGGTGATCTCCTGTCTGAGATGAGTAACAATACTTGCAAGTATTGCACCACATTTATTAGAGGAACATTCCCTGGGTTATTGACTTATGGTTTAACATGATTCTCCTTTACATTTTCCTTGCAAATTTTAGAACTAATTATTTTCCAGGTGGTTTCAAAGCAGAGCACTGTAGCTTGTCACATACTTTTCTTTCCTCTTCGAGGTATGGACTTGCATTAGTTACAGTCATATTTTACTGCTCATAGATTGAATGACATTTATCACTCTGCAAGCAGAAACAACATGACTGCTCTTCCACATGTGAAACATGCAATTCATTGATTTCTGGAGCTGTAACCACAGCTTTGCATTTATCATACTTCGGGTCTGGTTTACTTAGCAGTCCCCTGTGCAGGATGTTGTAGTTTAAAACATTGCTATTAAAGAGGAAAAAAAAGAAATATTTCATACTCAATGGTAACATTCATCAACTGTTCTTTGCAGGGTGATGTAGCACTATTTATCAACTACCGGTTTCCAATCTCTCTAGCAGTAACTTTCTTACTCTTACAGATGGCTGAGAGAGGTAAGTAGAAAATGACAAAAAGAATAGTTCAAACATGATCCATATAAACCTGCTACTTGTGCTGAACTACAGCCCTTTTTCACAATAGGAAGAAGTAATTTTTGATCCCTGAGCTTTTTGTCTGAAGCTTCAGATCAGCTTCATGACCCTGAAGGAAATTTTTGTGTTGCTTCACACCCAATTTTGAATACACCTATTTGAGTGAACTACTTTATACTGAGGCATCCTATTCCAGAAGCATTTGAATTCCTCAAGCGCTTGGCTTTGTGTAGGCAGCCCCTCTTCAAGGGGACTATCTGCTGACCTCGTGAATGCATTACAAACCCAAACAGACCTTGGCACCTGCTATTTGGTTTTCAGATTAAATAACAGTTCAGGGTAAGTGACAAAAACTCATGTCTATCTCAACTATTGAAGTTAATAGCTGCAAATATTAAAGACTTTTACCTAGCTCTGAAGAGCTTCCGCCCACTCGCCTCTTTTTTATTTTGTGGCTGTGATAAGCACAAAGGCTCTGACAACTGGTAGGGTGGGCAGGGCCATTGTCTCTGGCTCCTGGTCAAGCAAGCAAATTCTGTTACCTGGAAAGTCAAGAGAAGGTTTTCTTCCCCTCTTTTCAGGAGGCACTGGGCATCCTTTCCAAATCCCAGATGAACAGTGGGAGAGACTGTGCAGTAGGACACCTAGGATCATCTGCAAAATATTTAGCAAGCAAAATTTTAACAACCTGGAGCTTGCCATATCTTCCTAGATTTTAAGGAACAAAGTGCGTTTTAGCAGGAGCAACATAGTGATGGCTTTGCCTGCTGCCAGACCTCGAGGCACAGCAGCTGCCTGCCTGACAGAGTGACAGACACAGAAATGCAGCCACTCCCTCTATTCTGCTCAAGGATCTTCTCTTAGTCCTTTGCACTAGAAAAGACAGCTCCTGCCAAAAGAATAGCTTGTCTCAGAGTAGGAAGTTGTAGGGAGAAGAGGGCGTGACTGTTACCTCATTTTGTTCCTCCAGCTGAAATACATTTTCAGCTGGCTGAGGTGAAAAGCAGATGACCACAGGGACATGTCTGCATGACTGCAGGAACCAGCAGACTTAGATCTCTTATTGAAAACCTACTCTCTGATGTAAATGAAAGCAGAAAGGTTTAAACAAAATTATATCTTCTTACGACACTTAACCTTGAAGATTTTTTTTTTTTATCAGAGGTACTTTTGTGCAGTTTATGACATGAATAACAAAATCGGACTTCTTAATCACAAAGCAGGTCCTATTTTTTTTTGTTGTTGTCGATGTGTGAAAATTGCTTTTCTGGATAGTGTCAAAAATGTCTGGAATATAAAGCTATAAAAGAAAATATCCCCCTCAAAATATTGGCTTCCACTATTGTCCAGAAACATGTTAACAAAGGATAAATTATGTAATGATTTTATCTGGTTTTATCTGTTCCAGACTAGATTGATATTAGATGAATCGGGGCATAGGAAAAGATAAGCCCTGTGGTCTGTCGTTTCCAGCTCTTGTAAAACTTGCTAGAATGGAAATAAGCAAGATCTTTCCAGTGTTTCTTATTAAGAAAATGTCATCGTTTTCATATGTCAATTAGGACAGTCACTTGAAAACTGGGATATTCACATCCAAGATGTTAATATCAGTTAGGCAAACCAGAGACTTAAGTCTTTCTCAAACCCCAGGTAAGGGAAGGACCTCAAAAGGCCAAGTCATTCGACCTCCTTTTCAAAGTAGGTCATATAGATCAAGTTGGTCAAGGCAATGTGCAGTCTAGCTCTGAAGGACTCCACGAACAAAGACACTGAAACTCTCTGAGAAGCCTGCTAGTGTGATTGATCACCTTTGTTGTGGAAAAATACGCCTAATATCTACTTGGAATTTCCCTCATTGCAGCTACTCTCTTTTACCTCTCATTCTTCCCCTACGCACCTCAAAGAACAGCATCAAAGTGTGAACATCGTCCATTGCACTCCTTTCATCTGCTCGCCACGGAAGGTGATCAGACTAGTTAGGCATAATCTGCCCATGGTACATCCACGTTGGCTGTTCCCAGTCACCTTCCTGTCCTTCATGTGCTTGGACATGGCTTCAAGAAAGATAGGATCCACAATCTTCCTTGGGACTGAGGTTAGGCTGATAGACCAATAGGTTCCTGAATCCTCCTCCTTGTCTTTCTTGAAAATGGCCATAATATTTACCTTTTTCCTCTTCCCTAATTGTCATGACCTTTTAAATCCAAGTTGATAGAGAAGGATCTTGCAATTGCATCAGTCAACATTCAACAACTTTGGATGTAGCCAATGTAGTTCCACAGCCTTGTGTTTGCCTTGTTTGCTTAAGTGCTCCCTAACTCAGCCTGGCTTTCCTGAAAGTTAAGCATCATGCTCCCAGTCTCTACTATTAGACTAAGAGATCTGGGAGGCCTCAGGACAAGCCTATAAAGTAAAAACTGAAGCAGAAAAGGCATTTAGTATCTCTGCTATCTCAGCCTTTTCCATTGCCTTTGTCCCTAGGTCCCATGTCCTGCTGAACTCCGGCCTTACATTTTCCCCTGTATTTGGTTTGTTGCTGATGTATTTGTAGAAGCCGTTATTGTTGCCCTTCACCAGATCTAGGTCCACTCCAGTCATATAAACTACTCAAGCACATTTCTGTAATCCCAATGTTATCAGAAGTCTGCAACTGCACATGGACTTCAAATTCCTTCTGTTTGTTTCCCATGCCGCATATAGACCTGCACAAACACTTGATTGATTAATAGAGTCTGTCTTTATAGAAAATAAGCAAGGAAACAATCTTTCCTTCTTTAATACGTCTTATTAGAAGTTCTGTTTATCGATATACACAACGTTATCACAGTTCTTGGATATCTAAAAACTGTAACAGTAACTTAAAAGATTTATTTTACCTATACATGGATTTCATAAGGTCAATAGTCAAATACCAGCTATAAATCCCTTGTCCGTAGTCTGAAAATAAAATAAAACAAACAAAACCAAAGAGCTGATAAACTGGAGAGGGTGCAATAGAAACTAAAGGGACTGTTATAAACAGATAGGAAGAGAGAAGGGATGTCAGTTGGGTATTCTTGCATATCGATACTCCTCCCCAATAGTGGTAAGTATCCCCAATGCTGAGCACAGAGCTCAAATGATTTAAAGTTCTCAAGAATTAATCAGAGACAAGAAAGATTTTGGCCACAGTGTTCAAGTGCCATGGAGATGGAAAGCACATCTTACAGAAGGACTGTTTAATTGAATGGGATAGAAATACTCAAGCTCCAATGGTAGTTGAAGCCAGGCAAATTTAAGTTATACGTAAATTGACAGGTTTAAAAATAGTGTGGCAATTGACTACTAAAACACATTTGTAAAGAAAAAAGTGGAGTCTTCAGCTCTTCAGTTCCCTTTGCTGGTAGTCTTTCTGGAAAATGTATTTCAATTGATCAGTAATAATTATCTCCTGAAAAAAACCCATGTCTTCTAGTCTTTATGCAAAAGGTCAGATAGGAACACACCCATAGACGTGATATGTAGATTAAAACCAGCATAAAGCCATGTAGTATCTTGGTTCTGCCTACCGAGCAAACAAAATAACCAGTAAGCACCATAGCAAATCAGACGTGTCTCCAACAACACCACAGTCAGTGCTGCTGCTAAGGTGCTTTCTGCCAGAACAGATTGATTTTCCCTTGACTTCTATTAATAAATTCAAACAGACAAACTTTTAGGCATACTGATGTGATGCAGTAATGCAGTAGTGAAACAGACTGTTTATATTTCTGTAGAATGACATTTATTTCAACGGTGAACTTTACAAACGCTTTGGACCAGATGGTGACTGGTCTCCTTGATGGCGCATGGAGGAAGGAGAGCCCCTAGGAACCAAGCACAAAGGAAATCTTGGCAGTACACAAGGTAACACCTTCACTGACAGTAGCTTTCCTGAAGCAATAAGGCTTTTTTCTGTTTGCCCTTTACACAGGGGTAAGCCTGGCTGGGTATGAGCTCATCAAGAGGAACAGATGTGGCAACCTTGTCAAGACAGACATTGCAGTCTTCAGAGACTGAGGCTTTCTGCAACTGAACTTATGAAGGTAGTTCAAGCCTGTTGTTGTTATGAGAAATCTTAAAAGAAGTACAAATAAGGACAATATTTTGCAGATAACTGTGCTTTTTCATTCAGGTCTCTGATCATTTTGTCACATTCAGCAATTCTTTTTCTCTTTCTTCTTTTGCTGCCCAAGTCAGCTCCTTTTAAACAGTTTGCTGTCCTGACCCCAAAAGCTGCAGATTTTTATATTGGTCTGGTACTCTCCTGAGATGAGCAGAACTTCACGCCCATGCTGCAGACATGGAGCAAAGCCCAGCCAGAGAGTTCTGGAAGCAGAGAAGTCTCTCCTCTTCCCTCTTCGCTGAGATGACTCCCCCGTCCTGTTTGACTCTCACAAATAGGCCTTAAATTGTTTGCAAGTACATGCTGGTCTTCCGTCTGCAAACGCACACTTCTGTCTGCACACTTCAGATACACTGTTGCCAGTTTTACAAACAGCAACTACTCACATCAGCAAAAACTATCTGCCTTACCGGGGTCTTTACTGTTAATTCTCACCTGTACAGAGAGGGTGCTCTGAGATGAAGATACTCTTCAAGCACTTGTGATTGCATACACAGTGCATACAAAACACCACTATTTGTGCATACCTCTGCAGTGCGGCGTTTCAGAGTGTGACTTTACATATTGCCATATTCTAGGCAACACATACAAGCTTAGTCTAACTATCATTTTAACAATCATCCAATATATAAGTTAGAAGGTCAACTCTGCAGACACATCTGATGATAGACAGCATAGCAAAAAAAAAAAAAAAAAAAAAAAAAAAGAGAGATATTTAGAAATAAAACTGTGGATGATGCAGTTCTAGGAGAAATAAAATCTATAAAATAAGATCTATAAAATTATTTTGGATTCACTGAACTTACAAGTACAGTTGGTCCACATGTTTTCCCAAGAGAACAGAAAGCCACTGGAGGAAAAAGCATTTATGTGTACCTACGCATATCTTGTGCATACACAGAGACACATACACTGTATTTACGACACACAGATTGAGATTTCTCGCTTACATTGAATAAAGCATGCAAGATGCTAAGAACTACTGGCTAATTTGGTGGCTGTATCTTCAGATATAAAGCACATCTGCCAAATGACAGAGAAATGGATTGATTGCCACAGACCTTTTTTTGCTCATTTGATGCTGACATAATTTATATCAGAAGCAGAGCTGGGATACCAACCTGGACCAGCAGTCAGCTGTAGTCCCAATGCATTAGCTCCCAGTTTTCTCTGTTAGTTTTGTACATCTGTAGATCTATCAACATGTCAGACCCAACTTCTGAACCACTTTAATGTACTCTAAAAATAAACAGTTCTATATTTAGAAAATGAAATGAGAGACTGCTGCTGATAAAAATATGATTTAAAACAGGTGTTGAGATAGAACATTTCCAATTAAATACACCACTTGAACATCTTTTATCCTCAATATCGGCAAAACCAGAACATCAGGACAACACTGTTGGTTAATTTTAGCTTGATTTACCAGGAATAATCCCTCTGAGCCAGTAGCTGACCTCCAAAGCATTCCAGTTTCCCACAGGATAATAAGGAATAATAAGAAACATGTTACTGTAAAATAAGCAAGCCTGGTGTGAAGTTTGTTCCTGTGTTGTCAGATAGACAAGCCTAAAGCAAGTAGTCAATAATGATCAAAAAATATCCAGAGACTTTTCCCAACAGACAGCTCAGCAACTTCAAACAGATTTCTTGATCTAATTCACTCATAGCATGGGCCGATAAAGCAGTACTAATCTCCTGCCTTAAATCACATTTCTGTCATAAATCTCCATTAATTTTTGCCATTTATCAAGTGTCTTCATGGTAGGAAATTATATGTCTAAATAGAATTTTGTTCTCTTTCAGTGTAGCAAGAAATATTTTCCAAACTTCTAATAGGAAGTGTAAAACCAATGAGACCAACAATACATTTGAATAAATAAAAGCTATAATTTAAAGTCATTTCCTTTCAAGCCAAAGCATTAGAGAAAAATAACAAAAATGGATTATCTGGAAAGAAATTAAATACAAGGTCTTAAATGAAAGTAAGGAAACAGATGGTTAACTTTTGTATTTACCTTTTTATAGCAGTCGGATTTAAAAAAAAAACACTTAATAGTCAAATAATCTCCAGGCACTAATATAACACTTATTGATTCTTAGTGTACATACTTACTCTACAAGATGTTCTAGCCTGCAGCCTGTACTATTTTTAATGGAAACAGATACTCTTTACACAAGTCTGCAAAGTTAGTGCCCTTTTGTTTCACAGGAGACAAATTTACAGTAAGTAAATGTCTCTGCATTAAATTTACAATGCTGAAGTTAAAATGAATAACACAGGTGACAAAACAACTTAATTTTATGGCCAACAATAGAGCTGCTGTGTGGATAGGGATAGGAGACCACAGAATCTACTGCAAATTTTACAACCTTTGCTTTTCAAGAAGAACAATACCACAATCTCAGTAATGTTTAGACAGAGTAATCCCACAGATTTCTTTGAATATCTACTGCTGACCATTACCATGGCACTGACAGCAGCAAACAGCACTGCTCAGGGACTTAGATCAGAAATTTCACCCGCACGGTGGCACAGCAGTAAATACAGAGAACTGTTATATATCAATATATATGAATTTGCATTAGGCAGAATGTCGAAGACACACGGCTGGGCACTACTACTCAGTCCACATCAGGTTTAATCAATCCACATCAGGTTTGCAGCCAGACCCCAATATAAGGAAGGAATTGTCTTAATTTGTCAGGCTTTGGGTGAGTTAGACGGATTTAATTTCACTCCAATGCAATTTACATAAAAAAAACCCAACCTGTGTAGATATAGATTTATTCCCTCTTTACAGTAATTGGACTCTTCTCACAAAGTGCAAGGCAGAGCCCTCGCCATGAAACTTTTACTTTGTGGAGGGGTGGTGGTGCTAACTTTTAAGTTCATCTGGAAAACATCATGTAACTACAGAATAGAGCACAGCAAGAATTAACTTGCCTTAAGTATTTCTGCTTTCACTCCTAACACAATGGGCTCAGAGAGTCCCTTCTGGAATCGCTGTGATCTTCATTGCTCCATTTTCTAATATGTCTCAGCCTTCAAGGTATCTATCTTCATAATCAGAGCTGATCATGAAAACATGAAATAGTTGTGAAAGTTTTGTCCATAAGGAAAATTTATTATAAAAAATTTCCAAGGCTAATATGGGCACACGCATGATAAATTTGCAAGTAGGTACACATACACTCACAAAACAGCTAATAGCAGCCAGCTGAGGAGGATATGGTGAAGCCTCTTAGATTGCTGGCTAGTTCTGGTGGCAGGAACTAAACAAGATCTGATGCATAGCAAAAATATAACTTAAGTGTCTCAACAAAACAGAGTTCATTTTTTGGCCAGCTTTCTTTGTGACAAAGGGAAGGACCATTCTCCCATTCAATAGAAAACCAAGGAAGAAGAGTGAGAAGGGCAAAAAGAGAGAGAGAAAAAAAGCAACAGGGAAAGAGAGAAGGCAGCCTCAGCCACCAAGCTTGGGCAGAAACAAAGAACACATCCAAAAGCTGCCAAGGTTCAGGTTAGTGTTGCAGCAGCAGTACTGCAGTTTCTGCTAACAATTAGTAATCAAAAGAGTCTGTTCCTATTGATGCAACTGAAGGGGGCTCAACAGTTTTTATAGTCCCTTTTGTTTTCCCATTGGGCTGCTCCTTCAACGTTATTTTTATCCTCTTTCAAGTAAAGGCGGTTTGTGGCACACATTTGAGAGGCATTTGCAGCCCCAGCTCCAAGGTATATAGAGGGTGCACACTACCGCATTCAGCAACCTGCCCATCACATATCCACAGATACTTCTTCCCCAGTTTGTCCTAGGTATCCCTCTGGCAGGTAGCAGAATGTATGTCTTCCCAAAACACTGATGTTTTCCCTGGAGACTGATGATCAGTCTTTTCCTACCATAACCGAGATTCAATCATCAAGAGGAAATATGCTCTTAAGACACTATGAGCAGAACCGCATGCTCCTCTAAAATTCAGGGTTTTAAGAACTCCTCCTAAGATGCATAAAAATGTGTAGTGTAGGGCAGATGCTAACCTTCATATTTCAAGATGCTTTTCTAAGTGGAGACATAGAATCTAAAGAGAGTAAAAGACTACTTTAAGATCATGTCCTTATTTGTGTTACCTGAATTCACTGAAGCTTTAATGAAGTCTTTGCTCAGAACATAAACACAACATTTTGACAATTAAAAGAAAGGCCTGTAATTAAAAACAGAAAGAAATGACAAAATAAGTTATTCAAATGTCAAACCCACATCTCCCATATACAGCAATCTATTAAAAAAGGACAACCATATAAACACTAAATTCATTGGAGAAAAGAGGAATTAAGCTAATTATCCCATAATACTGCTCAGTAGAGGAATATTGTATGATCCTCCTGCTCCAGCAATTTCTTACAATAATTTCCAGCAAGAGACCATTTTCTTAAGCAAACTGTTCATCAAAATGATACCTTTTCCCCAAACACAAGACGCCAAGCACCTTTGGAAGCTCAGTAAATGTTTCTGAATAGAGACCTCTCTTTACCCACCAAGTTACACAAACTTCATGAACAGGATGGCCAACATTTTGGCCTTTGACAGGTTTAGGGCCTGGCATCTGTAAAGGTAGAAATCAGACTTAGCAATAAATAATTCAAGATGATTACACTTAAATGCATTCCCATTGCTTGATGATACTGATTCATTCTTTAAATAAAGCATGCAGCAGAACAAAACCAGATGTTTACTTTGTAACGTAATTTCGTACGTCAAAAAAAAGCAGCTTAAAGCCCTTGAAGTAACAAATGTCTTATAATATTAATGGAATAGCTGGCAAGATGATCTCACTTGAAAAAGCTGCATGCCACCAATTTCTCAACTCTCCTGCAGTCAAAAAGAACACACAAGTGTCATCAAAAGTGGATGTTCTGCAAGTAGCCGTGTACACACAGAGATCTGCTACTTTGAGACCATAATCCGAATTTCATGTGCAATAATCAGAGATGGAGAGATTATGCCACCTATATACTTGGCTCCTATCTTTCATTATAAAATGTTTTTAGTGTATGACTTCTTGCTTCTGATTGTGTCGATCTTTGCATTACATCAAGGGAGATACAAATGTCACAAAAATTACAAATAATTAATTTTCCTTCCTTAATCAGGTTCAGACATATTGAACTAGCACATCTTTATCGTCCAGGATTAGGACAGATAGTTATCCTAAGGCAGAAAAAGCAACAGAAATATTTTAGATTAAATTTATATTTGGCACCAGTTTTTTTAGCTGTGGTAGGAGCTGATGTTCGGCATCTATCACCATCTGCCTGTATATCACCTTCAGAATTAAAGACCTTCAGACCTTGCAAATTCTTTGCTGGTTTACTGCTTTCTATCCTTACCTTCATCACGGCATGCTCAGAAGCATTCCTGAGGCTGTGAAGTTTGATTTGTCTGAAGGGGAGGATGGCTTGAAATTTAAAGACCTGATATTCCACAGTTACAGAAAAATAAAGTACATTTAAAAAAATACAGCATCTCTGCAGAGCTGAGGGATAGCACCCTGGGTGACGAGACTGGCAAGAGAAGCAAGAGAAGCAAGAAACCCTCCACCCTTGTTCCTCAGCTTCTTTTTTTTCATGCTTTTAATGTTGCCTGCTTCAAATATACACTTAAATCTTTTTCATGTATGTAACTGTTCATCTTGCAAAGATACAAGGCACAGAGCAACAGATCAAACAATAGTTTCTTATCCTTATACTCTCCAGAAACGACTTTCCATCTTGTAGAAAGCACCAATACACAACTCATTTTTCCCCTCCAGGAAGATTTTCACAGAAGCAGGAGGCATGTACCTTCACCAATCACACTAACAGTAGGCTTTAAAACATGATACCAATGCAATATTGGTGAAAAATAACTCAGGATTTTGAGTTAGACAAGACTTGCTAAAATCTAGACATGGGGCTTATTTATTTAAACTAAAAAAATCATTATTTGCAGCAAATACATATTGAAGGCAAATATTAGATTTAGTGTCAATCTTTACATGCTAGAGAAAAAAAATTGCAGACTTTAAGTATAGATTGTACTAGTGAGAGCTTTCATGCAGAGAATAAAGGTAGGTTCAACAGAAGATAGATGAGGGGTTCCACTTTAGATAGTTAGTCTTGGTACAGAAGTTGCCGGATGATGTTGAATGGACACAGAAAAAGACTCAGACAAGAGGAGCATGACTCTGGCATCAAGTTCTCTGAAAATTAATTCTATTCGCGCTGTGAGGAGAAAGCAGGATTTCCCATAAGATGAACTCTTCTGCTTAAATGCAACTTATTTATCTGAAAGTTAAGGAATCCACATTAATTCCTAGGGATTTTCTACCTTTATGTACCTCTCCATGCAGGACAAAAAAGGCTCTAGTAACAAAGTAATGAAGACTCTTGGGAAGATGCCTCTAGAACAAGTTAAATCTCCTGAGTCACACTCATGGTGCGTCACCGCAAGTTCACTAGTTCTTGAGCATGAGTGCATTCTGGGCTGATAACAAGAATGAACCTATTGGCCCACATTTTGCCAAGCCTATAGTCAAGGTGATAATGGAAGACAAGACACTGAAGCAGAAGCAAGCCTTGGAGAGCATTCAGTTGATCCTGAGTCCTTCTGTATAACTTTGTTATTATTTTAATTTTATTTTCAAAATTTGTGACCAGTGAGCACTGAACAACATTTTCAAGATAATTTCCTAACTACATGTTTGTGAGAGCCATCTGCTCTGGTATGCTCCAGCTGCCAGAAGAGCTCAGCAGGATGGCGAGACAAAAGAAGAGCAAGTAGACTCTCGAGGCCCCATTCAAGGGCTGTCTCCCAGGAATGGTCACCAAAATTAAAGCCTGTGTAAAAATACAGACACTACATCTGGACACCTCCAGATGTCCCTACCAAACTCATCTGTTCTGTGAGGCATCACACAGATACTCAAAGGGTGTCTCCTTCCCTCAGAAGTTTACAGTCTAACTATAATAGCAAGAGTCTACGTACAGAGACACGAAGTGATTTACTAAGGTTGCAAAGGAGGTCAGTGGCAGAGGTAGATATCAAACGAGAGCCTCAGCGGTCTCTGTGTAATCTGTCTGTCCATTGAACTTTGCTGGCTGTTAAACACAAAGATACACGACAGAGAAAAAGCCCCTGGTGAACTCACATCAAACCAGTCAAGACTGAGTAACAAAAAAGATTGGTACTAGAGACAAGACAGACAAAGAAGCAGAAAAAAACCCTACAGTCCAGCAGTGCAACACATAGCCAAAGGTATTTTTCTGTGAAAGACAAGAAAAGGTATTCTTCAGGCTTTTTCATACTCACGCAAAAGCAAAGTACACACATCTCTGAGCTGTGATTAACAGCCTCTTGAACAGTTTTAATCAGTATTAATACAATTTAGAGAAAGCATAGCTTTACATTAAAGGTTATCAGAATGACTCACTCATACTTTTCCAGTATTTCAGTCCATTTCTCTGGTAATGCTATTAGCAGAGACACAGGAAAGCATCACCAAATACACAGAAAGAAACTGCAATGGATAGCAAATACTGTAAGTATGTTTGTCTGGTCTTTCTAAATTTTTTCTTGAATTGCCATAATCCAGTCAAGACTGGAAACAGAGATTCTAATTATGCTAAAACAAAAAGAATTCCACAGGAGTAGTGAACCTAAATAAAGACAGCAATGTCTAACTGCATTTAATCAAATTGGATCTTCAAAATTTGCATGTGAGTTATTATACTTCAGTGTACAGTCAGAAGAACGGTTCTTTGCTGGCAAGGAAGGTAAGAATAACATTTAAGGTATGTTTTTGTTTTAAAACTACACATACACTATTTTGAAGACATACAGGCATCATAAATAAGGTTCATTTAAAAAACATGACAACAAAATAAGGACCAGAAGAGCAGATATGGTAATTAGCCCCCATGTGTCCTGCACACAGAATTTACATTTGGAGTTTTCTTAAATTAGGGGCACATTTTAGCAAAGGTATTCATACGTTGTTCGCAATGGATAACATCCTATCTGTACAGAAGGGAGTTCCTTCTCATACACAATCTGAAGCTGTGCCCTTTCAGCTGAAGCTTAACTTGCTTTAGCAAATACTGCCAAGAAAATCTGCTTTAAAAAGACAGCAGAAGGGAAGGGGATATCAAAATGTGAAAGAGAAAACTCACCAACCCCACCAACCCTCATTTAGACCTGCCAAGCCTGAGCAGTCTTTCTAGTCTCTGTGGGAACACACGGCAGCCTTCAGACCAGGTAGGGAAGAATAAAGGATCGTATTTTGAGGAGGCCTGGGCACTTAACCTACCTGCCAGCAAAAACAACATATCTGTTGTCAAAAACACACCTGTTATGCCACACTTACACTCAGGACACTACTCATCTCTTGCCTGAAGATACGCTTCACTTTCAGAAGTGTGCTTCTACGATTTATTTGCTCTTGTGTACGTCTTATATCTAAAACATCACCAATATGTGCCACAAATGAGTGGTAAAGCATAGCAGTTTTCTCGAGGCCACCTCACCAGGCCTAATCTATCATGGAATTTAGATTCCCTATAGTATAATCCCTTCCTTTAGGTGACATATACCTAAAAGCCATGCTGCCATAACATCTAAAGGCATCCAAATACCAATCAATAGCTGCATCACTTTATTTCCACAGAGACAGCAATTAGAAGAATTAATCTAGAAGAATAGTGTAGACTCACCTAAATACATCAGAATAAACTTGTTAGCACAGACAAGCGCTGTATTAGATACATGTGAAATCTTTCCCCATGTGCATGTAAACTAGTATCGCTCTTCAGGTATTCAGTTTTCTTTCCAATTTGTGTAATTTGTAGACCAAGGTGTTTTTATGTACTGGACAACACTAAGGTTCAGTTTCCTTTTACCAGAAGTTATAAATTTGACTAGACAGTAACAACTGCTTTTTAATCTAAACAAACTGATCCGTCAGAGGCAATCAGTACAGTGAAACTATCACAGGAGAATCCTAATAATCCCAATGAATCACTCAGCGCTGTATGAAACTCAATAGTTGAACTCTGGGCACAGAATGTCACAAGCACTTAATGCAGCAAGTATATACAGCTGCAAACAGCAGGCTCAGGGATGCATGCCTTCACAGTGTTTGCACTCCTGCTGAATTCCTACATCTTTTGGCATTAATCAGTTTCTAATCATATCACAGCTTTTTTCTTTTTCAGAATTTCTCATAGAAAAAAAGTAACACACATTTAGGGTTGTAATTTGGAATTCTTATCAATGGGTACATGCTACATTCAGAGAAAATGGTCCAGAAAAATCTGCGTAAGAAATTGGAAGGGATCTTTTGTAAGAGAAAATTTGGCAATACATAGTAGTCAAGGACATGAGGAGACCAAAATGAATGGAAGACATTGATTTCAGGGATATACTTCAGTGGACCATTGTAGCTCTTCTCAACAGTATTTAAAGCCTATCTGTAACATTTCAAACCTACTAAGTGACCGTGTTAAAAATAATGTGCTCCAACTCTATTATATGCCATGTATGGAAAGACGTACAATAATGAGATTTTTAAAACCCACACTAAAGGTGCATAGAAAATCCATTATATTTTAATTCAAATTTTATTAATTCATTCTATCAGGTTGAATTACATGAAGACTTTTGTTAACTGCAACAAGAAATATTGCTTTATGTGCATAACTAGAATTTTTTTTAATCTACATAGCTGTATAGAGATACTTTCAAATGAAAACAAGTGTAAGACAGTAACTTAATACTAGGTTTCCTTAAGTGACTTGATCTTTCCTGCCTCCAAGCTACAGCTAGTCCATAAAAGTACATTAACTTAAGTTATTGTCTTTAGAGAGTAAAAAAATTTTTGAATTGACAAGCGTGTCTATAAAACACACACCACAACCTCTAGTATATCATCAGCTGTATGATTATCTACAGCAAGTCTGGGTACAAACAGATGTTCTGACTTCAAAAGCACTTATCTTTACAACTCAAGAATCCCTGAGGAAGTTTAATCTAGTTGATTTAAAGCTTTGGTTCTTAGCATCAGTTTAGTAGTTGGCCAATTGTACTTCTTAACTGGAAAAATACTCTTTTATGGAGAGGCTAAAAACTCTTAGTAGCAACAGCTGCATATAAAAAACGCTGATTTGCCCATAATTTCGACAGCTTAGTTGAAAACTCTTTCAAAATGAAGGTAAACAAAACAGAATCATAGAATCATTGAACTATCTGGTAGGAAAAGACCTTGGAGATCATTGAGTCCAACCACGGCTGTCCACTACTAAACCATGTCCCTAAGAAGTTCATCAACCTGTCTTTTAAACACCTCCAGGGATGATGACTCAACCACCTCCCTGGGCAGCCTGTTCCAGCGCCTGACCACCCTTCCAGCGAAGAGATTTTTCCTAATATCCAGACTAAAACTGCCCTGCAGGTGCAACTTGTGGCCTTTTCCTCTTATCCTATCACTCGTCACTTGTGAGAAGAGACCAGCACCCACCTCACTACCACCTCCTTCGAGATAGTTGTAGAGAGTTATGAGGTCTCCCCTCAGCCTCCTCTAAGTTAAACAACTCCAGTTCCCCCAGCTGTTCCTTGTAGGACTTGTTCTCCAGCCCCTTCACCAGCCTCATTACCCTTCTCTGGATGCGCTACAGCACCTCAATGTCCTTCTTATACTGTGGGGCCCAGAAATGAACACATTACTCGAGGTGTGGCCTCACCAGTGCTGAGTACAGGGGCACAATCACTTCCCTGGTCCTGCTGGCCATGCTGTTTTTTGATACAGGCCAAGATGCCATTGGCCCTCTTGGCCACCTGGACACATTGCTGGCTCATATTCAGCCGGTTGTCAACCAACACCCCCAGGTCCTTCTCCTCCAGGCAGCTCTCCAGCCATTCTTCCCCAAGCCTGTAACGCTGCATGGGGTTGTTGTGTCCCAGGTGCAGGACTCAGAACCTGGTTTTATTAAACCTCATCCCGCTGGTCTCAGCCCATCGATCCGGCCTGCCCAGATCCCTCTGCAGAACCTCCCTTCCTTCAAGCAGATCAACACTGCCACCCAACTTGGTGTCATCTGCAAAGTTGCTAAGGGTGCACTCGGTCCCTTCATCCACATCATTGATAAAGATATTGAACTGGACCGGACCCAGCACTGAACCCTGGAGAACACCAATCATGACCGGCTTCCGACTGGATTTAACTCCATTTACCACCACCCTCTGAGCCCAGCCATCCAGCCAGTTTTTCACCCAGCAACATGACTACATAAGTGCAAAATCCCCAACTACAAGGCTAAAACCGAAAGCCTACTTAATTTAATCCATACAAAAATCATCCAGTTCGTAGCGTTATTTCCACAGCCTAAAACACACTAGTATGTAGTGTTTTACTATAATAGTACTAATAATATTGTATATATATTTAAAATACGTTATATATAATTAAATTTTTGAGGGGTTATGTAATTGTTTTATACTTACTGAAATATTTATTATTATATAATATAGCATGGAAACTATAGAGAAAGAAACTAACCTTCAAAATCTGAGAAGCCATCTTGGGAAAACACCTTGTACTCCACATTTCAAAATCCACATCAGATTCCAAAAAACTGTGGTGGAGATAAAAGGTGCTAAACATAGATCACTATGCCTGCCTGGTAAGAATTAAGACATGGTCGTCCATTTCCTCTTACCACACTTCATATTTATCAGCCTATTAATTAATCATGTGGTTTTCTTCAAGTTTTATTTTTGACACACAAGAAAAATTCCCACAGAGACAGTAACATCTTTGTTTTCTGATTTCTGCAAAGGGACCGATTACCTGCTACCTGGAACAGAGGACACCCGAATGGCAGTCAATAAAGCAATACACTGAGTTTAATCCTCCAGTTATTTAGCTTCCTAAAGTACCCATTCCAGAAATCTTCCTATAGAAAAAGCATCTCTTGGAAAATAACCTTCCATCAGGACAGTTTGTTGGGATTGACCAGTGTCAGGGCTCCCAGGCAAACAGCTGCTCCTGTGCTGACACCACCTCAAATTTCTTCTAGAAGCTCTTCTCCCTTTTTTTCTTTTCACATCTCTGTTGATTAATCAAGAGACTTGAGGTTGACATCAATCACGAACCAACAGCTGTTTTACATATATAAAAAGTGAAGAATGTACCATGGGGGAAAAGAGAGAAAACAAACTTTGAAGAAATCCTGCTTTCCATTCTGGCCTGACAGCATTAGGTATCAGACATTTCTCCTTATGGAAGACTGCTTTCTAAAGCTACCAGCATCGCTGTATTTGAACTCACCTTTCTCCTCTGCTTTCCCACCACTAGTCCAGGAAGCACTCCCCCAGAAAAAGTTGTTTCCCCCAGAAAAAGCTAAGATACAGAACAAAAATGGCAACTTGGGGAAGGAAAAGAATACCCTTATTTTTACAGATTGAAAGCCATTTAAGACAAAGAATATCTCCACCCTGGGGACTTCACAACAGGAACGAGCTATTAAGACAAGGCATTCCTTAATTTATTAGCTGTCTTACTTCTTCATAAAGGTGCCTAAAAAAAAAATTCTTTTGTGGACACACTGGACTTGTTGAAATTATCAACACAAAAGTTGTATGAGAAATTCAGATATGCTAGAGTGCTTTTTCAGTATCCTCTAGTATTTTAATAATTGTTTGGCTCACGTATTTAATATTTTATAATAATCAGTTATTGTCAAGGTCTTTAAATGGTGACTGGCTGTTAGTGAGTCTCAGTGAGACTTCTGATTATGATGGGCTTTTGTTTTTAACTCTAGAAGAAACACAAAAAAAAAAATCAATAGAGAAATGTGCCTTTTGTGAATATTTGCTGTCACAGATACCAATGGTATACTGCAAGGAATTCAAGGTTACTCAAGATAATAACCAAACCCAGGGTCTTCACTGAACCAAGAATCTATAATTCAGCAACTGTATTTAAACAACACCAAGAATAACACACACAAAGAACTAAAATAACATTATTACAAAAATGCTTAATCCTGTTAGGAGCACTTAGCAGCTGTATTCTTTAGCTTCAATCAACTAAAATAATTTAAGGCCTAATCACTGAGGGAACTCTGGATTTTTCTTTTCAGCCATGGATGCCTGGCTGGCAAAGGACACTGGGAGGAATGAAGCAGGCCAGTACCAGCAAAAGAATTCCACTGCCAAAGCATCAAAGGAGCTCTTGTGTCAATGGAGTAGAACTGCAAAGACTACTTTCTTTAAGAGCAAAAGATCAACCCACTACGTGTACAAAAGGAATGACAATCACTTAAATTTCGACACCTGATTTCCATGCAATGCCATACAAGTATTACCGGAAAATCACCCACACATTAAGACTTGGCAGAACACCTATGGAGTATTGCTTGTCTGCATATCATGAGGGACAAACAAGGTTATTTATTGATCTATTCAAAAGCTTTAGAAATGCAATCTGAGCAATCTGCTTCACCCCTCTTTGCTCTATGCACTGTACATTCTGGCTGGAGATCACGAAGAGAGCTTCCACTCCTGCTCAGGTCTGGAACGGGAAGAGCAAGGCTTTTCTGAGGCACTACTGAACTGTAATCGCAGAACTGAATCAGCTCATTGGATCTGAAGAGCAGTCCAAATATCTAAAGTACAATTTTGAGTTTATACTTCTGAAGAGTTTGCACACTTACAAAGCAAAGATTGTCCTAATATTTTTTTCTGCTGTACATAAAGAAGTCTCCCAGTCTCTGGAAGATTCAGAACAATCATCTTTTCCCTTTCATTCCATTTTCAATCTTATTGACTATGGAGCATACAGTAGAAGTCATTAAGCTACATTTCACAGTTTATGGTTTTAATGGTTTTGCAACATTAGATGCACAACACATTTTCAAGCATCTAAAACTAGGCTTTGCTATCTAACATTTCATAAAGATAATAAAAGTTAATGAGCACTCATGATCTATGATCTGACAAGACATCTGTTCTCTTCTTTCTGAGAAAAAACACTCACCCTGCCTTGTTCTGGCATAGAGGGGGGAAAAAATATAAAGCAATTAATCATTCTAAACTACAAGCTATATTAAGTTATAGTTTCTCAATAGGCTTTTCATACCCCATTGCTAATAGGGCACAGGTGTCCTAAAAACATTCTTTCAGTGCAATAATTAAATCCTGCTAACTTCACATAGTCAACTGCAGCAGACAGTACGTCTTAGCATTTCAACAGAAAAAATGTTCAAGATGAGCAACAAGGTTGTTGTTATACCAAGGGTCCAGTATCAAGAGCTCTACTCCTATTTTTCTACACATTTTTAACATGCTTTTCTATTACACGAGTATTTTGACAAAACTGCATTGTAACCTATCGAGGGAGTATTTTTT
Source organism: Tapera naevia (assembly GCA_033556795.1). NCBI lineage: Eukaryota > Metazoa > Chordata > Aves > Cuculiformes > Neomorphidae > Tapera > Tapera naevia. The sequence continues at coordinate 7,185,996 of JAUMJJ010000014.1, forward strand.
TTACACATACTACAAGAAATACTACAAGACACTTCATATGGAACATGGCTGACATCAGTATGGGGGAAGGAGGAATAATCTGCTTCTGAACCATTTGTGAGGGGGATCAGTCATAGGGAACTGTTGTGACCATTAAAACTCTGCAATCTTACATTTCAAAACCATTTGGTAAACATTTTATGAGTAATATTTGAACCAAATTCAGCTTGTTAATACCTGTGTCACCTACAGTATAACACAAAAGTATAAGCGCAAACAAAAAAAAAGAAAACTATTCTGATATATTTTTCTCCTTCACTCAGCCTTAGGGTATGACATTTCGGACACTCTGCAGGAGGAGGAGTACATAAGGTTTCCATTTCCTGCAAACCACTGTACATTATCATGAAATAGAACATGTGAAATGAAAAAAAGGCTTAGTAACGAACAACAGCACTTACAGTAAAACCAGAGCCTCCAATATCTAACTTGACTAAATAGTCTAAGCCTCCTCAAACATGCAAGGGAGGAACAGCACCTCTCTACTGACTGAAGCAACAGTCTAGTCAGCTTCCACTGGATTGCCCTGCTGGCAGAGTCTGCTCTTTCCGCTAACTAGAAGTCGTATTCTTAAGTCACAGTCGCAAACACTGCATAAGAACCTAAAGTCACGTTTATGCATACATGTACACCAACAGAACCGGAAGGGGAATGAAGTGAATAAATCCATGCATAAAGTTTATCCCAAAGGAAAATTAAAAATTACTGTGGCACCACAGAATCAGGTGGTACACAGATTTCTCTCTTGCTCCCCCAGAGAGCTTATGTATGCTTCAGATTAAAATAAATAAAATATGAAGAAAAAGAGCACCAAGCAAGCAGTGCAGGTAGATCAGCTGGTGAAATCAGCTTACACACGTATTAGCATTCAGTGTAGGAAAACATGAATGGATCAGTAGCAAATAGTTTGTGCTGAGGACCTTGACCTTAAAATTTACGTGTTTAGTGAGTTCCCTATGCCTGAACTCATTTTCTAACTCTTCAGATCACCTCTTCAGATCAGTTAGGTCTTGCAGACAGAAGTAGATTGTCATTTGGTACACTTTTGGATCATGTTTTCTGTTTAGATTCGGCTGGAGAAAATCCAGTTTGCAACTCTCTGCAGTAATAGCATGACAAGCGGGGATGATCAAATTAATTTAAAAAATAAATGAAAATCAAAAACCTCAACAATAACCCACTCCTAGCTTGAACCAAACCAGTAAGGTACACCTACTCTAGGGTCTCTAAAAAGCAGTTAAGTAAATTCACCTAACCCAACTTGTGCAACTGCTTATCAAATACCCATACTGATGAGCAACTGCTGTGTATTTTTACATATCATTTGAGGAGTACATTGTAATTCTATATAAATTTTGACATTATATTCTTATTATTATAGTCTTGCCAGTTAACCTCAATTAGCTCAGGTTCCTTCCCTGTGCATTTGCTTATGTCCATCCACACAATTTGACAGCGCCTTCTCAAATGCTGCTTCTATGGCAATTTGAGTTACATCGAGATGAATAAAATCCTGAGGAAAAAAGAATAAACTACCCACAAAGACACACAAACTTGTCACAATCAGATTCTGTTAAAAATATTAAAATTTAATAATATCTTTTGAGCATACAATTATGTCAAAGAAAGAGTAAAGTCAGTCAAACAAATTAATATAGATCTTAAATAATATTTACAAATTCTAAACTGCAAGTTGACTATAAAGTCACAAATACTTCAAATATTTAGTAGAATATAGTGTAAATTCTAATATAAATTAGATATTAACTCCGTTCTTTTTCCAGTGATAACAGTCAAATCTTTACATACTATATACATTAAAATACTAAAAAGTTATAAAACTTTATTTCTGTTACAATGCAAAGAAATGGAAAATACATCAGATCTGTCTTACTGTACAATATCCAAATTGAACATTCTGTGGTGTTCTCTGCAAAAATAAATGGTACACATGCAACAAGGCATAAAGTACAAGGCTGTCCATTAGTAGTACGCCATCTGAGTGCAAAGTAAACTAAAACACAAACATTATTCAACCATACAGCTGAAAACCAAAAGTAAACTGTGGAAAGAGGTTCTGACAAACTTTCTGATTAAGACTGAAGTAATAATGAAAAGCATGTAAATCGATTTTCGTACAGATCTGTCATTTTAAAAAACAAAAATACAGCGTACAAAGAAGTTTGTTGTGACAGTATCAAAGTTACTTTGACAACATATAATGGAGAAAAAGCTGACATTACGAATTCTGAAGCCCAGCCCTGCCAATGGGTTGTAGCAACTAAAATGTTTTTCTACTGACAGTTTCCAAAATTACTTGTGCCACTTTGAATCGCAGATCAGTAGTCAAATGAGTTTTCTAGACTTCATTACGCCATTGTGTAACCATAGCTTCCACAGTGCAATGCCACAAGAAGTCTGTCCTTAAGGATTTCCTTGCTTGGGTATTCAGGTAACTTGAGCATGTTGATACTGAAAAGAAAAGGAGAAAAAAGCCACATCAGAGTTCAGCAAGAAACCCAACAGTAAAGCATTCTGATTGAAAACCTTTAAGATGTCACATTTATGGAAGAAAACAAACACGCTGCAATACAGTACCACTGAGCATTCAAATATATCGCAGAAAATTAAGGGTTTTTTCACTTCAGTAAATTATATACAATAATTTAACTTCAACATTCCTTTATTGATCCCATTGCCTTTAGTTATGCAGCAGTAAACTATGAGCAAACATAACGTAACATTATCTGGGTTAAAACCCACTGTATTCATCTTGGATAGTGAACTTGCCATTTCAAGAAAATATTCAATATTCAAAAGAACTATACTTTTCACTGTAATGGACATGAAAAAGCCCCGTTTTTAATATATTTCAATGAGACTAATTAACATACCATGTGCTTGATGTTGGCAAAAGATTTGCAGTATACGGCACAGCAGCAATTGTAAAATTTTGCAATCCACTGCCACCCATGATATGGGCAAAGCCACCATGAGGTACCCTGGAACTGAGAAAATTTACAAAAATTAGACCATTACAGGAATGTTATACACAAAATAACATAATCTTAATACTACAAATATCTTGCTGCTAGTAATTAGACAAAGGTTCCCTCTTTCTTACCTGCATCAAAATCCTCATTGTCTAAATGTTTTTTATTAAAACATTGAAAACCACATTTTTCCATTTACATTAGGCAAATTGTTTCCATGATATCTAAGAGAATATTCCGGTTGCAAAGAAGACTCATTTCTACAACCAGTGTTTATAACAGAAGGTTATCCCCATTTAAGCAAATGTCTATGCTTACCTACATTTACAGTTTAAGAAATACTGCATCATAAAAACGTTTATTGTCCAATTACTATCCACGGGACAACTGACCAGTGTCCTTGACATGTCATTTCATTTAATTACTTCAGACCACGTATTTCAAGTAACTAACAAAACTATTACAACAGTGACACTACAAACCAGTGACAACCTATGGTAAAACCAGAACACACTAAAACAAACCAAAAAAAATCACCAGCATCCTCAGGAATGCATTCTCAATCATATTACTCAATTTTTTCTTTTTATCAATGTATCATTCAAAGATTACTCAAAGTCTAAATGGACAATAGTCCTGGAGTCTTCAGAGTCTCTCCCTGTAATTTTAAACTAACACAGACAGAGTAAAATTCAGATATTTTTATAATATTAAGTTAAGCTGGTCTGCATAACAAGGTAAGATGTCATTAGCACAGCCCTCACACCACAAAAAAAACACCCACAAAAAAAATTAAAAACCTACAATGAAAGGATAAGGACTAAAGAAGTTTGATGCATCCTTGCATCAAAGACCAGTAGCCTCTCGCACTGCATCAGGAAGACTGTCATCTGCAGGTCGAGGGAAGTGATCTTTTATCTTTATTCAGTGAGAAACATTTGGAGTCTCACTCCAAGCTCCCCACTACAGGAGGAATAGAGACTGTATGACTGCACAAGACAACTGCAGCAAGTTGAGCAAAGGACCACAAAGATGGTAAGGGACTAGAGCACCTGACAGAGGAGTAGAGTAAGCTCCTGGGTAAGAGAAGGCCCAGGGAAATCTGATCAATGCATATAGCTGAAGGGAGGAATAAATAAGATGGAGCACAGGCGTCAAGGTGGAGCACCCAGTGCTGCCCACTGACAGGATAGGAGACAATGGGCGCAAACTGAAATCCAGGAAATTCCTTTTAAACATGAGAAAAACTTCTTTATGGTGATGTGGTCAAACACTGGAAGAAGTTGCCCCAAGAAGCTGAGGAGTCAGCGTCCATAGAGACAGTCAAAACCTGACTGGACAAAAACCTTGAGCCTCCAGCTCCAGCCGAGCCTGTTCTGAGCATGGGGTTGGACCAGACCAGAGATTCCTTCCAATCATAGCTACTCTGCAATTTTGTAGCTAGTAAAGAAAGAATCTGATAAAACAAAACAAACCTTCCATAAAACACATAACAGCTGTTATAATTCTGGATTACAGGTACTTATGTTAAAAACAACGTTCCCATGCACATAAAATCAAAGTGACTGTAAAAATAGAAAAATGAAGTAATGTTTCCACTGACAGTAAAATTACTTGGCAAACATGCGAAAGAGTATGGGTTGCTATTGCCAAATGTTAAGGAGCCAGGACAGAACTTGGAGCAACACTATTAAAAAGTACCGTTAAGAGCTAGCCATAGTATCCAACACACAAAACTGCACCACCTAGCTTAATGAGAGCAATGTTGGGCCTACAGTTCAAGAACTGCTAGATAAGGTAACCACTACGGAGGAAAGTACTGATCATTTGCAGCATACTATTTCTGACATACAAATGGAATCGTGCTCACAGTCACAGTTCAGAACAGATTTTACAGTGTTATTTTTTAATACCATGGTTTTGGCTCACTTTTCTAACAGCGCTGCCTCCCCTGCAGTGACTTTTTCTTCCCCTCTGATGAACTAAGAGAACACATTTAAACCAGCAAGAAAGCCGAGACCTAACTGTTGAAAATTTCTCATTCAGCCTACTATTAGCTGAAACTTTTAAAGTCTAACTTATTAAAATGTTTTTCAGGTGACAGGTCAAAATTGTCTAGTGTGAACAGGGCTTTGAATATTTAAAAGTAACAGATGGCTGCCAACTTATGCTTCCAAGAACAAGTTTTCTTTCCAAGCAAAACATGGCCAATATAGTAAATAAAGCCTTCTAAATACATGCAAATAAGATACAAGATCTTAACTCTTTGACTGCATGTGCAAATCGCCTTCAGCAAGAGCAAAAATATTATTCATAGCTTTAGAAACTTCAATGCTATTAAAATGTTTGATTTTACATCTGAATCCTACCTTTTCTACCTATTTTTCCACTTACAGATTTTGTATTAGTTTACTTGAAACCAGTGTAGAACAGATACTAAATCCAGTTCCCTTATGTTTTGTTTTACTTTTAAAAAGTAGACATAAATATTGATCACATTTATCAAATATGCTAAATTTCCCTTAAAATAGCATATAGCTTCTTACTCAAGAGAAACTACAGTGCCCTAAGAAGTTAAACAGCAATCCTGATACCTGCAGAATACCAATAAAGTAGCATTTATCATGATAAGCTGTAAACACTTCCCTCCAAGTGTTAACTAAAAACATGATCAAAAAAGTTGCCCACAGAAAATTACCAATAATTTAGCCAAATATTACTAGAAACACGAAAGAGATCAAGAGGAGGGGGAAAAAATGTGAAAGGATGTGGAACTGGCAATACCATCTCAAGCAGCTGTCAGCAGAGAAAAAGTACATGGTGCATAAGTAAATTTTCAGATTCCCACCATAAGGCAAGGATCATTAAGGCTTTTTTCTTCAGTGTGCTAAGACCTCCAAACACTCAGAATCTGCTATTAAAACACTACTCACAACAATTACTTGACTGCTAAAAGGTACCTCAAATTTCATATTAATCACAAATGCAATGGTATCTCCACTGAAACTACCAAAGCAAGACTTCATTACATTGAAGAGAAATACGTGTAAGAACAGGGGAAGAAGACAAAAGGAAAAATTTAAAGAAATATTTTGAGATTATAAACACTGAAGGCATAATAACAAATATAATAGTTTTATTTAATTTGCTAAATCAGTTTTATAGTCTTTTATTAGAAAGAAAGAATATTATCACCTCACACACAAACACACAAAATCAAGTGCATAAAGATTAAAGGGAAATGGAAAAAACAATGAAAATTTTGAATGTGGGATGCCAACCAGCACACACAGAAACAAATTCTTCACTAAGGAAATGTGACATCAGAAAACGATCATAGTTTGAAATCAGGTATACTTTTAGAGTATACAACTTTACTTAAAATACTGGCCTGTACTAGACTAACTAGTCTTTTAGATACTGAGTTGTCAGAGAGCTAAGTCTTCCACATCCAGAATCTAGAACAATCTGGAGATTTACGTGCAAAAATGCCAGCTGCATACCACTATCAGAGGTAACTTTCAAACCATGCCTATTTCATTTCAATCACTGAAGAAGAAACACAATGGGTTCCTATTAGCTGATACAGAAAAAAAAACTAAGTAATTTGGTTCTAAATCCCAGACCAGAGTTCTTAAAAGACATATCAAAAATTTCTTTCCTGCTAACAAGAAATGGATAACAGCAAGTCAGTGTGTCACTTGTGACCAATATGAGTTGTGCTCAAGTACATATCAACCAGACAACATCATTGCTTACTTGAAAGAAAGCATCCCTTATAATCCAGCAGATTATCACAAATGCCATGAAAATAGTGAATGACACCTCAGTATCATTTGGAATATTTTAAGAAGCATTTGAAACATGATCTTAAATCTTAAAGACCCTTATTTGTCATCTAGCTTTAGAAATGGACTAGTCCACTAAAAATGAAAGACCAGCAGCTAGCATGCAACAGATATACAGCTACAACTGCAGGAATCACTCCAGCAGAAGACAAAAGAAAGATCGATGTGCATAGAACTAGCTTCTTAAATTTTCTGTGATCCCCTAAAACAATGAAATTCATAATATATCAGGTGAAACTAATAGAGTTTTAAGACAGTACCATTTGACGATACATTCATGACTGTGAAATTCCTTGGTACAAAATACAAGGTTTGATGATCTTAATTTGCATTTTCCCATTGCTTTACCACAAAACTTATAAGCCAAAGTCAACTGCTCTACTAATTCCAGAATATGGAGAGAACATCAAATTAGAAGTCAGTACGATCTCTACCTGCTGCCACAAAAATATACAGATTACACAGCTCAGGTGCAACATGTATGCACTTTGCAAAATGTCTGTATATACAACCTTGGCAACTGCACCAGCTCACATGGGCATTTATTGCTCAATACCTTCCCCCACCACTCTCAAACCATAAAGTTAATAGAAGCGGTTTTCCCTGAAGAACAACTAGAATATAGGACAGAAATTCTATACAAAGCAAACAGTTTTGCATAAGGTTACATCTTCACTTGATCTTGACATGCTGCACTAATGTTAAATCCAACGCAGCTTTAGAAGAAGGATGTTCTGTTTGCACTGACTCAAGCGATACCTAGTTATCTCATATATTAAAGCCTATATTGATTTCTGCAGAAGCTAAGAGCCACATAAATATGCAACAGAGTAAGAAGAATATAAAGCACAGTTAAATTCACTACTGCCTCGTTAAAAATTGCCTGGGACAGCAACTTAACAATACAAAGGCCTCTTGCAAAGTAGTCAGGTGTAATAAATAAGTAATCGATCATTTTACAGGCAGAACAGGCAGCAAAAATATTAACATACACTTTGTCTACTTTGATCAACACACAGAACACCACAGCACGCAGAACAGTTTCTAGTTAGGTGATCTTGTGTGGTAATCTGTAGTCTCTTGACTTATTTCAGAGCATCCAAATAATACATTTGTTAAGAAGAATTTCTCACCTGCCAGTAACAAACTGTAATAGTAATACTCTCTCTTCCTGAGTTAGTTCTTCCACAACGTCCCAGAACCACTAAATGAAAAATAAGTTAGTTTTTATCTTCCATTAAATATCTGCAGTACTTGAAAAGATTATGGTAAAACAACACATGGTATATTTGTGTGTTTGTTACTTAAATAATGGAAATTTTGATATGAAATTAATAAAAACTAAGTCATTTAATGTAGGACTATAGTGTAAAAAATCTCCAGAAATTTCAGCCAAAATAAGCTTCCATAAAGACACACAGAAAATTATAACAATAAAAGCAGCTCCTTTTTTTTGATTAAAATACAATAATCTACGTTAGTTACAAAAAAATAATTTCACCTGAATAACTCGGTCTCCTCTCTCATAGCCACTGGTGTATTCTGTATTTTTTAACCAATCATTCACATCAATTTCTGGCATACCAGACAACAAAAGCTCCTGAAAGAAAACACGAACAGGTTTAAAGGCCACAAGCAAACTGTAATTTCAACATGGTATCAGAATAAGGCATTTATCACCGGCGCGTGAAGTTATCACTTTCCAGGAAGATGGTCATTCTAAGTAATTACGATAAACACAAATATACATATTGAGATCCTCACTGAGCGATGCACAGGAAGCCAAACCAAAGTGAAAGATACAAAATGCTGAACAAAGTATTTTTAAAAAGTAAAGGCATTTCTGCTTACCAGTTCATATTCATCAAAAAGCTGGATCAAAGACGGTGGAATGAACATATGAAAGCCTTGTAAAAAGGCATTTATCTGAGGCTGAATGGCTCTTGTCATTCTAAGCTCTGTGACAAGCTGGACATACTCAGCCTGCAATGTAGAAAAAGACATTAAGACATACAACAGCAAAAATGCACAGTGCTCACACAAACTCACACACGCACAAATGCAGACCTCTGTACATTACAAATCTCATCTACTGTAAGATGTTAAGAGATCCTCTGCACTTTTCACTCCCAAAGCAACTCAAAATAATTCAGAGTTCGTTCAGAGTCCATTTTGCTCTTCCCCTTTCCTTCTTTCTACAGACAATTGCAAAACAAAACGCTTAAATCATAACACAAACCAGTCAAAAAAAGGACTTGGACCAAGATAAAGGAGGTGAATAAAACTTAGTATGTCATGTCTGAATCTAACACATCCATCATTGTGATTCATCTAAGGACATAAAATAAGGCAATATTCATAAAGAAAAATACTCTATTAAGCAAACTGACATAATTCAGGAAAAAGGGTAAATTCTGAAGGAATATTTGTGAGTTTGTGAGTCAAAAACCTTTCTTGCTTTCTCCCTATGTCTGGAAGTCTAATAGAATATATTATTTATCCCTGCAAGCTTTATTGTCTTGAAAACAATTTCAATATTTTTTTAAAAAAGTCTCCACAGTTTTTAAAAGGGAAAAAGAACAGAAAAGCGTTTATACCATAACCATGTGAAGAGACAATATCATATTTTGCATACTTCAGAGATGTGGGGGCTTCATGCCATTTAAAAGATGCCAGTTAAAAAAGGAATCCACCAGAACTTTGCTTTTGTTGAAAACACAAAAGCCTATGAGGCAGTAATGGAGGAAGGCTTCTAGAACAAGACAAAAAAAAGTGCCTATATTAAAGATGTATAAACATGTCTCATCTACCCTGATAAAATGATGCAAGTCTAACAAAGTTTCTTTACTCAAGAAAAGAGATTTCTACTTGAGAACAAAACTTATTTCTAGATTAAGGTACTCAGTTTCAAAGTAATGCTTTGACTTCCTAATCATGATTTTTAATAATCACATTTTTAATAATTCATAAATCATGAAACATATGTCCCAATTAAACTATCTCAACTATCATCCTCCATTCAAGACAATAATCTTACAAAAATATTATCCTGATTTTTAATTTAAAAACACATTAATCTAAACTTCAAGGTCCTCAACCTGCACAAAAGCAACCAAGTACTCTTTTTTCCTCCCTTTCTGAAAAACGGAATGATGTATGAAACATTTCAAAACAAAAGAATATTTTTAAAGGCAGTCCTTTGCATTCACAGACATATAGAGGAATTCTCATTTGCATCGCAGCTGAAAGATGTTTTTAAATCAAATGCCACCATTTTATCAGAGTGAGAAGACAATTTGTGAAGTGCTTTAAGAAAAGGAACATTATCAAATCATATCTTCAACTGCAGAGCTGTTCCCAAAATCTAGTTTTGATTCAGTAATCTCCCTAGGTTGCTTCTATTATCAGTGGAACTGAAGACATCTCTCTTCTCTAAGGAATTAGATGGGTAGCCAAAGGAGACTAACTGCACTAGACAGAAGTCAGTCTCTGTAAACACATCTTATGAGCTCTAGGAAATCAGGAACTTCAGCAATATCAGGATTAGAAGTATTGTTAACACTGGTCTTCCATGATCAGAAATATTTCTTTAAATTTCTTAAATTGCTGTAATCTAAATTAGACTATTCAGAAAACGGAACTATAGAAAGAAAAATTCACTATCTTATTTTTAAAAAATCCATTAGAAAAAAATAACACTCATTTTCTGCATTACAAAAAATATTTACATTGAAACACTTTAATTATGAGAGAAAACAGTTGCTATGCTTTAGGTGTAATAAAGAACTGTTTTAAACAGCCTGGAACAGCCAAGCATCCTGACTGTTAGCAGTGGCGCACATTGAAAGACCTGTACCATCGAATTTACTTAACATATGTCAGTAAAAAAAATGCTCAATTTGTTTTTCCCTCTGTTCACTTCATTTATATTTTATTCCCTGTCAGAAGCCTTAGAAGCACATTACAAAACAGAAATATCTACATAATTTCAGACCTACATACTCATTCCAACGTAGTGCTTAAAAGCTACAATCCAGCCTTTTTTTAAGAAGGCAGATTTGATTGAACATACGAGATGGGCATCACAACTATGATGACAAAGTCAGGTCTGAGTGAGGGGTGGTTCTTTATTTTCCTTTGCAGTAAATCAAGCAGAGATCATGCTTTCCTGATTTCACAACCCCATATGCTGTGAGACAAGGATCAATGATCATTATGATGTTCGGATTCAGAGAGCAGCTCCATTCCAAAGCTGTTTCAAAACAAAAAAACGGGTAATTTTTTACAGCCAAAGAGCACAAGCAGCTCACAGACAGACCATTCCTGGGAGGACAGAGAAAGCCAAAGGATTGTGGAAGTCTGCACCATTTTTTAAAACAGCATACAATCAAATATTACCTAGGTCTAATTATATTTTTTTCCTAAAAACTAAGCAGAAAGCTGGAAAATCATACACAGCGAAGAACAAAGAGAAATGCACAGCGTGAACACTGGATAAAGCCTGACTTTTCCCTTTGAAGCCTCTCCATTACCCTGAAAAAAAGGTAGTTAAACCACTATAATAACCCATGCTTCAGCTGGAGCAACATGGATGCTTCAGCTGCAAGACCAGAACATTTGCTGGTCGCACAACCATTCACCTATTACACAGCTGATGTAAACAAAGAAAATTCCCTCTTACAGTTGTTACTACCGTTCCTCATTGGGGCATTTACTCTCTTTTATTCTGGTGTTCAGTAAGAAGCAGATAGGTTGCTTGAGTGATTTCAGGCAGAGGAGTGTATGGTTTTGGCTCATAATTTCATTTATTTTTTTAAATGCTATTCTTTAAATAGGTAATCTGCAAGCGTGCATACACAGCAAATTCCTTTAAAAGCTGAATTTTCTTCTCCTGGAGGTATAGCAAATACAATGAGTTTTAAACAGTGGTCTTTTATTCCTCAGGTAAAGGCAGAAAAAAAGAAAGATCTCTCTTGCAGAAAAAAAAAAGAGGTGTTTTGTTAAGTAGACGTTTTCTTCTTCAACCTGTTTGAGCTGAGCTGTTAAGCTAAAACGTACTGCAAAACCACACCACAGTAAAGAAAGTGAAAAAAAAACCCCAAACGGCACTAAAATATAGACCTACAGTCTTCAACAACTTGGTTCACCACTGTCAAAATCAGCGAACAAGAGACAGTGACTTCACATTTTTCAGCTTCAAATTAAAAAAAAAAAATCAATTGATATTAATAGTTTCAAAGCGACAACAGTCATCTCTTTCTTACCACCTTTCATACAAAATAAAAAAAAAAACCCTACACAAACTCTCATCCCCTGCTGCCACAGCTGAGGAATGCTGATGAGCTAGAATGGATGCATCTGTTCTACACATGTTCAACCACTTTTTAGTCTGTGCCCCAAGTCAGAAGTTAACAGAGCAGCTACTAAGGACAGAGGGTACCGTCATGTGAGCAAGCTTCTAATTTCATGCTAACTGATAACAATTTTTAAATAGTTGCTGTGAAACCACAATTTATGTCAAGTATATCTGGCTTATATATCGAGAAGTTACGATTGCCCAGAAACAAGAATCAACGTTGTTGCTTTCTCTGATAAGTAATAAAGAAATTAATCAACCACTGACTTCCCAATTACACTTGTTTTACCATCTGTATTATTTCATGAATGACTATATTGCAAGAACTAGTGCAGAAGCAGGCTAATAATATGTATTCCTGTTACTGGAATAACACTCTCCCTTAGTGAAAATGAGGATTAAGCATACAAGAATCCAGTGTCAATTGCTCCAGCACAAACTAAAGCTTAGTTAGAATAAATGCTGACACCAAGTGGTCATTTACCAATACAGCAGCTGTCTATGCAACTGGTAGAGCTGCATGAATACTGCATACACAAAGCGAGTTAGACTAGCGCAACACAAACGAAAATCGAAACACAAAGCAGACATGAGGATGAAAAAAGTCAATGATACCAAAAATTGCAGGTCTACTTATGACACTCCTGCAGCTACTGAAAACTATCTAGCGAGTAACTGCAGAATTCAATTGAACTGACATCCATCCTAATTTCTAGGCAATTTTCAAAATCTGGCTGTGTTTTTTCATATTTATTTTTAAACTAATACTGCAGAGAACTGAAGCACCTTCCAAGCTGTTACTATCAAAGTAACTTTAAAAAGTAGATTACTCCCATACACATCAAGTGACTTGCAAATGGCTGAAAAAGCTTCCTGCAGATATATACTCTGACAATTACCCATTTGCTACAGTATAGCAACCCAGTGCCATAGCCTGCCTTAGCAGGCAGGACACTTTGCAACATTACTTACATTTTACTATTAGCTATTGCTACTGTTTTACCTTCCTGGTAGACATCACCCATGACTTAACTGTAGGAATATTTGTAACTTTTAAAATAAATCCTTCATTTAAAGTTGATCCTATTTTCTTTCCAAAAGTTCTGTCAGAAAGAAGAACCTCACACTTGAACACTTATAGATAATATTTTTAAGCCAGAAAACAGGGAGAGAGCACTGGCAACTTTTTATTTTTTGTATATCCTTCAACACAGCTATATCATTTATGCTTCCAGTTAATCAGAAAGCCAGACCAATACCTTTTCTTTTACTATCAACTTCTGAATAAACTTGTATTCTTACCTTGTTTTCCTGTGTAACAAGTATACTGGCACCCCCTGGCTTCAACGGCACTTCTTCCATTGCTCCAAACACATCAGTCTCAACAGAGAAGGTCAGCTCTAAACCCAGATCACTGATATCATTATCTAAAATCCACTGCAAGTTCTTTGCATACTCTGGATCAATAGATGCCACATCCTGGTAATTTACAGGTATACCTAGAAAAAGACAAAGAGACAAAATCCCTCAAATAAACAGAATAAAGCAAAAAAGAATGTTTCTAACTTAATACATGGTAGAAGATTGCCCTCTATAGAGCAACCAGAATAATGCAGTGACAAGAAAGGCAGTGGAGGGGGAAACAGGATTCAACCATTAACTACGGCAGAACAGTACTTACTACATTTAAAAAATATTAAAGAATCAAATTTCCTCTGTATGTTTTTCTTCCTAGTGAATCAAATGGCATACAATTTGAGCAACAATTTGCACAATTTTAGCTCGCCAATGGATTTCAGTAAAAGCATCTAACCATACCGAACAATGTTAAGCGGATTTCAAAAAAAAAAATCTGTTTTCTATATAACTTTCAGAAAATCAAATATCATATTTCTCTATGAAAAAAGAGATATTCTGTACTTAGAAAACTCTTTAGTTCTTCAGTTTTCTTGGTTTTAATCATGTTTGCTATGAGACACACAATAGAGTTGAAGAAAAATTATTCGTAGGAATTCTGCATTTTCAAACTGAACTTAAAAGTCATTTATAAGCAAGAAGAGAAGAGTTGCTAGGTGTTTGACTTTGATAAAAGTACAGAAACTTCCTATTTACAGCCCCTTCATAGACATGGCACTCAAACAAATGTGAGTGCATGCTCCCAGAACAAGGTGAACCTGAGTTTGCGGAAGAGAACTACCCTCTTCACTACACAAGAAAGTAAACCTCAGTTACTTTAACTCTACCAAAGCAGATAAATACCTGAGAAAAGGAGCAGGTGGAGAGGGTGGTAGCAGGTTTAGAGAAAAGCAAGTTATTGGGAAGCACTCTCTTTGCTTCACCATCTTCTTGCACAAAGTGAAGCGTCACAAGGGTGCCCATTAGTAGAACTCTTAGCATGTTATGGACTGCAGAAGCAGCACCTCAGACAGTAACATGAAATCCAAATATGTAAGTGCAAAAACAGTTAAGAGTATTTCCCTGGAAGAGCTAGGCAGTGTTGAAACGGAGCATACACAAGCTGTAAGGCATTGCTTTTCTAATAAAATCAAGCAATGCTCCATTTTAAAAGCGGGGTAGATAATTTACTAATTAATTTTCACCATCATCTCTCAAATAAAAACAAAAAAAAAATCTAACAGCTACCTAGTAGTTTCTAGAGGACTTTCACTTTTTCCAACTAGTAAGCCTATGTGCCTTTCACATATGAAATGTGGAAATAATGATGTCTCTGAGGGATGTGAACAAAACACATGGGAAAAGAAAGAGACTGAGAAAGTAGGAATTGGAGACTCCCTTAGAGAAGAAACTGAACTGCAGCATTATGATGAGACTACACTCATAGTCAGCATCTTGAAACCAAAGCACTAAGTTGACTCATTTGCTTAACAGATATTTTATCAATCAATAGACTCAAGCCAGGCAGCTATAAAGAAACTCCCTTAGATTTACCAGGACAAAATTTGAATGCCATAAGATACTTTTTCTTGCTATACCCTTAAGGTACCTAGCTTGAAAAGGAAGAGATACCTATCTTAGCATAATTGCAATGAACAGGTATTTTTGTGCAACACAGAAGTTCAAAAAAAATACTACAACTAAACTCTGAGACAAGCTCAGTAAGTATTCACAGATTTAAGGCCTCCAGCTCAAAATCCACTGACAGAGAAATTCATTTTTACTTTTGTTTATGCCATTTCAACAACTACTTTACATTACACTGCGAAAGGGGAGACTTAGGTCTAACAGCAAATAGCACAGTTATGAACTTATGCACTATGTGTCTTGGTGGTTTGGAGGTGGAAGCTTCCTTTTCCGAACAGAAAATTGGTTCCTTAGAAAAAAATACAAGGCATAATAACTAGACAACAGCACTAGTGAAAATACCTTCTTCTCCATGGTTTAATCTGAAGGCAAACAGGAAGGAAGCTTGAGAAAAACAAACCTTAGGGGCTTTATTAATTTCTGGGTATATTTCTGCCTCAGTTTTACACTCATAATAGAGTGAAGCCCCAAAGATTAATGTTTGATTTCACAGCACACATAAAAAAAAATCATGCAAGCTACAGAACTCACATCTTACAAAGCACAATAGTTGTGTGTTAGCTGGGTCATCACTTAAGTCTGCGATCTTTCCTTGCCTGCTAAATATTATTGCAGAAAGACCTCAGCTCATCACAATGAAATAAGGTGATGCACCCACCTGAGTCTAAAAAAAGTAGCCACATTTGTTCATACAGTTTTCGGCTTCTAATTAAGGCACTTCCACGTCATGCCTGTTGACTAAAGAAAGATTTCCTTTGAAAGGGGTTCACACTGTTCCTCTGATACAGGATGTCTCAACACACAACTGGTGGATTCAGTGCCATCAACAGGAAAGGCAACAGAAAACAAGGATCTCAGTACAAGATGAGAAATCAAAGGAATGGAAAGGGTCTCAGGCCTCAAAAAATTTCATAGGCTTGACAAGCAGCTGAAGGGAATCTCTGTAACCTGGTACCTTGCATTTGGCATGAACAACAGTTAGCACAATCCATAGCTGAACCTGAAACAAAAATAAAACAAAAACCCCTCAGGAGCATCTGCTGCTGTGCAACTCAGGTACTTTGACTAAGAGTGGAGAGTTACAAAGCTGAGGGAAAAGGCCTTGGAAAGGTAAAAATAAACCACTGTGATCGAGGCAGAAAAAGAAACTACTTTGAGAAGTGGAAGTGTAATTTTTCCAGTTCTGTGTTTGGTAAGTAACAAGAATAAAAAACTCTGAAACTTTTGAACTTAAGGAATTTGAATGTGCACAAACCTGTTGAGAGTTCCAGGATGCCTGTTCAACAGAATGACAGGAATTTACTAAGAGGGACTGGTGAGATCTTAATCAATAGAGACTCCTCACTACTGTTCGGTTTGCAAGTTACTCTACCAAAATGAAGGAGGGAAAAAAAGACTAACGAATGTCATCTTGTCAATTCAGAAACCTACAAATCCAGTATACAGAAAAGAACCCAAATTCATTAGTTGTCATTCCCAAAAGAGGTGACAAGGGCAATACTTGACTATTGTCAAGGTGTCACTGAACAACAAAAAATACATTTTTCTCATTTGTGAATATATCACATGGAGATTAGCCTGTAAGCACCATTCTTCTGCTCACGCAGAGTAATCTGTTGACTGCAAAGGCCAACCCTTAAGTTGGTGTCAAATTGTGTCACACAAAGATACATCTACTTTGGAACCACTTTCTTAAATGAAGATCAAGGACTAGGGAAGCCTAATGAGGCACTGACGACATGGTGAGGCTTCGGATTGACTGTCCTCCATTGCCTCTTGCCCAGGACAGTCTCTCTCCTGCACCAAAAAGTAGTAGTGGGGGAGAAAAGTAAAATGTATTCCTTCGTCAAGAAGATCCTGACAAATATGACTGAGTCTCCACCAAACTGCAACAATGTTCCCTGAATACTTGCAGGGAAGAGAAACAGTAAATCTGAAGTTAAGAGCTGATCTGACCCAGGTCCAGCAAACGTCACAGGAAGACTGTAGGTAGACATAATGATTACAGAAAAACAGAACAAGATGCAAACAATTCCTTGAATATCTTGCCAGATCTTAGAGTAGGGAGTGGTTCTTAAGGAAAAGTAAAATTTCGGGTATCAAGCCATCTTATACTTTCAAAGAAGATTAAAGAATAGCACTTAAACTCAATGGAAGTTAGAGCAGCAAAGGAATTTATGTACCAAGAGGAGTAATAGGAATGCAGAGGGAATTTACCCTTCCATCACATCTTCATGCAATAGCAAAAGCTTTTCATGACAATGCATAACAGGGTCATCATATTCAACAACCAAGAGGCACAAAGGTTCTCAAAGAAGAGCAAGGAACATGCCTAGAACACAGCTACCAACAGGTAACAGCAGTTGTTCTCTATTAAAAAGTTACATTTTTATAGGCTTCTGACCAATCGTCTTGAATGCCATAATACACATATGAATTAACTTTACTCAGAAAGGAAAAAGAATGAACCTGCATTAATTCTGAAACACTGTTTCAGGAAAGAAATAGTATCTGTTGGGAGTGGGTAGACAGGGAGCTTCTCAACAGTACAGATCCACCTTTTTAAAACATTACATGACTGAAGAATGGCAGGCATAATAAAGAATGCCTGATGGATTTTTGCCAGAGTTTATAAACATTACCAACTTTATCAGTCTGTCCTAAGATAACTAGGGAATTGTTATTTTCATTTCTCGAGAACAAGATCACATGGCAGGAGAGAAGAATTTCACAACTGTGATGCGAAGTATTGTATATACCACAACAACAATTGGTTGCACTAGTCTGCCTTTCAGGCATTCCAAATCAGCAACATTAAAGACAACTAAATTATATGATTATGCTTTAGACAGATTAATGATGCCTTCCTTGTTTTAAATTTAAGATCCATATTCAAATATAAATTGAAAGATTAGCTATTTTATTAAAAGTTGCTAACTGTATAAAATTCCCATATAGTTTCACTTAATGTATTTCTGTATTTAGCAACTGTAACAGTTCCTGAGAGGCTCAGACTGGAACAATAATTACTGCTATATTACGTTGTGACTCTGATGTACGTAGCAGATTAGCAAGAAATTCATTTCCAAGACTTTTTCACTTTTAACACACCAAAAAAAGTAAAGGAGGAACAGTTTACTGCTCATATAACTGTTATGACTAATACACAGGAATTCAATAAAACCATACCAAGAATATGTTTGTAGAACGACCTTGTGAAGTAGATGTTTACCAACTGCCTGTGATTCAGAGCTAGTCCCAGGATCTGGCCTGCGAAACGGAAGTAGTTCAAATGATCCGGATTTACAGAAGAGTTGCTGTTGGGTTGGAAAGTAGTTCCTATAAAATATAAAGATTATCATGTTTTGTGACTGACTTTTTGTTTTTTTCAAGTGAAGTTTGTATTTATCAAATACACGGAGCATCTGAAACCACAGAAAGAACCTGGGAGATTATTTGGGGTTTTTTCTTTACACCAAAAAAATGTCAGAAAGAAAATGTATTCAAGTGTAATGACATCCTGTTGCTATAATGATACTGCCAATCTCCAAGGCACAATTCCGAAATAATTATCATCAATATAAGGGTAATTATGGTCTACTAAATTTGGCCCTCCATCCTACTATACTGCTATATGCATCTTTCGCTCATTCTAATGGACCAGGCTTCTATTAACCTGTGAACGTGCTCAAAGGAATATTCAGAATGCATCTGCTTCCTTTCATCTGGCTCCAGCCAGATGCAGACAGCAGACAGTCCAGTCCCAGTCTCCTTGGAAAAGACGACCTCAAACAGGCATCCCCAAACTTTTCTTTTTAAACTTTGGGAACTAATCTACAACCCTGTGGCTGAGTGAATATCTTGCCACTTCCCAAGACTTTCTAAGGTAGAAAGTAAAACATTTATCGCTGATGATGATGCAAAATCTTTTATTGATAAAAATTTATACGAAGCACTCAAAACACAAAAAGTCAAATACAAGGTACACCTGTAGAGATCATCATCTGGTTTTACCACAAAAACAACTGATTGAATTTGTAGATTTCTAACAGGAAATAAAGGAGTATCACAGTTCCCTTGCAGATGCAGAAAAAAGGAAACACTTTCTACATTGCTCTCAAAGTGTTACACCCTTCTACTACCAGGCAGAAATCGTACAGACTCACTGAAACCAAACACGCACTCTCCTCTTACAAAAGAGAACAAAATCAAGGAAATTTCAAATTAAGCAAAATACTTTATCTGCAGTTATAAAATGTACAATTAATAGCTCACATATATATCTATATATGAGACCAATTCTCTCAGTGTTGCTTTTAAAAAGTATCTATCTTATATTCTGAAACTTAAGTGATTTTTTTCTTGGATTACAAAAACACTTTTATAAAAGAATACACATTTAAAATTATGAAAAAGAAAAAAAGCAGAGACGTACCATCAGCTGACTGGGTAAATAAGGCATAATCTGGGTTAACTATTTCACTGGATAAGATATCAAACCACTCACGCACTACACCCTGTCCCTGTACGTCAAAAGAATAAAACATTAGCACATAGAATTTTTATCATGCAAACAGTTATGCTGGGTAACCACATACTTATTAATAAAGTACAAAAGTTATTTTACATTAGAATATAGTTCAAAAGAGTACTTGTGAAAGAGAATTAGTATTTCCATATACAAACATCAAAGGAAAACCATGCAATTTTACCCACCATGCCTTCTTCTCCATGAAATCTCACAGCAATCCCCTGTTTTAGTTTTGCACAATTTGCTTTAGACACAACTTCACAGCTGCTCCTAAAAATAGAATCTAAATACAAAGCACCAATTAATTTTTATCTTAATTCATGATATTTCAAGGTATTTCAAAGATACATTCATTCCATTTATGACACAATACCTCTGTGAATCAAAAGGATGTCATTTTCATTGACAGGCCTGTGCACCATATCTGAATCTGGCTGCCCAGCATGCAGATGTTCATAGAACCATTCACAGCGGTCTTTAAATGGCTACAAAACAAGGAGAAAAACACATTATATGGATGCATTCAACTGAATAGTTCTTCTCTCATGAGCAGGACTTCAAAATGGTTATGCATATTTCTCAGTTCATTTTTGAGATGCGCAGAGAATTACCTGGTGCTACCTCAACACTATACAGCAGGGGTGTCAAACTCACGGCTCCCACCATTCCCCTGTACACGTGACCAGCGCTGGCAGAAGCACAGGGGCAAGCAGCTCGGCACTGCCGCCATGTAGAAACAAGGTGACAGGCCAGATAAAACCAGGTGGAGGGCCAGATTTGGCCCACAGGCCATGAGCTTGACACCCCTGCTATACAGTGTTTTGGGAAGAGGAGAAGACTAGACATGCTCTTGAGTGCTTTGTAGATAATAAGTTAGAGTCCTCTGTAACTCCCACAGCTGAGCAGAGAGGCACAAGTCTTTTGGTAGTAAAGCTCATCGGCAGTAAAAAACAGCCCAAAGGAACCAGAAACCTTCCAAAGCAGTTCCTAGGTAAGAAGGTCCTAGCTTGTTTGACTCAGTATTTAGACTGACAATTTGCCATTCTTCTCTTACAGACATGACAAGTACGGCCTCACATGCATCACAATTCACAGCACTTATTTTTAGTTGATCTGACAAACAGGGTATCAGTTCCCAAGGTCTTTTCATTATTCATGGGTAATTAATTTCAAAAACATGCATTCCAATCAAAGAATAAGTAAACAAAACACCTATATCATGGCCTAAAACAAAACTGGATAACCAAAAGCAAAGCACATCTAAAACTAAAGGCACAGGGATATTTGCAACCGAAGAAATAAAGCTTTTGGAATAGACCTTCCACAACTATTTAAAGGAGGCAAGGGCTCTGGTTTATTAGAGGAATTATATTTTTGTTTTCAGCAAATTCTGTCTTTGACAAAAAATATATTAATGTAAGGAATCTTCATAACAGGGAATAAAGCATAAGTATACTTCTGTGTGCGAAATGGAGTTTCAAATAGCTCATAATCATGCAAAGATCATCTTCACTTGTAACAGAACAAATACACAACTGTGTTCGAGCTACACGTAAACAACCGTAATAAACAATCATAATCTTTCAAAGGTAAATGATGAACAAGTGGCAGATGCTTAACACTACAGTGTTATGTAAAGCAGCAGACTTTCATACCAGGGTTTGCCCACTAATTTTTCCGCTTAACTACACAAGTCTTCCCTAGAGTAACTCTTCAGTCTTGAATTCATGTCCTCTGTTAAACTGAGAAGTGAGTTCAGGTTATGCAAGACATCAAGATTTTACTCAAAAAAAAACCCCAAATAAACAAAAGGAAGCGGCAGGAAACAGAGCAAATGGTAACAAGACAACATGGTGTTTCACTGAAAGACCTGCTAGTCCTATGGCCAAATCAACTAGTATTAGTGTATTTACCCTCTGTTTTTTCTCAAAATTAAGGAAGAAGAGCAGCATTTTGAAACTCAATCCATTAGATATGCACAAATAGATTTAATAATAGAAAGTTAAGTCTATTTAACTGTAAACTGGACTTGTAAGTCATATTTAACACTGATCAGCTCAAATGGACTTACACATGTATTTTAAAGAAGTACAGAAATCTCGCTGCCATGTCTATTTAATCTGATCTTTCAATATCCCACATTCAGAAGCACTGGAGGCCACACTTGGTTTTTCCATCCTCCCCAAATGGATTTTTAAAAAGTATTAAAAAAAACATCCTGTTTATATTCATAGAAGCTGCAGCTAAGCATCTCCTGACATTTACCTGAGCTTTGATGATGTGCATAAATCTGGACATTAGTTCAGGACACTCCAGAAGAAAATGAAAGTGATCAAAAATTATTTTGGGATTTCTGAAAGAAAAATAGGTTAGAAGACCATTAGTCAGAGATCTAATAATAATGCTTCATGATACACTAAGCCTACATAAAGAGAAAATGCAATTAGTCATACAGAAAAGTTCCAACAGATTCTTCTATTTCATAACGTTTTCCTAACTCATTTCCAAATGACTTATACTACCTTATCCTTTGAGCACAGAGGATTACCAGGAGATTTCCAGAGAGAAGAGAAATTATAAATTGGGTAGTCACAGAGAAAGTCTGGAAACAGTCAAGTGTACAAAAATGGTTCAGATGCCTTTAAGAAGTCATTAAGCATAACACATTTAAAGAAGAATGAAAGTTTTCATCTGCCTTAAAAGGAAAGGCTTTATTTGGAACAGAGATAAGGAAAGAATATATTAAGGAAATTCTTCTGCTGCTCTGTGAAAAAAATTTTTTTCATGACATCTCACAGAATCTCACAAAAAGGATCGCTTACATATGCAGAAGAGTTCATTTAAGCCTGAATCATTAATATACATTCCCTTGAATTTGGCAGGACCATTAAAGTGCATATGGTACATATGTCACAACAATAATCTGAAAATACGACTCAAGTAAGAAGAAAAATATCAGTGTGAATTGTTTTGGAGGGGGAACAAGAAAAGAAATTAGAAAGTCTATATTTCTTGAAGCTTACCGGTTAACAAAACACTTAAGGACATCATCGTGTTTACAGACAAATTCTATAAAACGAGGCGAAGTCATCCTGTTCAAAGAAAATCATAAGACGCTTCTGGTTAATAAAGTTGAAAAGAATCAGAATTACACACAATGTTGCATATTTTTAAATCAAATACTATGCAAATAGAAACCAATGTCAGCTAGTCAATAATGAAACAAAATACTCAGCAGCTAACAGAACTAACAGAAAAGGCAAAAATGCCAATAATTAAGAAGGTAACGCAACTTACCCACTAACTGTTATTAAACATATGAACAAAAAAGCTCAAACCAATGGAGATAAATATTTTTCAGAGGATCATAGAATCTTTTAGGTTGGAAAAGCTCTAACGATCATCAAGTTCAACTCTTAAATAACACTGCCAAGCCTGCCACTAAACCATGTCCACAAGTGCCACATCTACATGCCTTAAGTACCTCCGGGGATTGCGACTCAACCACCTCCCTAGGCAGCCTGTTCCAATGCTTGACAACCCCTCCAGTGAAGAAGTGTTTCCTAATACCCAATCTAAACCTCCCTTCATGCAACTTGAGGTCATTTCCTCTATGTCCTATCAGTTATTACTTGGGAGAAGAAACCTTCATACACTTACCTTCATACAGTCTCCTTTCAAGTAGTTGTAAAGTGTGAAAAGGTCTCCCTTCAACGTCCTTTTCTCCAAGCTAAACAACCTCAGTTCCCTCAGCGAGTCCTCTTAAGACTTGTGTTCTAGACCCTTCACCAGCTCCACTGCCCTTGCACATGCTCCAGCACCTCAATAACTTTCTTCTAGTGCAAGGCCCAAAACTGAACGCAGTATTCAAGGGGCAACCTCACCAGCACCGAGCACAGGACGACGATCACTTCCCAGTCCTGCTGGCCACACCATTTCCGATACAAGCCAGAATTCTGTTGGCTAGCTTGGCCACCACAGCACACTACCAGCTCATATTCAGAGAGCTACTGACTAACACCCCCAGGTCATTTTCCCCCCGGTAGCTTTCCAGCCACTGTTCCCCAAGCTTGCATGGGGTTGTTGTGACCAAAGTGCAGGACCTGACACAGTCTTGTTGAATCTCATATAGTTGGCCTCAGCCCATTGATCCAGCCTGTCCAGATCCCTCTGGAGACCCTTCCTTCCTACAAGCAGATGACCATTCCCACACAATGGTTGTTATTCGCAAACTTAGTGAAGGTGTTCTCTCTTCCCTCATCCAGATGACTGATAAAGATAATAAACAGAACTGGCCGCAACACTGAGCCCTGGGAAGCACCACTTGTGAGCAGCTGCCAACTTTTAACTTCATTCATCACATCTCTTTGGGCCCAGCCATCCAGCCAGTTCTTTTCCCCAGTGAAGCAGACAGTTTCTCCAGGAGAATGCTGTGGGAAATAGTGCCGAAGACTTTACTAAGGTCTAGGTAGAAAATATCCACAGGCTTTCCCTCACCCACTAAGCAGGTAACCCCGTCATAGAAGAGGATCAGGCTTGTCAGGCAGGATCTGCTTTTCATAAACCCATGTCAACCGATCCTGATCACCTGGTTGTCCTGCATGTGCTGCATGATGGAACTCAAGATTATCTGCTCCATAACATTCCCTGTCACTAAGGTAGGAATGACAAGCCTATAGTCCCCAGATCCTCCTTGCCACCCTTCTCATAGACGGGCAACACATTTCCTGATCTCCAGTCAACTGGAACGTCCCTGGTTAGCCAGGATGCTGACAAATGATGAAAAAGGGCTTGGTGAGCACTTCTGCCAGCTCTCTCAGTCCTCTTGGGTGAATCCCACTCAGCTCCACAGACTTCCTTAAGTGGTCTAGCGGGGTGTTAACTATTTTCCCTCGGATTATGAGGCCTTCATTCTTCTTCCAGCTCAGGGGGCTGGGTACCCAGAGAACAACTGGTCTTATCATTAAAGACTGAGGCAAAGGCAGCATTAAGTACCTTGGCCTTTTCTTCATCCTCTCTCACTATGTTTCCCCCCACAACTAAAAAAGGCTTGAGTTTCTCTTTAACCCTCTTTCTGCTATTAATGTACTTACAGGAACATTTTTTATTGCCTTTTGTGGTAGTAGCCAGGTTACATTCTAGTTGGGCTTTGGCCATTCTGATTTTCTCCCTGCATAACCCCACAACATCCTAGTCCTCCTGACTTGCCTGTCCCTTCTTCCAAAATTATAAACTCTCCTTTTTATCCTAAATTCCAGTCAAATCATTCTGTTCAGCCAGGCTGGTCTTCTTCCCCACCAGCTTGTCTTTTGGCACATGGCAACAGCCTGCCTCTGTGCTTTTAAGACTTCCTTCTTGAATAAAGTCTAGCCTTTCTGGACTCCTTTGCCTTTCAGGACTGTCTCCCAAGGGACTGTCAACCAGTCTCCTAAACAGGCCAAAGTGTGCCCTCTGGAAGTCCAAGGTTGCAGTTCTGCTTAACCTCCTCCTCACTTCAAGAATCAAAAACTCTATAATTTCATGACCGCTATGGCCAAGATGGCCTCCAACAATCCCATCACCCACCAGTCTCTCTCTGTTCATAAACAACAGGCCCAGCAAGGGTCCCTCCCTAGCTAGCTCCTTCAGCAGCTCTGTCAGGAAATTATCTTCTACACACTCCAGGAATTTCCCAGACTGTTTCCTCTCTGCCATATTGTATTTCCAGCAGACATCTGGTAACTTGAAGTACCCTACAAGAACAAGGGCTGGAGATCATGAGACTTCTCTCAGCAGCTTATAGGATAAATTGTCTGTCTCCATCTTGGTTGGGCGGCCTACAACAAAATCTCACCATTACATCTGCCTTGCTGGCTTTTAACCTTGATTCCTACCCATAACATTCAATCCTATCATCACCATCATTAAGCTCTAGATAGTCAAAACACTCCCTAACATACAGGGCCACCCCACCACCTTTCCTCCCTTGCCTATCCTTCCTGAAGAGCTTCTAGTTATCCACTGCAGCATCTCCTCTACTTGTGTGAGTCATCCCACCATGTTTCCGTGATGGCAACGATGTCATAGCTTTCCTGCTGCACAATGGCTTTCAGACCATCCTGTTCGCTGCCCATGCTGTGTGTATTGGTATAGATGCAGTTCAGTTGGACTACTGAGCCATCAGCTTTTTGGGAGGAGAAGTCATAATTCCTACATGACCATTCTCAGGTGCTTCCTTGGTGTCCAATGCAGCAATAACGCTTGCATCTCTGCTGATGCATAGATTTCCACTTCCTGTTTTCTTTTGACTCCTTCTAGCTTTCAATACAACAATGGAAGCACATACACAGAAGGACTGGTATTATACGCACAATATAGATAATATGTACATTATTCTGTATTATTGTTCATTGCATAAATCTCCCAACTCACACTTTGTAAACTGTGATGAGAGAAGGAGCCAGGAACAAATAACATTACAAATTCAGCAAACTTAAGAAGGTGGTATTCAGGAGCTTCGTGAAATAACAAAACTACCTGCCAAGGAAGAGCCTCATACACTAGTACGGAATTTTACTTTGTGTCCTATACATATGTGGAGAACAAAGGAAGTATTAATGCAGATGCAAATTTTACTCTAATTATTTACATCTACTTTCTTCATTTTTTAAAAAGATAAATTCCTACTGGGATACTTTAGCTTCAACAAAAGCTAATGAGCACTTGCAAACAAGGATAAAATTTTCTAATCAAGTGCTTTGAAAGGTTGTGAAAAAAGGCACTTTTAGAAGTCCACGATAACAATCCTAGAACCGTTCCTGTTCCCCACACCAATTTAGACAACAGTTGCTTATTTTATACAAAACTGAGCTATTTTCCTTCTCTCTCTTACTCTGTTTTGAAGCAACAAGCCTCATATCCTTCTCATTCACACAAAAAAGCAAACAAGCAAATGAAATCTTCCAGAGACCAAATATGAACATTTTAAACACATTTCTGGCCTGAGAGATGATCTGAAAATATTAAGTAATTAGAAGAGAGTCTTCTCTGAAAATAAATTAACTCTCTCTACCTGTAAATTGCCACACAAGCTGTAAGATGCAATGAACAGAGAAAAAAAAAAACAAACTTAGCATCACTCACAAGGTTTGATTCTGAAAACTTGTTAACACTATTTGACTCTATTAACAAAGAATTCCTAGATTCAATATCAGCATTTGCAGAAGAAAAGCAATCATGGCAAGTAAAAGAAAATAACATGAGTATTTCAACTGTTAACTACCTAATTTTCCATTTAAGCATGAAATGCTATCTTTATTGTACGAATATTACGAAAAATGGAAAACTGAGCTTTGTTTACTGTCCTCCATTAAACATATAAAGACACTCAAATGTAAAATTAGAACCACTTTACTTTGTCTGAAAGTGTTGTTTGTTACAAGCTCAAGCGACACTTGAAGAGGCAACGCTATAGAGTTACACCACTGCGCCATTTACTCCTAATAATATGAAAACTTCAGTAAAACAGAACGAGTCTCAGATCTTTGAACTTCTCTACACAGTTCTGAAAAGCCCTAGAATTCAGGTGTGTTCTGCCTTACTGTCCTGCATCCCAGAGAGTTCTCCCGGTTGTCACTGGAACAGTTCTTACTCTTCTGGTTCCTAGGATAACAACTCCACTGAAGTTCTCCCTAATCTGAAGTGTAAATTAGGCATAGGGACTTCTATAAGTAACATTTTAATGACATCTTATCTTAGCAAGGCTTGACGGAGATGTCAAGAGAAAGGGCTAACCAGTAGTTCCTTTTTCAAGGTGGAGTAAAATTAAAAATGAAAGGACTGAGGTGCTTGTGGAACATGCTGATCCCCATACCGTCTTCCAGAGCGTCCATAGAGGAATGTCCCCCAGACAAACAGCAGTGACCGACCTAAAGCTTTTATTCCAGTAGGTTTTGCCAAGAAAGAAGAACACTCAAAGTGTCTGGGAATAACCAAGGGTTGTCATGATGTCAGAACCTTGCTTTCCGATTTCTCAATTTGCTTATAATACCACCACACGTTCCTAATCCTCCACTCAAGGAGGTCTAAGGATCCCTTTCTTGCAAATTCATAAATATAAGCCATAATAATCTTTGTCAGACTAAAACCTCAATTACAGTGGACACATTTCTTTTTAAACCAGACATTGATGGCACGAAATTTACTTAAGTTGTAGTGTCTGTTCCACACAAAACTGCAAATATGGGACAGGATTCCAAGTGACTACTACTTTCAGATTAAATATTCCTTGTCATAAAGTTCTGCAATACAGCCAAACAAGTTTTGCTCACTTGACATTTTCATATACAAAGATAATTAACTTTTTTTTTCCTGAGCTCGTAGCTCTTGTTGGATAATCACATTACATTTAGGGAAAATTTCACATTAAGAACCAGCAGTAAGAACAGCTAAGTTTAAAGAGACCAAAACTACATTACCTGCAAGTATCCCACATAATTACAAAGAGCCATTAGACATTCAACACAAAATCTGCCTAATGCAGCTATGTTCACAGGCAGCAGCACTATCAAAAATTCGCTGTGCTGTTTGGTGTCATTAAAGCCAGGAAAAAGAAAAAAATCATTCAAATAACTGAACTAGTGAAAGCATAAAAAAACATATCCTTCACTGTCACTAGTATCATCTGGTCAGCACCAACATTCTTCCAAAAAAAATCTATGATTTTTTAAGTGGTAACAGTTTAGACAGCAAACAGTATCCCCTCCTTACCCCTGAGGCATCTGACAGGAGCAGCACATATAAAAGGCTTGAATGACAGCACTTAGTCTGTTTGCTGTCATGGAGATAACATCCTGGCAATCAGCACAAGCTTCCTGCTTCCCAGAAACATCGTATGTTTTTGACTCTCCAGCGTCAGTCGACAGGTCTTTTCTGTCCTCGGTTTCTGCAGTGGCAAAGGAAGGCGTAGGAGTAGCATCCTGGTGATCTGGTCCCTTTTGCTTGAGTAAAATAGAAGTAATATCAGCAGAGTCCCTTTTGTTTTTCATCAGCTCTGTGGCTATGAGAACAAGCCATTCATCTAGAGAATGCCAGAGCAGTTCCAGGGGCTGCAAAAAAAACATGCAAAAACAGACGAAAAAGGAACATGATGACATTAGATAATATTAATAACGTGATAATCCTCTTAAGGCAAATAAATATCATGCACATCTAAAAGCTTAAAATGATCCTTTAGAAATCATGTTTGAGATGATCTTTTAGAAATCATGTTTGAGATGAGACAAATGCTTACAAAAAATTCTGCACTTGTAGCTACAGAAGACAAAGAAAAAATTTCATATAGAAGCAAAACAATCAAGCAGTAGATGAAATAAAGATAAAATAATTTAGACAGAGTGAAACACTGAAGTATTTAACAACTGTGAGGCCAAACTCTGTTACACAGTGCACTACTGCCTCACTGCTGCAGTCAAGCACAGAGACAATAATACACACATTGAGTTTCTAGAATAAGAGCGTGTCAGTCCTTTTTTAAAGACCTGGTCAAAGTAGCTCTTTCTATGAGGTAGACTGAGCAAACCAGACAACAGCACTGAGATTTAGACTCATGCCCATATCTAGTAAGATGTGCTCTATGCATAGTGTGAGCTCATACAGGTCATTTTGATATTACCCCAGATGCCTCAGAGTAAGGGTCACTAATAACCAGCTTTATGAAAAAGAAACAACTATCAGCAGAACCATGTACAACATTTTAAAGCTGTAAGTTTTATTTCATTTTAATTTTATTTTATTTTAACAAAGTGACTCTTCATTCACTACCACTAGCTTAAAACCAATATAATCAAAACCTGGTACAGTTCCATCATTACACAATTTCTCTGAGGTGCAGGCCTACTACAGAGGAGAGAAAGGGCTGAGAAACCTATGGATTTCTCATGAGTATTTCAAATAACACGAGAGCTGGCTGTGCTGTCCCTGAATGATGTTTAATGGGATGTTTCACAAGCATACAGTCTAACGAGCACAGCAATATGCATCCTACAGGAAGGCAATTCTGACTCAAGTCTTCCATTGCATTCCAAAAGTAAGAATGAACTTCTAAACACACTCTTTTTTCCATGTATTAATGTTGCGTCAACATTTTTCACCAGTCAAAGCATTCAAAGATACTAATATCAAAGCAGATACTAATAATTATGTTCTCATCTTCAAAAGCTGCCTTTAAAAATTAAAAGCTATACGGAGCACACTACCATAAGTCTATGCTCTCTGGAGCACTGTCAGTACAACTCCTAGAGACATGCTCTCAATACACAGTAAATTACTTTTCATAAAAGCTGCATATTAAAAATCCCTGTTGAAATTTACCATTAAAAAAAATCTACCATTACCATTAAGAATTTTGGGGAAAGCCAGCCTGATCTCTAAGACTGGCAGGCTTTGCTCAACACACTGTATGACACTCAATCACTGAATCCATGAAATGACTGTGTCACAGCAGAGAAGTCAATTAAATTACAGAAAAAAGTATTATCTGAAACGAGGAAAAAAATGTTACAGGCCTCACAACTTTGTTCAACTAGGCAGGGAGATTTTGCAGCAAGTTTCCCTAACATGCGATCATAATGCACAGCAATTGATAGAGTAATACATAAAAAAAAGTAATGAATGTAAACCTGGTCAAAATTACTATTTATTTTCTCATTCGTAGGATCTCATTTGAGTTAGCGCTTGTTTCAAGATTGGACGTCGAAATTCAATGACTGTTTTGTTTCTTGCAAGATCAGTACAAGAACATGTCTTAAACAGCTAGTGTTTACATGTCTTGGTTTCAGCTAGGATAAAGTTGATTTTCTTCCTAGTAGCTGGTTTACTGCTGCGTTTCGGATTCAGTATGAGAATATTGTTGATAACAAACCAATGTTTTAGATGTGACTAAGCAGTGCTTACACCAAGTCAAGGACTTTTCAGCTTCTCATGCCCTGACAGTGTTCAGGCTGAAGGTGCACAAGAAGCTGTTACAGGGCACAGCTGGCCCAAACTGGCCAGAGGGATATTCCATACCGTATCATATCACGCTCAGTCTACAAACTGGGAGGAGTCAGATGGGAGCAGCAGCTGCTCAGAGACAGGCTGGGCATCAGTTACAGGTGCTGATCAAGTGCATTGTAGATCACTTGTATATTCATTATTGCTATTATCATTTCCCTTCCTTTTGTGTCCTATTAAGCTGTCTTTATCTCAATTCACAAGTTTTACCTTTTGCCTGATTCTCTCCCCCATCCCACTGGGAGGGACTGAGTGAACGGCTGTGTGGTATTTAGCTGCCTTCCAGGTTAAACCACGACATTCCACTTTTAATTCCAGTTGGATAAGCCTGAATTTACCAGGCCTGCAATGAACTACATGCAGGAAACTTCAGTAAAGCAAAGATGGCCCTATGATTTTCCTGTCCTGATCAAGTAACAACATTCCTCAGTATCCCCAGATCAAGATATACTCACAAATCATAACAAATATGTTTTCAAGGAAAGGACAAAACAGAAAAAAGGAAGAAAAGGTAGGAATAAGGGAGAATGGGAAGTCACCTGACTTCAGCACTGTCTCATCTCCCAGTACCCAGTTACTGTAAGGCTAATAGAAACACAACTGAAGACTAATTTAGCGTTGCTAGACCAGTGTGCCCCATTCCCAAACAAGAATAAGTTCTCATCAGCAGTTTGGGGAGGTTTGAGTTTGAAATTCAAATCAACCTGAAAAATATCACGGAGACAACAGTGGCTCTAACGAAGGGCTGCCTTAGTTTTAATACATCTAAAATTACTAAATTAAAATAATAGCAATAATAATTTATAAATAATCCTGAAACTTATTTTGTTAGCTAACACAACAGTAGTATATATTTTGCTTATTTACCAAAATTGGAAGTGTTGGGTTTGCACAATTAAGAATAACTGAAATTTTGCAGGACAACTGTGCTAGTTGTGTAATAGAAGTCTACTACAAAAGACTTAACTACATACTAAATTGAGAAACAACCCTTTCAGCATACAAAGCTGTTGGGGCACAAAGATAAGTGACTGTTGAAATACAATTTCCTTCACAAATTCCAAATCGAATGTTTTTGATTATTTTATAGTGAGGTCTGAAATGATCTAGAGTTGAAAAGCATGAAACCTTCATTTTTGTTCCTTTTTGGGCTACGAGCAAACACAAAATGCAAGGAGATGAGGTCAGCTACTCCTAAAACCTTAAAGAAAAAAGGCAGCAAAATATCTACACAGAAAGGCAACAGAATACCTTATTGCAGATAGTTCCTGTACTAAACACATTAAACATCTG
This sequence comes from Tapera naevia, assembly GCA_033556795.1. Lineage (NCBI taxonomy): Eukaryota > Metazoa > Chordata > Aves > Cuculiformes > Neomorphidae > Tapera > Tapera naevia. The sequence goes on from JAUMJJ010000014.1 coordinate 7,218,129, forward strand.
CTGGTATATTTAAACCATTTTTTATTAAAACTGTCAGAAAACGTTGTCTTCATCAAAATGATCCTTTGGGTAAGGCTTTGGTTTTTGATCTGGTTAAACTCACAATGTGTCAATCTAGCTCAACATAGTTCAGTGTAAAGGACAATTATTATATTACCTACTGTACAATGCACTACAATTTGCACACAGTATTTTTCATACTCAAGCACAAGTTTTATATTCATTATATAAGTCAATTAATTATTAAAAGTGTTTTGCTATCAGAAAAAACAAACATTTGTGCTTATTTTTTAAGTAGGCTAATGCTTTCTGTCTTTCAAGAGAAGGAATTTAAAAAAAAAATTATAGCTAAAATTCAGAATGTTGCCTTTCATGACCCTATCAATATTGCCCAGTTTTACAAGTCACCAGAAGTAACCTGATTGAACACATTATATTATCAAATAAACACAGTAATTTCAAAAATACCATTTTCAGAACAGTCTGAAATGCAAAGGTTAAGGAAAATTTGGTGATAAATTGGGTGATAAGAACTGTGCCATAAGAGGACAGAGGGAGACAAGGGAAAAGAGAGACCACCCTTCAGTTCTTATTATGTAGGTGTTCTGAACAGTTTGTCAGTCATATACCCAATGCAGATTAAGTGGCACACAGGAAACAAACTGCTTTACAGAAAGGCAAGTTATGATTTTCTACAGAGGGATTCCTCAGACAACATATACAAAAAAAACCTTCAGAAATTAAACACCTAAATGGCAAACACCTAAAGAAAATGTTTGAAAACATCTATAAATCAATAACCTTGCATGACAGTAAGCTGGTATGTTTTGAAGCATGTAAAATAAAATTCAAGAACAACTTGGGGAAAAAACTTCATGGTAACAGTGAAAACAATGAACAGATCAAGAATTCAATTATTTCCATTTATCTTGTGAAGCTGCAGAAAACAGTAATCAGAATTCTCAATGCTTCTCCAAATACCATTTTAAAATTATGTTAATAAAACCTATTATGTTACTCTTACCACATTTTGAGACTACTACACTCTTAAATAAAATAATAGAAATAAAGTTTAGCATAACCAGCTACATAACTAAGTCTTCAACATCTAATAAACAATACATTAAACAAGAAATAAACAGAGATCAGAAGATGAGATGTGCATCAGTCGTCAAATGAACTCGGTGAAAAAAATAATTAAGGAGAAGGAAAGAGGTAGGCTTAACTTAAGAAGGGATAGGGACATCAACCAAACTTACTTCCTGTTCATGAGATGTCTGATTAATGAATGCATGCTTTGTGAAATTCATCTCTTTAACGTCTATCTTCCTAACAACATCATATACTTTTCTGACCTTGAACACCTGACTTCTTGGAGTTTTATTCCCATTATAGCCCATGTCATTTCCATTACTGGGAGAGGATGGGCCAATGCGAAAGACATGGCAAAATATCCTCACGATCCTTAAGAGACTCTTCATTTGAGCTTCATAATTACTTGACAAGCTGGGGGAAAAAACAGAATATATAAGTTTCTTTTCCTAGATGAAACAATTTAGTATATTAAGGAGTAAGCATTCTAATGGTAGGGTCTGACACACACACTAAAAAAAACACTAAGCTTTAAAACCTAATGAATTTTAACTTTTCTTTCCTGCACTAGCCCCAAACGTCAAACATAAGCACTACAATTTTACTAACTTGTACTCAAAATTTTAACTAGAACTTTAATAAGAAAAGCAAATTCCAGGTCTTGCCAAATACTTAATCCAGTTTTACACACATGTGTATCACTTGAGAACCACTGCTAAGAAATTCAAGTTACTACAGTAAGAATCTCAGTTTATGAAGTAAGGATCTCAATGTATGAAACAAACTGGGATATCCAGTTGGGAATATTTTTCATTCCATAAAACATAGCATCCAATGATGGAAGTGTACTAACTAATCAGATATGCTGCCATGTTCCATCCTCACCCACCTACTATTCTACACACCCATTAACTACCTCAGTTAGACAAAGGATCAGGAGGGTAAAAGATGGAACTATTTCTAAAGAGAAACATGGTCTAAAAGATACTACAGAAAAGCAACAGTATGCTTTTTATTTATCCAATAAACACCCTAAAAGTTTTGTGCCTTAACTGAAATGTGTACCAATACACTGTAGAACCTGAGATATTGATGAAATTGTGCATAAGCAGAACATCAAACTCAACGTATTTTTCTTTCCTTAAATCCCAAGCAGTAAAAACATTGTATCTTGAACACATAACAAAACCGCAAGAAAATGAAACTTTTCTACTGAACTCTCCTCACTTATAAATATTACATAAGTGAGTACATATTCGATTCTATCTTTAAAGTACCTGCAACTAAAAAGCATGCTTTTTAATTATAGTTTGGTATACACCAGAAAACTGACACTTCAGAGGATGTTCTAAACTACTGATGCAATCACCTAATCCATTAACTCACAGCCAATTGTAACATCATAATAAGTTTATCATTACTTCAATTGCCCTACAGTGTAGGTAAAAAAAAAAAAGCACATTTTAATGACTGACAGTAAGGTGCTAATTTAAAAAACCCACACACTAAGAAATCTACTAAACTGATATACAAAGTAAAACTATCTTGTCACAATTTAGACATCAGCCAGGTAAGTTTTCAGTAAGCCTAAATTAAGAAAGGAATACCCACATGAGTAGGAATGTTTTCAACCAAGCAACGAAACTTGCCTGGCTGGTGGGGCATAATTACATTACCAGAAGCTCTGGTCACAGCCACAAATAAGCACTTGGAAAAAAAAAAATCTTTGCTTCTACACCAAAAGAATCTATGAATACTAACTAAAGTATTGGGAAAAAAAAAAACACTTCAGTTGGAGGTTTATCATCCCTCAGCAGCAATGTTTTCCTGGTAAAATTCCAGTTTAAAATTCCTGGTCTCCAAACACAGGACTTAAACCAAGAAAACTTTAATGTGCTTTTAATAGGTTCTATCTGCAGCAGCAAGACCAAATCATGTCATATTACAATTATTTCTTGGAAAGAGGAAATACATGGTGGAGGTAACACTAAGTTAACAGGCTCCTCTCTGGTATTCAAGGCAGCAGTCCTCAAGCATAAGCTCTGTGGCACTCCTGCCTACCTGCTAGAAGCATTACAAAAACAACTTAAAGACAATTTCAGACTAAACAATCACCAAATCCAGCTGAAACAGGCTGCAGGCTGGTAGCACCCAGGAACTAATAGTGATGATACTGGTCCAGCCATGCAAGAGTATCATTACTGGAGGTTTCAACGTACAGAGTGCGTTTTACACACTATTTGTTGCAAGTAGGAAAGAGCGGAAAGAGGCTCAGGCTCAGAAGTCTGTATTTGCCAAGACCTACCATCATCTTCCTTACATCAAATAATAAAGCAACTGAGAAATACTTAGTTGAAGTAGATTGAAGCCTCTGACAGGGAACAGAATTTTAGAGAACAGAAACACAGGTTTTGTGAAACTGTTTCTTGTAGTAGGAAAAGAAAATAATTCCATTTCCCTCACGGCATATCAGAAAGTACTAAAGACAAGTGGGACACCATAAGAACAGGTCTCTGGCCATGCCTGCTTATCGGCCTCAGCTAGTCAGCCCACGTGCAGCAGTACAGGAGCACGTAGGAACTTCCATTCATGCTTTCAGGCTCTTGACCTCCTTCAGCAAATATTCTCTTAGCTTCTAGTAAAGCATAAAGATCAGAGCAAATTCTGCTAGCTATTGAAAACAATAAAATGTTAGTGGTGTTCCAACAGACTACAGATGAGATGCTTTGCACAAACTCAAATAAACGCCACAAAAACTAGGAAAATACGCATGCCTATTTTACAGGTTTCCCCAGATATCTCTCCTTGTGCTGCTGAGACAGTACACTGGTAGATTTTTGGTCTTATATAAAAAGAAAGCATGCAGAAAGCAAAGATGTGGAAGAGAAACAAAAAAAAGGAGACAGGAAAAAAAGGAAAAAAAAGGTTACCTTCCTAGAGCTGACATAGCCAAACTAACGAAGCAAAACAAACACTTCTCTGCAACTCAAGCTTCTAGGTGCATGAAGCTACATAAGGACCCTAACTTTCTCTCCTGAAGTCCTCTATTCATGAGTGAACTAAGCAGGCACTAAGTCATACAGAATCAGATTTGAGATCCATCTACTCCAGCACATGCCCAGTATCAGACAGTTTAGACTATTATAACTATTAGTAGCACTAAATAACAGGTAGCTTATCAATCTACTTATGATCCTCTCACACTTACCTAAGCAGTTTGTGACCATTTGTTGTAGCAACTTCAGCAAGACCTGTCAGGATTTTAAGATACTGGCCTTCGCTCTGCTGAGACAAGTGTTCCAGAACTTGCCGCAACTGATACACAAAAACAAAAGAAATTTCATAGTGTCATGGAGTGTCAAATCAACATTTACTTTTAGAATAGCCAAGCACTAATACCTAGCAATATTAATGTAGGTCTATACTGTCCAATATCTAATCTAAACTCAGTTAATGCTACACTGTAAGTTACAAAGCTTACTGAAAAAAAAAAAGTTACAAAGCTTACATTGTAGTGTTAATGTACGTACTACAGGATATGTAGTATTATAGAACACTATGTGCACTGAATGCTTAACCATGTATTATTAATTCATAAGAACAACTTATTTTAATCTGAAAAATGAGTGGGATACACTTTCAACTTCTAAAAGCTAAAAGCATATTCTGAGTTTCATAATTTATAATTTACCTGTCTCCTCAGTTCACTCCCCAGTTTATGACACAGTGTAAATGAACCCTGCATCCTCGAGTTTGCTCTCACTGTATTAACTTTTGCTCAAGACAATGAATGTCCTTCCTTGGACAAAAAGTCATAATCTTCTAATCAATAACTATTATGATTACCCTCTTCTCAGAATTGCTTTCTACAACACACAATAGCATACTTTGCCGTTTACCTTTCTGTAGAAAGTCTTTTTTGTTCCACAGTTTTAGTTCTTTACCTCTCTTTTATTTGAAAACATCTACATCACTTCCCCATGTTTCTAATACATACTTGAGAGTTCTCACCTCTATGCCATTTTACTTTGTAAAATTCAACTCTGGCTCAGAAATTTAAACACTGCTTCTACAGAGACTTATAAATCCTCAGCCTCGTAGTGGAAATAATGGGATTACAGAGAACAACACAAATTTCAAAATTCTAGCAAACCAAGTCCAGTGAAGCTGCAGCCAACACCTTACTAAATCTACTATTTTTTAATGTGAAGTCTCTAAGATTGTTTGCAGTTATTTTCAAGAAAACAATATATTAAAAACCCACAGCTAGCTAGATTTGGAAGGGAAAAAAAAAATTCAATGCTTTCTTCCCCCTACATAACCAAGAAATAAGAACTCTTTTCCTTTCTTTTTTTTTCTTTATATTGCACTATCCCACAATAATAAAAGAAATAAAAGAAGCACTGAAAAAGGAATAGCTTCATCTACAGCATAACCAAATGAAATTGCAGCTGTAGTCTTCTACACTCTGACTGTACAAGGCAACTTCGTACAGATGAGCGCTCATACTCCGAATATTCAAGTTCATCCTAGATGATTCAAGCCTTGAGACACATCCTAAATGGATATCTGCAGACAATCACTACATGAAGGAAAACAGGCCCCATTACACAAGTAATGGTACATACAGAATGCTGAAGCTTGCAACTAGTCTGCTCTTTCAATTCTTACACCGTCTATGTGCAAAGCTCAAACACTAAATTTAAGTATATCCTACATGTAACTGCAAATTCTCGTGTTTAAAACTATGTGAAGACTGTAAATTTTCCAAGGGGAGGGCAGGGAAAGTACATAGTGGTCAACTACTACAGCACTGAGAGTCAATTGCCGGTAGTGTCTTCTAATGAGGCCAGTAATATTAAGCAACTGGATCTTGACAATAAAGACAGATCTGTGGTTATACAATACATAACACTGTAGTACCATGTTTTCCCGTAGATCCTCATTCTGTGTCATCTGAATTATTGTCTGAAAAAGTCGAGGATGGTATTGTATTAAGACTTCACAAGTCTCTCCATATCCACCCTAAAAAAAACATAGATGAAAAATCACTTTAATTAAAAGAAATCTTAGAATTGGGGTTTATACTTCTGCAGGCACTAAAACCTACTGAGGATTACAATTTTTTTTAATTCTAAATAGAAAAATCCAATCCTAAAATAAACTGGAATTCAATAATGTATCAGTTATCACTAAACTTTCAGAAGATACTGTATCAGCTCACATACAGCTGCTCCCTTTCTTCTGTTTTTTGAAACACTTTCCTACTTAGAAAGTCAAAGTAACATCTGAACACCTAATAACTTACCAGAAATTGAAAACAGTATAATATTTAGCTTCTTTTCCCATTGCTGATGATGACATGTTTACCTAATTACACCCAGAATCTAATCCTTCAAAACAAATATTTTCCTAATGGTTCATAAGGCACAAATATGACTTGTTAAAGGAAGAAATGGGATAAACCCTATTTTAGGGGTTTCAAGGATTATTTAACTTTAAAACCAATGCACAAGTATGATTCCACTTGAGCCTGAAATCAACAGCCCAGACTAACTTCACAACCTTTTGAGAAAAATGCTTTTTTTTGGAAAGAAGAGAACCTGAATTTGTACCAACACTTATTTAACACAGGTGTACTTTTAAGCAGGCACTTAGCACACATCAAATTCTACATGTAATACATTAAATTCTGCAACTCCAGAGGCTTCTTCTCTTTGTGCAACAGTTTATGACTTGCTTCAGTCATGACAGATTCATTCAATTGTTCATGGTGCCAAGAAACTATGTATTACAATTTAAACCATCTAGAATCCACACAAATTAATGAAAGTCAGCTGTTCAAAGTCAAGGTAATACCCTTAGCAAGAAGTACATGAATCTGTAATTTCAGTCCTCTGGAAATACAGATCTACTCTGAAAAGCAAACCTGTATGGAAAGAACAAAACGCTTCAAGTAAAAGGAAAGCAAATATTTTGTTTCCTCCTTTTTTACTTAGTATCATGGGCTTATAAACTAAATGATCTTGAACACAGTAAGATCATGACTACAAAAGAGCAAACACCAGGTGTCACTACTCGCACCTAAGAAAAGGTTGACAGAATAAGGATCGGAAAACTGGAGACTAAAGTAGGCATTTGAAACACTAATCATAAAACTAAGAAAGTACCATTAAGTACTAATACACTGCCTTACAGGTCTGTGGCTACAGAAAGCCTCAAAATTGACTAAACTTCATGTGGTTTTACGGTAACGGCAAGTCATTTTGCCACAATAAAGAAGAAAAAAAATATAACTTCGACCTTCACAGTTGAATCAGCAGTGAGGCAGTACCCATCAGGTCCAAGCAATGGGAGCTAAGGACTTACTAGGATTTCTTATATGCAGAAAGAAATGCTGTAAGTAACCAAACTTAATCAAGACTTTCCATAGATAGTCTATGAAATAAATTTTTCAGAGTAAAACATTCCGAAAACATCCCACACGTACTGGAAACAACAGCCTCTACCACATACACACAGTTACTCTAACTGCAGGTCTTAACAAAACATGAATAATCTTCAGAAATTAAATAACTTGAGATTATTTTCTTCTGTTATTACAGCAAAAGATATGAACATTTCAACTTTATCCTGCCAAACTAATGACATGCACTAGGGTAATATGATATCCATAAAGTGCAGTGTTTTTTCTCATTCAGCCTCCAGTTCACGTTTTTCTAGTCAGCTGATCACTAGCAAAGGTTCAAATACTTCCATTCATTCACTACATATTATTTACATGCTGGCATCAAATTCATACTACAGAAAAAACATGTAAGTGTTCACAAATCAAGAAAGACACCCCAGAAAGCAGTATAAACAATATTTGGTACGAAACAAGGAAGACTGCATTTTGCACGGAGGTTGAAATTGCTTAAGACTTTTCTTCCTCATCCAGATACAGTATTTGGGATATCTTAGAAAAGTATCAGTCTCAGTACCATGTAAGTTTTGTTTACTTTTAATTACTAGTGTGTCTTCAAAAGAAAATAAAATGTATTTAGATTCAAGAAATCACTCCTTTCTGCATGCCTTCACCTCTTACTCTTTAACAGTTAAGCGCCTAACCACAGTCTATTACCACTACACAAAGGATTCCCAAGCTTTCCAGCCAAATGGAGTTCTGCAAACAATTTGTTTCTCATGAATTCCAATCTTCCAAAGTCTTTAAAGATGATAAAACTTCTGCAAAAGGTACAAATTGTGAACCTGTCCATAGGATCAATTTAACTGCAAAATAATTAATTTTGCATTTCTGTTTCGCCAAAGGACGACCATCTTTCATAGGCCTTACAAATAAAAAAAGATTAACGCTGATCAGGTGACACCGTAGTAAATGATAGAAGTTCACCAATAAAAGAGTATTGCTAACTCAGTACCTGTACACAGAGATCTAGTGGAGTAATACCATTTTTGTCTGGTAAATATTTGGCTCCTCTCATCAAAAGAATTTGTGCAGTATCTCTCTGACCATGGCTAGTCAAAACAAGACAAGAAAGAGAGTTAATTCAGCATTTATGCTCTATTATGAGTGATAAATCTGGCTTTATTGTATCAAACAAGCAAAACTAACATAAGCTAGGAGAAAACAAATAGTTATGGTAAGAAACTAAGCAGTTACATGGGACGCAAAACAACATCACTTACATTCTTCTACTATCTTTCCAGGCCACTGTAGAAGCACACTGCAAAATTATGTACAGGCCATTTATCAAGCCAGAATCACACTCACTATTCAGAAATTATTCATCTTAGCCTAGCCACATGAATATGTATGAGTTGCATCATCTGAAAAAGAACTCTTTCTCACTCTAATTTACTTCACAGAGAAAGTTTCCTTCACAGAGTTCTTTGCTCATTCCTATCAGATTTAGGGAGAAATATTCTAATCGTCTTTTAACCATTACTAAAACATTAGTAGTTTGGTTTTTTTTATTGATAAAACATCTTTTCTTTTTCCACAATAGTTCAAAACATCACTCATGCCTCTGATTTCTTTCAATCAATACATGTGAATATTTTGCCCAGCATTCAAATATGAAGAGTAGTAAGTTTTACTTTTCCACTGAGTTTTTTTCACAGTTTCACTCATCTATTTATGGGTTGTATAGAACACAACGAGAAGAGAATTTCACAACTATTCCAAAAGGCCATCTCTGCCTAGAAAATAGTAAAACTAAACATTATTTATACCACCCAGCACCTTGAATACATGCTTACCAAAAGCCTTTTTTCTGAAGAAAATGAGAAATTGGTTACCAGTGATTATATGTTGACTTCATTAAAACCACACTGACACACTAGCTGGTTCACCAATATTTAGCACATATACTGACAAATGTAATACAGAAGTATCTAAAAGGTGAAATGAAAGACTAATATCAAAGATGCACAATTAGTTTTATGGATATAAGTTTTTCAATGAAGTTTTAGATTGTAAGCTAGTTTGTAGCACATCCTTTACACAAACGTACAGGAGTATATGCTGCCCTGGAACACACCAAGGCTGCCTGCACTACCAGTTCAGGAAGGGCAGAGGAAAAGTGACAATAAACAGCTGAGGGTCTCTCAGTACTTCCCAGATGGTAGTTCTCACCCATGTCCTTCCAGCCTAGGAAATCAAAAGGTTTACATAATGTACCTGACTTTGCAAACAAACGTTCAGAGTCAGCCACTAGATCTCAGAAAGGAGATAAGACTAATGGTCTGCTTGAAGCACCACTTCACTGTAACTCTAGATCTAGAGTAAGTGCACAATCCAACACCTTGAAAAGGCAGTGGTTTCTGAGTCAGTCATTGAGCATCAATATCCCTTCTCCAGCCATCACCAGCCACTGCTACCACATCTTGCTCTCTCCGTCATCTGGGACCTGTAACTTTTCTTCCTGGGTGGCAGCACAACCAACTGACAATTCTGAGATGTTAACTTCCACTAGGCACCCTATTCATTCTACCCTGCCAGCTGCTCCAACTGTTTATTTCTAGAAGAACATCACTGCTGTACTTGCAACACATTCCTTTCTCATGGAAAATCCCCAAGCCAGGGCAAGTTGCTTATTTCTTTTAAAGTGGATGCCAGTGCCAGTCCCTAAATCAAGCACCAAGGTATCCAATTAGCTAGTAGCTATTTATTCTCCCCTTCCCTTCTTCTCAACTGCCAGGAGTCAGCATACACTAACTCCAGAGATCAGGACTCCCTCAGCACAGTTCTTGGCAGGTCGCCAGGTTAGTCCACTTCTCCTTTTAACATGAAATCATAGGTGAACTATTTCACCTGTAACCAAAGCATAGGGGATTATAAAATTGTAGATGTTCTACCAAATAGCAGAAATGCTCCAATTGAAACAAAAGGTCATTTATCAGATGTGTTTACTTTTGAATAAACTAAACTGTGAGGGAAACAGAACTGATCAAAGCAAAAACATAATTTCAAGTCAAGGTTGCAGCTGTAAGGTATGTATGCACATTTCGTGTACACTGTAATACAATAGTGTACATTAAAGAACAGTAAAACTTGCCCTATAAAACAATTATTTTGAATAAATTAAAAATGCAGCCAAGTTGGTAGATCACATTTTTTTCAGAAAAAAAGTTCAGCAATAATTGGTTTATGAATCTTAGCACAGTATTTAAAAGTTAAGAATACATACCTGCAAGCAAAATAGAGTGGAGTTGCCCCGGACACATTTGGCCTGTTTATATCTGCACCACTGTCTAGCAAACACTGCACTGTCTAGAACAGAAGAAAACACCAGCAATAGAAAAGAGCAACAGAAATGTCTACTGGCTTGCAACTGTCATGCACGTCTAATTACACCGAAGAATTTAATTTTTAGTAATGAATCTCAAAATCAAAATTCTTAAACACTAGCTGGAAGGTGATAGCTGTCAGAGCTCATAAAACTTCCTTTGAGCTTTCCATTTTAATAACAATGCCTTTGATCAAACTTCAGCTAACCCAAAAGACCCCTGGAACTACAAGCTATTTAAAAAGGAAAATGGCACTTTTTAGAGAAATAAACCTCAAGTTACTGACATCCAGAAACGGCCTTACCACCAACTGAAGTTTTAAATACACACTAGAATAAAAAGAAATAAGTAAGCAAATTCTAAAAAAATAAAACATTGAGCAGACTCTCAAACGACTTTTGTTATTTTCCAGTCACATAAAGTAGATAAGTCTATAGATATTTTCTCAGAATGTGGTCTTCCAAACAAAAGCTCTGACAATGACAACAGGAAGGATCTGGGTACAAAGATAATTTTTTCTTGAACGGTAAATAATCCTGGAGACATCTGTATAATTCAAGATCACTACTCTATGTGGCTGCAATGCAGCTCAAGTAAAGCATCCAGACCCATACTCTGACAGTAAACAGTCAGCACTAATGCAAGGCTAAGCCAAAAAATTATTCACACATAACAATAAAAAAGTCTATAGAAACTTGTTTACTTCTAATGTTAAATATCTAACTGACCCAATACTGTGTTAATTTTTATTCACAGTACATTAAGATCATTTCAGACTTCAAAAGCACATAATAGCTGGTACAATTATGAATCAAACACATTTGAAAAAGGAAGAATATCTTCAAATGTTTAACAGTACATCAAAACCTGCAATAAACTATAATAGTATGACAGCTGAACAGAATACACTAAGTCCCTTGAACACACACACACACACTGAATCAGTCACCTTCACAAGAACAAATTAGTTATTCACACGGAAGTGTATGAAGTCAATACTTGAACTGCAGAGTTCTTCACACTTCTAACTGCAATCACACACGTGATTAGCCTAAAGTTTATAAAGAAAACCACACACACCACCACTGAAGCATTACCCAATTTTTTACAAATCCAATGGGTGAATAAAATTTAGAAACTTACCGTCTTGTGTCCATTTTGACAAGCTACATGAAGGGCTGTCTGTCCCATTGCATCTTCAACATCGACATTACTGACATGCTGAACAAGATCATGAAGCAATTCTGTTCGTCCATTGACAGCCAACCAATGAATCTAAGTACAAAATTATGCTTCCTTTAGAAATGTGTTTCATTATGTTTCCTTTAGAAATAAGTATTTCATAAATATGATTTTAAACTTGACTGTATTATTGTCAAAACTTTGACAAAGAGAAGCTTTGAATAATAATACCACAGCCTTAGGCACTTTTGATCAAATCTTTTGGTTCCTAAGGGCACCAGACACACAGCAGTCTTGTTTATTTACATGTAAGATGGCAAGAGCTCAAGAAAATAGTATCTTCAAGTTCTTCATTCATTTTAAGAGCACCATAAGAACCAATAGTACTTACTGCAGTCAAGCCTTCATTATTACAAATGTTGACATCTGCACTGTATTCCAGCAGCTTGCTCATACATTTCTTCTGCCTATAAACAAAAGAATATATTAAAACGCAGCCAGACAAAATCATTTACAAAGACTCAGTATCTTCTCAAGCTCCACTCACTCCAATTCCTCTTTGTACAAACCACAGTAGGTAGTTTTACTTTATAAGGAATATGGTATTGAGCATGTGAAAAAGAAGTGATCACCAGTAGCACTAGAGACTCACACAGTGCAAATACAGCATATGACAGCACATACTTTTATAGCTGAATGCTTCTGTGGAAAGTGTAGAAGTACTTAACTATCACTCCAACAGTTTCAGCTCAGCATGAACTACACTCTCAAGGCAAGAAGCTAGAGTTCAACTAATGGAACTCCACGAAGTTCATCATCGTCTGTACACCTCAGCGAACACTACAGTATACCACTAAATCATTATTTAATGAGGCACTCATCGTAACACTTCCTAAATCTTCGGCAAGTACAATAACAGCTTTAATGAAAGCAGGGGTGTTTTCCCTACCTCATGTTTTGTTTGGTCTTTTAATGCTCTCATGCTCTATGTGCTTTACCTTGGGTTTATTCTTTTCCTTTTTATTTGCCACCTCTGTCACCTTTCTCATGCCTCCTTTTCATATAAGTGTCTCCCGTGTATTTCTGCATTTCATCATGTACCACTTGGCTTCTTCTTTCTCCCTTCTCCTACAGATACCAATCCCACATACCTAAACAGTAAACAGTACCTTCTCCTCACTTGAAGTATCAGCCGTGATACAATTCAGTTACTGTAAGACACATGCTCTAATAATAGTAATACTGTCTTTTTCTTATATCAGCTGTATGTTTCCACAAGCTACAACTCAACAAATAATATCTTAAAAGATCTTTAAAAGGCGTTTCCTCACTCTTGTTTTTTTTTTTTCCTTCCCCTTTATTGTGCAAACTTTGTATTCCTTTCCTTGTAGTAAAAATTTCCTTGAAGACAATACCTGAGTAAAAATCTGAAACCTCTGAACCCTTCCAAGCCCTCCAGTGTCCTCTCTCTGAATTCTTTTCTTACTTAGCTAAGTGGAAGGTCGACACATTCCTTGGTTTGATCGCTGTCGTAAGAATCATTAAGCTCCTGCCTAACAGAAAACACTACAATGACTGACACTGAATTTCCACGTCAGACATAACTTCTTATTTACATAAAACTATTTTCTGCGCATTTAAAGTATGGATTTTAACATCCAAGTTCCCCCAAGTGTGCCATCCCTATTTTCAAAAGTAAAAAAAAGTAAAAAGTATTTTGCCTGAACTACCCAAAAATATTACAGAATGCGTCAGCTCAAGTGCATTATATGCAAAACCTTTTACAGGGTTTTAAAAATTTTTTTCTTACCCATTCCTTGCTGCTAAATGGAGAGGTGTACAGCCCGAAATGTCCTGATAATTTGGATTTGCTCCTTTTTTTAACAATAGAACAAGGCATTCAACTGATCCACAACTATGAAGAAAATAAGGAAGGGAAAAATTGTAACAAGGATATTTACAAACTGAATGTATATTAACATAAAGACATTGGCAATATTATGTACAGATTACACTCAGCAGAAAATCTTAACACAAAACCGTTTTCACCTTACAGTTCAAGTTACGCAAAGCTACAGGAAAGACACATAAATGCAATGAGAACTGACTGATCATAACTTGTACTAATGAACTCTGTACTTAGATACTATGCGATTTTCGTGACTTAGGACCCAACAGTGATTCTTCAAGACTGCCAAGTGTTTAAAATGTAAACTGTCTAAAATGTTTTACTTACTATTTCCTCTCACCTCCCTCATTTTTAATCTATTTACTGGACTAAAGTTTCCATTAAATAACAATTCTAGCATTTTTTGTTACAATTCAGTGTCTGGAAGTTACACATAAAAGTTTAGATATCAGAAAAACTCTAAAACTCATACAAATACTTCTCTGCTATTTGTTTTGAATCTGTAACTCCTTTTACTTTTCATATATAGCAGCTCTTCAGGACAATCAATGACACCAAGAACAAAGAACCTTTGCATTATGTTTATCTTACTCCTTATTTCAAGAGAAAGAGCTGATTGACAGGATAAAGAAATAGTATTTTGGCATCTATCACGACCTATCTATTGTTATTAGTCTTTCCAATGACAGAACTGCTACACAGCAACCCAAAGAAATTGAATCCTAGCCGTAGAGTAAGTCGTAAGAGATCATCAAGATGCTCATTTTAACAACCCAACAACTAGCCAGAATCCACAAACTGTGTAACACAATTTTATGGGTTTTATGATCAATAAATACAGCTTTTTAAAGATACTTCTAGATGTATGATAAAAATTTGCTTGCATTTTTTAAGTACTTTCTTAGGTAAATTTTATATAAGAGGCACGTAATTTCGAGATGGAACATTTGGGAAACGGGTGTTTCTAAAACAGTCTGCTTAAAGCTGGAACTTCTACCTTTAATATGCTCAAATACTTGCCATTTATATGCAATAATATTACTATTTCTTCTCTTTTTCAAAAACAAGCAGCACCTGCAAACAAAGTTTCTTCAAATCTACAAAGGCAAGAGTAACCCAGTTGTACGGGATACACATAATTGCTACATTTCTTGATTCTTCTACTGAGATTTCACAGAAAGGAAATAAGTATCCATCAAGACTTCCCTGGCTAAAATTTGGAAAGCCACTTGATACATGTAAAGCCCATCCTCTAAATAAGACAGGCACACTGCTAAAGAACAAACAAAATACAAAACGGAAGTGCAAAACCAAAATGTTAACTCAGAGTTTTCCAGCTTACATTGGTGCCTTAGATTTGTGGTAATACTGTCATTGTTAACTTCTGGACTGGACTCAAGTAAGTCTTACTTTGCTGCAATATGAAGCAAACTTCTCTTCACACGTCCAAATGCATAATTCACATCAAATTTTGAATTTGACAGTAGCTCTGAGACAGACCTTAAAATAGAAAAATAATTTGCATTAAAAAATAACTCGAAACATCCAAGCAAATGTAACTTGTACACTCTTTCTTACTTAATCATGATTTCTTTTTCCTCCAACTAATTTCTGAACAACACCTGATCCAACAGCTTTCAAGCACCTGCTCATGAACAGTATTTTTGCTCTTTGATTTCTTACTTGCACATAAAAAATGAATACTGACACCGGGCACTGTTTTAAATGCAAACTATTAAGAATTAGACCGAATAGCCAAATCACTTCTTTACCAATATGGAAAACAAGCATATTAATAACTTTGGTTTGAAAATTGATAATTTCTGATTTTCAACACAGACACTCTAAACAGATATCCAGTGAGCTTCCCAAATACAGGCAAAGTTCAGAAGGAAGACTGGGACGTGAAATCACCATGATTAAGTAGAAGGACACGATATACCAACAGGATAAGAAATTCAAGCCCTAATTAATTAGTCCAGGTACAATATTAGTTAAGATAAAATATTTCAAAATATGAGAAACTGCAAGTGAACCGGTGATTTCAACCTCCAGTAATAAGCTGGTCACATAATTTAAAACACAATCACAACAAGGTCTTATGTAGCAGAACAAATGTTAGTCCTGATTAGATAAATAGTTTACAGTTTCAGTAATAGCTACCACATGTTTGCCTACAAAACTCCACAGAAGGTAGCACCACTTAGCTGGCGCTATACAGCCCCCAGGTCCCAACCACTTTGAGGACAACTGGACAAGGGAAACATCTGGTCATCGGAGGAACCCTGGAAGTATCAATCTCATTGTTGAACTATTACTCCATGGCTTTCTAAGGCATCTAATGAGACTAAGAGCTTCTATGTCATTGATAAATACACAGAACTACAACCCAGTAAAAAAACAATGCTTTGTTCTTATCCTAGGACAAATTTCTCCACGTGCATCTACAGAAAAATCCCAGCTCTGGTCTATGGCAGAAGACAAAAGAGGCTTCTCAGGAAAGAATATACTAGGATGCACACAGTCAGTGACTAACTTCAGCTACAGAACATATCTCAGCAGCCAAACTCCTGAGAATGCTCTAGCAGCTACAACTCTAGCAAACGTGCTGGTTTTTCAGACCTTAAAAAAAAAAATTAAACTCTCACCTGTGTTGGTCAGCCATAACCATCGGCATTAGTGTATAGACAGCAGTTTCATTATCTGTGAAAAAAATCAAATAACTCAATTATCATAAAGAAAATTTTTACACAAAATAAACCCATCTAGCAACACTTACTTACCTTTTAAAGTGTCCATTACATCACAGTTGTTCAATAGATCATACTTTTCACTCAAGTTATACATGCTGAAAGATTCTTTATTAAAAAAAGCCACCAAACTTAGATGGAAGAGGTAATTAACAGGATTGCAATACACAAACTTTCAATGCAGCTTTTTCCTTTTACAAAGTAACAATTACTGAATTTTCAACAGAGCATCAGTTTCTTTAAATTGACAACTCCATTAATTAAGTCAAAGTATATAACAAATGTGCATTAACAAAATAAAAGTAAATAGTTCATTTTAAAAAGAAGAAAGTGTACTGTGTTCCAAGGTGAGTTCCATAGTCCTGATACCCATAAGTCTGTAAAAGTTATTTCTTTAAATTGTTACTCCATAACCATTCATTTTTGTCTCTAAACTTAAATGCCCGAATGCAATAAATTTCAGGTTTTCACATTCAACATATGAAGGCAATGAGAAAAAGCCAGAACACAAAGATCCAAGTCAATGGTGGGAAGAGAGTGACATTCAGCTATACAGCCTCTGTCAGTACTACCGCTGCACACATCAGCACACTGTACGCGTATGATGTGCTTATTTGGTCCCTTATAGAGTTTCTGGAGTAAAACATTTTTTTTAAAAAGGATAAATTTGACAAAATTTAAATGGCCCTAATGTATAATAATTATTAATATCATTGGACAATAATTACTAATAACTATTATTCATTTATAATGATTCTATTTTCTAGCTTGATGCAAACTACCCATTGTTGGGAGTACAGTCTCCAAAAACTACTCACACAGATGCCAGTTTATGACAGGAGGGACTGCACTTTCTTAGAACCCAGGTATATGTTTCCAGAATATGGAAATATAGGACTGTTCTCATAAAAATTTTATTTTGAATGTTTTCCTTATCATCTTAATTGACCCAAATACCAAAGTAGGGAAGAAATCAGAAGAGGAAGAATTAAAATAGACCCAAACAAGTATAGCTTCTCGTATCTTTTACATACCTCACTTCTCTAAGTTCACTACTTCCACTAGAGAGGCAAGCTGACATCTACTAGATATTAAAAAAAATTTGTCAGAGTTATCAAGTGGAGTCAGAGAAATCCTTATCATGCTGCAGCTATGGTATTCGTTATTATTCTTCTACAGTGCTCCAAGATTAGTCCTGTTACCCACGATCTGAAGCAGTCTATCTGCAGCTAACAAAAGAAGCAATGCTAATCTATTATTACTTTTGAACACTGAAGAGATGTCGTACTCAAATCATATTAGTTCTGTTATTTATAAAAATTAAAAAAAAAATCAATGTTGCTTACAGTGAACACTGGTGGAAGAGAAACAAGCTTGTCTAAACACCAAACAATGTTCCAGAGATGTAGAAAGCAATTCTAACCATCACCAAGTTCGAGTTTGAACTGTCTATGTATTTTTCCTTATAGCAGAGCTCCATGAGCTTCAGATAACTCCATCCCCAACTCCCACCACTATCATTTGGTTGTTAGGGGGTGGGGAAGCAGACTGGAAGGAGGGGGAACACACAAAGGGAGAGTCCTCAAAAAAAGTTTAAATAGATGCCAAGTAAAAATATCAAGTGCCATGGTTTAGATGATGGTGTTAGCATTGGATTATAGGTTGGACTCGATTATCTCGGAGGTCCTTTCCAACCTTATGATACTGTGATACTGTAATTGTGGAAAAGATTTGCTCACTTTTTTAAAATGTACCCATGATTAGCTTCTGTATATACAAATGAGAAAAAAAGATCTTGTTTGAGCAATGTTCCACAGATCTCTTGGTAGGAAGATAAGACTCTCCAACCAAAACGAAAAACAGAACTTAAGGACACCCACTAAATCTGTGCATGACACCTTTATGTATTTCCACAATCCTGCCTTATTAAAGAGACGAGATCAAAACAAAAGAAAGCCTTTAATACAAATACACTAGCACACTCTGCTGAAATACTTGACACAACCTAATTAAATTTAACTATACTGCAAGTACAGTGATCTAGAAAAACGCAACAGTTAAATATGAGTGTTTATGGAATAGTTAGAAAACTAAGTCCTTTGCTCTTCTAATAGCAGAATCCACACTGAGGAGCATTTGCAGATTTTCCCACTTTTCCTGTATAGAAATAATTAAGAGTGTAGAACTAAAGAGCTTTTGTGCCTATTTTTGGTGAACATTATCCCTATTAATAAACAACCACCTACTGACTTCAAGTAAAGTACATGACACCAGGGAGAGAAAAAACACATTGTATACCTCATGCACTTACAGAACTTACTTGTTATCTAACTTGCTTGCATTTCAAGTCGTATCCAAAGACAAAAACAGCTCCCAAAAGGCGGAGTCAGAGCCAACAAAAGGCCTAAAACCTATAGCTTTGGTTTGCTAGAGCTAGTTTTCAGGCACTGACTTTAAAAGCGAATCCATAAATTTGTGTCAAGATCTTAAGTGCCCAGAAAACACCTGATGAAGGATATTTCAGAAGAGTGATAAAAAAACAATGCTATTTCCTATGCGTAAGTCAGCTTAGGATATTCACTGGCACTGGACTCAGCAGTTAACACTTGCTTTACAAAAAAAAATTAAAATCGCTTCTTTCATAAAAGATAATGGCCTGAATTTGGAAAAGAACACAATCTTAAAGAAGTGTTGGCATCATACATGTAACACCCTTATGGCTATAGCACACGCAAAGGAAGTTAAACACCTGGATTTAGTGTCTTCTTCAGCATAAGGAAGTTCAAACATACATTTCCTAAGAGAGTACTACAACTCTTAGTTTAAGGATGGAGAGATGAATTATATGCCTTTCAAATTATTCATACGTATGAGGGGAAAACAACCCTCATAATTCAAGAGGCCAGACACAGTTCACAGGTAGCCACCATACCACATGCCATACTAGACCACTGGCAGTATTTTCCAAGCTGATCAGGTCAGCATGTTTGGAGCAAAACAGTCCAACCCAAACCTGCTTCTCAAGAAAAGTCTAGGCAGGCCTGCATGAACCTAGGGAGTGACAAGGTCAAGAAAGGAGACATGTAATAGGCGCTAAGATACACCCA
Source organism: Tapera naevia (assembly GCA_033556795.1). Taxonomy (NCBI): domain Eukaryota; kingdom Metazoa; phylum Chordata; class Aves; order Cuculiformes; family Neomorphidae; genus Tapera; species Tapera naevia. The sequence goes on from JAUMJJ010000014.1 coordinate 7,237,961, forward strand.
AAATTAGATGGCCATTCAATGGAGGTTTTCTTGGAATGTAATTTGAGACTTCAGCGACTGTAACCCATTCATCTCCTTATTTCAGTCCAGCTGTGATTTGTTTCAAATAATTCTTCGGGAATACATAGGATTGACATTCCTTCTGCACTACAGGGAAAGACAAGTACTTGTTGCAGAGGCCACTTGCACTGCCACAGGCACAATTACCTCTGAAGTGTAAGTTAATAATGGTCAAGACAGGAAGAAAACAGCTGAACTCAAATTCAGAATGGTCCCTGAGTAAATCTAAAGCAGTTGTGCTAAGGATTTTTCATATTACCACCATTAATTAATTAAACTGGTGCTACTACATTATTTCTGTAAGTCTGAGCTTACATTAACAGTATTACATCAGTTTTCGTTACTGTCATTCAAAAGCTTAAAAGAAGCAGCAAAATCTGTCAGAAATTTGTCTGTCATTTTGATAAATTTATGAGTAATTACCAGGGCAGACATCACAACTGTTGACAGATGACAATAAGGAAAGGGTGTTGCAGCTCAGTGTAGGGAGAAGTCCATGTGCAGCAGCCAGAAAGTCCAAACAGGAAACACATAAAGAAAACAGATTATCATCCCTTTCCTCCACCACGGGAAATGAATGCTGGCTGACAAACAGCCAAAGAATTCATCTGTAAAAATAAACCCTGAAGTAAGCAAAACAACAGACCATGACTCACAAGAACAGAAACTTTTGTACAAGCAAAAGCTTTGGTAGGACTAGTCTTCACAGAGGCTGGAACACTAAACTATTTGCTATGAAAGCCTGAAGTCCATTCCAATATGCTAGCACCCACAAGAAGTAGTTTAGAGCCAAAAAAAAATAAGCTGAGACCAGTGACAGTGACTTACAACTGCTTTTCAAACAAAATTCAGCACTATAAAAAGAACAAACTCACTAGTGTCATCACTAGTGTGTCATCAGCAGAGCATCTAAGGAAGGATTTCAAACCAGATAAATTCAGGCTGAGAGAGTTGGGGTTGATCAGCCTGGAGAAGAAAAGGCTCCAGGGAGACCTTATAGCAGTCTTCCAGTACCTGAAGGGGCTACAGGAAAGCTGGGAAGAGACTTTTTACAAGTGCAAGTAGTGACAGGATGAGGGGGAACGGCTTTAGACTGGAAGGGGGAAGATTTAGACATTAGGAAGAAATTCTTCACTGTGAGGGTGGTGAGGCACTGGCGCAGGTTGCTCAGAGAAGTTGTGGATGCCTCCTCCCCTAGAAGCGTTCAAGGGCAGGTTGGATGGGGCCTTAAGCATCCTGGTCTGGTGGAAGGTGTCCCTGCCCATGGCAGGGGGGCTGGAACTGGATGGGCTTTCAGGTCCCTTCGAACTCAAACCATGTTATGATTCTATAAAAAGGGGGGCACCCGCCTGCGACAGACACCGCGGCGAGACTCCGGGGGGAGGCAGAGGCCGGGAAGTGGCTGTTGTTATCACCATTAAAAACAAAAAAGCCTCTCGGCAGGGGAGGAAAGGAGACGGTTTCCATTCCCCCGAGTCGCCTCGCCGGGCAGGGGTACAAGACGGCCTCCGGCTCAGCTCAGCCCCACGGGGATGGGGAAGCCGCCGCGGCCCCGGGACCACCGCCCCGCCGGCTGCGTCTGTCTGTCGGTTTGTTTGTGTCTGTGTCGCGGGACCACCGTCCTGCCGGCTGCATCTGTGTCTGTGTGTACCCAGGGACCACCGCGCCGCCTGCTGCGTGTCTGTCTGTCTGTCTGTCCCGCCGCCCCGCCCCCTCTCCTACCGTCCGGCAGCTCCACGGTGCGGGCGCGGCGCAGGGACCTCGTCAGCCGGTTGAGCTGCTCCATGGCTCTCTCCATCCTCGGGGCGCCCAGCCTGGAGCCACTGACACCCCCTGTCCCCTCAGCCCATGACGGCAGCAACGCTCAGAGCCACCCCACAGCCCCCACCGGGCCCCGACCGCTCTGCGCATGAACAGCGGCCGGGGACAGCGCGCGTGCGCGGGGCGGGACTGGCGGAGTGGTGCCAGTCGGAATGGACGGGCTCGCGGAGTTATGGTTTCATAGAATTATAGACTGGCCTGGGCTGGAAGGGTCGTCCAGCCAAACCCCCTGCAGTGAGCAAGGACATCCTCAAAAGAAGCTTGGCCAGAAGGGCAAGGGAGGTGATTCTGCCCCTCTACTCTGCTCTCTTCAGACCCCACCTGGGGTATTGTGTCCAGTTCTGGAATCCCCATATGGAACTGTTGGAACGGGTCCAAAGGAGGGCCGCGAAGATGATCAGAGGACTGGAGCACCTCTGCTATGAGGACAGGCAGAGAGAGTTGGGGTTGTTCAGCCTGGAGAAGAGAAGGCTCTTGGCAGGGGGGACCTCATAGCGGCTTTCCAGTATCTGGAGGGCTGCTGGAAAGCTGGGGAGGGATTTTTACATAGGCAAATAGTGTTAGAAACAGTGGAAATGGCTAAAAATTGGAAGGGGGAAGATTTAGATTAGACATAAGGAAGAAATTCTTCACAATGAGGGTAGAAAAACAGTGGCACAAGCTGCCCGGGGAAGCTGTGGATGCCTCTTCCTTGGAAGTGTTCAAGGCCAGGTTGGATGGGGTCTTGAGCATCCTGGTCTAGTGGGAAGTGTCCCTGCCCATAGCAGGGGGATTGGAACTGAATGATCTTTAAGGTCTCTTCCAACCCAAACCATTCCATGGTACTGTGATCTTCAACTGGATCAGATTGCTCAGAGCCCCATCCAACCTGACCTTGAATGTTTCCAGGGATGGCACACCTACCACCTCTCTTGGCAACCTGTTCCAGCATTTCACAACCCCCCAGTGTGAAAAATTTCTTCCTAATAGCTAATATAAAATTCTCTTCTTTTAGTTTAAAACTATTGTCCTTTAGTGTATTGCTTTTCCCCATCTTTCTTATTAGTCCGCTTTAAGTATTGAAAAGCTACAATAAGGTCACCTCGAAGTGTTCTCTTCTCCAAACTGAACAACCCCAACTTTCTCAGCCTTTCTTCATAGTGGAAAGTCACACTGGTTTACTTAATTTGCTTTTTTTCCTAGGGGAAAAACAGGATAGAGGACATAGATTTTCAAAATCCATGGAATGCAAGTATTTAAACATGTGCTTGTTGCAGTTTTGGAAAAAAAAGCCAACTGTTTTTTGAAATCGTGGCCCTGCCAGTGTGGCTTCTAGGCCTTCATTTCCCCAGAGCCAGAGGCGGTAATGGTGCCTGGCAAAGGCACCAGGGCAGGACGGGGCAGCTCTGCCATCATCCCTAAAATTGCAGGCCAGACTGCATATTTGTTTAGAGAACCCCCAGGCCAGGGGAAAAGGGGGCTTTCACCGGCCAGACCCTAGGATGTTTAAACCTGAGGCCTTACTGAAAATCAAGAAGGAAGCGCATAGCAACGATGAAAATTGTGATCAACTCTACTAGTGTGTTTAAAGTAAACACAGGAAAAGGAAAATTTAGGACCTGTAGCCTAAAAAAAAAGTGAACAGCATTTAATGACAAGAATGATACATGGTGTAAGACGTGAGAGGCAAAAGACAAATGCTGATATTATTTGTGAATTCTTTTTGTGTTTAACTCATCACTCCCAATTACAAAAAAATAGGCAGATAAAGCATTTGAATCCAAGGAGAAACTGTTTGCTCCAAGAACAAGCTAAGGAAAGATCAGTTAGGTGCTCTCAAGTCAGCTGCGTGTCATGAACTTCCTCCTAAGACTTGTCAAGACCTTACTGAAATGGACTCATGGACAACTGGTGGGGTTTGAAAAGAGCAGGTCTAGTACCTGCCAGTGTGGAGGAGGAAGAACACAGGGATTTATCATCAAGTCCCTTTAAGTTGAATTCCAGTAAAAATGCCAGAACAAAAACTGTAGACAGCTAGAACGTGCAAGGAAACAACTGCCAGCATGAATCTGTCAATTTAGTTTGTCTTCTGACAGGGTGATATATGCTGTCAAGTGTGAAGAGGTATTCAATGCCAGGTATTTTGGCTTTAATCATGCCTCAGGTGTTACTTAATATAATCTTGGGAAGCCAGGGAAGTATGGGTTACACGAACATGCTGTAAAGTGAGAATGTAAAAATGGAGAGATAATCATACCCCAAAAAGTTGTTGTTAATGATCTACTTCCAAATGCAATGAAGTGTGTGGAAATCTACAGGGATCTGTCCTGATTTGACTTCGCATAATGGTTTCATTTTTTCCTTCTGTATAATATTTCAGTGAGATAATACCATAACATGATGGGTGTGGGTGCATTCTGACTCAGTCGCTAAACGACCGACTTCCACAACTAGGTGTAGAAACCAGGTCAAGAATCACACTGTGCACGCCTTGTTTTGTAAGAGGATGTGTTCATCACCCATCATGGTCAGACACGAGAAGTCAGACTGGTCTTATGTGGTATGAGAGTTCTTACCTGGAACAGCATGTGCTCACTTCTGGCATTTTTAAATCCATGCAGATGCTTTTGCAGATCTCCATAAAGAGCAAATGTGCCTATCCTAGCTGTGTTCCCAAAACAATGCTTTCTACTTGTTCACAGGGTTCTGCTATCTGGATCTTGCTACAGTTTTCCCCTTCCGTTCCAGACCTGCATGATATTGTTGCCAGAACAATATTCACCTGCATCATTTGTACACAACTCCTTCTGTAATTGTCCTGTACATTTTTTTAGAACATAAAAATTAAATATTTTTTTTAATATTGTGTGAAATATGATTTATTTTACTACAAACACTTGATGGAGTAGAGGAGCCCTTTTTACAAGAATATTAGTCCAACTTAAGTTTATCCCATTTCTTCTGGCAGATAACGGAAAAAGCAGTAGGGTATAAATGAGGTGTCATCACCTTAACGATGGTTTTGAAATCCATCCTTTGTCACAGTCTACATCTACTGGTCCAAAACATTCTATAGTTGCCTTTTTCTCTTTCTTGTTTCATTGATATTAGGAAAGAAAAAGGATCAACTACAGAACATCTCCATCCTTAAAGTGTTCCTTAGAAAAATGTGTATTTGAATTCTATTTAAGTAAAATAAATCGTATAATGCAATTCTCCCCTCCTCAGTCTGCTTCTATAGATGAGTTGGCAATACTTCACATTCACCTTTGCTGAGGGCTGCTAACACTGCTCATGGGAACAAACAGTATTAATGTACTGTTAAACATTGATGAACTGTGAGTATATCAGGATTTTTCCTTTTATTCCAAGTTTCAAAGAACTAGGGTTGTTCAAGGGTCAAGAATAAAGCTTACTCCAATTTCTAAATGGTCTTACTAGAGTATAGGATGAATCAAATGACCTCTTGAGGTCCCTTTCCTTTTATGTGTGTGTGATTCTGGATGTACCTATTAGTAGAACCACAACATGTGTGAACAACCATTGTTCACCTTCACTCATTATTGCAATCAAAGACTAGAAAAGCAAGGAAACTTGAGAATATATGTCCTTTCTAAGGGAACGTCTTTAGGCCCTCTATGAGCGCAATGATATTTCAGGGGTACACCACTGCGACGGAATGTATTTAGTGGCATCTTTTAAGAGAACCAAAATAAAGGTCTGGAACAAAACAGAAGCATTAAGGGTATGCAATTAGTTGCAAAACATTATAAATTCTTAGGTATTTAGCTTCCAGTTCAGTGCTAAATGCAAAATATATCAAGGGATGCATGTTTCAAAGTTAAAGGATTATTTACAGCAGTGATATAAAATCCTTAGCAAGCTTTATTTCAAATGGAGAATGCTTTACAATCAAATATTGACTGCACTGTGATCTACAGTCAGCAGGATGAAAATGCTACTAGAGAGTAGGTAGACAGCAAAGAGAGAACAACAAACTTCAGCCAGAGTTTCTTGAGTTTATTGTGGTTTATAAGATTTTTCTTAGTTCTTCTTGGCAAACTGAATGGACAGAAGCAATGGTTACTACTTTCCATGTTGTCACAAAATGCTCAAGAAAGACGGGAAGGTAAATACGCAGTACCTAACTAATTTCACTAGCAATAAGCTGCACAACCTCCCAAACTGAAATACAAGGTCTTCCTCAACCAAAACGCAAGGTCTTCCACTGGTCTGCTATCCAGAAAAAGAGGTTGGGTTTCATCAGGGTAGGAAAAATAAGACCCTTTTCCTGACACATAAGGGAAGATCATCAGCCAAGCAACTACATTTGCTCCTGCATTTTTTGATCCTATTTCAGTTTTTTTTGAGAAAACTCATTCTACTTGCCATGACTGATCGGATAGGACATATTGATGGGCATTTGCAGCTTTAAAGCCTTATTCTTTCTACAAGAAAAAGCATCTCCTGAAGCCTAACAACTTCTTTGGTTGATGAGTGTATAAAAATTGCAGGAAGGAAAATCCAGTGGAGGCCAAATAGCAAATCAGGTAGTGGTAACGTGATCTCAGTAGTCAGTGTCAGTGGTCACAAATTTCAGTATCACTTTCAGAGCCTGATTTAAACTCCAGTCCACTCAGCTGGTTTTAGGGCTGCATAAATGGTAAGGGCTTCTCTTTTTAGTTGTCTACTTTATAGTAGACTTCATCACCCAAAACCAGCTCAGCTCAGCTCTATGATTGCTTAGTATATCCTGGGAAATTCCTACTTGAAAAGTGAGCTTTTCTGGTGTTGTTGCTGCTGTCTATGCCTATATTGACTACGATGGAGATTTATGCACCTGCAGGTGGTAATTAATTCATCTAGTTTTGAAATTGATATTATACAGGGATGTAGCATCTTCTGAGGTGTCTGTAAGACATCTATAGTAAGATTAGGTCTCCAAGTGAAGACTTCTAAGTGACTAAAATTAGGTGAAAGTAGTAAAGTTAGCTAAAATTCATTATACCATGACAGGTATCATCAATAATATTTCTAAACTTTATTAACTTCCTTGTCTTCCTTGCTGTCAAGGAAAAAAATGTCATCCCAAGGAAAGGCTAAGATTCACATTTTAGCACTTACAGCTTTTAAGTCATTTGCTTGTTGAATGCAGTCAGCGGAGTTCTCTTCAAGGCTGAGATAAGCAGACACTAATATATCTATTCATTGCATGCCCATATCTAAAGATGTCATGTTCAACTGCCTAAAAGCAGTTAGTCAAATTTGCCTTTCACAGTGAATGAAATCGAATCAATTATCGGTCCTGCAAGAGAAACGCTGTCCCCAGATTTTACAGGAAGTTCATTTCCTTGAGCATTCTCAGGGGAGATGAGAGGAAAGTGCTGTTTCTTTTCAAAAAGATAATACCATCAAAACAATTAAAACTGTGGAGCTTGTGACAATTATTTTCCTATGAGCAAAGTCTTCTTCAGAGATAAAAATTATTTTATTTTCAGGATTTGGAGGAAAGCAGGTTGTTGTCAGAATGGGAATGCATTATTAAGTAAAAATAAAAACCTTCAGATCTTTTACTCTTTTTTTCCTCTGCACATTCTTCACACAGACATAAAAAAATTTAAGTACTTTAAGCTAGTTAGACTACAGCATAGAAGAGAGAAATTGATATTGATATTTCTGTTTCTAAAACCCTGCAGAAATTTGTGGCATAAAGGTTTCAGTGGAACTTGAATCTCACTTTTTGTTGCATCTTGTCTATCGTTAGATTGCTAGGTCTTAGAAAGAGTCTTCTCTGGACAGTGCTGAGCCCATGCATCCAGTCCTAAATTGGACCTTTTTGGCATCACTGGATGCCAAAATACAGGAGTGAATTCAACAGCTATATTCTGTCATCTCCTTTTACCAAAAAAAAAAAAAAAAAAAAAAAAAAGGATTCTGCTAAAGTTCATATTCACTTTAGGAGGCCCTATTCAGTTACTCGCAAACTATGAGACAGGACTACTTGAAAAAAACTATTAAATCTCTTCAGAAAGGAAAAATATAATTAAATATTTACAAATAGGTAAAGGAGTATCTTTTCCTATTTTTTGCCTGTCACTCATGCTGAAAGAAGAGATAGCATGTTTGATCAAGGAATTAACTAAAAATTTAACAGATTATGATACTTTTATGGGATATTCCAGATAGACCCGCATGATGTGTTGTACTTCTTCTTGCAAGTCCATTAGGCTTGGTTCCCTTTTGTAGCAGTGGACTCATGAGTGCAATTTTTATCCTTCCTGAAAGCTGCTCTGCCAGCAAAGATTTTCTTCTCCACTGCATTGCAGTATTAGGAGTCAGCACATCTTCAGAATGTGGCTTGGAGCCATTTTCCCCAAAAGCCACATGCTCCTTGTGGGCTAAGACACTTCTTCTGAACACACCAGCAGACTGAGGTTGGAAGCTGCCTGCATCTTCTGTGCGAAAACTTGCGTGTGCTGGAGATGAAGCTGTGTAACAGAGTACCTTTGCAGAATTACAGTAAAGATTAACTTAATTCACAAATATCTACTTTATCTACCTTCCTCTTTCCCATGTTACCGTAAAAGAACTGAATACATTCAAAGAAAACAAGTCTGTGCTACTTACCCTCTCTTCTTGAGAAGTCTGGTCTTACTGCTGGATACATGCTCTTAGGAACTGAGGAAATCCGATCAAGCCACTCCAGACAGATGGCTGTGCATAAGCCCAGTTAAAACAATGATGAAGGATCTATATGTATCTCTGTGAATACCATTGCTAACGCAGCTGTATGTCTGTCCTGTACACTAATTCATACAGCTGTATGTACATCTGACCATGTAAAATGCTACTGCAATAAGACTTACAGTAACCTTTTCAGGACATATTGGCTGTGCATCATTAGATAGATAATCTTTATACATGAAATCTTGTTTTTCCAGATGCTTTTCAGATCCTAAAATCTATCTTTATCCTTGTTATCAATAGTACTGAGGGTAAGAAAGTGTTGCATCAATTTTATCTGTTATCTAGACTGGAAATCAATTGTTCCATTTGCATATCCATCTTAAAAGCAATCAGTGAAACCTCATTTTGTTGTCAATGGAATTTATAAGATGATAATAAAAATATGGATTATGACCATATTTATTTCTACTGTCCAAATGAAATGTGAACTTGACTGAGTTTTGTGCCTTGTTACTTGTGTCATAGGTAACAAAGCAGTAATAGAGAGTGTAGTAATAATAATCATAATCATAATCATCATCATCTTACGAAATAAGATCTATTATTTCTATGTCTTGTATTATTTTTGAGAAATATTACCCTATGTAAAAATATGCTAGTTTTTTAATCACTTTGTGGGATTTCTTAAAACTATTTCAGTATCTTCTTTTAATGGACAAACTTAGTTCCCTAAATAATACTGAAACCCATGTTCTAGAAGAGAACTAAATGTGTATATACTTTGACTAGTTTCTTTCCATTTTACCATGAAGAGATTTCATCAAGGGGGAGAATTCACTCAAAGAAGGCTCTGAAAGTGCTGGAGTCACTTTGATTCTGACAGTTGACAGGTAACTAGCTGTGGGTTAGGACATCAGAGAAACTCCCTATGATTTTTTCTGGTTTTATTTTATCTAAGTTGTTGAACTATTGAATTCTTTCTTCTATTTATTTCCTGTTTCTCTATATGAGCTACACTAAATCCTGGTTTCTCTTTCTGAGACTTATGATAGTGCTGCAGAAGAGGTACAGCACTGTACCTCTTTAATTTCTTTTAACTCTAATTAGAACCTAACATAAAGTTTAAAATGGTAGTGTCTATTTTTATGACCCACATTATTTACAATGACTGTCAGCAACATTTTTAAACTAAAGGACCATCAGTTACAGTTTGTGCAGCATCCATTTCTATTCTCTGTGGAGCAGTTAGTACTACTTGACGCCTACCTACGTTTCCTTAAAGCTGAGTTACTGAAATTTCTCAGTAAATAAAGTGTTCAGTCTCGTAGATATGTTTTTTTAACTATCTCTTTGGCTGATACATCCATGCTCCTGGTGTTGTAGTTCTGCTATATTTCTGCTACATTTCTGTTGTATTTTTTGAAAGGAGTTTTACTGTGCCACAAAACAAATCCACAGTGCTCAAGGATTAGAGTGAAGCTACTTTGAACTGTTTACATAATGTCATAGCCCTTAACTTACAATACCTTTACTGGAGCTTGAAAAGCTTACAGCTGTATCTCATATTTAGAAAACAGTATCACTCTTCTTCTAGTAAAATCCATCTTCTGCACAAAGCATAACAAACAGTAAGTAAGACAGAGGCACAAGCCTTTGTTCTCCTATTTCTTATGCCACTCTCAGCATTAGCCTAGGTGGAATCACTGAAGACCTGGCTATTTAAACATCTGCTTGGACAGTAAGAAGTCAGCAATTATTCTGTCCTTGCCTGTCTAACTTAGGTGGTGTCATTCTTGTAAGGCTCTTGGTGTCTGTCGTGTTTTCCCTGCCAATTAGTTAGTTGTACTTTCAACTTTATTCTGTGCATCTGCAGTTCTCTACAGGTGCGAGGGCTTTTTCTCCTCTAGAAAATTGGGGCAATTTCTTTATATTCTCTTATGCTTCTAGAACATACATGTTTACAATTCTGCAGTAGTAGACTTAAGGTCCTGTAATTCATTATCTCTATACTAAGTAGAGATCACAATAAGGACATCTGCAAGGTGAACAATGCCAAAAAGAATTAATTACATTACGTTCTGAACAACAACCTGAACATATTAAATGAACACTAGAAGTAATTATTTTGTTGTATTTGCTGCAAATTTAGACTGAGATTTTCAGTATCTATCTCTGTGTCTGGTCCTCATTAACATTGCAAAAATTGCATTCAGGCTGACACTATTTGCTGTCATTCTAAAATTTATTCCAGAAATGCAAGAATTTATTCTAGAAATTCAATTCTAGACAAGCAAAATCTATTAATTTGTTCCTGATCAATTAATTTCCTTCTTGGCAGTGTATTAAAACTGAGCTAATTTTAGTTGTTGGGAGCATTCTGTCACTCAGAAATGTTCAAAGGCAGGCAATCTTTCTTTTCTAAAGCAAATAAATAAATGAAGTATAAACACATGACAAAATACTGGGTTGATCTATCCTTACTTAACACAATAATAACTGCAGATAACTGATTTGCTGTTTCTTTGTCCCTTGCAGCTGATACTGTACCGCTGGACTCCCAAACGTCCTGTACAATATTGCTACAGAACTTGTTGATGCCTATGAACAAGCTAATAAAGCATCAATAGGTGATCAGAAAGTTTCAGATGAACATCCAAATTACTTTCCATCTTTGTATCAATGTATTGCAAATTGCAAATTGCTATCTAAGAAAGAAACTTCTACCTTTAAATTCAGTAAAAATGTGAAGAAGTAGCCTCATATTATAGAACCATCCTTGAGATTTAAAAAACAATGTAGTAATTGCTATACTGTTTGAACTGACAATAATAGTATTTCATTCTCTGAATTGCTCCTATTCTGCAGACATTGGAGGTCTGTTTTTGAAATTTACACCACAACAAAATACGCGATGAAAAGCTGGGGAGCCCAGAAGTGCTCCCAGTAATTATCTTGACTAAATATTATGCAAAAGGCAGGCCTCACTACACACATTCTGCTGGACACTGATGGCTTTTAATTTACAAAAGACAGAACATCATTTGAGGGATTTTCAAACTAAAGTATACTCCCTTGTTACTCTAGCTAATGCCTTTAAGTTTTTTTAGTGTTCTAGGATAGGATTGCTATGAGCTTTGGAAATATTTAAGTGGATAAATACCAGCATGTAAACAGAGACATGTTAAAGAGGGCTGTGATTGCAGTTGTAAGAATGCTTTTGCACATTAGCAGTTCAAAATCATAAAGCTCTGAAAAAAACTGGAAGCAAATTTTGATACTAGCATTACTTCTTTTCTCAGTTTTCTCTTGGGGTTACTGAGTAATTCTCAGAATCACATAGCTAATATATAGTCGTATAGAGATGTTCAACAGCTACTTAAGCCAAGGGAGACGTTCTGTCTTTCCTAAGAAACTCGAGCAGAAGGCGGCATACAAAAAGCAACCACAAGATGTCAGCCTTAATGAATTACAGCAGATTATTCTGATTGACTCCTTACCGATAAGTAATTAGATAGGTGAAAACTATCATGTTGAAAATTTGAGGAGAAAGTAATCTAAGAGTAATATTCCTATTCAGAAACATATTCAGAAAAATGAATTATCACCTCCAAATATAGTCCCTATACACCTTTTTTTCTACTAGAAAAAAAGCTGAAGATTTAACCCTTCTGCTTTAGACTCACGGGGAGGACATAGCAGCGATTTGTCCCTCCCTACTTGCCCTGTTTTTTACACTCTTTCTGTAAGTATCTGCTCTCAGATCTGGGGTATCAGACTAGGTGAATGTTCCATGCTTTATAAAATGAATGTGTTCTGGTAGAGTGTTTCAAAATTTAGGAGGGAAAATGTTTTGGGGTGTTAAAGCTTCTTCTTGATGCACCACTTACTATAACAGTATCCTTTACTTATAGTAATCCTTTGAAAATATTAAAACTAAATAATGTAAAGGATGAAAAGTGATTGTTTCCTTTTCCTCTCAGCTTCTGTCTTGTAATTTGTTTGGAATCTGTCTGGTTTTTGGTACAACAGCAGTTCCTTCCTGTGTACTTTCTTCTCTGAAAAGCAGCTAGACATATCGACCACTACCACAGTCACAAGGGATATAGAATCTTAGACTCAGGAGTTTGCATGCATTGATTTAGTACTCATCAATTATTTTGTAATGAGTACTACTAGAGAAATACAAAATGTCAGCAAGATAATGAAATACCAGAACTGATCTATAGATATATCTGACATAGATACTTTCTACAGAAAGTCCAATGCTTCCAACATACAAAAATCAAATTTTCAGACCAACCAGTTAATTATATTTTTCAACATTTCTAAACACATTCTGTTAGAATTTGCCATTTAAAGAGCTTGTTCATGTCACAAAATTGATCCGTGTAACTCCCCAGTTCTTACATCAGAAGATCCTAGAGCACTTGGTTTCATGGGTGGCTTTGCATATAGTCAGCACAACCCGAGCTCAAGTTTCATTGAAGACAGCTAATAGAGTTACTGCATTCTATTAAAGGGAGTTTTCTTTCTTTGCCTGAAGCTTAATCAGCTTCCTAAATGTTATTCACTTGTTCACCTGCTTTTAGTATATGACCTTCCAGTTTTAACATTTTAAGACAAAGTTTCTTTCAACATCAGTTTTACCCATTGACAGTGATGATGATAGATGATACATACCTTCCCCTCATGGCAAGACGCTAATTCACTATCCATTTCCTGCCCTGCATTCCTAAGCTTACCCATCACATTCCTTATCTTCCTATTCTGCCACTTTACTTAGATTTTAAAAACATGTCCACCCACAACCATTACTCTCATCCTTCTCTGCATCAGCTTCCAATATCCTTTCAGGTCTTCAAAACATGCATTTAAAAGCAGAAAATAAACCAACCCAAAGAGACATGCAGAGTTACCAGTTTTCTGTTGCAGTTTCATTTTCTTCTTTGCGCTAGAGTGTATCCCAGAGGACAGGATGTGGTTTAGTAGTGTGCCTAAAGAGCTAGCCAGGCAAATGGGGATGATATGTACTTTAAGATAAGGTTTCTTTTTAAAAGCAAGGCCACGAAAGGATATGATTCTTGATGTTATCTTGTTTTCAGCTTAAAAAAAAAAAAAAACATAAAAAGTTGGTTTTCCAGATTTCTTTTTTTGTGTTTTCCTGTATTGCCCATGAAGCCCATATTTGGATTTAGAAATTTTCAGACCTCAACATCTTCATCACCCATTTTTTTCTCCTTGAATATAGTCACATGACAAGGTTCCTGTGGCTTCCTCCCTTCTTGAAGCACTGTATTGTACAACAATGGACCTGTTGAGGGGCAGAGGCACATACCGCTGGTTGCTCCTCAACCTTGTGGACTCCCTTGTCTGCCTTGCTGTATGCAGCTGGTTGGTTGGCCTTTCAGCTGCACCTGACTTACAGGATCCTGGAGCCAGAAAACAGATGCAGGTTGGCCCATGAGTATGTCCTGGAGAGAGCTGACTGGGATTGCTTGGAAACATGGTTTGGGAATATGGGCAGGGGAAGGTTGAACATCAGTTTTAAAGAATTATTTGACATATCTAGGAAAGGTCATTCATTCTGTTACTCTCTAAATGCCTGAAAAACCTGAGAGCACTAGGACACAAGTAGTAATGATAATAACCCGTGACTTTATTATTATTTTTTATTCTAGTACTTTTTGTTTCTTATATCTATTGTTGTTCAGAGAGGTTGGTCATTGGGTTGTGTCTGTTGCCAAAGAATTCAACTTTATAAGTGAAAGCAACTTTGTAAATAAAGAGTTAATCATCTAAAACAAATATATGATTGGGGAAAATAGCTGTATAGAATATCCAGTCTTAATACTCTTGCTTATGTCATCATTTGATTAACTTCCTTGGAGAAAAGCGAGGGTGTGGATCCTGGGAAGAGAGGAAGGGGTGTGCAGGACAAGAAGCAGAATGTTTTTCATCACTCTGAGCTATTATTTCAGGCTGTTACTCATTTCCCTCTAAGGGATCTTTGGGGCCATCTAAGAGAAATCACTGAGATGGATGGTCTGCTTCATACAGTTTGGAAAAACTCTCCCGATTTATTGGTCAGTTCTTGTGGAGGCAACGCAGGTATGAAAAGATTAATCCATGGAAAATGAAGCTATGGTAAAAGCAGGCATGGTAAATTGCTAGGAGGCATAGCCATACCCAAAAAGTGGCAAACAGACACAGGCCATTGTAACTTGGGTTACAGAAGCGAGGAAAAGTGACTCTCCAGCAAGTTATTGCCTGTAATGTACATGGGATGCCAGAGAGGGCATCTGACAGCAAAGTGTGAGGGCTTGGCACGCCTGTGAAGTTAGTGGTCTTGTGGGACAAGAAGACGGGGAGTGCACAGGAAACAGCAGTGGCAGAAGGCTACAGGGAGGTAAGTACTACAGAGGAGTTGAATTTATTGCCTACCGCTGTCTTCCAGGGACTGGAATGAGTTTCCCCATGAACAAAACACTACCAGCAGAGCCCCATGCTCAGGCCACACATCCTGGTTACATTGTAGGACTGCATGGATCACTAGGACCATCGTCTGTAGAACTCGCCCAGAGGGATGGAGCAGAAATTTCAGTTTTGTACATATGCAAGAAGGTTTAGGGCACAAGGTCAAGAGCCCTCTGAGTCATCCCATAAAAACTGATAAGGCAGCCTAGCACTCACAGACTGTGCTTGGCTTCTGCTTCGCTTGGCAAGTTTCGCATCTGACACAACTTAAATCAACCTTTGCTGGAATAAGCCACATGTGATCTCACATTAACAATGTACTGTGTTACCTACACATAAAAATATAGAATATGACAGACAACTAGGATGCTTTCAGCTCTTGTAATGACCTAGTTTCTGACTGTTCATAAAAGCAGGAAATAGCTATTTAAATCCGGAACTTTGATTTTCATACCATACCTAAATAATTAATCAAGCAACAAAAATTATCATCTAAACATATTCATGTACAAAGATACATACAACCATGTATATACAAGAGAAATATATTTTTTTTTGTTTTCAGTCCTCAAAAAATTTCCTCAATAAAACTAGAATAGAGGCTGAAAAATATTTTTTGTTAGATTTCTATTTTCAGTAAGGATAATGAGCAGAATATTCTTCCTTGTGAGTAAAGGAATCAGAATCCAGCCATAAAGGAAGTAATATCTATCTATTTACATATAACTTATGCCCTTATGTAAATATTTAAATAGAGCATTAGGAACATATCTATTCTGAAGCAAGGCCAGATTTGTGTACAGATATGCATGGTAAAAAAGTTTTATTGTGTTATTAAGCAAAATCTGATTTCTGGATAGGCTATCTCTGTATAACTTGTGTACTCCAACGGTTTAATGTCTGTATCTAATCCTGATTATTCCTAATCTTAAATCAGAGGAAGTCCTCCCCTCTTCCATAACCTGCTCTTGATTCTTGGATTACCTTATAAATACTTAATTGCTTATTAGCATGAATCATCCCCTTTAAGTATATGTTCTACATGGACTGGGCATATTTTTCGTTTTCTCAATCCTTAATGTTTCTGTCTTATGCTATTATGTCTCATAGGTCTTCTAGGTATATGCAGAAGAAAGCAATTGGACTCATCTAATTTCCAAACATTTTTCTCCTGCTCAAAATATAGAACAAATACAACATCATAGATTTGGGAGGACTTGCGCCGACACAGCATAGACACTGCTGTGCTGATCCTACCCACCAGTGAGCTTTTCTCTGTATGAGTAAATGTGTGCCTGGGACTGTTGCTGGGCACTGGAACTGAAATGTCTGTATTGCTAAATTGTTGAAGGAGTCCTTGGATGAGTTTTGCCCAGACACACCTCTCCCAAGCAATTTCCAATCATAGCTCAGAAAATGGCCAAGGCCAGGGGCCATTTCTAACAGGGTACGCATATGGCTGCCCACATTTAGAAACAAGGGTTAACACTGGCTGGTTTCGTCAGGCCCAGGTAAGTACTAGTTTAAGTAATTGATTAGGGGTCCCATTCCTTCATGGATGAAATGTGAGTCCATTTTATTTTGAAGGCTGATGATGGCTCCTAAAGAAAGTCGGACACTAGGTCTGATAGAAGGAAACCCAACCCAGGCATGATCCCAAGCAAGGCATGATCTCCACCCAGGCACCGCCTCTTCCAAGGGCAGGCAGCAATGATGCCCTATGATATTTGCATGGGAGAGCACTCAACACAGAAGAAGGAATAAAATGAAAACACAGTAAAATGAACCACTAGATGCTGTGGGCATTTCTGCCCACTCACCCAGCTCAGAAAGGATACAAAAGCATGTAAGGGATGGTTGAAGTTATGAAACTGCTCCCATCTAGAAGTTTCTAAATACTCAAAGACAAAGCTGGGGGTGAGGATAAAGTTATAACAGAGCTCTATGAAGTCAGGAATAGCACAGAAAAGATGCACACAAACCGACTATGGAACATCAAGCGAAATTTCCTGGCAGCAAGCTGAGTGCAAACGAAATAAAGGATTATTTCATACAGCACATAGGAAACTGGAACTAATTGCCACAGGACCTTGTGGTAGCCCGAAGTATAGATGAGTTCAAAAGGCAGCTAGAGAAGCTCCTAGGAAAAAGTTCAACAAAGGCTGTTAAACACAAAGTCATGGATACAACTCTGACTCTAAAATGCCAGTGGACATGACCAGGAGAACATCACCATATGTTTTAATATGCTTTAATGAATCATTCCGCTCATTCCTGGAGATGAGGACACTGGGGTTTATGTTTAAATTAGTAAAATCATCCTTATTTTCTATTTCCCAAAAGAGTTAATTACTTAGTTAATTACAGACTTAATTGTTAATTATTGCCAGGCCATAATTTGCATTGGCTGTTATATAATGACTTTCCACTGGTTGTTTCATACAATGTCAGTCTGCTTCAATGTGTGTTAATTAATGCAATTACAAGTTATAGTGCAAACACTATTTACATATTTCTCCCATAACTCAAACATTTGCTTCTTAAACATGACTAATCAAAAATGTATACATCTATGATATAATCATCTTAGTCAATTCATGTCCATCAACTAGAGCTTAAATACAAATGAAAATTCAAGTTGGCCTTATCCAAAAAAATCTTTGGATTGGATCTTTGCCCTATTAGATGACTTCGAGGAAGAATGACAGCCTTCCGTCAGATACTGGCCTGTCAGATATCCAGGATGTGCAATTGAATACATGCTACGGACAGTTTCAATAGAATAGAATAAAGCTTCCATGCCTGTTGTTAAAGGGATATATCTTCATTACTGTAGCTCAGAGCTGGATTATCTTTGGATGTACAAAAATAGCTTCAGGAGCTGTGTAGGTGAGTTTTGACTGTGGAAATTAGTGTTTCACAGGAAGAAAAGATATTCTAACAAAGTCTCTACTCACAACTATGTCTCATGAATTAATAGTGTTGAAGTCAGGCCAACTAAGCTTATGAATCACTTCAGTAGCAGCAGCAAAAAAAGCTCGACTTTTTGTAGCTACCTGCCCTATTTCTGCTAAATTAGACCTTTGGTAAATGAGTTACAGAAGAATGGGCATTGCCATAGCAAGTTCTGGGCAGTCACAAAAAGTTTATTTACTTAATAACCTCACAGACCAATAAGCTGAGCAGGTTATTCCATCCTTGAGCTCATTTGTATATTAGGATCTTAATTAATCATAATAGAAAAATATGTATGTGACAAATTATGTATCCACAGGCACCCAGGGCAATGCAATTTACCATTAGTGAGGTGGAAACGCTGGCTAATTCAGAGATAGAGTAACTGACAGAATTGTCTGAGAGGACAACTACCATAGAGTTACAAGACAACAGCAAAATGATCACTGTGTCTTGCAAACTTGCAGAGCTCCGAGTAGCTTGCCTTGACGTCCTAAATGCATGAAGCTTTCAATTCCCTTGCATTTCCCTGTAGCACACACTGTTCCCTCCTTCCTTCATATTCCATGATGCGTAAATCAGTAGCTGTCTCTAAGTGCTTCTGTGTACATGAGATTGTGCAGGTGATGTGCTCAACAGACAACTGAATCTTCTCAAATATGCAGTCAAGGAAGAGCTGTCTCTAAATAATTTTTCATATCCATTTTGTATCTCAAAGACCAAAGTAAGAAGCTTTTCAGATAGCATCTTATAGACATGTGAGTTTCTTTGAGGGGTCTGAGATGAGACACAGTTTAGCTGAGTAAAAAAACCTCATCCTATAAATGGAATTTAAATTTTTTAACACTTTCCCACATAAGTCCAGACAATTGACAGGTTTTAGTGCTTACATAATACAGGTTAAAATATTTTTTTTCTGTCTGATTTTATGGGCTTCTCTTTCATTCAGCTCCATTAATGACAGTTTCATAGGCTAACTGCACCAGGATAGACACTGGTGTAATGCAGAAGATGTAAGTAGAAAACTTAAAGTTTTGTTAATGTAAATTTGAATGTGACTTTCCACATATAATTTTAAAAAAAGGAGAATTATCAGTAAATTTCACCAAACCTCCAACCTGCTCTTGCAAGTTCAAAAAATTGAGAGGTTTTCTGTTTGTTTTTATGGAAAGTCGATGGCCAGCTTTGAGAGTATGCAAAAATCTGACACTATAGGTAGGGCAAGAAAGTAGTTTTGCTGTTATGAAACACATTAGTGCTTACCAATTCCTATCCTGTTGAGATTAATAATTCGGTAGTCTGAAAGCGTAATTCCTGTAGTATTTTATTGATAGGTGAAAAAGTTATCAAATAACAGCTAACACTCCCTTTGAAGAAAAAAAATGAACTTATCATTGCTCAGTGCCACAAAAGATAGAAAGGTGTCTTTAAAAGAGAAGTAGGTTATTTCCTACTCTTGATCGTCCTCTTCTCTGAAAATTTGCTCAGTTTGTCTGACAGAGAAATACATCTCTCTGACAGAGACGTTTTTGTCTCCAGCCCTCCCTTACTTCAACCAGAGCTTTGAATTGTCAAAAAGAAGCACAGCTGAGGTGATACTTCAAGGGCCAGGACATAATCTGTAATGTAGGTCACATCTGATAGATGAACTGGTTCAGAAGTCAGTGGAACAATGGTACTTTACTCCATGGAAGTTCGCCTCTCAATACTTTGGTGTCTTTCATGTGCATAGCAAATGGTTGTACTGAGCTTCATTTACTTTGTACGCTGTCATGGGTTTGTTTGAGGTTCCAAGAGGACAGGAGAATGGGTCTGCTGCTCCTGGTTAGGTAGAGTTTTATGGGAAAAAGTGAATTGATTAGCAACCATTATGTAGTTTGCACAATGCTTGCATGATGGCCTGCTGATTTTTCAAAGATCAGACTTGTTTTAAGTACCAGTGAAAGTCAGTAGAGTGAGTGTCCAATTTTATTAAACAAAAGATGTAAGTAGGAAAGAGATAAAAGATTATTTAGTATCTTCAAAGTATATTGAAGAAAGGCTCTTCCCTTGCCTGGTCGAGTCTTGGAGTAAACTTATCGGAAGGCTGAGACAATAGGAGGATTGTTGGACGGGGTCTCCAGACAGATGGGACAAGAAGCCTAACACAAAATTTGGAGGATGTCAGGAGTGCCTTGAGGTGGGGGAAGAAAGAGGAATGAGAGAGCGGCTTCATTTCCAAGCGTTTGGTTTACTCCCAGTCTACTTTCCTCTGTGTCAGCAGGGATTTAGCAGGAGTATTCATGCAGGAGAGAGCAGGTGACAGACTGCTGGCTCTGGGAGGGGGCAGTGCTGTCGCATCTCTGACTACCTTTTCACGTACCAATCCCCACTGAACTCAAATTGTGGTGATGAAGTAATTTGTTAGTAAGATGTCAGTTCCTGTCTCAGATCAGACTATACATTGCCTATTTTTTAAAAATAAAAAAAAAAATAAAACTTTGTTATTCTTCCTGTGCTGTTCCTCGCACTTAGTAGGAACTCTCCACTGCAAGGCTATTTCATTATCCATTTTCAGACAGATCCCACACACCTGTTCCATAATGCCTGCAGAAAATGTGACAACAGTTAGATTACTGGTGTGCCATGATCACTGTTACCTCATTGTCTCCTGATACCTTCTTATAAATATTATTTCTTATTTTGAATTGTGAACTCTTTACTGAAGATACTGTCTTTTTTTCCTATTTGCATGAACCTTTACACAAATGGACTTGACACCTAGAGATTAGGCAGGAATAAAACAAGCAAGAAACAGAATTCACACCAGATAATCTAATTCACCTATTGTCTGCCTGCTCTACTCAGTTTTTAAGATCTAGTTCCCCTTGAATAAATGCAAGTTGTACAAGACTTGAATGGCTACAGTTTAGCTTTCAAAAACAGTGCCTGAAGGATGAATCAGTGCAGGAGGATGCAGGCTCAGTTGAAAATTTCTTATGTTTTGAATAGACTTTTTTTTTTCTGACCTTAGAGATAATGAAGGGATAAAGCCTTTATCTCCTCATTTCCTTATTTTTGCTATCTCCCCCCTCATAGTTGCTGCCTGGTTAGTTAAACAAAAGGAAAGAAAAAAAAAAGGAATCCTTTTTTTTCTTCAGACTTCCAGCTGTGTTAGCATATCTGTTTAGATGTTCCTAGGTCTGGCACAGCACAATAGGATGGCTCTACAGAGCTGTGTGAGACTTGTCTCCCCTTATTAAGTGTCAGTTTGTGCTTGAATGGCAGAGGAATTTATAAGCAGAATTAGATATCCAGACTTAGGAAGGACTATAATAAAGGGTGGGAAGTGTTCTGCATCTCTGTCTGTAAGGAGTTACAGAAAACTCCTCATTGTGATTTGGTTTCCATTTAATCTTCCTCTGAGAGTTCCACTATTAGCTGTTAAATATAATAGCATACCCAGCATGTCATCAAGTTGAAGTATATGAATTCTGGTATTTTTCACCTATGCTAAGAAAATGGCATGCTGAGGGAGATAGTTCTCTAGGCTTTCTTGGCTCTTCCTCAGACAATTATTTTTTTCAGAAAGGCAGTGAGAGTTGTTGTTAACAAACTTTGTGAAAAAAATCTTTTCTCTGAAGTCTTTCGTTAAGGGATGTTTTTATTGTTGTGCTATAAAAAGGGAACAATGAAGGAATCCAATTCCCATGGGAGACAGAATTTGTAACAGGCAGAATGGAGTCCCCAAATTCTGTTTAGTTCTACATTTATTATTGTCACTGATTCAGTGAGTGATGCTGTGCAACTTATTTTTTTATGTCCCTAGAGTGAGGCTAATATTTTTGTAAATAACAAAACCACCTCATTGAAAGGATGCTAAGTGACAAGTAGCACTGTTACGTAGTGTAGCACAGACAATTAGGAGAACCCTAATCTTACCTGATTATCATCTTAGAGCAATAACCAATAAATAAAAAAGAATTCAACTGAATTCTTCAGGCACTCAAGGACTCTCAAACTACTCCCATGAAGCACTTCCAATGAACACTTAATTCACTTAGGGTAGTGAATTTACTTACTTCTAGTGAGTAAAAATAAGTACCTATTATGTTGCACCTAATCTATAACATTGGAATACGTTGCTTTTTTTTTTAAATTGACACTTTTCTTCAAAAGTGGTCATATATTCACCCCTATTTTCTTGATGTAGGCTATTTTTATCATGTAATTACAGTGGTGTTCACTCCTGTTCACTTAAGACATCTTGTGTTTGATATGTTTGTGTTTAGCGCACTGTAAATTTTACATTTTTAAAAAAGTATTATATCACACTGCTGGAGGTTTTACCTCAAATCCGATCATAAACTGATGTTACACTATCCCTGTAGAGAACTCAAAGAACAAGCAAATCAGAACTTCATAAATCAGTAGTGTAGAAGTTATAAAAAATGTATAAATACATGTACACATATTTCTTTAACTGAAAGGTGATGAAAGCTGCAGAAACCTGTGCTTATTATATCAGGTCAGACCTGTAGGTGAAATTCTACACATGATGAGCTCAGATGTTCCCTTGGAGCAGCATTCAAAGCTGATGTTTTATTTATTCGGTTCCCTGTGATCTATAGTGAATCTTTACATGTTCAGTTGTTTCAGCTTTGTTAACGACCTAATTAACCTCTAAATTTGTATAATCAAATTTAATTTGCTTAAGTTTTAAACGTTCTAGTTTATAAGAAAAAAAATAGTCTAGGCTACTAGGCTAAAAATAAAGTGATAGTAGTCCACATTCCCATTCAGGCATATAGCCATAAGCAACAAGAAGAAAATACATTTTTTTTAGGATACATCTCCTATCTGTAATATTAGAAAAATACTTCTTTTTCTTTCACAGCTATCATAAGAAATAAAATCTGTTAATGGCTATGAGGCATTCAGATACTTTGATGAGAAACATATGGATAGACATACAGTACGTATGCTACAAACAAGGTCACCTACGGTAGGATCTACAGGTCTGGGTCCATGCAAACTATGATGATCTCTAAGGATGGAGACTCTAAAACTTCTCTGAGCAAACTATGCCAGCATATTATCATCTTCAGTGTTTAAATGGAATTTCCAGTATTTCCGCTTGTGTCCATCGTCTCTTGTCCCTTCACTGAGCACCACTGAGAAAACTCTGGCTCTACCTTCTCTCCTTCTCCCCATCAGGTATTTATATTCATTATATTCATTGAAAAGACATTCTTGAGCCTTCTCTTCTTCAGGCTGAACAGTTTCAGCTTCCTCATCCTCTCCTCACATGGGAGGTGCTCTATTCCGTTAATTGTCTATGGGACCTGTTGCTAGACTCACTCCAGCATGTGTCTCTTGTACCGAGAGGCCCATAATAGGATCCAGCACTCTGGATGCTCTTTCTAATGCAACCTGGAATATTGTTGCCCTCTTGCGACAAGGGCACATTGACTGATGTTCAACTTGATGCCCACCAGGACCCTATCTCATTTACTGCCAAGCTGTTTTCCAGAGCCCCTAGAAAGTCCTGGTGCGTGGAATTGTTTCTTCCCAGGTGCATGACTTGTCGCTTATCTTTGCGGGACTTACAGGATGCCCCTCAGCCCATTTTTCCACCCCAACCAGGTCCCTCTGAATGATAGTGTAAACCATATGACCTAGTAACCCGTCCTCCCAGTTTTGCGATATAAGCAAAGAAAAAACTCTTATTACACTCTTATATCTGAAATTCATTTTTACAAAGCCTCCCATTTCTCTAAGACACCTTTTAAATTTTGTGCAAGCTCTTTCTGGGTTTGTCTCATAGAAAGAATTAAGCAACCTAGGTCTTTCCCTGTGAAAACCCATATCAAAGCTTCCATAATGTTTGAGGTGGGAAGAGATAGACATTTTTGTTATTTTTTCTTTGTCTGTCCTATTTGAATGCATCTCAAGTTTACAACTCACATCAGTCCTGGGATACATTCCCATGATGACCTTGATGTTGTTCAAACAAGATTGTTGCAAGCTATAAATCTACATTGAAGCATCTTTCATTGCACAGGGGAGATAACTGATGCCAGGAATTAGTCTTTTATCCTAGTAACTTTCCTTTAAAGAGTAAAACTGAATCTTTGATAAAATCCTGCAGGTTCAAAGGACCTTGGCAGACACTAAGATCTTATAAGAGATATTTGCAGTGTTTTCTAGGTTTTCCTAGAAATAATCAGTGTTTGAAGAGAAACTGGAAAAGGCAATACCCTAGTTAGCTTCTATGCATGGCAGGTTCTGAAGCAGTGAAATTTATCAGTACATTTGAAAGAGTAAAGCTGCTAAATAATATCGCATATTTGAAGCACACAGTTAAACTAGATGATTGTCACCTGGAAAAGATGTTTCTAAGGAGTATTTCTCAGCTGTTACTATTCACTGTGGTGTTATAGTCCTGTGTATCTATATAATAAATTGAGCAGGTCAAGCAAATGGTCACTAAGATTATTAAGGGATTGCAACACCTATCATACAGGAAGAGGCTGAGAGCTGGGGTTGTTTAGCTTGGAGAAGGCTCTTCTCAGTGGTATCCAGTGACAGGATAAGAAGCAATAAGCACAGATTAAAATATAGCAAATTACATTCAAGTGTAAAAAATCATTTTTACTGTGAGGGTCATTGAATACTGGCACAGGTTGCCTAGTGAGGTTATGGAGTTTCTGTTCTTGGAGATATCAAAACTTGGCTGTACATGGCCCTGAGCATCCTGCTATAGGTGACCCTACTTTGAGGAGAGGCGCTGACTTAAGTGATCTCCAGAGGTCTCTTCCAAACTCAACCATTCTGTAATCTCATTTGGGGACTGTTTTGTAGAATAAGCACTGAAGAGCAGCTTTAAGGTAACCTAAAGGCTTATTCTCTTTAGGTTGCTGAGCTACACTGTCCTACTTGACATGTAAAATGAGTAGCAGCTGCATCATAACAAGATATCTGCAATACTCTCTCACCCGGGTCTTTGTCTTATCATGCCGTTGTCCCAGCAGCCTTCAATGGCTCTGTTCGTGCCTTATGAACACAGCAAGTCAGGGACTAAATCAGACATGACAGGTGGGGTTGGCTTTCCCCTCCTCCCACCCAAGTTGCTCTCATTCGCTTGTACAGTGAACCACAAGATGAATCTAGCTGAAAAGAAAAAAACACCTCTCTGTAAAAAGTGAAACAAAATGTACATCAGCCATCCCCATTTCCCAGGCCAGTTCCCAGTGAGGGAAAGCACCATTTGTCCCAGAATAAGCTTGAGGCAGAGTACTTTCCTTCAGTGACCCTTCCATCTTAGTGAATGTCTCAAATTTTGATAGATGAGAAGCTGTTCCTATGAAAAGAGATCAGACGTGGGAAAGGAACAAAGACCTGCCTCTGAGTCAGATATTGTGTCATCCAGACTACACCTTCTTCCAAACCGTGCTCTTATGTGTGAAAACTGATCCTCTAGGTTAGGACCAAAAGATGTTGGTGTCTTGCAAGAATCCAGCTACTTCTTATGTTCAGCTACTGTATATCTGATTATCTTTCAGAGAGTTGTCAGTTTGTAATCTCTTATTGGTGTAACACTTGATTATGCAAGGAAAAAAACAAAGCAAGTACAAACCCTATGTATATGAGCAAATATCTTCTGCTTTTTCCAGGAATGTCTTACCCACTACTTGCTTTGTATCTTTCCACTATTCCAGGCTAAAGATAGTTCAGTTTTCATCCCTCTCATGAATGTTTTATCTTTTTACTTCTTTCCAGGCTTTTTTGTTAGATTTTCCTCTTTCTTTAGAAGAAAGCCAGCTTGATAGGTTTTAGTAATGATCAAATCATCTCCTCTACACTAACTATAACGTACGTATAATTAACAGTGGAAGCAAAAGGTTGAGTAAACCAAAGGTCATGGTAATTGAGGTTAATTTCATTAGACAGTGTCGGTATGTTATTGTTCTCAATGAAGAAATTTAGGTTTAAAGGAAGATAATGCGTTCATGAAACTGGGCCACAGGAAATGATCATTCTTCCGTTACTTTTGGGTCCCCTGCAATAATACTTTAATTAGGGTCACAAGCAGCCACTGCTAATAAATAACATGAATATGATATATGAACGTGCTTCCATTAGAATACTTCACAAACCATTACATTCTTCCACACTTACTTATTGGGTAAAATTTCCTAGTATGAATGATCAGTTGTATGTGTAAGGGTGGAGAAGTCTCTCCTCTGATTTCTGTCACTGCAATTTCCATGTCTTAATAATAAGAGAGGGATGGGAAATTTGGGTCCATGTGTTTTCATAAATTAAAACAGAGCTAGCATTAGGAAGGGATAGTTTATCACATGAAAATTGAAGAATGGTACTTAAAGAAACACACAAAAAGAGCACCCTTCAGCTCCTTAGATGAAGTACAGATAAACGGCTTGGGGGAAAGGAAAGGGCTTAAAGCTAGAAGTTTGGCTATTTAAATATGAATCAGTCTAAATAAATTATAGTACTGATGGTCCAGAATAATTTCTTTGATATTCCCATTGCCTGCAGTGGAGTTTTCCTAGCAATGGGTTTATCTCTGCGCTTCAGTAGCCTATATCACTAAGTCTAATAATGTCAGAATATCAATCAGATGATGCCAGTGCTCTGTTCCTGAGACAGAAAAATGCCATACAGCTGGATGTTTTTTATATATTCACAGTTCACCACCCAGCTTTCCAGCTGCTGAGTATCAGCCCTGCCTCCCTTCTTCCCCATGTCCACCTGGCTCTGGCATGGAGACCTCTCTTCAGTGGCTTCATTAACCAGCCAAATATTGCTGAAACTCACACTACTTGGTCCTTCAGTAATTGTCAGATTTTTGATGTTTCAGTTTCCCTGTCTTCCTTTTTGTCATCAGTAGTTTTTCCCTGATTGCACCAAGAATCTTTGCCTCCATCACCATTCTATAGCTAACAGGTTTGTTTGCTTTATTTTGAGCCTCAGACATGCCTTTGTTATTTATACTCCAGAATCTGTTGGAAAAAAGTCCCAAGATCTTTCTGTTCCCACAGCAAGTTGATTCTCCACTTCCTAGCTCAGCTTTTACTTTTGACAAGGAGCACCTCTTTTTCTCTTTGTGTTCCATGTTTTTTTATCTCTGCCTGCTATATTTTTGCATATCTAAAAGATTAAATAAGTAGGATTTGCTAAGATCTCCATTCCATCCTTCCTTACTCACTCACATTTTAACTTGGGCTCTGTCTGCCTAATTGTTTTCCAAATTAGTTCTGATGGCAAGAACAATGGGACTTATACTATACTGACATTTAAAGAAAGTCAGAAAAAACCTCAAATTTTTTAAAGCACCGTACTGCTATTTCCATTTCTTTTTTATTTATTTAAATAAATTTATCGGGAAATTTGAAGACTCTCCTGTATGAAATAATTCTCCATTTGAATCTGCCTAGCTTTCCATCATTCATTCTTTAGCAACGTGCTTTACTTTTGCAGTTAATCTACAAGCGAATTCTGATTGACTCCAACTGAAGTGATAGAGGTGAGGAGTAAAACAAAATCTTTGGAGACAATAGTTTTGAGCACTTTAAGCCTTGTTTATTGATTAAGGTTTCACTCTTAAAATTCATGATTATCAATAAAAGTGACAATGGAAATGAATGCTTGGAAATTATTATTTTAGTTGCATATTGTTCTAGTCCAGCGAAGATGCAGAGAAGCTCTGTTAAATGCCCTACCTGTTTTTTCAATATTCAATAGAATAGAGAAATGCTGTCCTAAATGATTGTAATTAGTTCTTGTGATTGGAGTAATGATAGATGAAGAAACAAAGTAAGAGTATAAGCCTAAGCCTTGCCACCCACAGACACATGAGGCAGGAACTTTCTCACTCTACGCCCCCAACTCCAAGTAAACACTTCCTTTCTTCACTACTGTATACTTTGAAAAAATGTTCTGTAATTTTTTTCCTACCAGCTAACAATTTAGTTTTCTTAGGCTGCAGTTCCCACAGGAAACTAGTCCAAACTCCTTAAATCAAGCTGTTATAAGGAGCCAGACAGTTTGAGCTGATGAAAACTGCATATAATCTAATGCAATAAAACCCACAGACCAGTCTCAGTCATAACAAAATAAAATTTATTCCTCATGTTAAACTAACATTTTCTTACAGTTGTTATTCTTAGAGGCTACACATATTGATTTTAAAAGCATTAAAATGTTAATGGTTAACCAAGTATATATCGCTAAATTCCTAAAAAAGTATTTGAACATGACTGTGGTCCTTTGGAAATAATTGTTTAAGCCAGGAGATCTTGTGCGCGAATTTAGCTTTACCATAAATCCCTCATTCTGCACCAAACTCTTTGCTGTTGCTTTTGATGAGCATTAGATTAAAAGCTACATATTATTTTTCCTTTTTAAAAAGTGCCACAAGCACCATTCTGATAATTATTCTGTAGAGGAGCATGCTCAAACACTGTTTAAACTGGACAGAACAGGAGTCAGAATCCTGGGATCAGAAGTAGAATAAACATTTAAAAACGTGGCCACAAACTACCACTTTGGGTATTCAGCTGGACACAAGAAAACCTGAGCTCTTATTCCCTCCCTACTATCTTTCTTCCTTCAGTGACAGTGTAATGTAATTTGACCCCACTGGCAAAAGTATATAAAATAGGAAGAAGAGAGATGAAAAATAAGAAACTTCTCTGTTACAAACATTTTCATTGGGTCATTAAAAAATTAGAACAATCTCAAAGGGCAAAGAAGGAGATTAATGGCTACAAGGAGAAAAGAGAAATTTCTGTAACTGCATACAACCACTGCCAGCTAAGAAGCAGAGTACAGTTTGGAACTTCATGAGGCATGAGCAGTTCTGGGGCAAAAAAAACAGGAAACAGAAAACAAGACCCTCACCAAAATCCTTCTATAGCACATTTTATATCAGTTTTGCTGTCAGCATGCAGGGAACACTTAGCTTTGCAACTGCAGTAATTTTCCTTCAAGTTTTACGATATACTTGATATGGTTTTAAAAAACAAATTAAAAGGGAGTTAAATGGAGTATATGGTAGTCAATGATTTATCACCAGGCTTGAGACTGTTAGAGTACATATCTGGTGAACATCTCCTAAAGCTGAAGATGCAATCTTACCACAGTCCTCCAATGGTGAAGGAGAACCAGGAGCCATGGGTGACAGCAGGGCCTGAGGGCCTCACCAACAAGGACACAGAGCAGGTCTGCTCATGGCAACCAAGGCCAGCCAAGAGTACAGATGGCCAGATGAGCCTGTGTGGATCAGGCAGGTCTGAGGTCAAGCCTGTTACTTGTCAGGCTCTAGAACAACAGGCATGGCCATGGCTGCAGTGCAGCTGCAACGGAGCTTAAGTCAGGAACAAGGGTGGGAGCATCAGTTTAAAAACAGCGCCTGGGCAAAGGAGCAGTGGGCCCTCACTGAGGTTTCTCATAGTACTTTCTTTCAAGGCTACCCCCTACATTATTAACTCTAAGCTGGCCCTGAGCCCAGGCAGCCAAATGCCCAGAAGGAGGGATGCACACAGGACCTCCACACACCAGCCATGTATACTGTTACCACTCTGAAATGATTTCCATGTTTCTGTCCTGCCTTTGTCTACCACAGGTCCTTACCAAATCTATTTCAACACTCTTTTGCAGAAAAGCATCTAAATATTTTTTTTGCCTCCTCCATTGGATTCCTAGATCCTTTTTCTCTTCCTTCTTTTAGCATATCCTTTTTTCCCACTAACTTCCCACACTTCTCTCATGGTTTTGTACTCAGTCTTCCCAGACCCTGCCCCTCACAAGGAATAGGAGAGATGCTGCTACTTCCCACAGATCTGTATGATAACAGTAACCCTGGTCTTCTTTAACTCTTACTTCACATATTGTGGATTACATTGTGCTGGTAAATAAACACACTAATATGAGGTGAAATGCTTTTGGAGAGTATCTGCGTCTGCTCTCCAATTTCTAGACTTAGCTTTTTGCTGAATAGTTCTGATCTCAGGAGACTCTTCTGCTTAATCTATTTTTTTCCCTCATTCTGGCCAGGCATTTGTCTTTTTTTCCCATTTGACTCCGACAACTTCTTCCTTCATGTTTCCAGGGTGTTAGCAGTAGGGTCACTAAAAGGACAAGAGAAAGAATTTTCTCATTACTAGTTTGCAAACAAGAACCTATTTGGGAAAAGAAGCAGCTAAAAGCATCCATGGGAAGATTTCCCTCAGATTCTGTAGCCTGGACAAGGAGGAGGAGTGTGTGTGTGAACTGGACTTATTCACTGTAGAAGACCTGGTGCACATAGGCTGATGGGCATTCAGTGTTGGAAGCAGCTTGGGTTTTCCTTGGACCCAAGGCTTTGTAGATTTTAGCTGTTACAAAAGTCTCTCAGTGTGCGCAAACTGTGATTTGGCAAGGGGTTATAGCTCAGCCAGATGTGAATAGTACCCGCATGAACAATAAAAGGCATTTATCTGCCATTGCTCTAGATCTGAAATGCCTGCCGTAAATGTTGGGACCACTACATTAATTTAAAGCAAATAATACCTTAGCATGGCCAAGCATATTTTTAAAATATTTTTCCTGGAGATGACTGGGAAAAAAATTAAAGACCCTATAACAGGAGTCATAGAAAATTTTATACCAAAGAGCTAGCTTGCCAAAGCTATAATGGGAAATTTTTAGACAATTTTAGTAACAGCTGACAAAAACACACCCACATGTAACAAATAGAAGTTCATAGAAATATTGCAGATAAACCTATATACAGTCTCTAGAAGTGATTACTCAGACCCTGATTAAGCTGGCATAAAGTAAGACTAATGAAGGAGATGGCAACTAGGAGATGATACCACCCAGAAAGGAAATTTAGCATGATCAAAACAGAGAACCACGAGGATAAATGTGGAAGGATGGGAAACCTGAGGCAGCACAAAGCTGTGTGAGCAGCACATTCTCTCTGTTGCACAAAATCAGTAAATGTACTCTCTTATCTGAGTAGCAATGAAAGTGGACTAGGAGGAAGTACTCTCAGTCTAAAGTTTCTGGCTTTGGACTAGTTCCTGGAACTCAGGGATGTGCCAAAGAAGGTGTTACCTCAGAAATTTCCCTCTCTGACATGAGTACATGACTTTCTCAGTTTCTTCTTTTCAAATTTTCAGTGAATATTTCCCACAGTTGGATACTCCAGTACAGAATGGAAAACAGCACTATTTACTAAATGTTTTTCTTTTTTTTTCTTTCCTGAAGTGAAAAAGCTTTAGTAGACCTTGCTAGGGAAATATTATACATAATGATTTTATGATGTGTTTTCATTAACTATTCCAGAAATTATTTTGGATTGCAGCACAACACAAACAGACTAATGCTTCACTTTGCTTTGGGTGAAACACGTATCATGAAAAATTAAAAGTGCTTTTTCAAGCACTATTTTTTTTCAAAATATCTTCAGTGTTTTTTGTTTTTCACCAGGAATGGCAGGTCACTTTAACAGGTCACCTTAGGGAAAAATCTCATACTTCATGAAAATGCCTAGAAGAAACATATTTTCCACCAAGTTCTCAGGGGAAACCCTATGAACAAGACTAGCGGAAAAAAAAGCTGAGAAACAGTAAAGAATGTGCAGCATTTTCACAGCCTTTCAAACCATTTGCAGTTCAGTTATTTAACGAAAGATTTCAATTCTGCTTATATTCTGTATATAACTTGTTTTATACAAACTTGCTATAAAACTAGATTGTCATATGCTGACGGTACAAGACCAAAACATGTGGGCAGGTTTTTTTTTCTTAAAAAATACCTCAGCAGAAATATCAGGGACCAGGAAGGAATTCTTCCTCATCTATTAGAAATGAATAAAAAAAAAAAAAAAAGTGAGAAATCGAGTTCTGATCATGCTTTGGTTTTGTTCATTTTTTTTTTCAGAAAATATCATGCATTCACAAACAATTAGCAAAATATAGCTAGAGCTGTGCTAGGGTATCACAGCTATATATTGGCTAGCTTTATTTTTATAAGTGCACACTAAATTTTAGATAACAATCAAAAAGGTAATATAGATAGGATAGCAAAATGTGGCTACTTAAATGTCATCTGGGAAACATGAATGTGGTCATTTTCTAGGGCTGCACCTAGTTAAGTCTAAGTAGAACAGCATCATTTGATGACTCCCTGCACAAGACTCTCTCCTGAGCCTTGAAAATATTTCTCTGTCCAACCAAAAAACCCTTTCTCAGCTAAGTAGGGCACAGTATTTGAAGGACTGGGAGGCTCCATAACTTCTTTAATCACAGGCTAAGATTACATAGCAAAATGCTATGTAAATTTTTTTGTGTGAGAAAGTACGGATAAATTATTGAAAGTCTTACTGGAGACTCAAAAATTAAATCCACAATGGAAAACCTAAGAATGAGATGCTGTGATCAAGACAGGCATACTAATGCCTAATGATAGAAAACTATGTGAACTAGGCTCACTACAGCGCTTCAAAAAGCCATCCTTTCCAAGTGCCACACTTTTACCTTAGTCTCTTAAGAAAATATAATTGCATTCACTA
This sequence comes from Tapera naevia, assembly GCA_033556795.1. Classification (NCBI taxonomy): domain Eukaryota; kingdom Metazoa; phylum Chordata; class Aves; order Cuculiformes; family Neomorphidae; genus Tapera; species Tapera naevia. Next base: position 7,270,500 of record JAUMJJ010000014.1, read on the forward strand.
TGTAACTCTGCTCTGAAAATAACTTTTCAACCCTTTTTACAACTTCAGCCAAATTCAACGTAAAGGACACAAAAATACTGTCTCATGAAAATCAATGGTCAGATAAAAGAGACTTCCAATAGGTGTCCCCACTAGAGGAAAAATGGTGGGAGTTCACCAGCTGCCTACTGCTTGGCTTCCCAGTTGGCCAATCCTCAGCACAAGCACCTGGTGAGCCTGCCAGCCTACCCACTGGGAACCATTTCCATTTTGCTAGTGCACGTGGGAAGTGAGGATTATTGGAGCCTACATAGTGGAGATGGGTGGAAAAAGGATATAGAACATTAATCTATAGATAACCAAGCTTTGTTAACTCTAGAATGTTGTGTGCTATGTACACTTGGGTGAAGTGTATTCATGACTGTACATAAACAACCATTGGAATATTCTGTGGATAAGTCAGGATGAGCTAGAAAAATGAAACTTTGGGATTAATGAAATCTCATCAGGAAAAGAACCTGATTGTGGTGCAAGACAACTGAGAAATGACAAGCTCTGGACAAGCCAGTCGGACTACTAGAAGCCTGCCTGCTTTGGGGATGTGGACAGCATATCATGAGACCCATCACCAGGTCATGGCTGCACCTGGTTAAGGTGTTAAGATGTACAAAATCCTCCACACAACACTGATGCTTTGGGGATGGGCAGTAGCGCAACTGGACTGGATATGCTTCAGCTCTGGGCGTTAAGAGTCAAGCGCAGTGACAGGACTCAAATGGCTTCCACAATATGCGACCATGAGGCATGGAAAAGCCTTCAAATAGCAGAGAAGGAGCCTGGTGTGGCCAGCTCGGTTGGATGTGAGACACCCACCTGCATACAGTGTCCAGTTCTGGAATCCCCAACTTAAGGACATGGAACTGTTAGAAAGGGTTCAGAGGAGGCCTACAAAGATGATCAGAGGGCTGGAGCACCTCTGCTATGAGGACAGGATGAGAGAATTGGGGTTGTTCAGCCTGGAGAAGACTCCGCGGGACACCTTATAGCTGTACCTGAAGGGGCTACAGGAAAGCTGGGGAGGGACTTTATATAAGGGCAGGAGGGGAACTATTTAAATTGGACATCAGGAGGAAATTCTTCACCATGAGGGTGGTGAGGCACTGGCACAGGTTGCCTAGGGAAGCTGTGAATGCTCCATCCCTGGAAGTGTACAAGGCCAAGTGGAGGGGGCCTTGAGCATCCTGGTCTGGTGGGAGGGGTCCCTGCCCATGGCAGGGGAGTTGAAACTGGATGAACTTTTAAGGTCCCTCCCACCCAAACCATCCTATGATTCTATGAGGCAAGCAGGGCTCTCCAGGTTGGCTTCTGGCAGAAGGGGCTCTCGACCTCTGCGAGCGGAAGGCCGCGCGGCTGTGAGGTGACACAGACCCACGCAGCGAGAACGTGGGAGGACAGACACCGCCCGCGCAGCTCTGCCCAGCGCCTGGGGTCGGGCGGGCGGCGCTGGGGCGCGTCGCTCGACTCCCGGGGAGCGCGGGCGTCCCCGCCCCGCCCGCCGGCTCGCGCTGCCCTCGAGCGCCCCCGCGCGTTCCCGCCGGGCGCCCCCCCTGCCGCCCGCGGGGAGGGCGGCGGGCAGGTGCGCGGCGGCTGCGGCGTGAGCCAGCGCCGGGGCCGCGTCTGCCCGCCGCCGCCCCTCCTCGCCGGCCGCCGCCGCCCTCTCGGCGCGAGCTCCGGGTCCCTGCCACCGCTGCGGCTCGCTTCCTTCTCCTCCGCTCCGTCCTCCCAGCGGCTAGGGAAGGCAGAGCCCCCGGGGGTGCCCGTCGGTGGGGTGCGCGCCCCCAGCCCACTGCGCTCGCCTCGCCACCGCGGCAGCCGCAGCCCCGCTTGGCCCGGCCACCATGGCGCGCGGGAGGTAAGCGAGCTCCCTCCACCTCTCCTTCACGCCCGGGCCGCCACCGCCGGGTCGTGCTCTCGCCGCACCTGCCGGGGCACGGGACGGCTGCGGGGAGGGCGCGGCAGGCGGGGTTGATTTTTCCGATGCCGGCGGAAAAGTTGCGCCGGGCGGAGGCGCGGCGGCTCCGCATTGTTGTGCCGGGGCGCGGGCGGTTCCCCGCGGGTGGCGGCGCGGTGCGTGCACTTCCGGGTTCGCACCTTTCTTTCCCTCCGCTGCCCCGCGCCCCCTCTACCCTCGTCCTCCTCCACCGCCGGCACCGGAGTTGCTCTCCGGGATGGGGGGAGCGGAGTAGCGCGGGGCCGCCCCGCACGTCAAACACGAACGCCCGCAGCAGTTGTAGCAGAGGAAGGGTGAAGGGACGGAGGTTCCCCCGAGCGGGGGAGCGCTGGAAGCCGCCGGGGCCGAGGTACCGGCTGGGCAGCGGCGCTGCGGTGCCCGACGCTAGGGGGCGGCCCCCGCGCCCCGCCAGCGGATGGCGAGGACGGCGAGGCGATGCGGCGCTAACTGGCCCGGCAGCTGCGGCGGAAGGGGAGGGGGAAGTGGACGGGCGGCGCGGCGGCCGTGAAGGCGGAGGCGGAGGCCGCGGGGTTCGCCCGCCCTGCGGTAACCGGGGCCGGGGCGGGCGGCGCTGCCGGGTGTCACGCGCCGCGCGGGGGGCTCAAACGCGAGTGGTGGCGGGGCCGCCATTTTGAATGGCTCCCCCGCCGCGCTGCAGGGAGCGTGGGTCGCAGCCGGCAGCTGCCCGCCCATTCTCGGCCACCCGGCGGGGAGAAGGGCCGGGCCGGGGCGGTGCGGGGGCGCGTCCCTGCCAGCGGGCGGGCTTCCCAGGTAGCGTTCACGTAGACTCTTAGAATGGCTCGGGTTGAAAGCGACCTTAAAGCCCATCCAATTCCACCCCACCACGGGCAGAGACACCTCCCACCAGACCAGGCTGCTCAAGGCCCCATCCAACCTGGCCTTGAACACTTCCAGGGAGGGGACATCCACAGCCTCTCTGGGCAACCTGTGACAGTGCCTCACCACCCTCATGTTGAAGAATTTCTTCCTAATGTCCAATCTAAATCCTTCCCCTTCCAATTTAAGCCATTCCCCCTTGTCCTATCACTACTTGCCCTTGTAAAAAGTCCCTCCTGAGCTTTCCTGTAGGCTGCGAGGTGGAGTTGCCGGTGCCGACGGGACGTAGCGCGAGGGAGAAAAAATAAAAGTGTAGAAGTGCCTCCAACAAAACACCTCGTTTCTCCTTGTCTGGTTTCCCTGCCGCGGGGTCGGTGGGCGCAGTCGTCGCTGCCTGCTCCCGGGCTCCGCTCCCACGTAGCGGCGGCGGCTTCGTTCGGTCAGGGCTGCAGTAAATCGCATGGTGAATTAGATAAATTAGTAAGCTAGTCAATTAGTAAGCTAATTTAAAAATAAGCAAACATCTCAACGGCCGCACGCGTGAATATTTTGCCCAGGCTGTTACATAATACGAAATCGCCGGTTCTGAATAAATCTGAAAACTCTAGGTTAATTTTAAATCTATGTTTTTGCTTTAACACTAGGGAATTGCCCATTTTAATCTGGTAAACGTATTACCAGAAGAGATTTGATGCATTTACTTTTTATCGCTCTTGCCAGTTGTTAGCCTTTCAGTGGTTGTGAGTGAATTATGCATGACTTCCTTACAGTGGTGGGACTAAACAGTAGTACACTCAGCGAGTTTGTTTACAGGCTTCATGCTTTTTCCTTGTGTAACTGATCTTGCTGTTCTTTTTAAATAGGCCATACACAGGGCTGGGGTCTGTCTGCCTCTAACAGCCTGTTTTGGAATTTCACATCTTGCTTGGAGACACTATTAGTATTTGCAGGTACAAAGAGATGTCATCATGAGCAAGTTATCAGATAGCAAGAAAATAATTATAGTTAAATTTGGTTGTAATTCATTTAAATATAGTTGTGTATAGTTTTAGAGTTATCTTGAGTATAGTAAGTACTAAAATGCAGTGTGTTTTCACCTTTAGATTGATACCTGTATGCTTTGTTTTACAGACCTACAAGTCTTTTTTTTTTTTTTAAACTCTGAAAACAACCTTAAAACGTCAGAGGAGACAGCACGGACAAGCTTGTTTGGAACATTTTATAAAATATGCAACTAAAGCAATAGTTCTTTACAGACAAATGATTGGTTTTCCCCTTGGTATGGAGTAGTTAGAATCAATATTGAATTAAATTATGACCTTAATTATTAATACACCAGGAAGCCAAGTTTCCTTTGCTGTAGTGAAATGAATCGTGTGTGTAATGGCAAAAGCAGTGATTATGGCGGATGTTTGCCCTGTGTCGTAGTTATAAAAATGCAGCTGTAGTGAAAACTGCCTGTGTGCATATGACAAAAATAGCTGCCTTCTAATCTGTTGTTAAAATACGTTATGTAAAGAACGTATGCTGCCATCTCAGTTTTATCAAAACTTATACTTTTTAATCTGACAATTTATTAGCTAGCACGTATTAAAATTTGAGAAGGAAAACTGGTGATAGATAAATAAGTTCAGAAGGAAACCCCAAACAAACCTGCTCCCTCCTAGGCCCTAACCTTCTGAGTCATGCTGGTAGGTCACAGACAGTGTTCCAAATTGTACCCACAAGCACAGAAATGAATTTTAAAACCCAACAGGTTAAAATCTTTGTTCATCCTCCTTTTTTTATTTATTTTTTTGTAACCCTGTGGCAGTGCTTTGTTTGAGTCGCAGCTAAAACCCACGCGATGCGGCGCGATGGCTGAGCGAACAGGCAGGGCACCAAGGGGCGCTCCGAGCAGGGCGCTGGGGCGGGAGGTGGTTTCTCAAGGAACCATTTTTCCCGCAGCGGGGAGCTTAGTCGGGCCGGGGCGGTGCCGGCCGGGGGGCGGCCCCTCCCTCCTCCGGCCGCCGCGCCGCTGGCCGCGGTGCTGAACGCCGCCAGCCATGTTGGTCCCGGCTAGAGCCCGCGGTCCCGGGGAGGGTCCGCTCGCACGGGCACCGCTGCCGGTTGTGCGACCGCCTTTCATTCTTCTGGTGTATTTTTGCGTCGTTCACAAGGGGTCACGGTAGGGAAATGCTTTCACCGAAAGCCTTTATGTAATACAGTGTGTCACTTTGGTATTGACTGCTGGTAGTAAAAACAGTGACAGAAATCTATAGCGCTTTATTCTTTAGAAAAAGAGACTTTCCAACAATAAAGATTTTTTTGTAGACAACTTGCAAAGCATTATGTTGCCTATGCAAAATGGAAGTGCAGCTGAAAGCGGCAACTGGACAGGAACCTGCTATTTTTAACCACAGGTTCAGTTTATGAAAGGACACTCGGAAAGCTGATATCAAAACAGCGTGTCATCAGTGAGAACAAAATAAGCACTGATCGTATGGGGACAATTCAAGAAAAAAACAGGTATACATTAACAGCAATACAAACACAAACATGAGCTGTTTTCTGTCTTCCTTTCTTTAAGAAATGACAGTGAAATTTCTAAAGGCGTGCAATCCAGAATATTTTTTTCTAAATTCACTTTAATGTGCTTCAGCATCTCCAGTACATTAAAAAAAAAAAAAAAAAGTTTTTTTTCACCACAGAGACAAATGTTCATTTTCTGTAATTGCACACTGGGTGTTTCAAATGCAGTTGCATAATACGAAGCAAATATGCTACTCTAGTTTGATGCGTAGAGGCTGAAAAAAGAGAAAACCAACCTGATGTGTTTCATACGGAAGGATAACAATTTTAAAAATATACAGACTTTTTAACATTCTGCTTCTAAAAATAGAATGAATCGATATGCAGAGTCTTCAAATTAAAGGTCAGAGGTGACAAACCAGGACAAAGGTCATGCAGCTCATTTTCAGGCAATCAGTTCCTAGTTTTTTCATGGTTGAACAAAAGCTTAATTATACAGAACAGCAAGGATTGTAATATTTAACTAGTCATTTTTAACAGAGGAATAGCTATAGTTTTACACAATTCCCTCTTTTTGGAATGTGGCTGTAATATGGAATTATTTGTGCTACTGTTACTGATATAAAAATAGGTCTGACTAAGCATTTAAATATATTTCTTGATTTCACATTTAATGATCCACAGTCTGCATTTAGTGTTTGTATTCGAGAATTGAGAGAAGAGAATGTAGTCATTTTCTGCTTTTCTAGTGATCTTAACAAAAAAAAAAAAAAATCTATCCTGATGATCAGTTAAATTGCAGTTTTGTATATTTTGGCATTTGTGTTCATACTTATTCTTTCTAGCACAGCAGTTTCTTTCCCAAAAATCCTGCTTCCAGTCTGCATCGTTCTCCATGTCACTATGCAGTAACTACATAGACCTAAAAGCTGACTGTGTAACTAGTATTTGTATGTGATTATCATTTTATATTATGCAATGTAGTATTTATTCACTAAGTAAGATTCAGGGTTGTTAACATCTTAAAGGGATTGTTTCAAAGTTTGTATTAATAATACTACATTTACACTAAACCATGTTTTCATAAACATCCTAGAAGTATTTAATAAATATTCTATTGGTAACATTTAATGTTTACCCCCAGTACTGCAAAACCCAAGGATAAAGCCCACAAATATACTGTTAAAATTTGTGCACTCACTAGTACTTTTGTATAGCATAGACTTTTGCTTGTCTTTCAGACAGTCTCTCCTGTACTTGCTTCAAATACTTATGTATGCACTGATTTTAAAGATTTTCATCTCTGATTTTGGACATTATGAATTTTTAGTTATGTATCATTGATGTTCCTGTGTACTTTATTCTGGTTTGAATACAGTAAAGTTTTTTAAAAATGAATGTTGCATTACTTCATTTATTCAGTTGTTTTAAACAGTGACTCGGTCAGAAGATACAACAAACAGGGCTGCTGTCTGCTCCAGTTAAAATGAGAAAAATGTCATACACCCTGTACTTCTAGGCAAGACAGTATTGGTGTTTAAAATATAGACACTCAGCTGAAGTTTTACTTTTATAACCGTTGGTTTGATTGTTTTAATCCACAATATCTATGGCAGTATTTGGTGAGCATGTTATGAAATACAAATTATTTAAAAAATGTATCTTTATTAATGCTCTCAAGTAATAATTCAGTCACTAAAAAAGAAAGATCCTGTGTTTTGTAGGTAAATAGTCTGTACAAATAAACCAAAAAATCTATACAAAAGATGTGTGAAAGATGTGTAAAGAATTATTAATGTAAAACATCTCAGAACAGAGGTCTGAACAAAGTATAGTAAAGTTGTTATAAAAACAAATAAAAATCTATAGAATATATTTTTAAAAATAAAACTTGTTGCAGTGCCATCACTTTTGAAGGCATGATGTTAAAGTCGTAATTTGTTAGAGTATTTTTGTAACCTAAATGAAAGTTGTAAATTATGCCATTTGTTCATAGAACGTATTTAATCTTGATTTAATAGTAGGTTTACATTGAGGAAACGGCATGTACAGTTCTGGATTAAAAATGCAGCATCTACAATGAATGTAAACAATTCACATGCAATTTAGTGTGATCAGGGAAAATGGAAAATTTGCGTTTTTCTTTAAGCTAAAAACTTAAATATTGAATTAATCTTGTTGCCATAATATTCTTTCTTAATTTGTCCTTTAACATGTATCTTTCCAGGGTTTCATTTAGTCTTGTTTTGTTTGCAAATAGTTTTTAAGTGAGGAAATAAAAGCTTACTTCTATATGTGTAGTTTTTAATAGAAATAAATAACTGCAAAATAAATCAGTTATTAAGCTTTGGAAAAAAAATTGTTGATCTGTGATTTGAGAATTGTGGCTTTTAAAGTTTTTTTTCCTTACAAAGTACCAGTACTAATTCAAAAAATACAAAGAAAAATTCTTCTGAAAACAAATGTAATAATTTCACAAGGTAGTGTTCTCGTAATTTCATTTGCTGTATAGCAAATCAGTGTGTGGCAATGCACATGATAACCATAAACTGGGAACAAAATACTTCAAATATGAAGGAAGTAGAAAACCAACAATAGTAGAGGGTGATGTGTTTTAAATTGTGTATTTTTAAAAAAAATCTTTGACTCTTACAAAATATTGTTTGAAACATATTTATTTTACATTACTTTTTATTAAATAATGATTATAGTTGCTTCATATATGTACACTCAAATCCAGACTTTATTTATAGACTAAATATGAGAATTTTGTATACCTAATTTCAATCCTTAAAATGAAAATAATCTTCAACCATGTTCCTTTAGTTACAGTTCTAACCTAAATAGATTCTAAATAGTTTTTAATGCTACAATAATTGTCAATATTAATATAATAATGGTATTTCATTTTGAAGAGAAACTTCAGTCCTCTTTAAGTAGTTGGCAGGCTTTCATTGGCTCTGATTCTGATATGGTGGGTTTTATTACTCCTTTGTTATCACCCAAACGAATCAGATTCATCACAACAGTGGAAGCACATTTTACCATTTTGTGCTCCTGTTCCCACTGTAGTCAAAACGACATTCTTACAAGTAGTTACAAGTTTTGTAGCTGGATGTTTGATCTTCAAAAATGTGTGGTTTATTTCTTAAAAAAATAAGGTATGCTTAGCCTCTTTTTATATCAGAGAGAAGCATACCTGGACTATTGCCAAGCTATTTTTATTTACTTCAGACTGTAATTACCCTCCTTCAGATCAGTGACAAAATTGGCTGAAATTAGTAAAGAAAGACTATATTTTAAATTGCTAGTTCTCCTATTAATTTTCTTGAATCAGAATTTTTAAGATGTTTCAGCATCTCATATGCGCTTGCTTTTATCTTCAGTTGCTAGAAAAGTATTGTAATGGTGTAAGAAGAAAAGCATGGAAGGAAAGCAAAGAAAATTATGGCTAGACTAAGAATAAAACTGTCAGAGCTTTAAACTTTCTTTTCCTCTGTAATAACATAACGACATTGATACCTGGGTGTACATTTTGAGGAAGTGTTAACATTTCTTATTTATGCATTTCAAACTGACTGTATTTTACTGAATTAAACTAAAAGGGAGTTGAAATGATGAAAACATCTCAGGAGGAAACCCACTATTTAGAATTGTACATTAAGGAATCCAAGAACAAGTTAACTCAGAGATGTTAGGAATCACATGCATAGTGCTTCTAAGTAGACGTCAAGAACTGTAAATGATAATAAAGTTTTAATTAGTTTTTACTGACTGGTTCGAAAGAGAGAAAATTTTGTTAATTACAAAATGTGTTTTCTAAGTTAGTATGTCTGACCAATGTCTGAGTGTGTATATATTTTTTTAAAAAATATATATTCTTTCTATGCTTGGGTTCTGTACACAGTTTTTTAAATTTTGTATATACTTTGCAGCACTTATCTGTTTAAGCCTTCACTTCTGCTGAGTTAACTAAAAGAGCTCCTTTAACATCTGAATGTTCTCCCCAATTCCTTTGCATCACTATCATACTTGTTTGTTATGAAATAAAGTATTGGTGGGATTTGTTCTCTAGTTCTTCTTCTCTGATTGTACTTAGAGCATTCAGCACTCTTTCAAAAATATGCTGCAGGCTTCACTCTGTGGAAGAAGTCAGACCCCTGGCTACCCATGACTATGAAATAAACAGATTTAACATCAGAATTCTTATTTTCAACTTTTTTTTTTTGAGGAAGCATATAGCTTATTCAAATGGGGTAGTTATGTATGCTTTACTTTCATCTGAGCAAATTGTTTCTGAATCTTTTGGCAGCAAACTTGCTTAAGCTAATTGTTTCAAAACAATGCGTATTGGAAGAGAACTTTATTCTTTTTAAATAGGTATAAACTTACTATTTTCCACTGACCAACGAGTTATCAAAAAATATGTAAGATGTGAAGGAAGTTCAATTACAGAATGTGCCAACTGTAAGGAAATGGGAATTACTTTTGTTGGATGTCCGACAGTGTGTCTTTAACCGATACTACTCTTCTCATTGTATTCCCATCCTGCAATAATTCCATATGGTGTTACATTATTTTTTGTGCCTGCTGTTACAGTATCCTTCCACATGCTGTGTATACATAGTTAAAACAAGTATTGCTTTCAAAGCAAGTAACTTTTTTCCTAACTTATCTTGCTGTCTAGTACATAATTCTTAAACAGCATTTGGTTATTTGCATTCTTAAACAGCATTTGCTTATTTGCAGTTACAGAGGTAATTAATGTAAACGCCAAGATAATTTCAGAACTAAAATGCCCAAGTATTTTTGTTTTGTACAGCATAAGAAGGCACAGGAGAGTTCACCATGAGCCACTTCGGAGCCCAGGCTTGCTTCCATTTAAGTCAGGGACTGATTTCTTATGGCTTTCAATAGGATGCAGTAAAATACATGTGCCACTTAGTTTCTCATCTAAATTATGGTTTAGAATTGGAATGTCCAGGCTTTTCTATATTTATGTCCCTTGTGCCAAGTTTTAGGTATCGTATTGGGAAACTATTTACAATAACTACTTTATAAAAAAATTACATCTCCTTTTTTCTACTTGATATGTTTATATGACACTGAAATATGTGATGCTTACAAATATGTTATGAAAAGTCAATACTGGAGACAGGAATAACAAGCTTGTGCTGTTTCCTGCTGTAATGTTTGAGAACTATACTATCCCTTTGAGTCCCAACACCACTCCCCCAAATATTTATTTTTAATCCCTTCATAAACTGAAGCAGGCTACCTGCCAAAGCCAAGAACAGATCCTTTACTCTATGCCTGCATATTTCATTATGTTGCATAAATAATGCAAGTAAATCCGAAAGTCACAAAAGCCACATAGCCACAGGTTGGCAGAACAAAGAAGCAGACAAAGGAGATTGGGCTTCAGTACTTGAAGGTGTAAAAACAGAGCCAGGTTTAATACCAGGCAGAGATCCACACACTTCCAATGGAAAACTTGGGTTACTACAAAAGAAGAGGAACTGAATCAGCTTGCCAGTGTTGTTGCACTTAAAATAAAGCTGTACTATCCCCTTTTCAGATTCCTGATGTTGGAAAGGATTCAGGGTAACTGACTGCAGGAGAATAGAAGTTAGATTCTCACTTGTCTTTGGTCATTCTTCTGGCATTGCTCACTCCTAGTGGATTAGCCAATTTTTTAGTAGGAGAACAGGATAACAGGATAACTGTCAGGATATAGTCTTAAACTGGAAAAAGACAAATCTCATATTTCTCTAGAAGAGAAGAGAATTTGGGTTATATCTAAACAAGAGGATAAAGCAATTCTTTGTTTTGAATGGGTTTTAGAGTATTCAAAAGACCAGGCTCGTAGCAGGTGAGTTTGTGCATGCTCCTATTCATCTTGCACTTATTAAACAAACTGGTCAGCCTAAGTTACAAGCTTACTCTAAAACCAAGGTCTTCTCCTTTATAGTATGCTTCCTATCATCTGTGTACTCATTTTCTGCATGATATTTTTATTTGCATTATACAAAATTAACCAGGTCTTGCTCAGCTATATCAAAAGTACACCCTTCATGTAGTTTCAGTCAAGTCACACATCTGTACTTTTCTGACTAGTTGTTTTTGGTTGGATTGAGACCTAGAATTTAATATTATTACGCATTATGCTCTGCAATTTTGTAACTGACACAATTGAAAATATTTTTCTATTGGTGTTTATAAACTGCCATCGAGTTACAATTTTGACCATGAAGGAATCACAAAGAATCATTTCTATTGTCTGTTTGGGGTTTTTTTAAATCTTATACAAAGCATGACTGATTGCTTAATTTGTACAATTTAAGTGTAGTAAAGACAACTCACTAGTTCTTAGGTTACCTATTGCAATTAAATATTAATAAAGGAAAGAAACACCTTCCAATATACTGCAAATCTGTGTCTTTTCCCTCTGCTGTCACCAACTGTATAGCTTTCCTAAGAGAGCCGTGAAAGGGGCAAAGCCTTTGCTTAAAAGAAAAAAAAAAAAAAAACAGCTGATTTTTATCTTATGCTTTGGTTATCTCATTGTGGTTCTGATGAGCTAGGTAAGTCTCCAACCGTTAATAAGTTTACAGGTCACTTCACAGAGACAATGCCCTGGCATTTTATGGCCTTCTAATGAGCCGTTAAACTGGAGAAGGGGTAATTAAATATGGTACTCTGGCACAATGTACACAGTACTGACTCCAGCTCTCTGATTTTAGGTTCCTCAGAAGACGATGAGGTCATTCAAGAAGGTCTCCTCAGGCTCAGGTCAGTCTTCTCTATAGCGTCTTATATGGCTGACTTTGTGTCTGTAAAACTGAGGTACTTGTGACCCGCTGACTCAAATGAACTTAATTCTTCGGGGGAGGGGAAGAAAAATTAACTGTGTGCACAGCTTTCAGAGTTGTTCCTGGATACATTTTGAGTGTTCTGCTTCTGTAAGACAAATAAACAGTTGTGAAGCAAAGTTTATGTTCAGTAACCCACCGTCAGGTACCTGCTGTTCACGTTATGAGCCCGTACGCCCGTACGAACGCTTTTGGACCACCGCCGCCGCGCACGTACCGATGCCCATGCACATCTCCCTCGCCGGCTACAATTTCAGCTGCCATACTGCTGCTAAGTCCCAGCGCTGACTGGGGCTCCAGGCACGCGCCCCTGTCTGAGCGCAGACCCGGCGGCAGCGGTGCCCGCCCGTCCCGCGGTGCCCGCGCGGGGCGGCGCATGCGCGGGGGGGGGCGCGGAGCTTCCGCCGAGAGGCGCTGCCTGTCCGGGGGACGGTGCCGTGGCGCAGCTCCGCGCCGGGCGGTTGGAACCCTTCGTATTCCCGGCTCCCGTGTGACTGGACCAGCTCGTTGCGGCGATACATATGGTCCCGAAAATGCCGTCAAGTAAACTCTCTAAGACTCGTTTTGGAGTTTTAGAAAGCGGCATCCTTTATTGCAGCGCTGGGTGCGTGAGGGGAGTGATTTCCATGAACCATGTGTAACGAAACAAGAGCTGGAGGCAGACTAAATTTCCCACTTATATGCATATGTGCAATTTTAACCAGAAATCTTATGCATATTCTGTTACTTTCCCAGGACAAATTTTAATGTTATTATGAACTTCACAACAGCCAAATCTCTAATTGGAGCCAGTTTTCTGTCTGACCTTGCATTTTTTAGATAAAGACCGCAAACAGAAGTGATTATAGAAAAAGACATCTGTTTAGCACTTATCATACTTACCACAAAACGTTATCATTTCCCAAAGAACAGTGTTTGGGAAAAGTGCTATAAAGAAACCATGCTGTCATAGGGACATTCTGCCTAACTTTAAAAAAAATAGTTACTTAGACGAGACTTAACTCTCCTTTAGCTTAAATCAAAATATTCCACTTTTTTTGTAATGGTAACTACCTCCTGTATCAAACAGCTCGGCGCTGGCGTTGGCAGGGACCGCGTTTTACCTGTGCGGGGGCAGCCCCGTGTCCTTGCCGGGCTGGCGCGGGTTCCCTGCGTCGTGCGGGAAGGATGTACGTCCCGCCGGGACACTCGCGCAGAGTTCACGTGCCGGGGTCCCGGTTGAAGGAACGGGCTGGAGCGATCAGAGCCCGCGTGCGGTGTCCCGGGTGAGGGAGCGGGCTGGAGCGAGCAGAGTCGCCCGCTCATCGTCCCGGTGAAGCGGTGAAACCGGGCAGCCCGTCCCTCTGCAGGGGCCTGGAATTCCTGCCGGGCTGCAGCCCTGCCGAGGGACCCCACAACGACTGGCTGAAACCTCCTTAGATCTCCCGGGAATCGGCCGTTATCGGTTGCAAATCGGCAGCTGAGAGACTGCTGCTACAAGTGCATGAGACGGGATTCCGCGGCAGAGCGCTCCGAGCGGGTCCCTCCCGCATCCTCCTGACCACGGGTGACGCACAGGATTAGAGCCATTCCCAGCGTTTTGTCAATCCCCTTCACAGTGCGGGCAATAGTACACGGGAAGCAGGGCGGACCCGCAGCCGCCGCGCTCCTCTTCAACGGGAAATGCCCGTTAAGCGCCCATTGGGAGCCGGGCTCCGGCCATCACTGAAAACAGTGGCGCCCGCTGAGGGCTGAGGAGCGCCAGGGCAGCCCTCGAGGGCTCCCGAAACCCGGCTCCAGTGGTGGCGGAGGAGGGAGAGGCGCCAGCTGCCCCTTCAGACTGCGTTTCCCGAAAACTGCCGCGGTGCGGGACGGGTGCGGTGCGAAGGCTATGATCCCGGTTATTCATCCACCGCAGATGGACGGCGGGAAGATCCCGACCGTTCTCATACTAAGATCGGAGCTGTGTTTTGTTAAAAAAAAAAAATTTTTACATACTCATCCTGCAGTGATAATACGGGGAGGGAACAAGGAAAAGGGGAGAGAGCTGGGCACGACCGACCCCTGCTTTCTGAAACAGGCTGGAAGGCGCGTGGCCACGTTCCTGAGTGGTAAGAAGAAACCGCATTTTCTCGAAGCATTAAACAGAAAGAGCAAAGACAAAGCGGCACCGGAGGAGACCTCTGGCCTGGGGGTCGTTGCGGCCAGGGGTCTCTACCCTGTGGAAGCATCCGGAGAACCCCCCTCTCCCTCCGCCTTAGAAAGAGCCAGTTTCTCGATAGGAACCTTAATTCGATCAAACACCGGCGCTGTCGTGCGTGGGGCAAAAGCGTCCATCACCAACAAGTGAAGAAGAAGGGGAGGCGGAGGCAGCGGCTCCCCGGTGCCGTTCCTGCTTTTCCTGCCCGCCAGTCGTCGAGAAATGCTGGCTCTGCTTTTGAAATGGGAAGTCACGGCAACACCCCCAGCTCTGCTTTCAAGTGTAAAACACGCGTTTGGTTTCAAATGCACGCGGGTCTGTCCGTTTGTTTGGCGCTTCCTCCCACCCCCCACCACCACCCCCGTTTCGCTTTGGGTTTTGGTGGTGAAAAGGGGTTTTTTTTGTTTGCTTGCTTGTTTTGGAGAAGAGGAAAAAACAGTTAGGACTTGAAAAAGTTTTAGGAAGGTGACAAACTGGAAATCCAACACCACTGGGTTTGGTTACGTAGTTTCAAGTGAACTCTTCCAGGTTCCTATAATGGTCTTTACCAAAACTGGCATCTATTTAGCGAACTGTAAGGATGGAAATAGATTTCTTTAACATGTGGACTGTTACCATGAAACTAATTTTTCCACGAACTGACTTGATCTGTAGGGCTTTTTCCACCTTTATCTTCTTGCTCCTTCCCAGTGAATTTTGGAAGGGTGTTAGTGGGCTGGGTTCTTTTCTTTTTTTTTTTTTTTTCTTTCCAGATAGTTCCCAGCTGGCAACAGCTCTCTACCTTCCACAAAACTTGAAAGGCTGATGTCCCTTGCAGGAAATGAATGAGTCGATAACATCTGACACCAGTGACCAGTCCAGTGACCCCAACCTTAATTCCACTAATACTAGAGGCCTGAAAATCTCAGTAAAGACCCTGTGCAAATCCCCCCTCCATTTTACAAAATCTTCATGATACTTTGCAACAAATATTTTTACATTCATGTTTTTATGTGGGTTTTTAGTCTTATTTATTTATTGAAGAACCTGTTATCCTTAATTTTATTTTAACTGAAATTTGCTAACAAGGCGTTTTTTCCATTTAATGAACTCGATCAACTCGTTTGTGGCTGTTTAACCAATATTCTAGCCTCTATGGATTTTTTATACCGCATGTCGATAGATTAAATCAATCTGAAAAAGACCTTTAAAACGGTATTAAATAGAATGCTTTATGTCTTTTCGAAAGGAGAGGGAGGGAGGGCTCGTATTTTATAAATGTGCCATTCTGCTACAAGAAACGGAGTTTGGGGCACTTTGAAGCGCCCAAGCCTAAGCGTTTTTATTTTTGTTTAAGTCTAAGCCTTTTTTTTTTCTTCCGGTAACTCTAATTTCTGGTTC
This sequence comes from Tapera naevia, assembly GCA_033556795.1. Classification (NCBI taxonomy): domain Eukaryota; kingdom Metazoa; phylum Chordata; class Aves; order Cuculiformes; family Neomorphidae; genus Tapera; species Tapera naevia. The sequence continues at coordinate 7,286,269 of JAUMJJ010000014.1, forward strand.
ATAGCCGGGGTTTCACATGTGTTAAAATCTCGTGGATTTATTAGATATGTTAGATATCGCCCTGGTCATAAGATCCAAGCATATAAAATTACGGGTGAATTAATATTGTAAAATAATCGCTATTGTAAAAGGGGAAGGGAGTTTACAAGCAAAAAGAAAGTGGCATGTTGCACGAATGCGCAGGGTAGGTCAGTATAGGAAGTCGACCTCCACTGTTGAAATAACCTATACGAAATTTACGGTTGAAGACTGCAAAGGAATTTCAGGATTTAAAGCTTCTGCTCCACTTCCCACGCTGCTTCTATTTGTACGCTTTTGCCCACCCTCGCTTCTTTCTAGCAAACGATCAAACTGAGCACCTTGGTATTTCACACAGAGACGAGGCGCTAGCAGGGAATTTACGCTTTCCTGAAAGGCAACAAAAGGAGTAAACAGGCCCATCAGAGCAAATGCGTCCCCTTTAATTGGGCAGACTGATCGACGCCACTTCGAAAACAAGAGCAAGTGCTTTGCAAATTCGTAAACCCCTTGTATTCAGGTTCTGCAAGGATCGGCTTTTGTTTGTGTGTGTCCTTCGGATATGAGAGGATGCCAGGAAGAGGGGGAGGAAGGGGGTCTAATAAAATAATTGAGCTCAGGTTTTAACAAGGTATAGTCAACGTTTAAAAGTTATACAGGGTTGGATGTAAAGTGAAGTTGTGAGTAGGTGGTCGTGAGGACAGAAAAGCCAAAATCTGATGCTTTCATACTTTCATCTGTACCTTTGCACTGAAGGAGACAGGACAGATGGAACATAAAGCTGAATCTCACCTAATGTTGGGGGAGGATGGGGAGCAGAGAGTACGTTTCTAAAAATATTTTTAAACAAGCCTGTGGCGGTGTAGCACCAGCAGGGGCTCGCGGGCAGGTACCTGTGTGAGAGCCGGGAAGGGCGTTTATACAGGGGTGCACCCGGGCTACTACCAAGCCCGTTACACAGACCACATTTCTGTGCCGAGTTGGATCCCACCCCCCTCCGGCTGGTAGCGAAGACTTAAAAACAGCAGTTCCCCGGTCAGCGTTGTTCCTCTCCTCTTTGTCTTCTTTCTCCAGTTTTTGTTGGTTTTTTTTTTTTGTTTTTTTTTTTTTTTTTGCCGCCTTCCTCCCCTCCAGCAAATCCTTTTCTCTGTCAGTCTTCCTCTGCCGCACACTCCTGGGGAACAATCGTTGCTGATGGAGGTTCACGCCAATACTAGGCTTGAAAACTGGGCTCTTATTTAGGAAGTCATTAATCACATCCCCTCCCCCGGAAAGAGATGGCGGAGAAACCTGTGAAGTACAATTCCTCGCCCCATCCCCCTCCAGAAATGTTTTGAAACGCTAAACCTCCGCACATTCTGGGCCATATTAGGGTGATACCGCGTTTCCGGCGCGCTTTTAATTTGAATGCGAAATTAGTGCCGTGCCGCTGAGGCGTGAGCAGTAGCGGCATCCCCCACACAAGCGTGGGCAGGGGGAGGCAGATTCCCCCTCCCCCGGGGAGAGGGGCCGTGCCGGGCACGGGGAGGGGACCCCGGTCTCGCGTGGGCAGAAGACGGTGCCGAGAGGCAGCGACGCCGCGGGGGCTGCGGGTGGCTTTTCTTCAGGTGGAAGCGACGATCCGGTTGCACACATGCTCGTATTCTGCACAGACGGTAACACATGCTGACACAGATGCCTCTCAACCTACCTAGCGCATGTCTGTGCACACTTGTAATCTCATCTGCAAGCATCTCGCACTTGCGTGTGCACGCGTGCTCGCCTGGAGCGTTGCGGGGATGCCCTAACGTGCGTCTCATGTGCATGGTCTCCTCTGCATGCATTTGTTGTTTTCTAGGCTGTATCGAGAAACACACGGATCTTCCTACGTATTTGTGCGCGCACGGGAGTGCAGAAACCCCAGAATAGTACGTCATCTCGATTTCCCGTAAAGAAGCGTGCAGATTAGCTGTCGGAAAGGAAAAAAAAAGGGTTGGAAATTTCTTGTTCATTCATAAATTATTTTGGTGTGTCAGCCTAGTTGAAATGGCGATTGGCTACTCCTGCCTCCTGCCAACCCCTTAAGGATCCGATGTGAAATTAGTAGCAAGAAAGCATGTAATTGACCAAGTCACGTGTGCGCAGGGGGCCAGAAACGGAACGAGAGACAAGGGGAAAAATCAAAAGAGGGAAAGCACATTAGACCATGCGAGCTAAATTTGCGATCGTTCAAAATCAGGATGTTAGATTAATGCAGAAGACCACTTCGATCCACAGGGAAAGTTTTCATCTCACGAGTTTGGAGCAGCGGGCCCGTGGGGCAACATGGCCGAAGGTTAATTTTCTTTTTCTATTGTTTTACTATGATTTTCGCTAGCTCGCTCGCTCTCTCCCTCTCTCCCCCCCTTCTCCCCTCACCCCCCCTTTTAACCCAACTATGCATTACCCTTTTTTAGCAGCTCGCGCAAGGGGGCTTTCTCCAAACCCATTGTTACCCGTCTCAGAAACTGTTCTGTACCGCCCACACCGATTCACAACTGGAAAAGCTTTCAGGGGGCTATTGTTCGAATTGTTCCTGTTTGATTAAGCACAGTTGCAGTGGTGGGATGAGAAAACGGCCGTACACCTGTCCCAACTTTAATCGAAAGTTTATTCCAAGGAGAGATGGATACACGTTGGAAAATAGTGGTTTCGGCGCTGCATGTGCAATAACTAGTTGTGCAATCTACCCAATTTTACTCATTCTTTCTCCTCCACCCTTCCTCGGGCGGCCTCCCCCCTCGCCCCCCGGTCCAGCGTCTTGCGAGGAGAGACTAATTGGGCTGAGAATTTCTGTTGCGAAATGGGATCGGTCTTAAACCAGCAATATTCAAGTAAAGTATCGCGTTCCGTGCTGTAATGTGGCTTAAAGATGGAGTTAAATGGAAAAACACACGTATGTACAGAAACGTGGGCTGTCCCGGGCAAAGAGAGAGGGAGAGCCTCCGTATGCAGTGTTTCCTCTCTGTAACCTCCGGTGATTTTATTTTGTTATGTATTTTGGGGGGAAGGTTGTTTACTTTAGGACTTGGGGAAAAGTAAGCTCTTTTCGCCGTTTGCTTTTTTGATTTTTGTTTTGTTCGCCTTTTTTCCTCCGTTTCTTTTGTAGTAACTTCTTTACTCGGTGGCAAAAAGGATATTACCAGAATTTAACTCTTTGCTTTGCATCTTGTCCCCCCTTCCTTCTCCCCCATCCCCCCTTTCCCCCCACCCCCACCCTCCGCCTTTCCCTCTTCCTCAGCAGGGGCGAGTAAAGGTGGAGACGAGCCCGGGAAGTTGCCGGAGCAGGAAGAAGAGGAGGAATCCCAGGTTTTGCACGGAACCGGCCATTGCAAATGGTTCAATGTGAGAATGGGATTCGGGTTCATCTCCATGAGCAACCGAGAGGGAAGCCCTTTGGAGTCTCCAGTTGATGTCTTTGTACACCAAGTAAGACCCATTTTTGTCTTCCATCTCAGCCTGCCACATTTGGTTGAGCTCAGTGGAACTCCGGTTTTATATGAAGAGAAGTAACCTACTTAGATGTTTAGGTTCATCTGTAATTTAAAAGTTGCCTTAAGTAGCGGTTTTGTTGGCAGCGCACAATTGGAGTAAACTAGGTCGTTATATGGTGCTTAGTCTCTGGCCAGAGATCTCCGCAAAAGGATAAACTTGTTTCTTCATGTCTTTCTCCTTGATTAGAAACGTCTCCTGTCCTTTTTATTTCTTTTTGAATGCCACAGTCTTTAACAAGGTTTATCATTTGTCACCAGGCTGATCAGAAGCAGATATACCTTTCATTGGGAGCTGATTAAAATTAAGCTCGGAAAAGAAGGATAAATAAATGTCGGGTTTCATTCGGATAACATTTGGATACAATTTTAAATGATTTTCTTGTAAACTTCGAATTGCTTTTTGAAAGCTCATCTGAGATTAGTGAAATTAAGACGTAATTATGGTGTTATTTTGCAGTAATTCAGACCTGAGAGCATCCCTGTAGTGTTACAGGGAAGCGTGTATGCGGTTTACTTGGTTGATTTTTAAATATTCCTTCCTAGAATAAAAAAATAAATAAAGTTAAAGAATGAGATTGAGAGCAGGGTCTCTGTAAGGCTGCTCGGGAGAGAAGGCGCCTGGGGCCGTTACTGGTATTTTTAAGCACAGCAGTGTGAACGGCGGTCTTGTTTTGAATCGTGGGAGCTGGTCTGTATGCCTTCACGAAAAGGGGTTTCATATGCAAGATACGTATAAAGTGATAAGGTTAAAGGAACTTTTCCCAAGGTTGTAGCGTGGTTTGTCGAGAAAGAGCATATGTAGACCTTCCCCCGTCCTTTTGTTCAATCCAGTCTCCAGTTAAATTCAGCAGTATTTTGAATTTTGCACGATCTTCTCTGTGATCAGAGAACAGAAGAGCGGTATCAGGTAAAGAGATCATTTTGGCTTTGGCTAGGGCCATGTTAGGAAGGGAAAAAGGCATCTTAACTTGTTACGTGGTTGTCCATTTTCTATGACGTTTGCACTGACGGAGCAGGGGGTGTTCCATGATTATACAATGATTCCCTTTTTGATTTTCCATTTGGTGGCCTGGCTTTATTTTCTGGTAACTTTCATCAGGCTTTTTTAAAGAACGCACTTTTTGCTAGGCTAATAAAAAGGTGACTGAACCTTAGACGTGGTACTGCTACCGTGGCATGTTGCCTTGCTCTTTGCGGTGGTGGAGCGGGTTTCAGATCTCGTTCTTTTAAGTGTACCCATGCCTAAGGGCCTGCACATCAATATTAGCTGCTTCCTTTTGGAATTATGTACAAAGTGTAGAATCCCACAGTGAACTTAATAAATTCTTCCTGCTTTGTACTGGCATATGAGGTGCTCTTGCTGTTACTTTTTCTTTTTAGAAATCAAAAAATTAAATACTTCTCCAAGGAGCAGTCTTCATCCTCTATTTCTACCTTTATTCCCTTCTTTGTACCTTTTTAAATCATACAATTGCTTATTACATTTAGGAAGTTTACTTCATAGGTTAAAAACCTTTTTTTGTTATCTAATTTTGTGTTAATAAATGTCATCTTTGCTTCTCAATAAAAAAGTATTTGATAAATTTGGAAGTCGCTATTCAGTTTTGTTCCCTAAAGGAGGGGACAAGAAGGAAATGTTAAAGATGTTTTTTTTATGCTTAAATAATCTAAATTTTTTCGATATCCTTAGGTCTCTTAGACATACCACAGTGTAAAAGGCAATGAAAAATAGCACGTTTCAATACACATAGATTGTACACCTCAGTTGTTTTGAGCGTTACTTAAAGATGTGCCTTACAAAGTGAAGTTATTGATATTCTGCAAATGGGTTGCTCTTACAGCAAAGAAAACACATTTCTCACTTTTTTCTTTCTGATGAAATCTAGGATATACACAACTTCACGGTGACCTGAATCTTCTTTCCATCAGTAGAAAGTAGATTTTTTCTGTTTAATATAATGACAAGAAGTGGTATCTATTCCATTTCAGAGTACATCTGAGATAATTTATATTGCTGTATAGAATGCTTTGTATTAGCTGACCAGGGGTAACTGTAGCAGCCATGTCTTTAAATCACTATGTTATTTTAACAGTACTGCTTGTGCAAGAAATTCTGTTGCCTGAAAAGTGATGGACCCTATTCCTATTAGTTTCATTAATTTGAATGATTTAGTCATGTGAAAAAGCCTTTTCAAGGCAAAGATGTTACTTTATTAATCTGTTGAAACAAATATTGCTGTTCAGAACTGCTTTGGAAACACTTCATCATTTGTTTGTGTGCATTCACTCATTCTGCCGTGTTTGTAGGTACTAATATAATTTTATAGAATCAGACAGTCTAAGCAGAGGAAAGAAGCTCTTATTTAGTCCAAGTCCTGTCAAAGCTAGCTTGAACCCTGCAACAATATTTTTACTGCCTTATCTTACCTTTTCTTGGTGAGGTTGTGCGCAGTTTATGAGATCTTGCTGTGAGCAAAAACTTACTGGATGTCAAGTCAAAATTCCTGTAATAGTTCGAGGTCGCTATACCTAGGCTTTTGAGCTTTCTTCTTGGAGTTCCCCCTTCGTTGTGTGTAGATTACGGTCATGTTTTTCTGCAGTTAGGGCTTCACTAGTTGTATTTATTGATCTATCTTTAGAGGACTGTGCTTTTGTTTGGACTGCTCTTCCTCTTCACCCAATGAAAGTTCTGTTCATGAAGCAGCTGCAGTATGGAGTTTTTTAACTCTGCGTTTTAAGTTCTTCCTTCAGCACTGATGATTTTGATTGATCTCTGAAGTACCTTCAGATTGTTGTTACCCTTCTGGTAATGACAGACCTAGAGCTTGATGCATTATTCAAAGTAGAAACATGTTAGCCACTACATATATGCGTGTGTGTGTACAGTGTAGATAGCGTACACTTACAAACATCTACAATATTGTCCTTTTTTTAGCTTTATTCTGATACAGATTATGTCTTTTAGGTCATGTGTTTGAGTCATTCAGCATTATACAAAAATCACAAGTCCTAAAAACTATTTAATTTTTCGAACACAAGCCGTGTCCAATGTAGCAATGTGCCTGGTCTACTGTGTTTCTTTTACAAAAAAAAATTATTAGTAGCAATGTTAGTCCTGAGTAACTCTTAAATCCAAGCAATGGACACCTTACTGAATTTGGCTCAATATTATCTTTTGGACTTTAAATAGGTTAATGTAGAATGAATAATTTCGCTTGCTTGTCTTTTATAAATTCTGCACATAGTTACATATGAGCAGCTCTTGTTAAATTTTAGAAAAAGAAATATTTGTCAAAAGCAGACTAGTGAAGTGAGTGAAACCTTTTGTGATGCACGTGAAAAAATTCTTCATGGCTAAGAACTACAAGTTCGAGCTTTCATAAAATCAGAGAAAAGGATGATACTTGTTAAAATTGTTTTGCATGTTCAAAATTTTACACACAACATACAGCTGGTTTGAGTGCTGGAAGTAAGGCAAAAATGCTGTAGATTTTTTTTTGTACATATTTTGTATGGACTGCATTTGACACATCTATTTTTCTTTGCTTAGCCTGAAGCCCAGATGTTAAATATGATAATGAAGGCTAGAATGCTGGATGTAAATAGATGCAATTAAATAAGTTTTGAATGTCAGGGGTTGTAATGTTTCTGAGTATTGTGGTCTTTCAGGATGAGAAAGCTTGTTCAGTTTAAAAGATGTTTGTTGGGATCTGGCTCTGTACTCCAAAGTTTTTACTGTGTTAAGGGATTGATACCAGATTTCTGAACTGGGAGCTTAAACGTGATCTGACTTTGGGTCCTCTTTCGTGAGATGGGGAGAGGAAGGAAGGGAGGAGCAGCATGCAAGAGTTGGTGTATTTTGTTTTCTCATTACAAGGAACATGGTTGGTTTGAAATTTTTCAGTTTCATCTAAACTTTCTTACTGTTGCTGCAAATTATTTTTGTTAAAAGGTTTGATAGAAAAGGAAGAGCTTTTTTTTTCCTTTCAGTGATTCCTTCTACACTTTGCTATCATTTGTATTTTACAAATTTTTCTCTTATTGTTGCAAATACCTATCACAAAAGAAGGAGGGAAAATTACTGAGACTATTCAGTTATTATTGTAAACAGAAGAATAAATGGAAAATTAGACATATAAGCAGTATCTGAAAAGACTTTTCCCTTCATTTGATCAACCATCCTTTTTCATGATGAATCAGATGCTGTTTTTTAAATTCCTAGTGTTTTAGCCACGGTTAGCTGCTTTTTTTATCATAAAGTTGGGCAGGGCGTGATACACCTAATTCTGACTTTCTTATATTTTGACACATGGGATCCTGTGCTTTTGGAAGGATGCATTCATTCGTCTAGCACATCTTTTCCACTTCTGCATTATTAGGAGCTTCTAAAAAAGGAACTTAATTGCTCAGGATAACTGGAAGTTCTGGGCAAGCAAATGAGATCAGTATTACATTGCTCCTTATTGTTAAATAGGACATAGCAATGCCAATTTGAAGTACAGAAGTCTCCATGCAGAGTACGCTATTATAAACTTGTCATCTTTGACTTCTGCTGGGGACCAGGGCAAGCCCTGTCCTAATCAAAACAAAAGTGGCTAGCAGGATTTAGAGAGGGAAGCTGAGGAAGGAAGTGAATGGGGAATAAACGTGTGTCTGCAGCGAGCATGTGTATCAGAGATCCGGCAGAGATCAGACCTATGCTGAGGATGTGGGTGTCAAAGCTTGCTCAGCAGCTTCAGCGCGTGTAGAATCTGTAATGGGTGACTTTTGAAGATCCAGAGCCAAATTTTGTCACTTACCACGTGTACTGGAGCGCACAGAGAAAATTGACTTTAAGTTATGGGGACCATGGATTTGTGGTGTGGAGTGGTATAGTCTTGTTTGGGATTTTTCTTTTTTAATTAATTTTGGCTACTAATGAGGTGTGATCTTGCTTTCGAAGTCCTACCTGTGGATGCATAGATGAATGGAAAAATACTTCACTGAGAGCTTGATGATTTAAGATGTCTGAAAAAAACTTGTAATTTGGTATTTAAGTTATGGAGTTGCCATCTGTGGAAATACCTTCCAGATTTCATCTATTTAACATCTAAACCAAACATTACAGTGCATTTTTATTGATAGATGTATGTAGTATTTAAGTGAATAGTAAGTCCCATTAAACCTAAATGGCGTTGAGCCAGATCAGATTTTGCTGAAGAAGTTTGAAATTAAATGTTGACAAGCGAAAATCACAAGCTGCCCAGGGGCAGAGACCTGCAATGGGACTATTTTATCTTAAGAGAGATTTCCCTCTTTGGAAGAGCAGTGAGTGCATCCTTTCCAGAGTATGCTATCCTCCTTTTCTCGAAGACTGAGGAAGTTGTGCACAGGGCTTGGGGTACTGGAAGGAAGAGGATATTTTGTCTGAGACACAAACATAAGATATCAAAGCAGATACATGAGCTGAAGCTAAAAGGAAATGAATTGTCAAATTGGGAAAAATGGTGGTTTTGTTGCTTGTCCTGGTTTGCAACTATATTACTGAGGTAGTAAGTATATCTAGAGTTACCCAGAATTTTGTTTTAGACTCTTTACAATGTATATTCCCAGGTATGTACTGTTTAACTGCTTATGTAACCCATCTCGGTTAAGGTCTGTCATCTTTCCCCACTAATTATCAACAGAAGAGAAATTAGGGCCATCAGTTTCTACAAAGGTGTACAAAAGTGGCCATAAAGTTATAGTTTATGTAAGATCCTATGGACCTAGAAGCTGGAGGGTAAAGACCGTTTATGATGTTTCCTACATGAACACAAAGAAAAAAATAAGGTGATACCACTTGTATTTTTCATTCCATGTATTTAAGGATGCTTGGTTTTTTTCACTTTTGTTAAATCATCTGAAAGTTATCATGACGGATAGAAAGGTATTATGTGATACTTGCTCTTTCTAATGGACAGTTACGTAGGACAGGTCTGGACTAGATTTTGCTTGCTGGATATCACTAGCCAAAGTAAAGAATCCTTAAATTACTTTTATATCAGCAGAGTAGCACTAAATAGCTCTGCGTGGAAGATGGGGTAGTGCTTCTAGTTGCTGAAGCATATTTAATTGGAGAAATTGGTGTCCAGGCTTTTTCTCAAATTGTTCTGGCTACTTCTGACTTAAAATGGGGGTTAATTCCTTGGGAGATGGCTTGACCCCCACTCCAGAGATGGCTCAGCTGCTTGCAGAGCAGCTGTGGAAACTGCCCCAACTTTTACAGTCTACTGTATTAAGGAAAACTGGCACTGATTTTGATTTTTTCCTAATGTGCGAAGCTGTAACATACAGCAGGTCAGCAGCTGCTCTGCAGGCAGCTGAGTTGGCTTTGCAGTAGCAGTGTGGTGAACAGGTGGAGGCTGAAATTCCTACAGCCACCTGTCTTGGTGGGATCCCTACAGCCATGATTTTACTTTTACGTTTGGCAGCAGTGCTGCTAAGTAAGCTTCAAGAGCCTTTGTAGTTAGTTGAATTAGTAACTGTTGAGTTAGCATAAGTGCTTGTGAAGCTGCATGGCAAACCCAGCTGGGGAAACTTTGGTTTTAGTACCCCATTTTTATATCTGAGAAACCCCATGATCCCCACAAATAAGGGCTGGCAGTGTTGGCACCGTGGAAAAGCAGCCAAGGATGCAAACGAGCAGCTGCCAGTGCAAGGTGAAGGTTTAGGAGGAGAGAGATGGAAGCTACTGTTGGAGAAAAGTGAATGAAACTGTGGTCTCCTTTGGTGCAAGATAGCTTAATACTGGTGTTACCTTCAGCTGGAGGTGGAGAGGCAGCAGAAATGTTAGTGACTTCAAGAAAAAGGCACTAGTGATGATTGGAATGAGTACCAGCACAAGCTGCCCTCGGAAGTGGATAGTTTCAGTAATCTTTTTGGGGTCACACTTAAGTTCAATATTACATGTTTCTCTTTTGTTGATTACAATTAAGTGGTGACACTGAAATATATTGAATTGCAGTTTTAAGTCAGCACTATTTATAAAGCAAAATCCAAAAAAGTAGTAGGCATTTTTTATTTGTGACAATCATGTGTTTCTTACTTCTATAGAACAGAAGTAAGTATATACACAGGGCATGTTCATTATAATTTGGATATATCTTTTTAGCAGATAGGTGCAAGTGAAAATAGTTGATAATATGGAAAGTATAGCTCCCTAATTATTCCATATGTATAACTTTGAAAATTAAATACATTTGAAAAGCTGCTTGTCTGAGAGTTTGTAGAGTATCCTTGTTCTGTTATCAGTGCAGGAGACAAGAAAATCACACTGATACTTTCTATTACAAAATTCTAATCAAGTGCTAAAATTATGTTTTTTGAAAGGAAGGAGACTGAAAGGTTTGGCTTTGTCAACATCATAGGTTAGTATTTTCACCTGTTAGAATTGTTTAGCGGGTAAAATGTGAGTGAATGTGTGTATTTGGAGTGGGTGAATTTGTCTACAAAATTGAAGTAATATTCCATGACTACTACAAATCTTACGATGCTCTGTTAGAAAACAGTAGTGTTGTTATTACGTTCATAAGTGTGTGCTTCTTGTGAACACAGCGGCTAGTAGCTTTTCCATCAAAGATAATCTGTTCCCAGAGAGGCCCTCTTCTTATTAGTCATGGTAATTTATAGGTATACAGCGTTGAGGGATTTTATTTTTTCTAGATTGCTTTTGTTATAGTGCCACTTGGGGCTGCTTTAACATTTGTGTTATAACTTTCTTCGTTTATGGCCTTATAAATACAGGCACCAAAATAATCCCTGGACTGAAACTGTGAGTAGAAGTGATAGCCCCTGTGTACTTTAAGAAGACTAGAATAAGCATGAACTTGTAATTTTTTTAAGTAAAGGTGTCTTTAAAATCTCTTAGTAGTGCACATGTGCTTTAATTTAAAAAATGTTTTATTTCATTTTACAACGGTGTTTTGCAAGCTAGTAATCAGAATCTTGGTTGGTTTTATGGGTTATTTGTAATAATGCAATCTTAGTGGAAACATGGGGCTTTAAAAAGCCTCTGCTGACCAGGTGTAGTAATTTCTGGACATGTTAGACTCATTGTAATTGAAATACTAGAAATATATAAAATTTTTAATCTAGAATGTACCTAATAGACCCAAGCTGACTTCTGCAGACCTTGAATTAGACCCCCAACTTCTCCCTTTATTTAACAGATATATATAGCTGTCTTACCCTGTTTAATTATCTGGCCGAAGGCATGCAGATTGCACATCTCAAGAATTAGCCATTGTTGACACTAAAGTGGAGTAAGATGAAATAATAATTCACAAACCTGTTTGCTACCCTCTCCTCCAGATACTAAAAACATCAGGTGAATGGAAATGTGAGAATTGTTTCAACAGTAAACAAAAACTCTACCTTAATGTAATGAAACTATGACATCCCTGCTTTTCTTGTGTAAATTACAGAACTGATGGGCAAAATTCTGCCCATTTTTCTCACATGAAGTGGTCTCACTGACCTGTGAGTTTTCTTCGATAAACTGGACAGCATTAGGAATGTTTTTTAAGTCTCTTATGTGGATAGTAATAGAAGTATGTCGTGTACATACTTTTGTTTTCCTAGGTGTGTAAGTGTGCTTTTTGTGCTCAAAAACTTGAGAGCTGTATTGTGATTTAATTTGGTCCTTGTACAATGCCTAAAATGTAGACTGGTAAACTAGCATTTGGGTCAGTGTTTAATGAAAAGTCAACTCAGAATAATACAACTTAATATATTGTGTGTGCATGCACTTAACATTTATCTAACTCGTATTTACTTTTCACAACATGCTTCTTTTTTTGTACTGTGAATATATAATATTACTGTCTTACCTGAATTCACTTGACCACTAATCTGCAAGTCTGCTGTGATGCAAAGCTGCTGTGCTGATAATGTTGTGAGTTTTTCCATCTTCCTGTGGAAAAATTGCTCAGTCTCAAATCATTCCCTCACAGGAGGAAAGAGTGGTAGAATTAAGTTCTGTTGAAGGGGAATGAATTTCACCCTTGCAGTTAAAGTACCTTGGGATCTTCAACAGCAGAGACGGTTGTACAGACCTGTACAGGGACTTTGATTTCTGGAAGGGATAATGGGATGGGGTGGCTATTGGGAAAATGTCTGAAAAACTTTGTAACGGCACTATTGTGTATCTGTGTTCACAAGGGGAAGCATGGGAATCCTTCTAGCAATCCTTCACAATCTGCCTTTTTCGTTAGGGATGTAGAAATCCTACCCAGATACAAGGGAAAGCACTGACTCATGGGGAGGGTGAAGTAGTTGAACCCTCTGTCCATGGAGGAGGGGGTGGATTGTTTACAGATTTGGAGGCATAATATGGTCCTCAAATATTTGTAAATGCCGTCAGTCAAAAAGTTTCCATTTCACCACAGTACTTTATAGCTGTCCATTACTGTGATTAAATTCGCATTTGGCTGTGCCAAACCTGCTTTGTTTGCCTGCTTTGTTGTTTGGTTTTGGGGGGGCTTATGTGAATGTGTTGATGAAGGAAAGCGTGTTACATTTGTAATAGCTGGTTTTGTAGGAATCAAAATCACGTTTATTCAATGTTTTCATGCAGCACATTTTGCAAAAGCTGTTTAATGGATGGGAAATGTCTGGTATAAGGAACGCATGGTTTATTGTATAGGGGTCTGTGTGGCTGATTTTAACTAACTGGACATCCAGCAGAGTATCTTGTTCATTGTGTGTGATTCTGGTTTACAAACTATTGCAACCTAGAAACAAAGAGAAAAGTAAAATAATTTTTTGAAGTGTTGTTAACTGGCTTCAGGAATTAGTGATAACTGTTAAAGAAAGGTATTTATTACAAGTAAGGCGATTGACCTGGATGTGAATAAAGAGTATTATAAATGAAGAGTTTCTTTATAGAGAACTTTGCATATCGCCATTGACTTTAAAAGGACTAGTCACAAAGAGAAGACTCTGGGATTGAACAGTGGATGAAAAGAGAGCAAAAGATTTTAAAGGTGTGTTGTCAAGGTGAAGATCATAGTCAATATATTCAGGCAGAAATATAGTACATCTGAAGATAAAATCTTCGCTTACGCTAATTGGAATAGGATTTTGTTAGTGTTGATTCATGCATTTGTGAACACTTAATGCAGCAGTAAATACCACATCTTTCACTAAGGATTGCTTAATTCCTCTGGGCTATGGTCTACTATCTACACTAAGAAAGTAGGCTGTCAGATTCTCCCCTTTAGCAATGCCTTCTATTCCCAAAGAATTATAAAAAGAAAATGTACTAAATTTTCAAAAATCTGATCTATCAGATTTGAAAATGTTTAAAATTATTTAAGTTCAAAATACTGTGGTTGAGAAGGGTTATTTAAATTTTATCTATGCCTGTATTTTCTTTGGTGCAAATTAGCAGAGACTTTTGTAAAAAATAAAAATGCATTTTCCATTTTGTATGATGTCTTTGGATTTAATGACCTTATAACTTTTTTGCAAGATAGCAAATACTTCTAAAAATTAATATGGAGTCTGCTTTGAGCAACAAAATCTCTTTATGTTTAATAATATAAGTGGTAGATTCAGTTTCCCGGAAGAATTTTTACCTTATTCTTCATTCATGTGTTGTTATTAATCAATTACGTATTTTTTTAAATGGCAGATTATTTTATTTTTGTAATATGGCAGTTGTGTTTTTACTGACAATTATTGATAGTTTACTGGAAAGTGACAGGCCATTCCATGCTTTCATATAGGAACCCGTAATTTTTTTAATTATGTGTGAAGCAATACTATGCATTTATATTTTTTCCTTTTATCTATGTATTATTTAGTACTTATTGTTTATTAATAGTATGTCCATTATAAGGGAGCTAAAGCAGCATGGACCACAATAGGTGTTGTGAAATGCACCTATAGTATATTATATTCCCTTGGGAAGTTTTGAGGTAATTGACTTAAAGTGATTGGTTTTGTTGTAATATTACTGGATTTAGGATGATTAACACAATTTTTTTGTTAAATTCTTAAAAACTGGTAAATCTTAGTTTAGTTTGAACACATTTTAAAAGTACAATGTATTTTAGCTACACTTCAGGGACAAAATACTACTAAGAGATGAAATGTTGAGCCAAGTAAAATCAGTGAAATAGTTGTTGAGAGTTTTCGATAAGTGTGGCAGATTTCTCTCAAGGATTTTTGTCCGTTAGTTTCATTTGGGAGCTTAAATACTTAGAAAAGTTTGATTAAATATATGTAAGGGAATTTTGTGTGTATAAAGTATTATTCAGTGTACTACTTTTTCCCATGTGAGTGCTTCAAAACCTTTAAAATGCCCTTCAAACCGATCATGTAACAATATTATTTGTATGAACTTACCATAAATGAATGTTTGTGTAAATTTCTTGCAGCACATTCAGCTGTACTATGTATATCAAGAGAAATGCGACTCCTCTTTATTTACATCTTGTATTGCAGAAAATACTCTGTTGGCTTCTTTTTTTTAATTTTTGCTAGGGTCTTTGTTGGTTTAAGTGTAGCTTTGCCATTTTGTGGACAAGTTTCAAATTGCTGGCATTTCAGGTCTAAACTTGGCAGATATTTCTTTATTGATAGTATGTAAGAGAATAAAAATGTGTATCAATCTATGGCTTTCTCCACTTAATGCAGCATGTACAAAGTTTAGTATGTTTTGTTGTTGTTGTTCTTTTATTCCAGTGGTTTAACAAGAGTTAATCTGAATTTGTACCTCTTGTTAGCACACTCTTGCATCTCATGGCCAATTTTTTGACGATTACAGACAAAAAACCAAATTAAATCTGTGTGGAAGTAAATTATCATTAATAAGGGTACATGCTAAGTATATATGAAAGACTAATCCTTGCTTCCTTTAAAAATTGGTTTGTTGAAAAATACTAATTACATTAGTGTAAAATGGTTTTGATGCATTTACTAGACAAAATATTTTCATGTCAAAGCAGGTGCTCAGATTTTAAAATGTCCAGTTTCCATTAATTTTACTAATTTTATAAAGAGCTTTCGATAATAGTGTTCTTAAAATGTTACCCTTAAGAAGCTACAGTCAAGCATTAACAAATGAATGTAGATATTATGCAAAAAAAATTTAAATATTCGTTATCAAATAATACACAATCTCTTAAATATTTGCATTCAAGCCTTGTTTTCATCTTCTACAGTATTCATGCCTGTTTCAGGCAATGTAGGTCAGTGTGCATTCTGCTGCATAAAGAAATGGTAGAGGCCAATGCTAATTGTAACAGAGGTTTTTATATTTGTCAGTCCCCTTCTGGATCAATGCATTGCAAATTTATATAATTAGTATCTAGAAAGAGGCAAGAGTAAAGATTCTGGGTCCTCATTTTTCTGCTTGCTGACAAGATCTGTCAGTTAGCTGTTGACTTCTCTGCTGTGCTACAGTTGGAATGGATGGATGAAAATTTCTGGTCTTGCATTATTTTTTTCTTGTATAGATGTTGTATTTATTGTAGGTTCAATTGGTAATATTCAAGTAGGGCAGGTTGCTTCTAATATAAAAGTTGTCTTGGACTCTCTGGTAACGAAGGGATTGTAGGATAAATGCTGTTTGTACCTACCTTTCTTTTAAAGCATGCATGATCTTTTAAGCAGTATTTTTTTGTGGTTGTTCTTACACCTGTTTTTATCACCATCACTGTGAACATAAATAACAGCAAAACATAACCACTACAATGAACAAAACGTCAGAAATCCTGTTCTCAGTTACAAGTTAATAAAGTGTAGATTAATTGATTGACTGATGTAAAGACAGATAATTCATTTCAGTTGTTTCTCATGCCAGTGGCAAAACAGGCGGAAAGACTGGGGTGTTTTTAATATATCAGTATAAACTTGTAGCTGGTTTTAATGGTTAGCTAAAGAATTTAAGTGGATTAATTCAGATCAGGAATTAGGTATTTGGAAGTGAGGTGTATTACTGTTTGGGCATTTTCTTTTACAACAGACCACGTACCTGGGAGCACAGCAAGCCTGGCAGTGGCGAGTTGGGTGGTGCAGCCCCTTCCATGGCAGCTGGACCCCTTGGGAGGGATTGGCACCCCCAGACTTGTCCAGCCGGAAAAGCCAGGGGTCAGGGCAAGGCTTATCACTGCCTATCCCCTCTCTCAGGCCATTCATAACCCATCTTCCCCTGGTACTTAACTGCAGTCCAAGGAAGTGATGAATGAGAAAGATTCAAAGACTTTCTTTTTATTACTCTCTTATTGTGGTTTAAATTGTTCTTTAAAAGAAAAGCTAATTTAGCACATAGTGCAGAATTGGAAATACTGGTTAGTATCTTTGAGAACCGAAATAATGATAGATCAAAAAATAGCTATCCAAGGGTCTGGCTCATTTGAGTGAGCAGTACTCTGAAATTAGTAGATTTAATGCTGCATTGTGTCTTTTGAGCAATAAAATAGAATCATAGAATTACCCATGTTGGAAGGGACCCAAAAGGATCATCGAGTCCAACTCCTATCCTTACCCAGGGCACTCCCAACATTCACACCATTTGACTGAGGGCATTGTCCAAGTGCTTCTTGCATGGTGGCAGACTCGGTGCCACAGCTAGTTCTCTGGGGAGCCTGTTCCAGTGCTCCACCACCCACTGGGTGAAGAACCTCTTCCTAATATCCAATCTAAATCTCCCCTGGCACATCTTCCTGCCATTGCCTCTAGTCCTATCATAGGTCACAAGAGAGAAGAGATCAGCACCTGTGGCTCTGTGGGGATGATCGTTTTTTCCTACGCTGGAGGACTGATTTACCATCAGCCACAGAGCAAGTTAACGCATAGCAAAGGCGAATTAAAGCACTGGCAGTGCTTTGCTGCAGTTTCTGCTGGCGCTTAGTGCCACGGTAGCATCTGTCTGTTTATACAGGCAGCTGTCAAAGACCTTTAAACCACATTGAGATTAAAGGGAGTGAGCAACCAAAGCTTTGTCCTTATCTTGGCACCCCAGCAGGAGGCCCGGGGGCAGGGCAGTGAGCAGGCAGTGCCACCCTTTGTTCTGTGGCCACGGGGTACTGGCCTCCCTTGGCTCCTCCGAAGGCCACAGGTGGGCCATGCTGGAGGAGGTGGGAGCCCCAGCTCGAGGCGTGGCACCTCTGGCTTGAGTGGGGCTGGAAGCAGGGCGTCTTCTCCCTCCCCACTCATGGAGCTTGCTGCCTCCCTGCCAGGTACTCTGAGGCAGGGCTCCTGAGGAGGTCTGGGTGGGGGTCCACCCAGCTCCTTCCCCACCTGGGAGTGTATCCCACTGGGAACAGCCATACCACCTTGTGAGAAAAGCTGGCTCACAGATGCGATTTTAGAGAGGACAAAGTCTTAGCAGCAAAGAAATTTATTTACAGCACTGGGCATGTAAGGGGATGGATCCTCCTCTGTGCACACAGTTTGGTCCCGTTCATGTACATTTATTTAGGATACTTATATATAGTCAGTTTAGTTCCAGTAATTCATTTACTTTTGTTACCACCACCATCACCCCCGCAAAGGGAAAGGAGACCATTATCTAGACAGTTAATTCTAATTTACAGCTTGCTAAATTCCGTTCTCCCCACAGCACTTCCCTATCTCCTCTTGATTTACACCTTGCTAAATCCTGTCTTCCGTACAACTGTGTAAATCCCTGTCTCCTCTTCCCTTAATTGGGTATTTGGAAACTTGGATTCTTCCTGACTGCCTACTAATTCCAACTGTCACGATCTGGATGAAGCAAAACTATTTATCTGTTTATCTGTTTAGAACCTTATAACGGAGTGGTTGCAGAGCTTGGAGATGGGGATGTCCAGTGGTGATGTCTCCCCTCCAGCCCTTCACCTTGAAAACTACTTGGAAAACAAATGCAACCTCTCTTTAAGGAAAGTGTGAAACCTGAGCACAGAGTTGTATTTGCCATTCTCTGTGTTGATGCTTGGTGGAGAATGAAATGGGAATTTGAAAGTTAGACATAGTCATTTTTATAGGCCTCTCAGTGAGCAGCTGGACTTCCCTCCAATGATTGCGAGAAACTAAATAACACACTGTGTTGAAGTTGTTGTGTTCATAGAACTATTTGACATTTTAAAGAGAATACATTTTTTGCCTACAACCAGTAATTTTTCTTAAACTTGTTAGAAGTTCTCAGCGGCATTTTACCTTGTGGCTTACAATTTCTGTTCCACTTCTGAGTGTTGTAATGTCGCTACAGAAAGTCTTTGCGAAATATTCAGCAGAATTACCTGCTTTTGTCTGTTTTGAAGGAGAAGATTGTCCTTCGTGCTAAAAAGTCATTCAAAAAGATTAATGATTGTAGGATTCCGGTCTTGCAAACACTTGTTCTTTAAAGTAAGAACTATTCATATAAATAAGGACCTTAAATATGCAACTTCTATAGTTATTCACCCCTTAAAAATGGTCCTCTGCTTTAGTCTGGCCTTGGGCAAAGTTCCGCATGGACTTGACAGGATGTTTTTGTGTGGGTGTGGGAACTATAGTGTTAAGTAGTCACTACTTAAAATACTTTTTTGATTGAGAAAAGGATTGATCGCTTATTAGGGTTTTTTTTCTTTCCAAAACAAAAAAAAAGAGTGTGTGTATATATATATACTTTATATCACATAGATATACTATATACGTTTCTTTCACAACAACAATTCTGCTGCAAGGGAAATAAGCAATCTTTAACAGTACGGGTCTCAGTATGTTGATTTTTCTGTCTACATGGGTGAGTTGTGTAAAACTGTTTTACAGTTTCTCTGACTGTAGTTTATAATAGTATAATTAAACCAAATATTTTTTAAATTTGGAAATACAAAGTACACTTCTAGGCTTTGAATGGTGTATAACAATTCCGCCCTCTGGGACCCCTCTGTGTCTTCTATGGCATGAGTTTGGTGTAGTGCCATGGACTGTGATACATTTGTGTCAGTTGCTTCTTCCCGATCAACATCCAGCTCCCTATAATCTCATGTTGTTTTCTGGCAACATTTTTACTTACAAATGATGTTTTTAGATGCATATATTATGAAGGGAATTTGTACTGACAGAACCCTAAGGTTGTGTTGGTTGTTTGGAAATAGCGCAGGGCTTAAAGCCTTCTTTACTTGTACTGTTAGGTTCAGAGAGGTGAGTCATGCTTTTTGAAGGTGTCTGTCAAGTAGAAGTATTTCACATTTCAAGTACCGATAACTTTGTCTCAGGTGTTTTATAGTTTTAATTAACTCATATTTGCTCTCTGGCTGTGGATTTTCAGTTAAACATAGGGATGTTCTACAAAATATGCAGGGTTTTTTTACTGTATATCAGATAATTAGATTAATTAGATAAGTTGGCAACTTATTTTAACCTTTCTGTGTAAATTTTTTGTCTGTTTTTAAGTAAACGTAGCTTTTACAATCCCAAGTAGTAGAAATGCATTTCAAAAATCACAAATCGCAGAAAACCCAATAATTGTCATTCAGTACACCAGTGCTTTAATGACATTTTAGTTGGTACACATCAGACTTTTCATTGCTGTTTTTGTGAGCCTCAGAATTACGCTGCATGGTTAATTTTAAATAAAGTAAGCATCTTTATTAATCTTGAAGAAAAAAAAAGTTTCCTGAAGATATGTGATACCATGATAGGCTTTTATTTTGTTTTGATTTGTCTTTTTTTTATCCCCTGAACAAATCCTTACTTGTTATAACCCTGCAGTTTCATTATTGCCTTAAGCCATCTAACTGGCCTCATGTTCCCACCTGGACTTCTGTATCAATTCTGCTGCTTTGTAGCTGCAGAAGGAATTATAATCTTTTGTTCTTTGAGCTGAAAACTAGTAATCTGTTTTGCATGTTAAGAATTTCCTTTGTATCAGCAAGCTCCTAGGACTTAGATTTTGCTACATTAAAATTTGAGCTAATTTGAAGAAAGCAGTAGAAGTGTTGCAGCCCGGAGAAATGCAGAACAACCGCTCTGATGTCAGGACAGTGGTACAGTGTACTTCTCAAGGAACTGGGCCAAAATAAAATAGGATTTCTTGTTCCCTGAACTTCTCTTTGGTTTCATTGATTTAACTTCCTAGCTTTGAAAGAAATGGCAGAGTGAGAGTTTGTACTACTGCATCTTGCAGAACCTCTGTCTTCGTTGGCATACGCTTGTAGTGACTGCACCTTATATCACTGCTGTGCTTGGTCTGGTGTCCTTTTGCTTAGAAAGAGATGTTCACAGTCCAGTCCTGCAAATAGTGGATGAGTCTATTTCTGTAACTTTTTCAAAAACAGAAATATTTGAGAGCAAGTTTTCGATTGCTATTGGTGACGTTTAATTTGTGACTATCCTGGTGGTACATAACTAGCAGGTATAATTGAGCTGTCTCCTTTACCAGTTTGCCTTTTATATTGCATGCGAGGACTGAGTTAAGCTCCCTTGAAGAGTCTCCATAAATTAACCTTTTTTAGCCGACTCTGTATAGTGTATATATTAGCTGAACTTGGTGGCATATTCAACTGAGGTTCAAGGCCAACCAGTGCTGTAAATTTTCTTTCCTGATGCCCAAGCTCTGTTTCAAAGAAGGCTGTAGCTTTAATTTTTGTTTCTCTTTTACAGACACTTGAAAAATATTTTCACTGAAATAAATCACTGTATGTAATGCCCTGAATGAACTGAGAAGTGTTTTTAAAGAAATACTTCTTCTCATGCATGTGTTTGACGTTCATGGTATTAGTTTGGTGCTGCAAAGCTCTGGTTACCTGTGCAGTACCTGCTGAGTTAAGAAGCCACTTGGACTTATTTGGACTTGGCTGATGATGATTAAGGTCCCAAACTGAGCTCTGTGCAGGACTCCCTTGCATGCCAAGTTGCAGGATGGGCTCTCAGTTTGTCTGAGGGCAGGTAGGACTGAATTCTGTCTGTGCACGGTCAATGAAATTATGTCAGATGCTGCTTATGCGTAACGTGTGCAGATTTAGTCAACAGATTGAAAATATTTAGGTCTTATTGCTGCTAATTTAACGTAAAAGTCAGAAGGATGTTGTAGTTAATAAAAAGCAAGAGTCATTATCTTCAGATTGTTCATTGACACAAGTTGTGCTGGGGCTGGCTAAGTTGCACCACACTCCAGATACAGTATGTTACTACTGTATGTTACAGTTCACTCCTCTCCCCATGGGCTATTTTGTGAGGAGGTAATACAAATGTACACAAATTGATGTAAATCTTATTTAAGTACATATATTATATATATATTCTGTATTTTATATAGAGTATCTGTCAGGTTTGGGTGGCCTCAGGCAGCTAGGATGGGTAGAATAGGAGTGTAAGAGATGTGGCTGCTCTTCAGGGTGTTGCTGCCGGTCAGTGGTTTGGGAGAAACTGCTGCGTGTGGCTGGCTTTAACTGAGGAGAAAAAAATGTTATCAAATTTTGGGAAGTACTTCTCTTACAGAGATAGATTGCCACTGATGAATGGAGCCTGTCCGACGGCAAAGCTCTGTTTTTAATAGCATTTGATCAGGATCCTCAAAATAAAGTTGTCTTTCATATATAATATTATATATGGCTCAAATTTGTAACTGCTTTTCTTTAAATGCATCACTTAAATGCATTTGAGAAAGAAAAATTGCCAAATGCCACTAAAAAAATTCTGCTTAACTACAACATGTAACTGTGAGGAAATTATTACACTTTTCAGTAACCTTCATTTGTTGCCTAGATTAATGGTTGCATAAATTAATTTGGCAAGGTCTCTTGCAAACAATGATTTGTGCATCTTGTGCACTAATGTTGCGTACATAGTCTAAGTGGATCATGACTGTACACAGTTGCCTTAATATAAGACTGACCAAAGTAGTTATGGCTGTTTCTGGCACACAGATAAGAATGAGGAGAATATCAATATTGGGTATATTGTAACAAATTGAATTATTTGGCACATTATTCTAGCAAAGACTGAGTTAAGTGAAGAAAATACCATTTATCTTTATTTGTAGATTGTTCTTTGGGTCATTATTGATTTCCAAATTTCAGGTAGTTATAATACGTTACCATGGTGACACTAACAGTAAGCAATTTATCTCTTTTTTCCAGTGGTTGGGGAGGGTATGTTGCAAACAAATGGAAAAAATAATGTAAGAAAGAATAAACTGTATGCGAGAAAATATTTTTAAAGGGAGTATTAGCTATGAAAGCAATGTTTGAAATCCTTATGACTGTAAAATGTAAATTTAATTTCCATTTAAGGGTATTTGCGAAGTATGAGTTTTTGTATTTTACAAAATGAAACTATCTACCTTTTCTGAGCAAAGATAAATCTTTAATTTCACAAAGAGGGAACTTTATAAAACTTACTTTCTCTCCCATCAGGTTAGCATTTTTGGGTCAGCTTTTTACCATTAAATCTTGGTTTCTTTACAAATAGGATATAACCTATAGTAAATAAATAATTTCAGAATCGCCTCTGGAAATCTGGGAAGGTTGGCAAAGGCAGAGTTTTTCTTTAACCCTTTTTTTTTTTTTAATTCTCAAGTAGTGATAAGGAAACACTGTTTTGGGAGGGCTGAGTAAAATGCAGCATACACTGTAGGCATTTCTACTGGCTTTCCTTCATCTTCTGCGGGTGCCCCTCCTCCATTTTGTTTTCCTTTTTCACAAGTTTTCTGGTTGTGCTCTCTCTTGACCCCACTCTGTGACCTTGTAGCCACACAGGACACTGGTATGATCAGAGATTAGTACTGTTGGATTGAAACAAGAGGGGACAAGTCAGGGACAAAACTGCAAAGGCAGCAAAAGGAAAGTAAAGATCTGCTTTTTTCTATAAAATAATGCAGTAGTCCTAAGCCAGGTCTTGAGATTTTGTGCAGATTGTTTGACATTTTATACTGAAAGATAGTCCAGCTATATGTAAAAAATCCCTTAATGGATTTTGTTAAGATCTGTTTCTCTATTGTGGTTTGTTGTCACAATTTTGAAAACATAACAGTAGTTAAAAGCATTCTCAGTCTAAAAAGGCAAGAAAGTGCCAAATAGAATGATTATTTCCTTTCCCTTTTTTTGCATTTCAAACAAGTTTCCCAAAGGTAAACTCTTGAAAACCATGTAATACAATTTAAATATTAATCAGTCCTTCCAAATTAATGCATTTTATTTATTCCTAAGAAATTACATCTCTGAGCTTTGCATAAATATTTTTTTCATTCAGAACTTCACTGTAACTTAGTGGTTTGTAACGATATTTTAAAACCTTATATTAACATATTTAACCTATTTCTTGGCATTAGTAGTCTAGGATCAGTCTTCTGCAGAACACTGTATTTACAGAATATGAGCAGAATGTACTTGTACTTTTGTGGTAAAGCATGCGTATACCTGGTTAGTTGAGTGGATGCTGAAGCTATTTAAGTGTTTTAGAAAGATCTTCTTTAAACAAACATAAGAAACCTGTGATGTAGGTGCTGTATCTGATTATAGAATCTCCTGGATACGGTGTTTGGTGACTTTAAACAAAGAGAAAATGCGTTGTATTAATTTGCTATTTTTCTGTACGTGCGGGTCTGTCTTGACTGTGGATTCAGTTTCTTGGCAACTGCTTGTTAATTTTACTAAAAAGTTGTGCAGTTTCTGTCAGGATTCAGATGAGAGATGCTCGCTGCTGATCACCTGTGCTCACAGGTACCAAGGTACAGATTCTCGCATGGGCCAGCTAAACATAATCGCTGCAGACACCTGTCTGATCAGTAGCAGAAAGACTCCCTTATTAACTGAACCGGTATGACACACTCTGTGGGCTCTGAGACTGCATCTAGTGATAAATCAACCAGGGTCAGAAGCAGGCTGCAGGCTGAGGCAGTGGAGTGTGATGTGCCTCTGTGCTGTGTGTGAGAGTCACTGTGTTGTTCCCTACATTTATTTTCTCCCCAGAGCAACTGCTGCTGCATCTGGCACATCTGGCGGAGGGGTGCCTGCCTGGTGCCACTGCTCCAGTCAGCAGTCTGAGCACAGCTACCCTTCTTTTGGGAATTGTGTGGATGTGGGAAAGAAAGACCTTTGCTTCAGAGCCAGGGAATGATACCTAAGCTGTTTAATTAGTCACATTAGCCTGAGACACAAGGAGGTGGAGAGACAGGAGAGGTTTTGAAATGGGTGCGTATGTGGCTGCCAGCAGGTGTAGTCAGGAGCCCGTGAATCACAATGTTTGTGGTAACAGGACCGTTTTTGCAGCCCACACAGTTTTGCTGATTTTTTTTTATTTATTATTATTCATTCTCTCCTCACCTTTCTGTTTAATAATAACAGATAGCAAGGATGGGTACTTTTATTTCCTTTCCAAAAGGACACAGTAAATTTTAAAAGATAAGAGACCCTGCAGTGGGTGAGTAAACACACATGGGGTTAGTTTGTACCTGATTGAGGACACCTTTGCAATAGCTGTACACTGTGCAAGTGGGATGGAGGCATTTGACAGCAGTCTGTTGGCTTGAACTACAGGTGAAAGTGTCCTGAGCTGTGTACTGTTTAATGTGATTGAGTGAAGTTCCTGTGCCATGTGGGAGGTAACAGCAATTCACTTAAGCACACGTGCAAATGCCATGTGTGGATGCACTGACTCATGTTAATGTAATTACCTCTTTGTAATTGAGTTAAGTACAATTGATTTAACAGTAGTGAAGATGAGCCCACAGTTGAAGTCTAAAATGTGAGTTCATATTTGATTATCAGGGTTAGTGATTCTTGCAGAAGGGTGAAATTTTTCTTTGCAATATAGTGAATGAAGAATGTGCTTAATTTTAGCCACATCCACAGTCAGAGTGGAACTTACCCAGGGTGGTAGTTTCTGTTTCCTTGCATATGTTTTCCAAATACTGTGTGACCTACTGATAAAATACACTTTTGCACAGTGGGAGGGATCAGCACATTGTGCACAACACTGTTTTATGTTATTCGCTGTTCTTTAGGCTGAGTTCCAATACTGATGCTTAAATATCTTTTCTTGTGTCTTAATTGCTTTTGGGGAGATCTCATGACAATAGATTTTAAAGCCCTGTGGTTCACTGTTCCGCAAGCTTGATGTTTTCTCAGAAATGTTTTTAATTCTTGCTTTATATCAGTTCCCAGTTACTAAGAAGCTCAGCTGTTTACCCAGTAGTTGCCATCTCTAATTCAGTATGCTAGCATTTATTAATCCATGGTTTTGGAGGCAATGGATGTTATCAACTGCTGTGTGAAGATAACATGAGAAAGTGGTTAAAAAAACTAGTGCCTCAATTGGTTCAGCAGCTAATAAGTGTGTAAGGTATGAATTGTATAGATTTGGTAGATTATATTCATACAAACAGATTTACTTCCCAGTGAAGAGGGTTTTTTTTTCATTTTGGAAAAATGTTCTCTTATATTAATACAAATGGATTTACTTCTCAGCGAAGAGGGTTTTTTTCAAAATGAAAAAATGTTCTCTTTCGTGTAGAGAAGTCTGTCCTTGTTGTTAGGAAGGTTTTTGCCACAAATGCCAAATTTCCCATGAAGAGTTCATCTGTGTCCCTCCTAAGTTCTGAACACAGTGTGTGACTACTTTAAAGAAACATCTCACAGAGAAAAATATTTTGAAATTGTTATTATTTACTGGACTTCATTGATCTATTGATCTTTTAAAGGTTTAGGTGACTGGTATTCTCAGGATCTGATTTGACAGAGCAATTTAGCTGTATTGGAAGGAGCAGTTTTACCTGCTTTGTTCTTTCTGTGCTGACCCAGGCTCCAGCTTGAGTCAGTTCAGCAAGTTAACCTGTTTTAGAAACGAAACGAAAGAAACCCTCTTTTTTGTGGAATTAATGTTTTGCTAGCATAGCTACCTAAACTGGTGGTGACTCAGATAAGTGCCAATCCTGGTACAGGGGTGGAGCAGGGAATCTGCATCTGAAGCTCGGGAGAGTAGAAAGGGGCTGCTCCCTTTTCCTGAAAAGGCTGTCATTTAAATTAAAAATCATGTTAACAAGTTTAGAAGAGTAATTCTAATGTTTTCGTTCTGTTTTCATTCCATCAATACTCAGTTTCTGAATATTCTGTGTATATCTACATAGAGGTATTTGTATATCTGTCTCTTTTCCACACATATGCTTAGGAATTTAGGAGGATATTGTAGATTCAAGCTGCTGTTTAGAGAGTCAGGTATTTTTGTTTTATGAACAGTTCATTTGTAATGTTGGTTGGTTGGGTTGGTTTTTAAGAACCAAAACGTCGTATTTGACAAAAATTTGCCTAGATAGTTTCTCATATTGAGTGAAAGGGAGCAGAAAACAGCAGGAACAAACCCAAAATATTACATGCGATTGTGAATAAAACATAATTAGTATATATTATAAATTGAAGCATATTATTAAGTGTATTACCATTTCTTTATTAGGAATTCAGGTTAAGCCCTGAAGTTAAACATGTTAAGGAAGCTAAAAGTGTTCCTGATGTTTAGATAGTTGAGTCAGAAGATTTTCAGGACTTGGGGGCAGGTTGTATCAGAAAATATGCAGTGCTACTATTTGATTTAGGAAAAAAGAACACAAAACAGAAGCAACAAATGTTTATATATGTAGCAGAAAGTTAATAATGCATTATGGTGGCTGAGAGTTTTCAGAAAAATACGGTTGATAATCAGCTATCTAAGTAGCGATAGTTTAAACTCTGAGACTTGGTGAGTGAAGCTCCTGCTGGTTAGGCTGAGTTTTACCCTGGTTTGAAGCAGGAAGCATTTTGACCAGTGAAAAATTATTTATTCCTATGAAGTCAAGGGCTCAAACACCTGTGGTTTTTCAAACATCAAACTTCATTTGAGAAACCAAAGGGACCAGTGCAAGCTCGGGGGCTCCATGCATTGAAATAAACTAGTGATGTTTGCAATCCAGACCTCCTGCAGGAAAGCTCTGGGCTCAGTATATACAGAAACTTTTTTTAAGAAAACATATCTTCTGAGTAAAATTTTTGCTCCCAAAAGAGTGAAGTATCATATGTTACAGGCACTGAGGCAGGCTGCCTTGCTGGCCTGTGCTGGCCTCTCCAGGGCTGAAGCTGTGACCATCTGCCTCCTGGCCCCTAGTAATCTGCTCTCTTGTGAAAGGATCCTGCAATGCTTGTGCAATGCTCCTGCTTTGTGTCAATTCCAGCAAGTGCAACTGGGCTCGTAAGTTGCCATTTTATTCCCTGAAGAGCAGTGATGTAGTAATCAGTAACCAGAAATTACTTCATACAGAAGTATTAATTTTCATAGAACAAAAAGCAACAGAGAAAAGGATGCTAAAATCCATAAGCCAGAGAGCACGTGAATGTAGTACTCTGCTATGTGGTTTTCTCGACTCAGTAAGGCCCAGTTTCTCTAGGTAGTTGTGGTTGAGTCCCTTTGGGCCAGTCCATCTTTCTAGTTTCTGAACAATGACCCTGCCCTCTCCTCTAACTCTTCAGTGCTTGTTTTTAATTTCCAAGCAGAATATCCGTGTTACTTCATGGATCCTAGCATTTGTCCAAGTTGTGGCTTGCTACTTCGCTGGGCTGTTCTTATGTGCAGCACACTGCTGAAGAGCTTTCTGTCACTACCCTGGCCATGTGCTTACTTGACTGATCATACATAGCTGGTTCTACGTCCCTTTCATCAGACGACAAATGACTTTGCTACTGTTTTTTATTTCATACATGGTAAGCCTTCATTCTATATTGTATCAGCGAATGAAAAATGGATTGGATAAGTAAATGTGTTATTTCCCAGGAGAAGTACCTGTGGCTGAGGTGTCAGTGAATACATTCACGCTGTATGTATTCCTTGATGAGAAAGAAATGGTTTTTAGATGCCTGTTTTCGTTCTGCACCCTTTGTAAGGTGGGGCAGAGGGACTGTTAGTTTTTAAAAGCTACATCCAAAGAACAACAGTCAATTCCTCTTCTTACTCTCAAACAAGGCTTTTCTTTCACTTTAGGTTATATCATTTGAGGAAAGAAACCTCAGGTCTTAAGGTCTGCTCAGGTATCCATTTGGTGGTTTATACTTGACTGTTGATTTAGAAAATATGAACAAGACTAATTCTTGCATCTTCAGCTGTTTCTACTTTGTTGCATACAGGAGGGAAGCCTGGGGTCTTCAGTCTATAGAGAATCATGCTTCTCCCAGCTCCGTATCTGTTTTATAGTATCTTTTCTATGCATTTAAATGGCCTTACTCTGCCAGGAGCTGGCTCCTCTCTCTTAAGTTTCTCATGCTGGTTGTTAGCCTCAGGGGCTTAATTCTCTGGAAGCACTGAGGGTGATTAATCAAGGTAATTTGTGTTAAATTTAAAAACCCAAACAATCTGACTTTAATTTTGTGCAGTCCTGACTTGCTATTTTCTTGTTAGCATGTTTTTGGAATTTCATATCTCAAAAGTATCTTGCCTGTCTACATAACAGACGTTTATGCACCTGGTTACGCTGAAGAATATTCCTATGTCCACAGAACAAAGCCAACCGTAAGAAATCTTACATGGTGTATGAACTGCAGAAACTTCACAGGTGACTAATCGTAAACATAATCCTATGCTTTTCTTGCATTCTTAAAGTAACTGTTCACATGACGTAATGGTCACATCTCGGTGGGTTTGGAGGCAAAAGAGCTGTGTAACTATGAAGAAAAAAATGGGCTTACTACTTTGTTCTTAAGATCCGTTGAAGGGGAATGTGTTTAAGAAAGTGAGATAGATTATATAGGATTGGCCTCAAAATGATTCATGTCTGTTCACCTGAACGTATGTAGGGAAGTTTGTTGTTGTTTTTTGGGTTTTTTTCCTGTGTCTCTGTCCATGAGCACATTTTGCTCATTGTCCCATAGACCACACTACTTATCTCTATCTTGGAACAGGCAGTTTGTGTGTCATAATTGTCTCTGTGTGAGTTTTTCCCTGGGGTGTGGAAGCATACTCTGAGCGTGCTTCAGGCTGATGGTGTCCAGTCTCCTGACCTGCTGAGATTGTGTCAGGGAGCCTGCTGGGTATATGGCTGCACAGCCTGCCAAGTCTTCCTGCAGTACTTTATGCAACTTCATCTACACTTGGATAATCATTGTGTTCTCTGACACTGAAAATGTGGTGCAAAAGCTTTGTCATCTTCTCCCTGCTGCATGGTAATCGACTTCTAGAATTAGTGCTCAATTTCATTGTGGATACATATTACTAGTGTATTTTTTGAACCTTTGGAGTACCAAACAAGCAGATTTATCGGATTAAATTTGTCAGCATAATGAACAGAAATGCAAGAGGTCTACCACAGACCAATTTCTTAGGCTATGCCCGTCTAATTAGAGACATATTTATTATGTTAGCCAAAACTGCTGCAACGTTTTTTCTGGAGGAGCCCTTAGCCTCGCTTGTGTATCAATACCTTCTTTGTCCTTCAGTCAATGAAATTCTTATCGGTTCATCTATTTATGCCTTTAATCCTACATGTGTTTTATAAGGGAAAATGAGACTCTTCATTGTTCAAGTTCCCGTCTAGCCAATGCAGACAGGTCTGCTCTGCAGCTCATCCTTGTGACATCCAAGGGCTCTCAGTCCTCCTCTCTCACAACGGGAGATGTGCCATCCAAATGTGTATTTCCTCCCTGGCATTGTATGGAGCCTGAATATTCCTTGCAACTTGTAGATCCTGCTTGTCCCCTTTCTTATCTGTGCTGGTTTTGAATTGTCACCTGAAGATGGAGATAATTTTTGACAGAGTCAGCAAAAACTGACTCACAAAGTTGAGCATTTTCTCCAACCTGGTGGAAACAACACAGCGTTTACTCTGTGTTCTCACCACTGTTACTTACATCTTCCCTAATTCTGTGTTACTGTAGTTTCAGGGGTCTAATTAAGGTAGAAAATGAATAACCTTTCAGGTGGGACTGCCACTCGTGTTGATGACACTGCTTGCTACTACTATATTTTTGGGAAGGTAGTGAGTCATTCCCACGCGTAGGCAGTTTTTCAGGTTTTCCCAGTAAGTTTGCTTCACTTCTATCCGACTTCACTGCATCACCACAGCTACTGGTAGCTATAACTGAGCGTTGAAGGCTGCGCAGTTAGATGTTGACGCACGCTCAGGTGAATCTACTGGTTAGCAGAGTTCATTTAACCAGAGCCTGAGCAATTGCTCAGTGGCCTTCCTTCTCCTGTGCCTCTTCTGTGGATGCTGCTGGTGCAAGAACTGCTAGGCACGTACATCCAGTGTAGGTGCTGCCTGAATTAAAAAGCCTTTGTGGTTAAATATTGCAACTGTTTTCCCCCCAGCATAGTGTGTACAGGAGGCATTTGCAGAACTCAAGTTACTGGCAAGTAATTTTTTCTGTCAGCAAGATCTTTCTAGCTAACCTTTTATTATGCTTTGTAATGGGTACCTTGTGTAGCCTAGTGTTTCATTTGGCCTCTGTTTGGCTTATCTGTTTGATCAAGCTAGGTTATGGAGCTGGCTTTAAATTACACATGTTTGCACTTGCACACACATGCACGTACACATGTATATAAGCTGAGAGTTTGTACAGTCCAGGAGGAAAAATACTTTAAAAATTCTGAAGCTGAAGTTGCACATACAGCTACAAGTCCAACCCCTTTTTATTTCTCTCACTTTAATTTTTACTTAATTGATTTTATGATAACCTGCTATCTCCAGAAATAATGTGTAGTGCTTTCACCTACAAATGGTTACATATTATGTAGTAGCTACAAAATAATTGTTGGTGTCGGTATATTTGTAGGTCACTGAAAGGAGTCTAAATAAAGCAATAATACAGAGAATTTATTGTTTCCCACAACTCACCTGTGTTTCTTGCCTCTTAGTTACCATGTGATGTACCTCTGTTTTTAGCCTTTGGAGTTTTCTCTTTCAAACAGTCCAGTAAAAACAGAGCCTGGAATTTATTTGTAGAATTGAAAACAAACAGGCCACTTTTATTGGACCTGTAAAGGAGTAATGTAGATGGTAGAGATTTCAGGCTGTATTTTCTTTATCATGACTTTCAGCTTTTAGGGGTACTGAGCTGTTGGTATGGGGAGCATTGACAGCTTTTGCTGATGTTGTTAGGCACTCTGTGAGACCAGACCATTGCATTAATGCAGAAAGACTGAGTGAAAACATAAATATGTTGTAGCGAAAAGACCACACTTTTTATGCACTTCTGTTTTTTCTCCCATATGAAATGCAATGTTACGAGGAGGAAGAGTTAGAGGAATAAAATCATTACATAGAGAACTGGTTTAATGTTATTACAGTTGGGTACAGTAGAAATAAACTTCTCAGAAGTTAACCAAACATAACTACTGCAAAGCTAGTGTCCCTGGTCTTGCAAAACCTTGGCCTGGGAAGGGTATTTGGAAGAGAAGATAATTTGCTCATTGTTTGCTCTCCCTGCGTCAGCCAGGAGTTGTACCCCCAACAGGCAGTGGAAACCTGAGCATGCTGTGTATGCCATTGGCACCCTGTGAAACAACAAGCTTTTAGTGTTGAAAGGAGAATGGACAAGGACAAGTCTGCTTCTCAAATTATCATGTTAAAAGGATGTGACTAGACGATGCACCTAAAACATAAATGTGTGTTTGGAAGAATTTCTCTTGCGGAATATTTGCCTTATAACTGCATCAGAACTAGTCATGTCATAATGTGTCTGGCATGTCTGAGGTGTAACCAGCCCACGAAAGCAAACAAATTCAGAGTTGCAAGGCTGATACTTGTGGACCTGCTCCCCTCCCCCAATGAGCAGTGTTGATGGGAGCTGTGTCATCAGACTGTAAGAGGAAGAACTTGTCCTTAAGGAACCCCTTTGTGTCTTTCTGCTACAGCTGGTCTGACCCTCTTTCAGAAGGCTTCAGAAAACATTTACATTCTTTGGCAGAGCATGCTAAATTTAGGACGTAGAAATGACAGGTTCAATATTGGAGTCTTAAGTAGTGTTTAAGTAGTCTTGCATTGTGTAATCTGAGCAGAAGCCAAGGTTACTATCTTTTGATTAGTGCAGTTGTGTGCGTGATGTTCCAGTTTTACTATTAATTCCTCAATAAATATAATCATAGCTATAGTAATAAGATACTACCCTAAGTTTTTCACACATTTCTGAGTACTTCCCCAATACCTCTGCTAATAAATCTAAATAGTTTATCTTTTGTATTTAAAATCCTTTGTCCTCTCATAAAAATTACTTTATCCTGACTTCTGTTTACTTTAGAAGGGTTTTGCCTTAAATGCTGTTTTCCCATTTGTGTCACTGTAAATTCAGAGGTGTTTCATTGAAACATGGGACATGTCCTTTGTAACACCATATCACCTGTGCTTTGATATCAGAAGTGGCACCAAACCAGCCATTTCTGTCAGGTTCTACAATGCAGCTGTTCAGAGATCTAGTTCACAGTAAAGCTACAAATTACTCTCTCAAATAATAATTTAAATGTGCTGCTAAGTTCAGGTTACTTTTTGAATCATCGATGCTGTCTTCTTCTTCTGCTGTGTATTTCTAAAAAGTAATTTCATTTGAAGTCATCCACTCATTTCCTGTTATGTCCGGACTCTATCAGACATCAGCAGAGTTTCACCGCTCTCTAGTATCTTAACTGCCACATATTTAAATGATCTGCCAACCCCTTCCTTCCAAAAAAGTGATAAAGATTTGAAGTATAAAATAACCTTGTGCTCATTCTTTCTCTAAGACACAAGTGTTCTTTTATTCAAAAATCTGAATATCGTATTATAATTCTGAAAATTGTATCTAATTAAGTTATAGCTGAGTATAACTTTAAGTTGATAGAACTGATGGGATACTAGATTATCTAGTACTAGATTTTAAAAAATGAAAAATTAGTAAATGCGTAATATGCTGTACAAGAATAGCAAAGGAAGATTAATCATAGTTTAAAAAAAAATGGAAATACCAGAGAACTGGTATTATAGTCAGGAATTGTTAATACAGTATAAATGCTGCTGTTAAATTTTGCTTTTGTAGTAAAGAAAAAAGTGTTCTGGTTTTAAAGTAGAGATGTCATGAAAATAACTATAACTTAAAAAAATACCAGCCCCGATAGAAACTTCAGCATATTTATCACTTCTTTGTTTTATGAGCAAAGACATTTGAACTCTGTCAATTTTGTCAGATATTCTTGTCTTATTTTTGTGTGCATGGTGACTTTGAATTTAGTAAACAAATATTCCAACAGTTATTTTATTTTTGTGTTTCACTTATTTATTGGCATTGTAAATAAACTGAGTTTTAAAAATATAGTAAATATAGGTTCTGACCTCCAAATAAATTAGCAGCATTAGTGTATTGCCTATTGATAAACGATGCCTTCTTGTACCATTTGTGTAGGCCCTTGCACAGTGCAGCGTGAGTCCTCGGTGGGAATCAAGGACACCTGTGCCATAAAAGTAAAATCAGTATTTGCCCAAAAGCTTGAGAACAGTTCAAGAGAGGTTCTTGTTTACAAGATAATGGATTTTTGTCTTGGGATTGCTTTTAGGGCATGGTTACTCCCTGTTGGCTAAAGTATCATGTGTGTTCACTTACTCCCTCACTCCCCAGCTCAATGTAGCTTTCAAGCAGTTTCTTTTCTCTGAAGAGATAGAAGAGGTCATTGAAGCATGGAGGGGTTTTGCAATAATGCAGCTGAAAGAGAAAGCATCCTCCACAGCAGAGATCTGAGGTTATTGAGGTGAGGACCTGTGATGTTGTGGTTATGGCACTGTGCTGGGCTAGCAGGCTCCATTTACAGGCTTGATGGGCTGAGACCAACGGGATGAGTTTCAACAAGACCAAATGCCAAGTCCTGCACTTGGGACACAACAACCCCATGCAGCGTTACAGGCTTGGGGAAGAATGGCTGGAAATCTGCCTGGAGGAGAGGGACCTGGGGGTGTTGGTTGACAGCCGGCTGAATATGAGCAGCAGTGTGCCCAGGTGGCTAAGAATGCCAACAGTATCCTGGCCTGTATCAGAAACAGTGTGGCCAGCAGGAGCAGGGAAGGGATTGTGCCCCTGTACTCAGCACTGGTGAGGCCGCACCTTGAGTACTGTGTTCAGTTCTGGGCCCCTCAGTACAAGAAGGACATTGAGGTGTTGGAGCACATCCAGAGAAGGGCGACAAGGCTGGTGAAGGGGCTGGAGAACAACTCCTGTGAGGAGTGTCTGAGGGAACTGGGGATTGTTTAGTTTGGAGAAGAGGAGGCTGAGGGGAGGCCTCATCACTGCCTACAACTAACTGAAAGGAGGTTGTAGTGAGGTGGGTGGGTGCTGGTCTCTTCTCCCGAGTGACAGATGATGGGACAAGAGAAAATGGCTGCAAGTTGCATCAGGGAAGACTCAGATTAGACATCAGGAAACATTTCTTCACTGAAAGTGTGGTCAGGCACTGGAACAGCTGCCCAGGGAGGTGACTGAGTCGCCATGCCTGGAGGTGTTTAAAAGGTGGGTAGATGAATTTCTTAAGGACATGGTTTAGTAAGGGGACAGCTATGGTTGGATTTGATGATCTCAGAGGTCTTTTGCAACCAGATGATTCTACGATTCTATTTCTCAGCCCAGGACCTTGGAGAGGAGGTAGTGGTGGTGTGAGGACAGTTCTTCGGGCTCTAACCTATAAGGAGCTGAGACCAACCAGAGGAGAAGAAAGAAGAGGTAGTGGCAGGGGTGAGCTGCTAGCACAGTCCAAGTCAGGACTGTGAGCTATAAACCCTCATTCATCTTCCACGAATTGAGCTGTTCCTGTGCCTTCACAACCTGGGAAGAGAGGAGAGTTGGCTTTTCTGCAGCATTGAGATCCTGTAGCCACTGTAACTGTCAGCAATTTCTTTTCCACAGATCAGTTTCAGCTTGACTCATCAGTCAGTCCATTGCCCCAGCCCATTCCTTGTAGGCTACCACCCATGGTCTTTCAGCATGGCACAGCCCTTCTGCCACTCTGTCTCCTGCCCCTGGAGAAAGTCAAGTTGCTGAGTAACAGCACAATCCAACCACTATCCTCTTTCACCTCAGTCTTTCCCACAACACAGTCCTACCTCAACTTACTGCTCACAGGTAAGATCCTTTCTGTCCTGAGTGTGCATTAGCCTCTATTTACCAAGACAACCCAGCTACCCTCTCCCCAACCTGCTGTTCCCCTGTTGGTCTGCAGAGTTGTTGGTATATACCTGTTATACCATGCCACCAGAATAGGGTGGGCCGAGGTTCAGGACACTCCCCCTGTACTGCTGACTTGCTAAAACATTTACATGAAATGCCTTTTTTTCAGTGTCAGCCTGTGGCTTGTGTAGTCACCCACAGCGTTAGCCAATCCTCTGCTTACCTATACACAAGGCATTCAGTTTCCCCATGTAAATCTGGGATGCAAAAAGTGGATGAACCGTTTTCTGTGTATTATCCTGGAACTGGTTTTTGCTACTAGTATCCAATATAAAGGTTGAGAGCTTCCCAGAGATGGATATTCAGGGTCTATGATAAGAAAACAAGATTCTCAGGCCACTTTTATTCAGGGGAAGAAAAAGGTACATGTGCAGAGAGAGAGATCCTGCTACACCTATATTAGCAGAGCACAATCTGGGCCTAATTTATTTTTAATTGCATGCAATCTCTTGGGGGTGATAGGAGGTGGTGAGGGAGGTGGAAAGGAAAGCTTTATATAGCTAAAACATCTCCTGGCATAGGGGATTGTCATTCCCATGCACGACAGTGTACAGAGGAGCACAGAAATGAAGCTTAGAGAAACTGTAGGGCAGGCATGGAAAATAGAGGTGCTGCAGTTGATTCTGAAAATGTGGTTAACAGCACAAGAAAGGTGTAGTAAATCTGGAGGAAATAGTGGTTTTATCTACCATTGAGTATGCTTTCTACCGGAGTACATTTCCAGTACTTGAAAAATGCAGCAAACTATGTTGTACACTGCATCTTTTCTGCTCTTGTGCCTCCACCTGAGCTTATGAGACAGCCTACATTGAAACTGGCTGATGTTTTATTTATTAAAGGGGAACTGTGTTCTCGTATATACAGTATGTTTTTCAAAGTGAGTGAATTGTAACTATACTGCATTCTGTCCTCACCATTAAACCAGACAGGAGAGCACAACCTGCATTCATTGTACAGATTTCATTTCATTTATATCCCATTTGGAAGAAATCACAGAATGATCTGAGTTGGAAGGGACCCAGAAGAGTCATTGAGTCCAACTCCTAACGCTGCATAGGACAATCCCAGCATTCATACCATGTGTCTGAGGGCATTCACAGATTTTTTTCTTTGCCAGAATGGTGGAGGGAGAGGAGAAGGGAAGGTCTGGTGCTCTGTGTGACACCTTTTTCCAGGTAAAAGAAGAGCTGCAAGAACTGCTTCTTTTGATATCTACCTAGGAAGTCTGGCCTTTTAACAGAAAGGAGACTTGAAAAATAGTCTGCCTAAGTGGACATAACAAAATTATAGGGTTTACTGCTGTCATGAGTTTTTCAGTGGAAGAGGTACACTGTTCTTGCAGCCTAGCCATGATGGTTTTCTTCCCTGTTGGGAAGTTTTGCACTTGATATGTCACTAAAACGTCAGTGTGCCTTAGCAAGCCTGTTCATCTGCACCTCAGGCCTTTCTCTCATGAAAGAAGAGAAATGGAAAAAAAAAAATACTGCCTCCTTCCAATGAAAATAGAAAGAAGATAATCTTCCCTATTTAATGATTCATACAAGGTCATGTCCGTTTGTTCCCAGGTTTTGTAGAAAGAGCCTTCAGGTTTCTTCAAAATTGCCTTACCACAGACAAGACTGTAACAGAAAATGGGGCCGTTTCTGCTGCATTAAGTGACTGTGCTCGCCTGGGGGCACAGAGTGCTCAGTGGTGAGTGAAGGAAGGAAAGACTCTCCATCCTGGGGGGATCTGTGGGGCTCCCAAAGGCAGTGTGGTCAGCTGGTAAAAAGGGAAAGCTTGTGAGGAGGGAGCTTGGAAGTGTTCCACCATTGGGAGGCTGTCAAAAGAAGGTGATGCTTCTCAATGGCTGGGCTTCAGAAGGAATTGTAAATTTTCTGGGATTAATGGCATGGTTTCAGGACATCACTGAGGCAGTGTAAGTGGTGAATTGGCAAGGTGCTGCACACTCACATGGCTTCTTTTGAGGAGTGCTGTTGTTTTTTTTGACTTTGCATAGATCTGATTCAGGCACAGAAACCAACAGAAAACCTGACATTACCAAGAAGAGATAAACAGCTTTCTTCCTGAGTCAATGTGAGGCTGTGGTGGAGGAAGAGGAACCGTTCCTTTGAATTGATTGAACTGTGTGCTAAAACTGTATCTTGTGCATAGCATGGCTGATGAGAAAATACTTAAACTAAGAAATGGGAGAAGAGGTGGTCTTAATTTTCACACCTGTTATTAAAGCACAGAAGGAAAATTGGGTAAATGAGAATTACACATGCAGTTACACAAATGGTCTGAGCAAAGGAAGGGTGAAAACTAGTAGCAAAAGACTGGTTGTGTAGGTAACAAAAAAATGTACTTACTATAGTAAGAAAAGAGGGTGATGTCAGGGAGGAAAAGCGAGATGTTTATTATCCAGACTCTTTTCATTAGTATACAAAACTAGAGCAGCTGCTGAACATGTATCCAGAAATAGAGGCAGCGGAAACACAGTCAAATAGCATTCATGTCCTGAACACAAATACTGAAAATTATGCAGAAAATTAGTAAGGTGTTGTGAATGAAGTGGCACTATGTAAAGGAACAAATATTAGCATGGACACAGTAGAATCTATTTGGTCAAAATCACTTTGGGAGGGAATTAAGAAAGACGTTGCAAACCTTTAGCTTAGGATTTTTATACAGACAGTGTAATAACAGTATTATGAGAGAGAAATACTAGTAGGAACAGTAACATTATACTATGTGGTAGGCCAGATCTATATTTAAGCACAGATTATATTATAATGATGTATTTCTGTACATAACAGTCAATAGTTTTCTTACTGAAAAAATAATTCAGAACAGAAGTTGTGTTATTTTGGACTTGGAAGGAATTGTTGACCTTGTAGCGAACCTGATTGTTTAAAAGATTAAGATATGACATGAACTGGGTTAATTTCGTTTTAAGTTAAATGGGATGATGATAAGTAAATTTTTAAGGCAAACATTTGTTAAATTAGAAAAACTAGTTGGTGAACATAGGCAAGGTGAGGTATTGGAGGCTTAGATGGAGAAAAGGTTCAGTTTGAATGTCAAGTAAAAGGAGAATTCTTGGAAATTACCTAATCCTTCTACCAGAGAATGTTCTCCTGGGAGGAATATTGGTAGAGAAAAGGTAATGTGAAAGGAAGGAGGAGTAAGTTATCAAAGGAAGTCAATTCTTGGAAGCTGTAGAGCAAGAACTGAAAGTATTAAACTGAATTTAGTTAAAATTCTTAAGAGTTGAAGCAGTTATTGAAAGCTTCTTTAGATATATAAATAAATTGAGAAAGAAGAAATTATTCTGTATTACAGGGAGTGTGGTTTTGAGTTAGAGAGAGCCTTTTATTCAAAAGCTAAATAAATACCTTTGCACTGTTCTCAGCAAGAAGAGTACCAGTGTGGTGACAGTGACAAGATGATGAATGGAAACAAGGTTATGAACATGACTACAGTCGAGGTGGAAGTTCAAGAAAGAAACAAATTCCAAGTCAGTAAGGAGGTGAAATTGCAGCATACCAGCTGCGTTGTGGTGACTGCCTACATAGAAGTTCTTTCCCTACTGTGAAGTTACTTGTAATAGCCTACCCTATTTAATAGATGTTGTATACATGTAGTGTACGTGGCTCTCCATTGCCTGAGACCTGAAGTGCAAATCTTTGAGAAATAAAATTGTTCATAGCTTTATTATTAAAGTAGTTAATCTATATTATGTTGAGCTTAAAAAAAAATGTAATACTGTAGATTTTTCTTTTTTTTATGTAAAATATTAAGGAACAAAAGTTGCTGTTTTCACTGTGTATACCCTGGAGCTCATTGAACCTTTCTGTGAACAGATTTAGCTCACTGGAAAAACAAAACTCGATCTCTGTTTCCTCTTCCTCTTGTCCTCCCCCCTTTTTTAAACTGAGTTTGTTTCCTGTCAGATGAGTTAGTTAAATTGGCTTATGGGGAGTACCAAGGAGTGCCAGATTTGGTGCAAGATAAGCCCCTGGGAGCAGGAAGGAGCCCTTGAGGTCAGTGGAAGTAATGGTGAGTTGTCTTGTGGGTGTCTGGTCTTCAAATTCTATATTAATGCAGCAGAGATATGTGTTGCTCTCAAAGGGGCTGTTGTTCAGTGCAGTGGATTTTTGGTTGTTATAGCATTCTGCCTGCAAACATACATGATCTTCACAAATCACCTAAAAAGAACTTTTGATGGACAGCAGAAGTCCTTGCAGCAGGACTTGTATTGTGCAACCGGTACTGGTTTGCAGCGCTTTTCTTAACATTTACAGTATACAACAGTTAAATTCTGACATTGACCTAATGCATGTAAGAGCACTGGTATGAAGAGTAAATTGTTTTAGTTGTGTCCTCTTACTCTGTACTCTTGCTTTACTCAGAGGTTGCAACCTCTTGATAGAACTGTATGAAGTTGTTTTGGAGAGAATTTCTTACGACCTTCAGTGGGATTGGGCTTCAGGATATGCTTTGCTTCATGTCTGGATTTAATTGTAGATAATTTTGTAGGAAAAGCCATTTTCTTGCTTTGGGATACCTAGCATACTCATGGGATCTGGTCATTGTACCAAGCAATCAATCACTAGATAAAACAGGGAAGAAATGAGAGGTACAGAAAATAAATGATCCTAAGCAGAACGCCACCAAATAACTCTCTTCCCGGCATCTCCATCCCACTGCTCAAGAACTTCGTGTCGGTGACAGCAGTTGCTCACAGCCTTGACTATAAATACCAAAGTTGTGTTGAGGAGGTGCTTACTGGGGTCCTCTTCTCCCTCCCCACACGCATTAATAAAAGTAATGCAGGTATCAGAGGGGCCCTGTAATGAGGCTTAATTCGAAACTTCCTTTCTTTTGTAGAGCCCAGTGAGAATTTTAAATTACTCCCTGACACTGCCCAGGAAATGGTACTTTTCTTTGGTACCATCTTGCTAATGAAATTGGTAATAATGTTTTGATTTTTTGTTTCATGGCAGGAAATGCTTTCCAAGAACTTGTGATCATGAATTTCTCCACTCTTATTTTTTGTTTTTTTCTAATACTCTTATGACATTTTGGACCAAGCAATTGCTTGTGACAAAGATGTGTGAGACTTTACATAAGGGTTGGGCTTGATGATCTTGGAGGTCTCTTCCAACCCAGAAGATTCTATGATCCTAGGATTATAGGCTAAAATACCAAGAAATAGTAGGATATCTATAAAAAAAGTAGAAATGGCACTGTTAAGTTAAAGAAAATAAAACCCTAGTCTGAAATCGCTGTATTGACTGCTGGTAAAAATAACAGTGAAGTCTGACAGCTGAAAGAGAGAGAAAGAAGGAAAAGCATGTTGCTTTTAAGTTTTTCCCTATGTTCCTTGGCAGTGTGCCTATACACCCCATTCAGGGCTCTAGAAATGGTTTACTGACTTGAAACTCTGGCTGCTTTTAATTGGGTGGGTTTTATTTGTTTAATTAATGTGAGGAAAATAGTGAGCTAGGTCTCTCAACATTAAATTATCAACTTCACAGACATTTTTTGTCCAACTCTGCAGACAGATTAAGAGGGATTCAGGGTTTAGATTTGGTTTGCTGTTTTGCAAATGCTGTTTTTTTTCATTATGGCTTTGAATTTTTATTACACCCTGGGAGAATCTCACTGAACTGGGTGACAGTGTAGTAGTATACATTTATACAATAAGTCAGATGGCATCAAATCCATCTCTTAACATTGAAAAAATGTTGAGGTATATTCAAGGAGAGTACGGTGCAAGTCATTTTGAGTGTTTTTTTCGACATTTTTTTGTTCTTAGAAATGCATGAAAAAATAAATGTGCAACAAGGTTCACTTGCATAATATGTGATTTGTGAAAGCGTAGTTGTTTCATTACTTTGGCTCTTTAATATATTAAAAAATCCAATGCTTTGTTTGAATATAAAAGTTGTGTTGCTAAAAGTGAAATGAGAAAAACATTTTAGAGTACTAATAACGCCCTGGTTTAGGTTGTATTTTAGACAAGTACTTGCTTTTGAAGTGAAGTAGAAGACATAATGTTATGTGCATATCAAATGTCAACCTTTTGGTGTTTGTTTTATAACAGTGAAACTCAGAAAGGAAAAACGCCCGAGTCTGGCTGAGACTCAACTATATCTTCAATAAGTTGTGATTAAACAAAAAGACAACAGTATCCATTCTGTGTTAAGTCATACATAATAAGGGCTTATGTTTATCTGCTTGTTAAGTTCCCCTTGTGATTATCGCCCATCTATGTTGTCATGATTGTCTAGTTTTGGAACATTTAGCTATATGTTTTAGTCTAGGACAAAATACACGTTCATTTTTTTCCTTTTAACAAGATTTTCCCTGGTGGCTGCTGAAAACCTGAGAGGTGTAAATAGACCTAAGGATGGATTCATGCTAGAGGCACAATCTGTTGTTTCAGTTGAGTTGGTAGTGTCTTCTTTGGGCATATTCTCAACTTGGTTGTTTCTTCATTTTTACGAAGATCCCCTTATTGCTATACAGACAGTTCAAAGACGAGGGCTTCCTTGACATGGTACTGCCTTCCTGAGTGGTTTGTTTCACTGTTCTATTTATAATTACTGTTTTCCAGTAACAAAAATTACATATTTACCTTTTCATGCCTTATATTTTCATTTCAAAAAGCAGGCAAGCTTATGATTCAGGAAACATATTATACATTTCTTCTTTAATGTGTGTGTCCCCCTTGTACCGTACCCCCCTTTGTAAATAATGCTCAACCCCTCACCTAGAAAAGTCTATTTGTCTTATTCTTCGCACTGTTACAACATTTAGTGGAAGAGCCACGTGTACTAGAGCTCCAAAACTGGAAAAGCAAAAAACAGTCTTCGTCCTAAACAGTGGAACTGTACTCTTGCTTTCTTTTGGCTGCTGGAAAAATTATAAGCAACTGAGTCCCTTAGTCAGACTGGCATTGGTAGTGTCTTGTTGGGTTATGAATGGTTGCTGCTGGCTAGACTGTGAGAACTCAACTCGTCCAGTACTTGGGGTTTTTGGAAGCAAAGGTATGTATGCTTTCACATGGTGTCATTAAAATAAATATTCCTAATTATGAAATAATTTTTAACTTAGTCTTTTAGTGCTGTGGGAAATGGATTTTGTAGTGGTGTCCGTTCTTGGAAAGATTGGGAGAAGTGACACAGGTTCCCCAAGGTAACTCTGCTGCAGAACTAGGAACTGGAATCCTGTTTTCCAGTCTTACTGGATGTCATTCAGCTCTGGATTAAGATATCTAGAAAAGTCTAGATTGGAAGAGACCTCTTGAGATCATCTGGTCCAACCTTTTGCTGAAAGTAGGGCCTTGGATTAGGTTATTCAGTGCCCCGTTAAGATGACTCTTCGCTATTTTCGTCAAAGGGAACTACACTATATCTCTGGGCTTCTAGTTCTACTTACAGTGCACAGCTTCCCCATATGTCTCTGCCTCTGAAGAGCTCAGGCCAGTTGCTTCCTGTCCTTGTGAAGATACCAACTCCCTCTTTGTGTATGAACCATGAGCTCTGTTGATTTTGGTGCCTGAGCTCTGCTAAAATAGTGTCCTGGTACTGCAGACCTGCCATGCCCATAACATGAATACAGGGAACCTGTGTAAGGGATTGCCATATGAGTTGATCACATTCCCTAGTTGCACTTGTAGGGTAGTAGACGTGACTTTGAGCTGAGTGCCACTCAGCTCTTTTTGACATGTGACTCAGTGGGAGGGCATCTGCAGTAAATATTGCTTTCTTAAGTCCATGGTTCAGCTAAGTGAATGCTGGAGAATGGAGTAAGAATCCATGAGGGCAATTTTCCTCTTTGCTGTGACGAGTTCATGAGCAAAGGAAGAAAATATGTTTTATAACTCTGCTGCGAAAAACACAGCTGTTTGAAAATTGATGGATTTTGTAATATTCTCTGTGAGTCCGACTGATATCGTTCATGTAATGTGTAACTTCTAACATAAATGTTTAGTGCAACCAGTGCCTATCTCTTTCTCTTTTTCCCCAAAAAGAATTTGTTTCACTTGACTTGATGATCATTTTACTTAAGAGTTTGATTGATCAAATTTGTCCTGGGATATACACTTGCAATTGTACATTATTTATCAGGAGTTGAGATGAAAATTTTCATTGTATCAAAATCAATGGTGAGCTCTTATTGTCTTCAGGTTGTCCAAGATTTGACTGGTACAGTATAATATCAGAAGATTTTTCAGCATTTATTTCACTTGTCCTGATGATAATAATTTCCTTTTCTGTGAATGAAAATGCAAATCCATATCTAAATCATGCTCAATAGGTAAGATTTTTAGGGTAGTGTACAGAAATTTAGCAGCTCGTTAGGAATATTTGAATTACCCATTTCAGTGGACTTTGTTCAGAGTGCCTTCCTCGTACCTCGTACTCATCGTATCTTTGATTCATTTTCAGAGCAGCAGAGCCATGTCCCAAATATAAGGAATATGAATTATGGTAATTTTTACCATAAATTAATTAACTCTGAAGTGAACATTTGCTCTCTTACCATTTTTTTAAAAAGCCCTTTCTGTTGTCGGTGCCTGTTAGGGATTTTAAGAAT
Organism: Tapera naevia; assembly: GCA_033556795.1. Lineage (NCBI taxonomy): Eukaryota > Metazoa > Chordata > Aves > Cuculiformes > Neomorphidae > Tapera > Tapera naevia. The sequence continues at coordinate 7,330,514 of JAUMJJ010000014.1, forward strand.
ACAGCATTTTCTCTGCTTCTTACATCTACAGCATTCATCACAGAAAAGGAAAATGTCATTTCAGTTTTGTTGATACTGAAAATAGGTTCTGTTACTTGTTCAGTGTTGAATAGTGTTTTCAGTGTATCCAGGACTATAATTTGTAGTACCTGCTAGTGTTCATGCAGAGGAAACTGTTATTCAACCTGTATGTATTCTAGAATAGTAGGCAGGATGATTTGTCCTCTTGATTATGAATGTAAATATTGTTTTTAAGGCAATGGTAACCAAGAGTATTTTTCCTATTTACAGAGCAAGCTTTACATGGAAGGATTTAGAAGCCTAAAAGAAGGAGAACCAGTGGAATTTACTTTTAAGAAATCTTCCAAAGGCCTTGAATCAATACGGGTAACAGGCCCTGGTGGGAGCCCCTGTTTAGGAAGTGAAAGACGACCCAAAGGGAAGACAGTACAAAAAAGAAAACCAAAGGGAGATAGGTAATTTCCTTACTTTGCTATTCCCCTCTTTTTTTTTCCTTGCAAGTTTTTCTTGAAACTGTTTTCAACATTTCTTCATTTGTGAAAGGAAACCCTTCTTTGTAAATTTCACTTTTATATACCCAGCAATTTGATTAAACTTAGTGAGCTGTATCTGTACAACTACATAAATCACCCACTTGATTTGTTTTACTTGAGAAAGGTCTTATTGAGTTAGAGGGAGCCTGCAAAGGAATGTAATGTTATTTTGAAAATATTGCTATTAAACTGAGAAGAGAGATCAGTCTGAATATAGGTGAAATAACATCATGTTTAGGTGAGAATTGTGCATGCTAAAGAGACTATTGTGTGCAGTGGGGTTTTGAACTGTGCATCAGTAGCTTTATACAGAAGAAAGTGTAGGTGGTGCAATCAGGGTTGAGATGTACATAAGTCGATGAATTATATTTTTACTTAGTGAACAGAGTATCAGACATTTCCCAAAGTTTTAACAGCTGGTGTTCTGAAGAACTGTTGTAATAATATTTTACAAATTTCAGGTTAGTCTCGAGAGCTGCACTTGTTTATACACACTGCAGCAGCCTGACTTGCACTGTTTTACATTACTTTCTGCCTCTGATGGCTTGAAGAAATTCTATAAACCTTTGCACTATGAAGACACCTAAAGCTAGTTTGCCAAGGATAGTCTTCCTGCTCAGAATCTCTTGTATGCAGGTCAATCTCCATTTTTACTCATGGTGTTGTACAGCCCAGTAGCTGTAATGACTGAGACCTGGAGGTATATATTTGTGAAGGATTCTAGTAAGAACATCCAAACAGCCAAGTTTTGCCTGCAGTACTTGATCTATGTCATGACTGAGAGGTGGTTCTCTTCCATTGCAAGATCTGAACCAAAGAGTAGCTTGGGAAAGAGGAGGTCACGTGGAAAGACAGTGCAGTCCAGCCTCAAGAAACTCAAGATCAGAAACCATTGCTGGCTACGGATTAACTCCACTTGTCCCCGCCTCTGTTAAGAGACATTTTTTTCCACTTTTTCTTTTTTTATTTTTAATTAAGGGTTGGAGACAACATGATAGTTGTCCCTCTTTCACCTTCTTTGTAAAAGCTAAAGGCCATGAACAAAATTTATTACTGCTGTAACAGATCAGAGTCCATAACCACAACAAGGAGAGACTTTGTAAGCCAGACAAAGCTTTCTTTTTGATTGCTCACCATATCTGGCCTTTCAGCGTTGTGGTGCATGCAATGGCTGTGAAAAATCTTTTGTCTCCTCCCCTGCTTTTTATTAATGTGCTGGACTTCCAATATAGTTCTTATTTAAACCATTTGTTTTCCACAGACTGTAATTACTAATCTGCTTAGGGTATTAGCATCGTCATTGTTATTGATGTTTCACACTATAGCAGCAAATAAAAGCCACAGTCAAGATACTGTTGTCCTGTTTGTTGCATATTGATAAGATTGAAGACAGTTCTTGCTTCAGAAACCTTGAAATTTAAATAGACAGGTTTAAGTAGATCAGGAAAAACTACGTATTTAAGGAAACTGGGATACCTTAAGTACAGAGTATAGCCAGTGTAGTCACTGCAGAGGAAGTAGTACTTTTAAGTGCAATTCCTCTTATTTCTAGGTAAGCATCTAAAATACAGGGGACGAATCTTGTAGCTGTTTCTCTTCAGGAAATAGAAAGGCAGACTAGCTCTGATGCTGTAGATATGTCCCTTACATGTCTCTAAAGTTAGGCGAGATGAGTCCTACTTTCAATTATGTTCTTACTTAGCTAAAGCATAGAAAAAATTGAACAGATATACCCTGAAAAACAGTGCAGAGGTATGATGTATGAGACAGTGTACTCTTTAATGTTCACTTGCCTTTAAAGGAGGAAAAATTCAAAATTAACTTGAATTAATTTGAATATGAAAATGTGGGCAAAAACATCTACCCACTCTTGTCTCAAAATTCTTATGCTTAAGTCATAAGACATCAAAAAAAGTCTGAAATGCAAAATGTTTAAAATTACATTGACATTATCACTCACTGAGGAGCAGTGTCTTTGCTTGAAGGAAAATTAATTTTGGTTGAATGCCTAGCCAGTAAAAAAGTACATCTCGCAACATGTACAGAGGAAAATTTATTGAAGATTGCTGGTTTACTCTGAGAGCTGCCTTCATTTGTGAAAGCTGATTCCAACTTCTTGTGTTTAGCTGCCTTCTACTGGTGTGAGGGCTCAACCTCACTGCATCATTTTATATTGATCTCATTTGAATGGATTTCATGACTCTGTTAGTGGTATATTAGGCAGAAGTGAAGACTGACAGAAGGAGTTAGAGATAGCAAAGGTGAGGAAAAAAAAGGGAAAAGCAGAAAAATGTGCAGAGAGGAGGAAAAAGAAGTCATGACACTGAGGTTAGCAATGTTGATGCTTGTTGGTAGACTTTGTGGGTCTTCCACAATAGACTCGGAGTCTCTGTGTTCTGCAGTGTTGTTGCTGTGGGGACCTTGCTATAACAGTATTTCTCCTTCAGGGTAATTGTGACTCACACGAATTTTATGGCATGGGTAGGAAGACTTTGTAATTGCCATTGGTGATATTGGCCACTTTGTCATCTTTCATAGTGAGCATACTAGCACATGGCAGTACGAGGAAGGGAAGGTCTTTCGTGGTCCATGTGAAATGAAGCTGCAGCTCTAAGCAGCCTGCAGGCTTTAGGTTCACAGCCCTTACTTTAAGTTATTGCAATATCCATGTGTCTTACGTATATATTTTTTCACAGTGTCTAGAGTAATCTGAGCTAGAGGGGAGGTTTCTAAACAAGGCTCAGCTGGGATTTTCATCTGATAAGTGCTGGGTTCAGAAGTGGTGTTTTATGGCAGAGATGCACAGTGGCAGCTCTTGGGGCTGATCTCTACCCAAGTAAGCCAGAGGATGAATTTGCAACATGTTACCGTGTGGCAAGTTGCAGCTGCCTTTGTAGGAGCTCTTAACACGTGCCAAACACAGTGTGTTTTGCTCAACAGTGAGCTGACACAAAAGCATGCTATGCTGCTCTCTAGGAATGACCATGGGGAGCTGATGCAGAAAAGATAAAGTACTGTGAATTCACACCTTGATCACCTGCTCAGTAACTTGTAGGCAACTCTGTGAAATCTTGATTTAGAGTAGAATAAATGAAATCAGAACCTAGCCCACAATCTCAGAATAAGACTTGCAGGAGGGAAAAGGGAGGAAGGAAAAAAATTTACACTTTTTTTTTTAAGCAAACACAGTGTTTGTGTGTGACCTAGGATGAAACCAGGTAAAGGACCATTTTGTCAGTTGTAATTTTTTTATATAAGATTATTTTTATGAATTTATATAGTTGGGAAAATATTCTTCAGTGCAGTGTATGTGTAAATAAATTTGACCCACCGACCTTTGGTAAAATATTAACAAGGAAAATGCATGATGCTTAAAGGACTAGAAGCTACTGTTCTCTCTTGGGACCTAAAGGTATTATCCAGTATCTGTAGATATTCCTCATAGGATCTCGAAGTTGGATACTTTTTCAGCAGTGTCTGTGGTGCTGTATCTGCTCAGCTTGGCACTTGCTTCATGTGGAACATTTCAGAGGGCACATGGGGAACATTTCAGAGGGCACAGGAAGGATGACAGGTTTTTTTTGTTTGTTTTGTTTTGAAGTATTTATTACAAAATGGAAGAAATAAAATAAAGCAAGAAGGAATAAATAATTTTAAGGATAGAGCTCCATCTTCCAATTCTAATTTATGACATTTCAGTCCTATGCTGCCTTCTGCTAATGTCACACTTGTGGCAAGGAAGCTTTATAGCATGAGTGACCTGTATCAGTAAGTGGTTTGGATTTAAGCATGTAATAATTAAGCAGTATGTTATGAGATTTCAGGTTTGACATGAAAAAATTCACTGACTTGGTTTAGAGTGCAGCCCTGCAAGTGAATTGTGAGGGGGTTGTTGGGAGCTGCTGAAAATGAGTGAGCTTAGTGAAGCATCACCACTGAATAAGCTGTGATTCTGACCTACATTCTGTGACTATGGCTAGTGAAATAGCAGTGTATTTCTAGCTCAATTGGCTAAATAGTATTAAGCACTGCAGCATTGCTGTAACACTCAAAAACTTTTTCCCAATGCAGATATCTACAAAGGAGAGAAAACTAGAAAAGAAGTGATTTTGTATTAAGATGTGATAAATGGTGTCTGCCAGTAACTGTTGGACATGATCAAATGATGACGTAATTTTCAAACGAGTAAAACATATTTTTAAACCACCGATTAGGTGGAAATACAGCCACTTAGGGAAGGGGGCTGTAATTAAATAATACTTCCCTGATGAACTGTCACTGAAAACTAGTTTGTATCTGAGTCAGACTGAAAACAAATTTAATATCTGAAGACATTCAGTGGATGATCTGAAGCCAGACTATAATAAGAAAATCTTAGAAGTCTTCTTTAAAAGCTCATGGTCTGAACAAACAGCCACTAAGCTGCTGTGATAGGCAGAGATAGTGTCATGAAGTGCTGTGGAGGACGTTGGATTGAAGTTAACAGAACTAGGAGAGCTCATTTAGGACAGCAAGGTTATATGATACAAAGTCACTTCGAACTTGAGATTGTATCACTTCCATCTCTACTGACTGAATCATGCTCAAGTGTGTAATTTAATTTTCATAGAAAGCCTCCTGTGACTCAAACCAAGCATATTTTTTTTGTGAAGGAGATGTGAATAATGGAAGTGGTACGGGCTGGGATGGAGAGCCCTGAACTAGTAGCAAAATGGAAGAAACTCATAGAAACTGTGTTTAACAAACTAATGGTGCTGAGGTGGATAAAGAGAGCTTGTCAGATTCCCAAGATCTGAGAGGCCAGGCCAGGCTGGTTGTCACCACACACAGCTGTGCCACATAGGGCATGTCCACTCCTGCCCTCAACCACCCGTGGGAACCAGCTTTGTTCGGGACCAGGTCTGGGCATGTCCTGAACAGCACTGGGACAAAACGGGGTGCAGATGAAGCGAGAGCACTCAGCCATCCAGAGAAACAGATGAAAATTTCAGGGAGTTGTAGCCTTTGGTACAAAATGATGTCAGCATGTCACTGTCAAAGGGATTGGGTTTCCTGCTTCTCTCTGATGTAGAACGTGTTCACAGTTCCCTTGTTTTCTAAAGGGGAAGCTGTCAAAAAGTAATGCAAAAGTTGCATGGCTTTTATAAAGATTTCTTAAAAATACAGCCCTGCAAAAGGACCTTACTCGAAGGTGGTGTTTTGTAAATTAAAACGTGAACAGTCCTCCCTAATTTTTTCGTGTGTTTTAGATGGTGACAATTTCTTTCCTTCCTTCCAGTTTTCATTCTTGCTTTTCATGTTTTCAAGCGTAGGGCATTTTCCTGGCTGTTTGCCTTTTTCCTGCTTGTGATTCTGTTGGGTGTTTAGTTCCTATTTCCAGTGATGTTTAAGACTCCTTTTAGGCTTACAGACAAGACCATCATAGGTTTTGGTCTCTTACATGAATACTGCCATATGAAATGAGATCCCTCTGTCCTAGCATCCTGTTTCCAACTGGAGCATGTAGCTAAGAAGAGATTGTGAGAAATAAGGAAGTATAGCTTTCCATCTTTGGCAATTAGTGATTTAGGCATTTCTTCAGTATCAACACCTAATCCACAAAAGACAATTAGATGGTGTGCTAAGTACCCAGACTGCTGGATGCAACTTTGTCTTGGATCTTCAAGCAAAATTTGAGGTTATTTGTGCAGAATTTTATATGGTTAATAATTTGTACACTTAGGAAGGGGGATAAACAGCAGTCTGAGATGTGCTTTCTTCCATGATCTTATTTAGCTTTGCTGACTGTGCCATAATAAGCCATTAAACTAGTATGAACCGGTCATAACAGGAGCAATTAAAAAAAAAGGGGCAAAACCCCCCAAAGCCTGAGAGCTTTCCACTACTCCAGTGGTTTAAAGAAAGTAGTATCTTTGCTGAACTCCAGTCATTAGGGACAAAGTTTTCCATACTTTTTTTTTCAGACTGACACCTTTCTGGAAGGTTTAGCAACAGTTCAGGCTTTTCCAAGAGAGAGATAAAATGGGGGGGTTTATTAGTAGAGTTGAAAACCAGGTAATTTTTAAAAATACCTGTCATTTGGTGCTGTGGATCAAGAGCCTGAAACCTAACTTGGAGGTGGATCTCTAGAGCAGGGGATTAATCTTTGCTCATCTTTGTGCACACCCTTCCAAGTCTAGGTTACACCCTCAAAAGCGTTACTGCATATATTCATTAGATAGCCCTTGTTAAAATCTACATCATCCCTCTGTGCTCAGGGGAGCTCAGTAACCACTGCCTTCTTGCAGGGCTTGCTCCCAGGACTCAATCCATCCAGCCTGATGAGAACAGAATCAGATCTCCAAGACTGGATATTTTCTTGACCAAAATATGAAAGGAAGATGGCTTAAGGAAGGAAAGAAAAAACTGCCACTGACTGCTGTGTATGGTGCCCAGTATCTGTGGACCATACGCTATTTGGCATGATTTAATCTCCAGCCTATAATGTAGCTAGACTTCAGCCTTCTGGAGATGCCAGGTGTAGAATAAGTCCCTCAGAGTGAGAGCACAAGCAGGGAAGTCTCAACTCCCAGAAGACAGCAAACCATAGCTAGCCTAACTTCTACCCCCAGATTCAGCAAACAGCCTTGGGAGTTGCCTTCCTCAAATATAATGGATTTCCCTTTCTGTCTATCTCTGTAGCTCAGGCCGTCAGGAGCCAGGATACAGAGCCAAAAGATCAGTACTCAAATGTTGGAACTAGGTGTAAGAACGGTTACATTTGTCCATAGCAATGTATGTAATATTGGAATAAAAGGCCGGTTCCAAATTTCAAATGTAGAGAACACTTTGTTATGTAAAGCCAAGTGCCCATAGCAGGCTACAGAGCTTATTTTGGTCCCTTAACAGCTGCACTGTTTCTGAGACCAAGATCAATTAAGAGTTATTTTGGGGTACCCAGGCACACGGTGTATGCTGGGTGGTGATAAAAGGAATTCCTCATTCATTTGAAGGGCGCTTTTCTTGTTTCACATAGTTTTAACTACAAGATATATAACAAAGCAGCGTGAAAGTAGTGAACTTGCATGAACCATGTGGTGTTTCAGCCCGCTCACTCAGATGCAGGTGGGAACTGAGTTTTGCAGTTAGGCATACGCGTTGAGAAAGAACGTGAAAATATGTGTTTCCTTTCTACCAGATGTGCCTTCTGATAGGACAATTCATGTGCTTCCAGTCAATACAAATCTCTGTGCTAAAGCAAGAGCTAGGAACCTGGTGGCAGTGGTATCACTAAGTGATACCCAAGCCTAATTTTCCATATTGTGAGTTTGTATTAAGAATACAGCAGAGCCTGAATAAAATTGTCTTTGATATCTGTTTATGCGTGTGCAGTTAAGAAGAGATGGGCCTCAGAATTTTCATGATGTTTGTAATAAGAAACCCAAAATTTATGCTAAAGTAGATAAAATTATAAAAATGTACAAGGAACAGATGAAGTGAGTAGGAAGGTGGTGTTTTTATGCAGCCTTGTGTAGAGTAAAGCTGTCCCTAAGCAGCAGATGGGTTTCTCAAGTACATACACTGTTTTCTGAATGCAGAATATTTTTCTTCAATCTGATGTCTTCTCAGGCCTTGTGTTTTCTTTCACTCCCTTTCATCAAGGGATGAGATATCTCTCATATACAGTAAAGTACCAGCACATATTCATGCCTCTGTTGTGGTGTGCTTAACATATGCTTAACTTATAACTCTTTGGATAGCACTAGCTTGTTTTTATGTCAGTGGGACAAGTGTATACTTCACTGACGATGGATTTCTTTGTTTTAAGGGGATTTTGAGGCAAAGGGAAGAAGTTCATCTCTTTTAGTCACCTGATTTAACACCTTTTCATTCACAGAAGATTATAAAATGTGATTTAAGGATGTGCTGAATAAAAATGTTTTGGTTATACATTTTGTATATATTTCAAACAACTTAATGAAAAATCAAAACAGTAATGGTTCTTTCAATAAGAAAGAAAACAGTTAAGATCCCTCTGGTAGAAACCTCATACTCTTATATACTTCCTTGTCACCTCATAAGAGCTCATTTTGCACAGAGCATGTGCACTACCAAGCATCATGCTTTGTAGTGGTACTTCAGGAGGAAGATGCTGCCAACATTATGAAACAGATATGAGCTGATGTTTTTCCAGTCCTGTAGTTAGGATTCCCCATACTCAAAGAATTTAGAAGCAATGAAGAATTAAGAGCTTTGCACAGTGCAATTTAACAGAGATTATACATAACTTCAGTGGAGTGTGTATTGAAAAGTATTTCAGTAAATAATTTACAAAACATCATTTCTGTTTATAAAAATCTTTCTAACTGACATCATCTTCATTTATTTAAATGTCTCAGTTTTTAATTTTGTGTTACTATATTACTTTCAAATAGACAAGAATAAACAAGAAAAGTGCATATATTTTCAGGATCCAACACAGTAATAGGTTTTGAAGGTAATAGGGAAGAGGGTTATTTGATAAGGCTTCCCTGGTTGTCGAAATGTTGTTTTAGGCTGATGTTGACCCTGGCCTACAGACTGTGCTGCTTTTTGCTGATGTGCTGTGCTATAGCTGTCAATGAACTGGGAATAGAACTGCTCACAGGATGAATTGTCTTTTAGAAAGATGCACACAGTCTGTGCTATATTTTAGCACAAAGATGTTCAGTGTAAGTACTTAAGCCCCAAATACCTTTTATTTTAGGAAGACAGTTGCATTTCCTTGCTTTTCTTGTTGTATTGAATTCCAGTATCACCTAACAAATGTATTCAAGTCATGTAATATATGTAATACTAAGGAAAGATTATAGTGGTGATTCCAGATGATGGAAAAATATGCCTTGTAACTTGGCCTGTTGAAAAGGATACCAAGAACTTTAAAGCTGGAGAAAACTGAATTATAGCATAGCTGCTAAATCAGATATTCCCAAAATGTTGCCTTTGATTTAGCACTGTTGATAAATCTGAATCTCTTCAGAAGGAGTAAAAGTTCTGTAGTCCTTCAAATTAATAAAGTCTGTGCAGTAATATAATTCCAGATTTCTACAGCTGTTCATTTTATTAGCTGTGACTTCATGTTTCTGTCCTTGACACTTAAAGATCAAACCTACTTAAAGATGAATCATTTGAAAATGTGAATTTACTTCAATATCTTATTTTGTCAAGAAGCTCAGCAGCTCATTATATAAGAGGAGTGTGTCACCGAGGTAGTCATCTCTGTAGTGGTGGTGCAGGCATGCTACTGCTGTTCCCGCTGTGTGCACACCCCCAGTCCCACAAGTGCACCTACAGTGTGCTAGAGCACTTCTCAAGCAGGTGATAAGACATAGGCTATGTCCTGAAAGAAATCATGGGTTTAAGGCCTATTTACACTCGGAAAAGAGCGTGGAGAATCCTGAACCAGTGCAGGCACACACAGGGATTCAATCAAAGTTTCCTCCGTTTTGAAAGGTTGTTGGGAGTCAAGAGCTGAAGTATAAGTGGGAGCTAAGCTCCTGCTTTGCAGCCCTGCAAAGACTGAGGTGATTCCAGCAGATCTGGAAGGGTTGATCTGAAAAGAGATTTTTTACAGTAGTCTGCTTATTGTGTGTTCCTCGTTTACTGGGTGACAAATATGACACATCTGGATTTTGTCTTGCAGAACCACCAAATGCTCCCCGCTGTAATAGTTGGTCAGTTTGAGCTTTGCTCTAAATGTTTTGGGTATTGTAAAATAAGAAGTGCTCTGTGGGCTCTGATATTTCAAATTGGGCATCTAGAATAAGTCTCCTCTGGAAAACAACTTTGTCTTTTTCTTGTGCTCCAGAATCCTGTGCATTTCCTTGAGACCAATTAAACCACATAATTTCCTACAGCCATTGCAAAGTAATTAATATTTGTAATGCTTGAAAATATCTTGGTGACAACCTCAAAGTCAGCACTTCTGCATCATGTTCAGGATTTAGCTGGATGTAGTAGTGAGTCTGGGCATTGAATTGAGTGGGCTAAAGAAGAATTATACAACATCTATCTTATGTTTTGTGCATCAGGTGAGAAAAGGCGATGTAGGAGAACTTGCATGTCACTATACATTTCACAGGCTGGCACTGTAGTGTGAATTATTTCCACTTTTTTTTAAGGTTAAATCTATACATAATGGGTAGAAAGCAACCTGAATTCTCCTCTGACCAGCAGCTAGGCTTGCGGATTTGGACCCCCCTTTTTTTTTTTTTTTTTAAACTGTACTGGACATTGTAGGATGAGGATGAAGGGGCTGGTTTCATGGAAGAAACATACACGTGTGAGAGAGAACAATGGTGGCCGTGACTGAGCTGGAGGAATAGCAAGCTGAGGCTGGCATTATTGATGGAGTAGAGGGAGCTGGGTTTGCTCAGCAACAGACCCGTGGAACAGTTAAGGAGGAAAGAGTTGTGAAGGGTCGCTGTGAAATATGTGAGCGAGCTAAACAATTTCTTTTCTTTGATCTCCATTCATTTATAATCTTATTGGTATTGAGTCTCTTGGCACTAGAGCTTTTGCAATGAATAGCTGAAAGTACAAAAATTTATTTTAATTGCCCTGGTCCTGTGCTGAATGCCTTTTTTTTTGCCTAGAAGTTACTCTGAGTTTTACTCTTTTAACTGTTAGACAGTTTAAATGCTAAGCATTTAATTTACTTCAGACAGCTCTGAAAACAATAGCAAACCACAGACTGCTCTTATTTCATTGTCTGCAATTAATGTTGCAACAGCCTTTGCATCAAAGTTTAACCAGAATGCTTTGATTTCCCCAGTGATAAATGGATATCTGTTGACCGATATAAAAAGCTGGAATAGTTCAGTATCTCAAATTCAGCTTCAGATTTGCTAGTGTTTAAAATTAGTACTTCTGCCTTTTTGTTGTGCTAAACTAATAATATTAAACAAAACAATAGCGTGTGTGTCACTGTGTCCACACAGTGGGATGAGCTCTTCTATAAAATTATACAGTATTGCTTCTCTCATCAGTGGGAGGGTATCATCAGTAGTTGGCAATGAGATTAAGAATTGTATATAGCTTGAATGTAAGGAAAGGCCTATTTGTTAACCTTTTTAAAGGTTTAATTTTATTCTTTTTCCTGAGGTAATTGTTGTAGATCACTTCTTTCTAGTAAGTAAATTAAAAATCATTACTTTCCTGTTGATCAGACTCATTTCTCCATGGTTTTCTGCTTTGATATATTTTTGGGTAATCATGGTTAGCTGTTCACATAATTGATGCTAGGAATATGTGCCTATATCTCTTCTTAGTAATTACTTAAAACGTGCAAAGCACTTTAAGTTTCCAAGTCTAAAAAGAACCCACAGAATGTTTTAATTTTTTGTTGAATAGTTCAATTGGATTTTATGTTATTAAATGTGGGACTATCATTAATCACCTCACTTAGAATTTTTGTCCTTATGTACATTGTATAATACACATATTTTGCTTGGAGCACAGAAGTAATTTTATCAAATAGTTCATTCCTGTTAGCCCTGTATTTCTAACTCACTGGAGCCTCATGAAGTTATCTTTCTCCTTTACAATCTATACGTTTCATGTATGCATAGAAAAGAAACATCTGTCTTTTTTTAATGAGAGTTGTGCACTCATTGACTGAACAAGCAGCAAGGAATCTGTTGTATGACTGATTATCACAAGAAAATGAGGTAGTAGTCTTACTAATAAATTTGTATAAACTGGTGCTGTTTTATTTTCTGAGTTAGCTAATCTCACACTTTCACCATTACAAGAAAACAAATCGAGTTTAAAAACACCTCATGTGGAAAATATTACTTTCAAACGTAGAGGTTAGAAACATTTAAAACATACTTATCTGTAGTTAAAGATGCCAACTCTTAATTCTCGCCTGTCTAAGACTTTCTGTTTTTATCTTTAAAGCTCAGTTATTATTCTTTGTCAATGCCATTGGTTTTATTTATTTTTGTGTCCTAAAAAATGAATGTGTATCATTTAGATCCAGTCTTTTTAGAGTAGTTATGAATTTAACATATCAACAAGTTTATATTTTATGCAGCCTGTGGAGCTGGATTTTGGAATTTGCTTTTTTAGTGGTTCTTTTGTGGAAGAGAAATCTTTCAGGCATGAATTGATAGTCCAGATCTTTTGAGGTCTGTCTGTGCTAACCTATGACCTTTGTTCTTAGGAGGTCAACATCTGAGGGCAAGAGATTAAGGCAGTTAAAAGATTGGAATGGGAACTGGAATGAAAAAATTAGCCAGCACATTTGGGGTGGAAAACATCAAAGTCATCAAACAATTTGCTTATTTTAAACTCAGTTTAAGGGTAACAAGCTAATTGTACTGTGTTTGTTGATGCAAGCAATTTATATTATTTGAGGACATTAACACTGAAGAATTTTGAATTATTTTATTGGAAAAAATAACGCCTGTTCAGTGTAAATATATTTTGTATACCAAATACTTTTGTGTAACATATTTGGGATAACAGTTCAGGATCTGATCATATAGTCTGTATGCACTTAATTAGCTCTATTTCTTATAAATAGCAATAGTAAGTGTTGTGGAGCCTAAATCTTGCTTATGATCTGCTGAAAACCCCTCCCTCTCATTGGAGAATACAGGTGCTCTCAGTACATGGCAAAAATTATTCCCTTATTAAAATTTCCTGACTTGATGCTTTAAAACATTTATAAGCATCTCATTTCGTTACAGCTTTTCAAATGTGAATTCCTTTCCAATACAAACTTGTCACCAAGGAGTGTTTTCTCCTAGATTGTAAATTGATTTGAAAGAAAACAGCACTGTCTTTTTTTTCTTGTCTGTCATAGTTCAAAATTCATTAGTAAGTGTTTTTAGAAGAATGAGGACTTCGTCTTTCATCTGTGCAATCAATTTTAAAGCTGACGTTGTCTAGAAGAAGACACCTTTCCACATCTGAAAATTATGCAAGTTCAAGGATTTGTGTAAGCAATCATACTTTTGTCTTGCTTGTCCAGAGTGCAAATAAAAGTGGTTTCATTATCACATGCAGAAGCCAGACTAGTGTTTCTAGCAAGTGCAAGCTTAACTTTCCTTCACTATTCCTCTAAAAGCTAAATGCTTCCTTTTATGGCTTTTAGCCCTGGCTTGCTGCTGAGGGGAAATTGAGCAAAATTATGACAATCGTTTCTTCCCTCTTTGTGGAAGGAAGAGAAGGGAAAGGAGGAACTGTTGTGGACCATGGTAGCCCATGGATTGTTCCCAGGGACGCAGCCACTGCTTTATTTCCCTCCTGCCATTTCATTGGGGTGGCTGGAGAAACTACCATCTGCAAGGGCTGTCGCTGTGGCCGGGTGTACCCTGCGACCCCAGTGGTACTGCTACAGCCAGCTGTGGCCCACATCCCCGGGAGTACCACAGGCATAGGGAAAAAAAGGAGCATTTGAAGAGGCAGGAGTAACCCTGAAAGCCTGTTGTGTCTTAAGAAATCTGTTCCCCATTTGAATTTCTGGAATGAAGTGGTGTAGCTTCTGATCAGCCATTTTGTGATTCTTTCTTGTCAGATGTGTCTGTGGTTAAATAAATCATTTGGATCGATGGATGGAGAAGCAGTTTGTTTTTTTGCAGAATGACTTTGGTTACCCACTTGTGAGAACATGTAAATCAATTGTGACTTGTCAATTAATGAAGGAAAAACATAAAGCAACTACAAAGAAAGCATCCCTGGCATGACTTAAGATAATTTTCTTGTTTGCCTCAGCCCTTTCTATTCCTTCTCTCTGTTCTATTTAGATAGTGAACACTTCAATGCAGAACTGGTTTCTTTCTTAGTCCATACAATATTTAAAATCACTGCTGTTTTTAATTACAATAGTAATTGTGATTCTTGGCTATTTCAATTATTAGAGAGCAATGACATACACACACACTTTTTAATCTGGAAGACCTGTTCCCCAGGGTTTTTGTTGGATGTGTATATCCTCTTGTTTCATGATGCTTGATGATTCAAGCATCCTGTTCACAAACCTGTTTTTCTTATCTATCTTTTGCTCACCCTTTAAAAGTAGTCCATAGACACATGAAATCTACAGATTGAATCTCCACTAAAGCAGTTTTCAAGCGTCAAAGAAGTTATGATGCAATTTTTTAATTACTTAGAAATTATATTTTACTTTTTATGATAAAAGCCTGCTTTGGTTTTGCTTGATCTGTGTGGGAAACAGGCAGAAAATATGTCCTCAGTTCCCTCACATGTTCTTTTCACAACAAAAAAAAATGTCTGCAGAGCTAAGCAAAACTCATTACTGCAAATAGTGTTTTCAGGCTTATGTGCCTGTGAAGTTGAAATTTTTTGGCATTGCAGCTGTGCCAGATTTCTCCCAATGCTCTTGGAATCAGTGTCTCCAAATGGGCTCCGTAATTTACCTTAGCTGAGTCGTTTCCTTACCACAAACTGCTGTTAAGAGATTATTTCTTCTCCTTTGCTTTCTAGGGTTTACTCTGCACTGCCCCCCTTCTTTTCAAAATAAGAACTCATCAGAAATTACCTTTTGTAGTAATGCAGTCCAGTTCTGAGGTTTTCAGAAATCTGGATTATTGGTGGCTATTTTTGTTGAAGGAACTATTGGGGGTTTTTGTTCCTCATCTGTTTCTAGCTGCTAATTTGAATGAAAAGACAGCAAAGAAGTGTGTAAATTTTCTTTGTAAGTGGTGGTTACCGTTGTTCCTGACTACCAAGTGAACGTGAATGTCTATGAGTTACTTCAAGTGATAGCTATCCATAAAACCTTTAGAACTATATTTTATAATACATATAAGTTGTTATATATGTTTTTTCTTAATGAGCCACCTCTGTGGACAGCCTGTTCCAATGCCTGACTACCCTTTCAGTGAAGAAATTTTTCCTAATGTCTAGTCTGAACCTTCCCTGGATCAGATGGTAGGACATCTTCAGAGGGCAGGACATTTTCCTCTAACCAGCCAACAGTCCCCAGTCCAGGTCTGTAGTGAAGCACGGCCACAGCATGTGTACCTTTTTCCCAGTTTTCTCTGCTGGTGCATCCTAAGTGCATTGTTCTACATTATTTGTGTTTTGCAGTGGGAGGTAATAGACAAACTGAAGCTATACCAATATAGCTGTGTTAGCTTGCTCTCATTAGGCCAGTAACAACAGAAGTAAAAATGTCACGACATGCCCTTCTGGTATCTGTAGTCTTGCCCATGTAGTTAGTTGAGAGTTTTCGCAAACCTGCAAAGAAATATTGAGTTACAAATTATGGCTGAGAGTGTAAGTGGAAAAAGTGTATGAATTGTAAGATGGTATTAGTACTGGAAATTAATTTTGACACTGTATGCATGCTAATCACTACAGTGGAAACATCCGGCCGCTATAATGAGATGCTCTGTTGGGAATGGGATATCACCATGTTCCCTTTCTGTGGTAGCAGATGGTGAATTTGCTTAAGTTGTGTATTTTGTTACAGTGTGGAGAACTATAGTTTGTGTGTGGCATATAAATCCATTTTCTTTTGATTTGGATTTTTTTTCTTAAAGCAGATTCTCATTTAGTTAAAGAAAAAAATAAAAAGATTCCACAAGGACATGTTTATATGTAAAGATTTGAAACAAATCTGTTTTGTTTTGTTCTGTTTTGTTTTAAAGGCACTGCCTTATTAAACATTAGTTCAAGTTTGTCAATTTAGAAATCCGTATTTCCTTGAAATAGCCAACTGTGTCCAGAAATGGTTCATGCATGTCAGTATGTAAAAGCTAAATGGGATGATTAGGAACAGAATCAGGACGAAAGTGATGATGGGGGTGTGAAGAACTGAATACAAACAAGATATTTTATGGGACTGGGCTGACTGGATTAAAGAGGAGTGGTGGGTAGGCAGAGCTGCTTCTGAACAGATGCTTTCTGGGGACTGAAGACTTCAGTGCCTGTAGACAGGTGTTCATCACACTTCTGTCCCAAATCAGGCAGGCTATAGTGCTCGCCTTCCCTTGCCCTTCTTTTCCTCCTAGAAAAAGTGAGGAACACTTGGAGAAGCTTCTTTAACATGCGTATTTGACATGATTCAAAGGAAGTGGCATGTCAAACGGGTCAGTGACAAGTTGACAATGAGACAGAGAACAGCACAGGTTGTAGCTGTGTGCTTTGCGCTCAGGGTGTGTGACTGGCCAGGGCTTTCTCTAGCTGGGATACAGCTCTCTGCTGGGGTAGGCTGGGTGCTCACCTCGTTGCAGCTATCCAGGGGCCCCAGGCACTCTGTATGCAGGTGCATGGGGTGTGCGTTGTCTGCGAAAGCCACTGCAAATGATGATGTGTGCGGCAGCTGTGGCTGCACTGAAGTCTGGTGGGGTAATGGTGCTGAGTGCCAGGCTCCCCGTTAGGTGTGCTTTGGCTGGTGCGTAGCCCTGGTGGGCAGGAGGGCTCGTATTCCTGGCTGTGCACAGGCTATTTAAGGAGGAAGACCAAGTGTGTAGCCTGAAGGTAGGGATTCTGCTGCTGAGATGTGGGGTGTGGATGAGCAGGCTCAAGTATCCTCGGATACTTGAGAGATACTCGGATACTCCTGAGAGTTTGCTGTAAAAAGACAGGCACTTGTAAAATTCCCCTCTTGATATTTCAGACAGGCAGCGCCAAATGTACTCATGGGCTGAGACTGCTGAGATGGTCAACCAATGTGACCAGGAGAGTTCTCCTGAGGATGTTGTAATAGATGCAGCCCTAGAGACCTGTTTGGCAGAGTGTGCCAATAACTTAATTCTGCAGATGCTGCAATCTCTTTCTGCAGAGGAAAAGAGACTCTCTGGAAGAAAGATAAAGATGGGGAAGGTGCAGAGATGGCCTTGGCCCAACTGCAGACCATACCCTTTCTCAGGGGAAATTCAAGACAGATTCTTTCAGATTTGGGGGTTAGCTCTAGATTTCTTGTGCTAATAGTGATGTTCTTAAATGTGCAGTAAATGTGTACATTTAGTTTATTGTTGATGTAGGCTTTGAACATCCTGAGATCTTCTTTTCCTTTATATGTGCTTGTAAATCATATATGCTGAATATCAAAAACATAAACTTCCAGTGGCTGGTTCTGTATCTCATGCCTGTGTCCACTAATACGTAGCATGATTTTGGGTCTCTTCCTTGTCACTTGCTGACATCCCCTGGGGACACACATCTGGTCCAGACTTGCCAAAACTCTCCCCAAATTGCCTCAAAATTCTTCAGCCAACTGTGCCTGACAATCCAACTAATTTCTCTTCTGTGGCGGACAAATGATGCTTTTCAGGGTGTTTTTCCTTCTCAGAGAGGAACGATTAAGTTGAAAATACTGTAAATTTCAGAAAGTAATACTGAAGTAGTTTTAAGTATAAAGCATATGAGGTTTTTTAGTTGTTGATTTTTCTGCCCAGTGCTGGTCAAGCTGAAGAAATGGGAATCTCACAACTACTAGACAGCATTAACAGACTGACTCCCCATTCATTATTTTTTTCCTGTAGAGAAACTATGACTTTAAAAGAAATGGGTGCTGCCCTTGGCTCTGTAAGCCAGGTCTCTGCCAGGGTGCAGCTGCACATTGCCAGGAGCCATCTGGCTGCCACTGCCCTCTGCACCCACAGCCAGCATTGTGGCCTGCTCCTCGCAGGGTCACTGATGCTGATCTGATCCTACAGAGAGCCAGTTCAGGGAGTGTAACTGAGAGAAACTAGTCTTGAAAAAAATGTACCAAGGAGCAAACAGATAGGATGGTGACAGAGCAGGGGACACCTTTTGGTATCAGCTCTGCTTTTGATGGCTTTATCTGGAGTACAAAACACTACTTGTAGCTCAGCATGGAACATGTTTTGCTCTCTGCTTGACATGACAGACAAGTTCCTCACAACATGGTGTGGTGGCTTTGTGGTTCTTGTAGGAGCAAATGCAAATCATTGGTGGCAGGTAGGGATTTAAGAGCCAGAGGGGTTCACTGGAGGAAAGCATCAGGAACACAAAACCCAACAGGGAGTTGAGTTTGGCCTCCAAAAGGCCAGAGGTGTGAACAGGTATCGGCAAGACCTTGAGGATGGTTTGGGGAGCATCCCAGACAAGGCCTTCTCTATTCAAGATTCC
This sequence comes from Tapera naevia, assembly GCA_033556795.1. NCBI lineage: Eukaryota > Metazoa > Chordata > Aves > Cuculiformes > Neomorphidae > Tapera > Tapera naevia. The sequence goes on from JAUMJJ010000014.1 coordinate 7,349,158, forward strand.
GCTGTCAGGTTGCCGCACAGCTCTGGCATACCAGACCCCACTGCACACCAGTTCCCTACAAGAACAATGGTATGTGCTTTTAGCAGGGCTGCAGCTTGTGGTGTCTCTGTCAAGGGAAAGAAAAACAGAGTGAGAAAAGCAAATCATACTTGTTTTGGATGCATTGGTGCCACCACACCATTAACTTTTCTATTAAACTGCACTGCACCGGGAAGTCAGTGACTGCCTGGGAAGGTGAGCAGCGTTCCTCAGCTCTGTGCCCAACATCCCTCTTGGGCTGAAGAGCAACCTTTAAAAGCTGCAGTGATAGGGCTTAATACAGTGTTAAATTCTAGTTTGGCGTTTTATTATGGCAGAGCAGTGCATGTGGTTTGGTAAGTGGACAGGTGTGGTTGGACTTGATGATCTCAGAGGTCTTTTCTATGATTCTGTGTTTGTTTATGCAGTGGTCATTTATCCATTCCTTTCCTGCCTTTCAGCAGCTGTTCCTCAAAACTTGCAAACTGTGAGCGGTAGGCTTGGAGGAGTGCAGCATGTGGTGTAATCACAGCTCTTCCTTCCCTGCCAGCTTCCTCTGAGCAATCTGTATATTTTTTTTTTCTTCTTCTGTTGCATTAGTTTGAACTGCTGTGAATGATGTGAAGACAGTTGCAGAAACTATGATTTTCTACTGTAGTGCTCTGCTATTTCACATCCGTTGTATTATTTTAAGTGTGTTACGTTTTCAGAGTTTTACTTTTGAGCTTAAATGTACTAAAATAGTAACCTGCCTTCTTTGTGACACAGAAAGAATAATATAAATTTCACACACAGTATCTTTCTGTCTAATTTTACTATATGCATCAGTTGTGGAGTGTTTGTGTATAGTGCAGAAGAAGTTAAGGTTTCAGGTTTCTTCATGACAGTTCTTCGAAGGAAATATTCTCGCTGAATGGAAAAAGGGATTATTATATAAAATCAGCACTTAAATCTAGAAATACTGTAATGCTGAAAAGTGCACATAAGCGTCAGTAACCTTTTGAAACTTAGTATATAATGCATTTGATGTTGTGTTTTCCAGGCTTCCAAAAAAGGAAAGCCTCTATTCCCTGATATTGCCAGGCATGCATATTTTCCTGTCTTTGCTAGGAATCAGTCAGTTTTTAAAGCGTCATAAATACTGATCAAGTCTAATAGCATGTTATAAAGTACTGGTTGATATAGCAAACTACCTTTATTACTAATCTTTCAGTTACCCTCAGTTACAAGTAAACTGAAACAACTACCTTAAAAAAAACACCAACCGTAGTTCATTTAAAAAAATAATTTATTATAAAGCTCTACAGTGACATGAATGTTATTCGGAGTTTCTTTTATACAAAGAGTGTTTTATTGGTGACTAAAGTCCTGATTTATTGATCACTCCCCTTTCTGTATGACAGCTTAAGGTTTTCTTTTTGTCATCATCATCAGAAGAAAGAACTAATTCATTCTAGAAGACTTCGTAGGAAAAATAATTTTGCAGCTGTTTTTTCTAACTGATACACATGATTTTAACTCTGGTGGCAAGAGGGCATGTTAAGGTATGGAAATGCAGACAGCTGGCTTTGAAAGAAACAAAGGTTCAAGGAAGCGTAACATGCTGAAATCAAGAGGGACATATAATCTCCATCCTAGGGTGCTGAGATACTGAGCGTCACATCAGTGCAGGCTTATTAACAGCTTTTGCTCTGGGATATGAACTTAGGGCTAAAGAGTGCTCATGAAAGAAGGACATAAATACTGCAGGCAATGCAATCGAGCCAGACCAATCTCAAAACATGTGTGACAGCCTCGCATCCTGCTAATAGAGAAGACCTGGAAAAATTAGAAAAAGTGAGCAAAACATTAATCAGATGCAAATTGTGCCTTACCTTTATTATTGTACTCGCCCTAGTATTTGTATTTTGTTAACTAGATTATTTTCTTAGACAGTGGAAATACATTAAAGGTAATTTGGCCTTCAGAAAGATTTGTTACAGTGTGCAAGGGAAAACTATCAGTTAAAATAAGGTTTACCTTGTGAACCCTGAAATTGGCTATAGCATACTATACTGTGCCCAAGAGCTTCACTTGATTTTGGAACTCCCATGCTTCCCTGTGAATTATGAGTTGGAATTAGAAATGTTTTTAAAATAGTGAGTATAAAATTGCTGTGCTTGTGTAGTGTTTCCCACTGAGCCACCTGCCCATTTGGGCAGCCTTTAAGAAAAAAGACATTAAAGAAATATTCAAGTTAAAAATCACTTTCCTAGGTTGCACGCTGCTATAAAAGATAAAGGGGTGAGAGAATTTAAACTGATCTTCTTGCTGTGGGGAGAAATTAGAGGTTGTCATGTCCTGCCTTTCCTGCCAGTGTGTCTTTCCTGTGGTTCCCCTGTTCATTGGTCTTCCCCTCTGGCAGCCAGCTATGGTGCCCCAAAGCTTTTATGTCGGGTTATAGGAACCCCAGCAAGGAGTTTGGCTGGCATTTTTGTGCTTTTGGGGAGCGTGTAGGAAGGGGGAAGCTGCTCTTCCTGGCAATGTCTAGAACATCTTGAGTGAATGAAGGAGAAAGTTGCCTCCTAGCTCCTCTTCCCAAAGACAGACAGGCCAGCTGGGAATGGCAGGAATAGATTTTGATGAGTAGCTTGTCTCTTACACCAGATGAGGCACTAACGTGAGGATCTGGTTGGGGGGATTTCCTTCCTTACTCTGCCTTGACAAAAGCAAGTCACTTCGAACAGGTCAGGGAATTTTCTCTAAACTATTGATTAGGGTTTCTCGGCCCTTTTAATAACTTGACCAGCCCCAGTGTTGCAAAAGCTTCTGTGTAGTTTCTGTAATGACACATAACTGTCTGCAGCATCTCTCTAATATCATTTGCAGGTTATGCTAACTGTATAGTCTTCAGAAGCCAGTATGTCAAAGTCCTCTCACAAAGAGGGAGACACATGATTTGGTGCTTGATGGTGCAATTCAGAAATTTCTGGCTGCAGTCTCCTTTTTGTGAGGTGTAGCTTGCTTTTTTTTATCGTAGGTCCACTGGGGAGGAAGGGCTGGGGGGTTAACTTCGTGCTTTTCTCATCCGATCCAGAACAGCATGCACCACAGCTGGAGCAAACAGGGAGAACAGTGCTCCCCTCTCCCAGCCACCAACACCTGGTATCTCACACCACAGTTGGAAGCCTGTTAGGCAGCCAGCTGTAGTCTTGAGGGTTTTTCACTACCTCTTCTACATCGTGTGTTGCAGCTTTTCGTCAGCAAATGTCTGACGTTGCCACATCATGGCCCAGGCACTGCAAGATGTTATCTTCTACATCACAAGCGCTGTACAGATGGGTCTTGGCTTGTAACAACTTGCAAGCTTCCTCTCACTTCTCAGACTGAGGAGTGAGTCTGCTGTGGGCTGTCTTCACTCAAAACTCCTCTTGCTTCTGTTTTCATCTTAAAGGCACAACAGAGGACAAGACAGGCAAATTTGACCAAATTTTCAGAAGGCAATGATCAGTAACAAAAATTATGCAGGCACAGGTTACTGGGTTTGGTAGGAAAGAAATTACAACCTGACTGTTGATAAAGTCAGTGGTCATTATTCATGTAATTAAAAACTTCTGGGGCAGGGTTTGAGGCGGCAAGGGAGAGAGAATATAAGACTTTTTGCTGATTATTTGGGGTGATGAACCTGAGGTAATGTATGATGTGCTACACAGGATGGAGTTAGGGTTTGGTCTCACTAAAGAAATGACCGATCAGGATTTTTAAAAGGGCAGTAGGAGAATGGGGGAGTAGAATGGACCTGCTGCTGCTAACAACCATTAAAAAATACAAAGCCAGCTGCTCTCAGAGCAGAGCTTGATCCTTTCAGTGCCTTTAACAGCACAGTCTATATTCAGAGGAGGGGAATTCATGAGGCCCTATGGACCTACACCATGGCATTACACAAAAATGCAAACCCGAACAATGGGTGGCCTCAGCCGTTCCATCTGGCTCATCATTAACAAGGTTAGAGTAAAGTGGGTTTCCTTGGCTGTGTCACACATAATTTGCGCTTCAGATGCTTCAACTTATGAGCTGGACTGGAGGGAGCACCGCTCTAAACGCACGTGGCAAGTCTCCTAACAGGTGTGGTAAACATTGATGCTCTCTGAATATACAGAGTAGTAGCATTTAGATAAGTTGTAAGGACTGTTTGGAAAGTGAAGATATTTTGGCTAACTCGTTTACCAAAAAAATTTACTGTCAACAAATTAGAATTACAGTCAAATATTGTTTACTCAGATTTTAAGAACATTATAATATTAGTGGCTGGCTTCAGCTAGTAGTAGAAATTATTAGACATTATTAACGCATTTCTTGTATGGTAACCTGAAAACACCAGTCCACTTTTAAGCTAAAAGGGATACTGATACACGGAAATGTATTCTGCTGTGAAGCATTCTGCATTCAGAGCCACCAAGATAATCAACCAATAGCATCATTTACTGTGGCAAACAATGATCTTTTTTAGCTGCAGAGAGCAAATAATACATCAACAGGTATGTTGGCCTGTTAATTTCTATGCCACTGAGTGTAATAAAGCATTAGAATTATAGCATTTTGAAATCATGCTCGTTGTCTTGGCTTTGAGATGCTTCAAGGGAACCTGGCTGTCCTATAGGCTGTCCCATTCTTGAATAAAAATTCAGTAGTTATTGAATGGATATCAAAGTTGATAATTCAATTATGAAGCTTGTTTATGATCTATAGGACAAGCATTTGAGAAGTTAATCTGTGGCAGAGATCTAAAATAATTTCCAGGGAGAGAATACATCTACTGTTGTTGTGCAGGTGCTCAAGGCAATCGACGGAGCAGGGTGAGTGTTGCACTGAACAACAAATGCAAGAAACCTAGTCATCTTGTATGCCTTCGACCCCAAATCTTGAGCTCCTTAACAGAGCAGAAGTTCTTAGTACTCCTGAAGTTAAACAATTAAACTTGTGTACCATAAAACCAGCAGACACTGACTAACAGTTATCCTAGTAACATCAGTAGTCTTGCATAGGAAGGCCCTGAGCAAGCATCCTGCCACGCCAAGATTCCTCCGTGATGAGCTGTGCAATACTGCTGTGACAGGGCACACTTCCTCTTCAGCAAGCTGCTGAAAGGTTGGCTTCAGCCTCACCAGCACTGAATAGCCCTGCAGTTGCTTCATGCCTTCCAGGGTTTACCACCAAGTGAGCCAGTGTTGAACGGTGTCCACCTCAGCTTCATGCCATCAACAGAGGGAACAGTGTGGATGGCTCCTATACTTGTTTATCCTTCTCGCCCCTCTGTTGCCAAGATCTCTGAACCACCTTCATTGCCTCTCTGCTGCCCTTTTGTTCATACAAAGACAGGAATATCCTTAAACACTCCACTTTAGTTTCTGACTTTGTGCAGCATTCCTGTAATCATAGCTATGATTGTTGCAAGATGTCATTTGACAGGCAAGCTCCTCTCAGAGCCTTTCTGCTGACTGCGTTTGAGGTAACTACAGGCAAAGTAAATGGAGCTGAGAAGTCACCTCATGACTAATTGGTCACAAACCATTGATATTCCCTTCCCTCCTCCCTTTTTACCTACCAGACGTCTCACTGTCCATGAGCGGCAGCTTTTTACTCAAGCCCCATCTTCACAATAGCCTCTGAAAGAAAATAATTGGAGAGCTGTTCTTTCCAAGTCCTGACAAGTGCAGTGCTTCCACACCTAGTGTTGCAGTGGAAGGGAAATGAAGAATAATGCAGCAAGGCAGAACCTGTGAAAGAAGTAGAAGGGAAATTGTCCACCTGCAAGTAGCACTTGCATGAACATTAGGTGGGAAATGTCCCAGCTAAGCTATGCATGAGTAGAAGGAGAATTCACAAAAGAGGATCATTTCATCCCTGAAATAGGGATGGTTGGTTTTAAAGGGAATATGTAAAATAATTGTGTAAAAACTATTTACGTAGAGGAGGCAAAATAGGCATCTCTGTGTGCTGTATTCAGTGTACATTTAACTCAAAGCACACTTTGCAGGCAATTCAGCTTCTTTTTTGTCAATGGAGTTCTTTTTCAGCTCATTCTCTTGAACTGAAAGGGAATTCAGTCACAGCCACCATTTACAAAATTAAGTTCAACATCTGCATCTTGCGTCTGGATTTCCAATGCATGATTCGTTTATCCATCTTTCATGTATACACTCCTACCAGTGCAGATTAGATAAGCAAAGTGTTATTATAGACGTATCCATGAACCTAGGTAGAAATCAAGTATAGATATGCATGAAGGTTGTGTACGTGCTGTGGCCAGGGTTAAGTCCCAGGCACAGGGTGTGGTTCCGCATTGCAGTTTCTCTGGCTGAAATATTTGAGGGTGATGGGAATCTGACTGCTTAATCTACTCTCTCCCACCTCCTGCCAGTGTTTATCACACCTGCAGTTGTTCCAGTGCAATGATTTATGATTCTGCCTTGAAACTGAAGGTGTGATATGAACCAAGCTAAACAAACACTTCAAACTGAAAAAAAAAGTAGATGAATTAACTGAAAATTTCTGCTATTGAGAACTGGCTAGCAGTTTTAGTTACTGCGGGGATCATAAGGAGTTTTTGAAAGCAGATCATATGTCTTCAGAAATATTCTTGAAAAGGGAGCTGTTTACTGGATGATTATTAGAAAAAAGTTCTTCACTGAAAGGGTGATTGGCCATTGGAATGCGCTGCCCAGGGAGGTGGTGGAGTCACAGAACCTGGAGGTGTTTAAGGGGAGACTGGATGAGGCACTGAGTGCCATAGTTTAGGTGATGGTGTTAGTGTTGGTGTTAGTGTTGGGTTTTAGGTTGGACTTGATGATCTCAGAGGTCCTTTCCAACCTTATGATACTGTGATACTGTGATTATCTTTCATTAATTTTCACATTACCAAGGCAAAGCTATGAATGAAATTCAAAGTAGTTGAGCTGGAGTCCTGGTCACCGTTTATGGTTCAGGGTAGATTGCAGCAATCGAGCAGGATCCCTGGCACATCCCTGTGTTCTGCCTGGCACAGCACACTGTTGCTGGCTTGTTTCACAGTACAGAGTGTGAAAACAGAAGGGCACCCCAGGAGCTGTTGCTGATGCTGCCAAGACAGCAAGCAGCAATGGCACTCGCTGTGCAAAGCTTTGTGGGAAACTGGGATGAAAGCTAAGCATAGTAGTTTGTTGAAGACACCCCGGTTCAGGCTTTTGCACCCTGTAGAATGTGTGTGTTTTCTGCATCTGATTCTCATTTTTGTGCTTCCTGCCAACAGGGAATGAAAAAGACACGTGGAGGGGTTTTCTGCATTTGTGCAAAGTCCAATTAAGCTCTTGATAGCCCTCATTTCCCATGTAATGTTTGGGTTGTAGACATAAGTGAAATGATTTTTTTATGACTTGTCTATGACTTTTCATTCCAATAGTTGGACAGTAGCAAAATAGCCATAACAAAGATGACAATGTCCAAACTGGGTATTTTTATGCATTGTCCAGGATGTGCTTGTTTCCTTCTCTAGTTCAGTGAATGCCAACTGATTTGTAGCCTGATCACCATGTGGTTAGACTCTGTTGTACCATAGCTTTTTTATTTTCCTTGCTTTACCAGATATAATCCTGAGGAGTGCAGATTCAGGTACTTTCTTGCCTCTGAAGTCAGTGAGACTTTGGCATTTCAATACCTGTAAACATTTGATTATACATGACAGGGTCACACAAGTTGCCTGTGACAGAGAAAGAATGTGATGCCCCGTTCTGGTGCTCTCCACCACCAGCTTCTGAAACTTTTCATGAAGATTTTTTGTGGGCTGTGCTTGAGGTCCAGAGTCCTGGGGGGCAGGGGGTGGGGACAGTCTTATTCCACTCTGTGGTTATTTGGAATTTGGTATTTCCAGGTATTTTGGATATTTAGAATTAGAAGATTTGTAAGGAGGAGAGCTAAAGGAATCCTGATTTAGGAGCAACTCTTTCTGGCCTTCCAGGTTTTCAGTAGCGAGGCTGGTTTATAAACGATTTATTCCTGGAACAATCCAAGAATAGCGTGGGAAGTGTCAGACTTCTAAAGGTCTCGTCCGTTGTCTTCGACAGTTAAAACTGTTCAAGCATTACTATTTTCACAGATGATGTCTGGTTTCTAGAATCAACATTTAAGTTCTGCCAAGAGTCTCAAAACCCAAACTTACTTACTGTTCGTGTCTTGTATCAGTTGGGATTTCTACTGGACAGCCAGCAAGCCAGTGCTCTAGGTTACAGCTAAGCCCCTCAAAATTCTCAGATTGGTTCCTGAGTCCTCCCCTTTCATCTTTAGGGTCCAAACCAGTGAGCATGCTTTAACCTATACATAAGGTCTCTGAAGGTTCAACACATGCCTTGGTCAGTGTGAAAGATGTTTGGGTGCAAGCCTTCTCTCTGTCACGAGGTTGCTGTGATCTCCAAATGGTCATTTTTCTGCCTTTTGAAGGAAGGATTAGTAGATTGTAGGTAAGAGACAGGGTTTTCTTATCTTTACTGTCTGGGGAACAGAGGTCACTCACCATTTCCAGGAGGATTACAGCCAGTGGTGGAAGCACCACCACGAGGTTTGGGGGGAGGTTCTGCCTGAAAAGGGCAGGCAGCGAAGGAGCCTCTGTGTGGCACAGAGTGAAGAGTTCAGCTACAAAGAGTACAACAGCTCCCAAGACTGGTGGTGCAGTTTTTACAGTGGTGCAGTGATACCTAACGCTGACAGACAATACAATGAGGGTTGTGGTTCCCATACACCATGCCTCAGGAGTAGCTGTGAGGAAGGGGTCACACAAATGGAGGACGCTGACTGGGTGGTAGGGGCCCTGCTCCAGTCTGGTGGCTGAGCAGGCGGGCTTCCTTGCTCTGCCTGCCAGTAAGCTCCCTGCTCCCTCTACCCATTGATGGGCAGTTATCCAGAATGGAAGGAGAAAATGCATCCAGTTCTCTGTCTAGCTGTGAGTTCAAATCCACTGCCCCAGCTGGGTCAGCTGTGACAGTTAAAGGTCTTGTGGGAGAAGGATACTCTCAATTTTTCCTGCAGAAGGTCTTTCACTGAAATAATTAACTCCATAACCTCATAACATTATGGCCAATAATCACTAAAACAGGAAGAAACCAGGTTTCGGTCAGGGCTAATGAAATCCTGTGGATTGCTATGGATTTGACACGTTATATGTTTCATTCTGAGCTGCTGCAGTATGTCCCAGTCACCTTTCTATGTCTTCTAACCTGCTTCCGGAGCCTGGGATCAGAGGAGAGGAGACAGGTTACCAGCATAACTGAGTAATCCTTTATTTGCCAGCAGCTGGGATTTGCACTCCAAAACAGAAGAACTTGTAACCATTACCCCTACAGAAATTCAGTATCTTGCTGGCCTGTGCACACTTCACATAAGTGGCTGCAGAGACATATATGCCTTCTTCCATGACAACCAGAGGTCTGATTCATCGCTCGCCTTGCTTTAAAAATGTGTTGCCCTTTCTGCCTCTGTGCACTTCCAGTTTTAATGTACGGTTTTCCCATCTTGCACAGCAGATGTTACTGATAACTGGAAGCTGGTTTGGTTTAGAGTATAGATGAATTGTTATGGCACAGACACGATGCTAGCATTACTCATTCTTCTGGTTTGTAACTGCTTTCAAAATTGTAAATTCAGGGCTTCCATAGTTGGAGTTGTGGCTTGGGTGTAAGTTTCTGATCTAAACTACAGATTGATTGTGCTGAGCTCAGTGAGCATATCCATCGCGTTTTTCTTTGGCCAGTGCACTCAGTGTCTGACTTGTAATCTGCTGTCCGCTTCCATTGATCACAACTAGGTTGCCCTTATCTGAATTGTTCCTTTCAGACATTTTATTTAAGACTAGGGTTCCAATTTTATCTAAATCTCCTGATTTCATCCTGAGTTCATCAGTCATGGCAGGAAAATTGATCCTTAAACAGGATAGGCCTATAGGCATCCTTTTGAAATCATTCAGCCGTTTTTTTTCTTAGCCTTAAAGGTTAAGCATAAACAAGCAGAAGAAACAAATACATCACTCCTCTACCCTGGCCGCAATTCTTGGTTTTCTTTTTTCAACATGTTTCATGCTGCATTATGCATTAAATTTTTAGATCAACCAGCAAACATAGATTTACTGGTGAAACTCAGGGGCTTCAGCCTGCATTGCCTCACAGCTTGGATCAGTCTGACCTCTGCAACCAGCCTCGGCTACTGCAATGTGACTTTTCAATATTCATACACAGTGGGCAGTTCTTTTCTCTATTACACTGTTAAAGTTAACAGAGAATAAGCTCAGTGAATTCATGAAAATTGCTCTGGATTTACACTATGTGACTGAGAGCAGAATTAAAACCATTAAGTTGCTCTGTTTGTGGGAATATGCAATCTTTAAAAAAAAATTAACCTCGTTATCATTCTACTGGAGTGATATGACAATCTACGTAATCACAACCAAGAGGGATAAAGTGATCTAGTTTATTACATATAGTTAAATGCTTTCAGTTATGTTTCATTAGTTTTAACTGTGCACAGAATTAACAGAATTGAGAGAAAGAAGCATTAAACTCAAACCTGTGCATGAGATTTGCCATCCTGAGGAAAATCAAGAAAAAGAAAACACCAAATTTTGAATTAACAATGTTGATTTTATGTGCACAAATATGTTTTTTATTTTTATGTACACAATTTTAGAGGGAATTAGCAACAAAGATAAATGTAGTGCTGAAATGGGAGAAATAGTAGAAAACGGCATTATTTCACTTCCAATTCTCAAGGATCAGGCAGTATGGGACAACAGAAAGACCTGCCTCAGGTGGGAATTAAAAGCTTTAACATATGAGAATAAATCTTGTTGCAGCTGGAGTCATATTTTCATGATTTACTGTTGCATTTTGATATGAAAATTTTCAAAACATATTTTTCTTTAGGATGTTGAAGGCTTTTTAAAAATGTGTCATAGAAAATGCTGAATGCAACTGTTTAATAATAATGTCGATATATGGAGCTAGTCCATTGAGACATCTTCAAGAGGCGTGTTTGGAAAAATGACTTGGGAACTGACTGCTTTCTTTCCCAGTAAGTGCATCACAGCGATATAGATTTCCCTTACCAATAGAATGTGGCTATAGAGCATCTGAATGGTTTAATTCTTCTTGCAGATATTGGACACATGAACTTATAGGTGCTATTTCAAGGAAAACCAGCCACCATATTTGATGCCCTTTTGTTACACGGTTGGGAAAGGAAGCCCGGAGTGACAAGACTTCGTCAATTCCGTGAACCCTGGAAGGGAACCCCTATAGAGAGAGAGATAGCTGGCGTCACCTCCTGGTAGTGTGTCAGACAGTAACCGTCCCTTTATTTCTGAAGAAAGACGTGAAGGTGGGAGTTGATGGTTAAATCCCGCCATCCTTAACACTTGTGAATCCTCTGTTCATGCAACTCACATAATTCAGTGAATGTAATAGGAGAATCCATTTCAAGGCTGGGATCTAAGTCAGTCTATACTCCTACCGCCAGGCATTTGTGAAATTTTGTGCATGATACAGAATTATAAGGGATACCTAAAGACATATGGCTCTAAACTGGTGTGTAGGGAAGAAGAATAGGTTATGAACTTCCAGAGCAACCTTCCTCTTCCTCTGCCTCTGCTTGCTTCAGTGCTCCAACTTACTGCCAGGATGCCGTTTGCTGTTTTCTGCTGTTGTGAGGAGTTCCTGTTACTCGTATTTTCTGCTAATGCTACGGATAAAATAAGGAACAAAAGGGAAATGGCAATTTTTAACAACTGATTCCCAGTTACCTACTACTTTTTTATCTCCTCTACGGATTAGCTGATCAGTGGGTGTAGAAACCCTGGAACCTGCTCTGCTGAGAGGCAGATAAGGTCAGGCATGCCTCTTAGCTCATGAACAGCACCTCACTGACCCAGAAGAGCTGAGCCGGTTTTACGCAGTGTGCATACTTATCCACATGGCCAGAAGGCTCAGGCCACCTCTGTGAAGACTTCTGGTGTTCTGAACTATGCTGCTGTAAACAGGGGCACCCTATGGAGGAAGTGGTTTCAAACTCAGCCAGCCAATGTCTACTTTGTTCTGGCCACCCCTAGGCCTGCCCAGTGCTGCACCCCAGCTAACTTTGCCAGTAGGCTGCAAATGTGGGTACGCACTGCAGTGATACCCAGAGCAAATCTCCTACATGAACTATGGACAATACTTACTGTTCACAAAAGTACTGCATACAGAACTGTTTTAATTTGAAATACTTTATTATTATTATGCCTACAGAAATTAAGGCTTGCAAGGAAAATTTGTAGTTGAGAATATTTGTGTGTGTCATAATACAAAAAGATTAACAGTAGTAGGCATATTTGAAATCATGGTATAAAATTTCGTGTTTGAAATGCAGGATATATGACTGTTTAAAACATTAATTGAAGTGTTACTGATCTTGTATCTGCTTTATCTGGAAAGCTATTAAAATATTCACATTCTTTCCACTCTGTATTGATACTATTGAAGCAAAGCCATCTTTCATAATTTTTAGAAAAAAGGGCCTTGCTTTGTAAATTGTTGTTTCAGGGATTCATAACTCTCAATATAAAGACAACCCTTTTGTTGTAACAAATGAAAGTATATCCAAAGCATTCCTCAGTGAGGATGCATTTCAGAAGGATTTTTAGGTGATCATGTGAAAAATAATTTTCCTCCATGCATGTAAAGAGGGCTGAGTGGCTTGCAGAGATAAGGTTTTATGGAACAGAAGAAAGAATGGAAACAACATAATTGAGGTTACTTTTTAAGAGCTGCATCCGTGTAGACCTTTCCTTTTTTTTGTGGAGAAAAATACTGCATTTTGAACCACCTTTCTGTTTCATTGTTGTTCTTGGTTCTCAAAAAAAACCCCACAATCTGCCTTGCAGTAAAATCGTATTAGCAGATTTTAAACAAATTCATTTCCTCACGAACTTAAGCTAAATTGTATCCCGACAGGCCTGATTTATCAGGCAAACGCCCCACGTTGTTTGTCAGCTTCTTTGTTGGGGGGGAGGGGGAGGGGAAAGCCAAGAAACAAAAGACCATAACCTATTGATACTACTTCTTCATTACACGGAGGAAAATAGATTGATTTAGAACTAACCACAGAAAACTAGTTTACAATGGAGCATTTTTATTTATTTATTTGTAACAAGAGTAAACATCATCAATATTTGACCCTGTGTTATTGGAAGCCTTGCAGACTGGGTTTGTGTCAGCTTGCTGGGGCTATCTGCAAGATGAAAGGAGGCAAGCTTAAAAAAATGGAGGTACTTTCCTTTTCTCATGAAATTGAAAGTCTCCAATCTGTGATACATCACCATGTGTTGTAGGATTTGGAGGAGAAATAGATGAGCATTTATATTTTACTTCATCTTTATTTCTTTAGGAGGATATCTTTTTTTTTTTTTCAGAAGATGATATTTCTGTTAATTTCAAACAGCTAGTAAAGCACAGGAAATTTTCAAATTGAATTTTACTGAAGAACAACAGCCTGCAATTAACTTTCCCAGCATGGTTCCTCTGCACAGTGTTTTTTTGTGAATGAGGGGTTCAGGGTAGCAAATACTCACAGGATCAGCACAAATCTAAATATGGCCCCGATGTGTCAGTTTCTGAATTGATAATACACCATTTTCCAACTTAGGTAGCTAAAAATAATTACAGTTTTAAAATTTAACATTTTTTTCCCCACATGGTTTGAAATGAGAGTGCTAGTGAAGTTTTCTTAGTGTGACCCGACTTGCTGGATGCACTATAAATACTCTGAGGAAGGTGCTAAATGCTCCATTCTCTAGTTCATTTCGCAAGATAATTTCACTTGACCTTAAATGGACTTTTTTTCCATTATTATTTCAGTGTTCGGTGTTTGAATACTCACACCTTATTAGATCATTTTCAAAGTCACCTGTATTCTCTCCTGCATTCAACTACTGCTTAGGAATTAAAGGTTAATAAAGAAAATAGCATAAAACCCAGCAATGCGCATGTGAGAAGAAACATTCCAGCAATTTCCCCCTTGGAGGGCACGGGCAGATCGTGTAGGTTCGATGCACCTTATGTATGTCTCACGGACTCACTGGTGGGTTTTCATTCTTTAAAAACAAAAAGCGGGTCACGTTTCTGTGCGTGAATTCCTTGCTGGGCGTGGGGGCGCAGGGCGGCTGCGGAGCGCAGCGAGGGAGCGCAGCCGCGCACCGCGGTGAGGCTTCCTCCTGTGCCTCATGATTTTTTTAAAAAACGTAGGCTTGCTTTATTTCCCCGTGGGATTTAATGCTGCTTAAAAGGTTCAGGGAGGGAGTGATGGGGGGCGGGGTGGCAGGGAGCAGAGCTCCCGAAACAATGCCTGCAAGGGAATCCGTCGGCAGAGGGAGAAGTGAAATGCCAGAGGAGCTGGTGCCCACCACAGGGCTGCTGGCAGGCGCTGGCTGCTGCGTGGGGCTTCCTGGGGGTCCTGTGCCTCCCCTGCCATGTGCTGCTGCTCTTGCTCCTACTGCTCCTGCTCTCCTGCAGCTTGTTGCCCTGGTAGCCAACCGAACTTTTTTATTTGCCGGGGACAGTTCCCTTTAAGTTGCAGTGACTGCAGCCTTGTACTTAGTTTCAGCATTTCTTGCTCTAAAAGATTAAAGTCTGCGTGTGCTATATGTCGTAAGGCATAAAGGTAATGCCCTATTTAAAAAAAATGCTCAAACCAGTTTTTCACTTTTGACTGTAGGCTTCTCAGCAAGAAGAGTTTTCATATTATACCTGTGTTTAAGTAAAGGTGATTAGTCCTTTTATATTACAGTAACATACAAGAGGTCTCCGTTCAGTAGCAGTTGCCTGTGAGCCTGGCAGCGTTTTGAGCGCTGCTGTGATAGATTTGATATCCTGGATTTGGTTACTGAAACTTTCAAGTAATCCGTCTCAAAGACAGATTGAGATTAGCTGATCCTCCACAGTCCAGGAGCAGAACTGTTTCTTGCTTGTCCCAGGTGGTGCATGAGCAAGCACAGGCATCCCTGATCTTTTTTCTAAGTGTTCACATCCACCAGGCAGCAGTGTCCCCCTAGCACCACCCCACAGCCCAATTTTCAAGACAAGTCACTGAAGCCTTTGAAGAGTAAAGCATCTTAGTTTTGTCTAAGATCCATATTTCTGTTAGATCATGGGTAGTTTAATATCCTTTTACAGCAAAACAGGGTAGTTGAAACAATCTGCTGTGTGTTCTGTCTCCAAGAACTGGCCTTTCTTTACCTATGTTGGGTAAATAATTACTAAAAAAAGGCAACACATTTAGGTACAATATTTAACATGTCCTTTCTGCTTTAGCTGCTTAGTTGGCATTCAGTGTATTGTAAAAACATCTCACCATGCCACTTTTCAAAGCATTTACATCACTAGATGGAGCATTGTTGGCCAAGATGCAGAGCTTTTATTGTCCAATAGCTTTCAATAAGGAAAAACAAAAGAGGAGTTGATGTTGGGAATATCCTTTTAGTCTTCCTCTGACTATACCCCCTTTCTTCCCTTTGCTATCCTTGTTAGATGTTAACCCCTCCCTACCCCACCCCCCTAAGAAAAAGTCAGTCATGGGTAATTTTAAAGCTTTTTCTCTTAACATATAATAGTGTGGAGGCACACAAATGATTCTCTACTTGTCATATATATTGGATTCTCATCTAAATCATATTATAAAGCAGCATGAAGAAGCAAGCAGTTGTGCTTACCCTCCTTACTGCTTAGTTCAACCGAGCTGTTATTGTGGTGAAGGTATTTGCAAGACAGGGCTATTATAATTTTAAAAGGGATAGTGCTAGGATGTCCTTCCTAAGTAGGCACTGACTGCTGGGACAAGGGAAGAAGCGGAAGACTAGAGAGTATTTTATCCTGTATTTGCGTTTGATGTGAAACTGAGTACATCTAATGAATTTCAGCCATCCGCTTACAGCAATAAATACAGAATGGTTTATAGTGGACTCTCTAGACTTTTTGCTTGTTCATGGCTCCTTTAAAATGTACAGTTCTGTGCAACCACAAATCCATAGTGAAGGAGAATTTAGAAGTGCTTTCTAACTTTGCTATTTGCTCTCTTCTTTCTCCATTATTAGGTATTAATGTTACTGTTCTCTTGAGAATATTGAAATACAGTGCTAGACAAGATCCTCAAGGTGTTCCTTTATTAAAATGTTCAACTTTTTAATATAAAAAAAGTCATCCTTCCTTACCTTCCAGTCAGTGCTGTAGTGAAGAAAGGATTCCCTGTTAGGATAATTGCCATCTCTATTCTTTCTGCATAATTTTTTCAGCCTGAAACAACCTAGTAAATCGTGAGAGCCTACTGTGAGAAAGACAGTCCTATTTTAACAAGTCATTCTTGCTGTTGCTTTTTTTATGTGTTACTTCTTCTATAGTTGCACTTTAAAAGGCTTTTTGTGGTTTATTCATCTCGTGTAATTTGTATATGAACCTTCAGGTAGTGTTTAAGCTAGAATGCATTATTTCCATGGTGCTTCTCAAGTGAAGAAATATACTTAGTGTCGTTGTATTAATCCAGAATTTCTGAGAACATACCCAAATAAGAATTTGCTGATTTTATTAGCAGGAGCCAGCTTGTATATTTTCCTATATATTTATTTATATAGAGCTGTGGATGTATGCGTATCATATGCTATCAGGTTCTGTGATGTTGTAACTTAAGAATATACAGCAGAGAGGAGCAAAGACCTGAAGGGTTTTCGACAGAAGGGTTAATACCATACCTTTAATGTGCATGGATGATGCCACAGGGTATCATTTATGAGCTCTGAGGTGGCTGACCATCTCCATTTTGGTGTAAATCCCTTGAGAGGGAAGGCATTTCAGAGCAGGGTGTGATCTGTTCTGGTAAGAGTGATTGACAAGGAATGAATAAATAGTTAAAAAAACTGAATAAATGCCACCCTCTTGTTTAAGTCCAGGCACACCCTAGCTGGCACATATATTCTAGTGCAACACCTTAGCCAGATGCTTGAGCTGATTGGAAACAAAAAACATTGCTGAAAAGCCAAGTTGTAGTTTAATCACAAATATTTCTGATAGAGTTTTCTTTTATGGTATAATTTTAATGGCGATTTGAATAAATGCAGGGAATTACAATATTTTGCGTGTAAGATGTATTGATAAATATATATGCAAAAGGTGACAGAGGCCTCTTGAGTGGAAGCAGGGGCCCTGACAGCAGGTTCTTGGTCAATTGGTGAGGTGAAATGGTTCACTGAATTGGATAACACAGTGCATTCCAGAGTGACTGATTAAATTGATTTGTCCATGGCTACCGCCTACCCTGCTATTGAGGCCCTTTAACCTATTTTCAAACTTTTTTCTTTTTAAAACCACTCTAAATACATGTGATATTAAGGGAAGGAAGCAAGTGCAAATGCATTCATGTCTATAAAATTCCGTGTTCTGAATTAAGGTAAAATGCACAGTGTCTACACACTCCTATAATATACTGTGTTATACTAAGCTGAGGAACAAGTACACTGCTAAAATTAGTGGAGAAGATAATAATAAACATCTTTTCTAATATAACCTGATTTATAATAAATACCACATTGTTGCTTCTCAAATGTTTTGGAGGTAGGGCAAGTAAAACACTCTTTGTCTTTATTTTGGATTTTTTTGTTGCTGTTCTTTTGTTTTTCTAATATTAAGTTTCACTTCCCTATTATTTTATCCAGATGATGTTCAGAAAACTTGTTGGGGAAACGTAGCTGAATGCTAGTTAAGAAGACTGAAGGTTACTGTTAAGCAAGGGTCACTAATTTGAAAATATCAGCAATGACTTGGGAAAAAGTAGTCAGGTGGATACTGTTTAATAACTTAAAACTTTTTAAAAATACAGGGGGAAGAAGCTTGATGTTTTGGTTTTAGATCAGGGTGTTAGTATTTTACAACATGTTTACTATGACCTTGCTAGAGAAATCAATACTAAATGACAATGGGGCTTGTACGCATTATTTTGTTCTGAATTCAAGGGAGGCTTTATATTCTGTGTCTTTTCATGGGTTATTCTGTAGTATATGCAGAAAGACTAGTGTATGCATAGTCTTCAAATTCCACTGAAAAATCACCTAAAACGTCTATGCCATGGTGACATCAACATGGAACCCGGTCACCTATAGTATGTTAGTGCAGTTGTCATAGAAGTGCAGAGTTCAGTATTATGGGTTTGTTTTCTTGTTTCTTACTTATTTTTAGGGAAGAAATGACAATTTAATTACAATGTTTTCTGAAAGGATAATGAAGTTCTGTTCATCATTTAAGCTCTCTAAATTATAGGTCAGTCTTGTAGGACATGACAGCACGCTATGGGTAGCATGTTGTTTTTTCGTTTGTCTGTTAAAATGAAGATATGGTTAGTGTCTTGCTAATAGTGAAGAAGCGATATGAAGAGGGATGTGCTGAGGTGTTGTTTCTTGGAGTAACAGCCATTTTGCAATCTTTTAAAAAGTTACACAGATTTTATCAATAGCTTTTCTTTGGAAGGTAAATTCTTTAGGCGAGACTCCAGCTATACGTACAGTTTTTATGGACTAAATTTCTTGGGTTTGTATAGACTAATAGTGATCACTAAATCCTAGCTGAAATGGTACCTTGTTACTTTCCAGGAATCTGAAAAAAATAAAATATTTTAATGTGGGCTTGAGCTAGACATGCTGCACTGTTTTGAACATCTAGTTAGTTATATTTACAGTCTTTCTTAATTCTTCAGTTGACTCCACCAAGTCTAAGTGTTTGTGCAGTTGATTTTTAAACTAGTTGATGGTTAAGGGAAAGGAAAAAAAAAGTTGCTTTAGTTCCCTCCAGAAGCCCATTAATTATAATAAATGAAATGTCTATGCATTCAGTGCAAGTTTTATGAAACAAACAGGAACCATAGAAAAAAATAGCCAAAACAGAAAGCTCAGTGGTGAACAGGACTGGCATAGGGTCACTGTGCCAAAGGCATGTAATTATGTCTTTGTATCACATGTTACAATAATGGCATCTAAGGACTGGCATTCCTGGCATGTGGATTCCATAAGGAATTACTGGAGATTTCTTCAGGACTTCCCTACCTAACAAGGTCAATAGAAGAATGAACTAAGGACATCAAGCTACTGGAGAGTGTCGAGAGGGGCGGGCACAAAGCTGGTGGAGGAGTAACTGAAGTCACTTGGTCTGTTCAGCCTGGAGAAGACCGAGGGGGGACCTCACAGCCTTTTACTGCTGCCTCACAAGGGAAGGAGGAGGAGCAGGCTTTGATATCTCTGGCGACCAAATGATAGGATTCGAGAGGAATGGCAAGATGTACCAGGGGAGATTTAGGTCGGATGTTCAGAACAGGTTTTTCACCCAGAGGGTAGTGGAGCACTGGAACAGCTCCCCGGGGAAGCAAGAATGGCGCCAAGCCTGACAATATTCAAAAAGAATTTGGGGGGGTGAGGGGCTTGGGGGTGTCCTGTGCAGGGACAGGGGATGGACTCGATGATCCTTGTGGGTCCCTTCCAACTTGGGTCATTCTGTGACTCGATGATCTCCTCTCCTCAGGGCGGGTGCAGCCGCCTGAGGGCGAGGCGGCCGGCGCTGGGGAGCGTCCCACTGCCCTGGTCTAGCCCGCTTTGCAGGGTTCGCCCTGTCGGACGCTGCAGCATCAGCACTCGCAGGCGTTTGATGCTGTAAATGCCTGGGCGGCGGGAAGCCTGGCTGTATGGTGCCCTCTAGTGGGGCCGGGGCCGAGGCCGGGGGGAGAGCCAGGCCCGCCGGCTGGGGTCCCTGTGATGCCGAAAATGCTGGCAAATAAACTTTCTGAAGATTCGTTTTGGAGTTTTAGAAAGCGGCGTCCTTTATTTCAGCACCGAGCGAATGAGGGACTGATTTCCATCAGGCATGTGTAATGAGACAATAACTAGTAACAGTATATCCCAGTTACACACATATGTATAAATTCTCCCAGAAATCTCATGCACAACCAAGACTCTGCTAATGAGAGCTTCGGAGCTAGTTCTGTCCAGCCTTGCATTCTTAGATATGGAAAGAAGTATTGTCTGGGAACAGCACTATTTGAAAGAAACATACTGTCAGAAGAACTTTCAGAAAACACTTTTAGTCAGATAGCGCTTTACTGAAGTTAGTTAGAAAGTAATTATACAGAAAACCAATTATACTTAAATTAAAATATTCCACTTCCTGCAGTAGCAACCACTTATTGTATTACTCGGGGAAAGGTTCCTGGTCCCAAGCACACGGTGGGGTCTGGCACCAGAACAGCAAACGGGCACCTTCCAAGTGACTTAAAAAGCAAAACTCAAATGCCTGCACCAGTGGGATATGAGTGCAGAAACCCCGCTGTGTCACCAGCAGCCCTTGCACACGCCCATGCTGAGCTCACCGGACATCGCAAATCCTAGAATGATAGAATCACTTGGTTGGAAAAGACCTTTGAGACCATAGAGTCCAACCGTACCTGTCCGCTACTAAACCATATCCCATATCTACCCGTCTTTTGAATACTTGGAGGGATGGTGACTCAGCCACCTCCCTGGCAGCCTGTTCCAGCGCTTAATAACCCTTTTGGTGAAGAAATTTTTCCTAATGTCCAATCTGAACCTCCCCTGGTGCAATTTGAGGCCATTACCTCTCATCCTGTCATCTATCACTTGGGAGAACAGACCGACACCCACCTTGCTACAATCTCCTTTCAAGTAGTTGTAGACAGTGATAAGATCTTACCGTTAGATGCTGCATTTTATAACTATCTGTCTGTCTTTGATTTTAGATGCTACAACTGTGGTGGCCTCGACCACCATGCTAAAGAATGTAGTCTACCTCCACAGCCAAAGAAGTGCCATTACTGTCAGAGCATCATGCACATGGTGGCTAACTGCCCCCATAAAACTGTCTTGCAGCAGCCCACTAGTTCTCAGGGAAGACATGAAGCTGAACCACAGCCTTCCACTTCTGCTTTCCCGAGAGAAGGGGGAGGAACACACGGCTACTCGTCTCCATTGTACTCTCAGGAGAGCAGGTCGGAGATCTCAGAGCATGCGGGTAGGTCACCACAGGAAGCTTCATCGAGTAAGTTGTCTGTGTCACCTGAAGAGCTGAACAGAAAGGGGCCTTCTGTTCAGAAAAGGAAAAAAACTTAAAATGTTTGTCATAACTTTCCATTTTCTTTATCCCCTTGGGATGTCTACCTCATGCAAGTACAGGGGAAATAATTTCATTACCTGACCTGGAATTTTAACTACTGTTGAGGAACTGTGAATTTTTTTCTTTGATAGACAAATCACTCCAAGCAAAATACATCTGAGCAGGGTGCATTATGTTTTACCGTCTGTGTGTGTGTGTATGAGTGTGCACGCGCGTGTGTGTATGTGTACATATCTATAAATATATTTTTTCATTAGACCACTCTCCAGCTCTCACAAGACGTTACTGTGAAGCAATAGGCACAGTATCCACAGATGTTCCTGAACTGATTCCTAGAACCTATTTCCAAACGTGTTCAAAAAAACAAACAAGTAAACCAAGAAATCTCCCTCAAAACCAAACCAAACCTGAAAAACCACACACAGAACTGAGATCCAAGACTGTTACTTCTCTTGTGAACCAAAGGATACTTTCATGTTTTAAAGCTGCCATATGGTACTAAGACATCCCCCATGCCATCAATTTGAGTTATTTTGTTTCTCATCTCCAGAGTATCAAAACCCCTCCCCTCCCTGTGCCCATGAAGGGCAGTGTCATGACTCGACATGGCTCTCATTGCCACCATCCTTTGTTGCTGAGGAGTTTAAAGCTCCAGAAAAGACAATGAATGTGTAGTTTCTGTGCTGGTTTCTCAAAATGTTTTGTTAAATTAACATGATTGTAACTGTAATTTAGATGACTGATGTGTAGGGGAGAATGTATAAGTTGTTACTGATCAAACCCTTTTGAGTGGAATCAAGATGCTATCCTGTTACACCCTTCTGTTCTGTGAATGCTATGGGGACCTTGGTGGCAGTAGTAGCAGCATCAACTTCTCTTGGCCCAGAATAGTGCCCCTCAATTTGAAGGGTCTTCCTCCTTGTGTTCCGTTGAAATGCCACAAGTCCCTAGTGATTTTTGTTGTTGCTGTCTGGTTTGGTCCTTAAAGAAAACGAAATGCAATGCTAACGAGATCCTGGAATGAATAGTTTCTTAAGAATAAAGGTAGATGGGTGCTTGGGTTTGCTCAGCCAGCCTCCCTTGCAGGTGTACAGCCAAAAAGGACAGGTATCTGCTGCATACCAGCCTGGGTGAAGGGATCTACAGATTTGCCAGAAGCCCTGAGCATCACCTGCTTTTTGTAAACTGGAGACTGTTGCTGACCAGCCTTGGTCCAGAGTGAGCTGGGACCACACACTTCTGCATTAAGGAGAGGAAAGACTGGTGGCCTCATAGTGAGACTCCCTGGGCTGCAGCCCTTGCTCAGGGTTAATAGAGTTGGAGCCTATCAAAACTTCAAGTCGCTTTCCATTTGTAACTTCTGAATTACCAAGTCATACGTAAGATAACGTACTTTGACAAATCCCATTGCAGATGTAAGTTAATTAGAGAAACCTGTATAATCCTTAACATTGGCAATATACACAGGCTGTTAAAGCTTGAAAGAGTCAGGTAGTTTTAAGCTTGGATAATCAAACTAAAGAAACAGCCTACATGAAAGGCTACAGCGAGCCGAAGTCCTACACATGGTACCTCCTTTGCAGCCGGTAGTTACAATAGGTATGCAGCTGGCTCATTACGTGGCCTTCTCCTTCCAACTTGTCCTGCCAGATGAGACTTTTACTATTGCTGCTGCTGCTGCTTCGGTGAATAGGCAGTAATCAAATGCTTGAGTGAAGGGCACAATTTCAAGAAAACTATTTTGTGTGAATTCCTTGCCAGTGTTTGTGAGACTCACAATGGTTTATACTGAAGTTCTCAGTATGCTAATGCAAAGCTTACCTTTGACGATATTGAATGTGATATATCTATAGAGAAGAACTTCCTTGCCTTACGTAAGGATAAGTAAACTTATTTAAATAATGTAGACAAATCAAAGTGGCATTGCTGAACCTTGTAGCCGGTGTAAAAAACAGGTTAAACGGCAAAGATGCAAAACTTAGGTCACTTTGAAAATTTAAACCAAAGCTCCTTATAGAAATAGGCAATTGTGGATTTGAAAACTGGTCATTCCCTGTTTATATGTAACAAGTTCAGAGCTGAGATAAGGAAATATTTTCAACATGCAGGTTGTAATTGGTGCTCTTTGAAATCCCTGTGCGCACCAAAGTCAGACTGAACTGCTAAGAGCACATACCAAACCCTATCTTATTGTTGAAAGCTTAAGGTTTTATTTTTATATATTAAAATGTTATCACAATTACATAACCTACTCAGGACAAAGAACTTTGCTCAGGGAATATACCATGTGATGTTGTTTTTTTCTTTACAGAATTGTCTACAGACCTGCTTACTCAGAACAAACCAAATAGTCTTAGACCTTTGTATCTCTATATAAGTATTACGTACTGATATTAGTAACTACCTCTGAGTTGACATAGACCTGCATTTCTGATAATCAGATCTCAGCGTTTTGTATTATAAGTTCCTGTGAAATGATAAAGTGGTGTTGTGTACTGGTTTCTTATGTGAGCATTTGTGTCTTTACATTTCACAGGGTCTGAGTTTTCAGAGATGCTGGGCAACCATAACTCCCACTGACTTCCAGTTGGAGTTATTGGTGCTTAGCTTTTCTAGGAGGGGAGGAATGGGCAACAAGGGGTGGAGAAGAAACACAAAAGCATCAAGCCCACTTTGTTTATATAGGTGACAATAAAATTATTATTCTGTTTACAGCAAAAGACTACCTCATATTTCCTGCTTAAACACACCTTTGTGCTGCTCTAGCCTTAAAGGTGGCTGTTGATCTAAGGTACATAATTTTTATCTGTACTAAATATATAACTGATAGTTCACCACTGCATACTTTATGGCAAATACTTGTTTAAGATTAAGCATCGTTTGAAATTATGAGACGTTTCCAAACATTTCTTTAAAAGCTTTTATTTTTTGTCTTAAGGATTATGGGCACTGTTCACGAAAATAAATCATCTCCTAAAGAGACATGTACATGCAGTGCAAGCTGCAGCAGGTACCTACTTAGCACTGGGCCGCACCAGAAAAAAAAATATCTAGTTGTACTCCTTCAACAGGCTGTTCCAAAATAAGCAAAGAACCCTTTAAAGGAAGAAGCACAGACTAAGTTTGGGATTCTTCCTTCATGTCTAAGGATGAAGTTAATATTCTGCAGCATTGGCTCAGTCTGGATTTCCCCTATTCACCAGTCTGTCCTTGCCAGAATGCTTCACAATAAAACTCATTTGAGTTCAAATATCTGTTCAGAGATATTTTTTTTCTCCTAATAGTACTGGAGATAAAGTTAAACCTGGAACAAGAATCTCTCTCCCTCCCATTCCGCAACCCCAGAATACTCAATTTGATTTAATCAAAAGGGACATGGTGAGGTGTTTTTTACTCTTCACCAAGGAGAGATTTATTTACATGCCACAAAAGCTAGGCCATGAGAAAGATTTGTATTTGGAGAAGTCAAATAACTTGTTGCTGCAGTTGATGGTAAATCTGGCATTGTAATACCATTTACAGTATTTTGCTTTTAGCCAGCTTTCCGAGAGTGCCAAACACCACATTTGCATCCTAATTCTTGCCTCTGTAGGCCATCTTTTTCAGCCCAGCTTTACTCTGCACCAGTGTTATCCTAGAGTTCCTGCTCAGTCGTACTTTTGTGAATAGAGCCCCATAAAAAGTGTTTATAGATCTTGTAACATTCTTTGTGAGAAGAATTATAAAAGAACATGGGAAATCTCATCGAGTCTTAAATTTAATTTAATTAATTTATCTGTAAGAAATGTTTATCATAAGAATATATATGTATTCCCCTGTGCTAGATATAAAATTAATTGGGAAGATATGTACATGTGCAGATGCACTGATTTTTAATTTTCTAGAAGTATTTGAGTATTGTTTTAGAAACAAGCAGAGCCTTGTTGAATGCATCAATCTTATTTTGCTTAGTATATCAACAGCCTCTTCTTTAAGATCATTTTGTTACCCCTGTTACAACCGTTAACTGATAACAAGAGGTTGATCTATGAACACACACTTCTTTTTTATACTAAAGCGGAGCTGTACGTTAGCAGCTCTGGCAGTGTTTTTATGAGAATGTTGAAAAGTACCACGATGTTTGCTACCATTGTCATTGAACCAAATGTAGGAGCAACCATCTCTACAAAGGATAATGGTTTTGACTACCTCTTGGATTATTAAGTTAAGCGACAACTGGCTGATGAACATCACCAGACTGGCTTGAACTAGTATGTGTTGCTTGTGGTAATAATAACAATAACCATACTAGAGACCAAAGTGAACACTGATTTCTATACATCTTTAATACTGTGTCTTATCTAGTGTTTTTAAATTATCTTCTGTAGTATAGATTACCTCATTGTCCATTTTGACTTGTATGTTGTTTACAAGGAGAAATAAAAGAAAAATCACTTGAATTTTATGTTTTAAGCAAAAGACGGGAAGCTGAAGTTTTGAAAGTCGTTTCACCTGTTTACGCTCTTGAGGGACTAAAGCACTGATTGCCTTTCTACATATCATGTATTTTATATTCTCATTTCATGCCTAATATCTTTTTTCCTGTCAGTCATGGATATTGTGAGGTTTAAAAGAATTACTTGATTAAAAATAAAACATATAACATTGGCATTTACAGCAAGCCTTTGAGATTTTCTTTATTTGCATGATAAAAAAGCACCATACAGACACTGGGGAAACTTCATACACACGTACATTCACTTAGTTTTAGGATATTATCTTCAGAAAAGATAATTTTAGTTATGTAAGATGTCACTGGGGGGAGGGAGAAATAAATTTTTAATGCATACTTTGATCATATTAGCCATGCTGCTGAAATTACATTCCAAACTTTATTCGGGTATCAAAATTAAACTGCAAGATTATAGGGTTTGGTACTTATTCACGGTGAAAGTACACTGGTCATTAAAATAATCAGACATTTTGGTTATTCTCAGGTGCTTAGGTCTCATCCCATCTTTATTACTTCTTCCATAGTCTGTAAGCTTATACATACCTAGTACATACCGATCTAAAATAATTGGAAGAGTTGAGGGGTTTTTCAGAACTGAAAATGCTGTCATCTCCCATTATGTAATTTAGAGATGGGATTTCCAAGTAAAGTGTATTAGTGAATTGGGTAGCGTTAGCTCATCATTATTAAAATATTAAGGGCTTGTACATGCTAGCACCAGTGCCTTTATTTCTACACAGGACCATACATTAGGTGATTGATAGCAGAATTTAACAATCTCTGCTAGACAAGGCAGAAAAGGGATTTTTTTTTCCATTTGTACAAGTGCCTGTGTGAAGGGCTGCCATCTCAGGGAGCTGCAAGCAGCTCTGGACATGCACAGATGTAAGAAGACCTTGGAACAAGTAAAATGGAGAAACCTCCCCTCCAGCACAGCCCAATAGTGGCTGATACCAAGGCACCTGGAAGAGCAGCAATAACTAATTCTTCCCGTGTAGTCTCTGAAACATGCATACCTCTCTCCCAGAGTGTCAGCAGCTCCCCAGACAGTTAAGAACCATTTTAATGTTAAAGGCAGGAAGTCACGTCTTGTGCACTAGGGAAAGACAGATCATCAGAGTGCCTAAATCCAGTGCTGCAAGCTAAGCCTCCCTAACCTTGCAGAGAAGGGATAACTGCCACGTGGCATTAATAAAAACATTGATTCATGCCAATGAGAAGAAATTCTTGGGTTGAAACTTCCTGATGAGCTGGCGGAGTAACAGCAAAAATCACAGCAGCCTTTTGAATTTACTAAAAAGGCATCATTCTCTTTTGCTTCCCTGGTCTTGGAATGCTTGCTTCCAAGCTATTTCCAGCCTTTCTGTAACCCTCAGTGCTGAAACAAGTTTAGCCTTTGTGAAAAATTAATGTTTTTCCTGCAGTCAGTTGGGACCAGGAGCTGTGTACAAGCCAGGCATTTTAAAATTACTCTGAATTCATGAAAGGCTGCTTACCTATCTCCTTCCCTCCACACTAGTCGTCTTTTCCCTGATAATAAGCATATATCCCAGGTGCAGGTAATTTCATGTACTTTCAAGTTGCTTACATATTTTAAACTCTCCTTTCCTGTATATTCACTCAGGGAGAAACTCTGTGGTGGAGAGGAGGGAGTTCATTCTGTGACTGTCCTAATCCTATTTGTTAGTATAATTTAGGTGATGTCCTGATTAATTTAAAGAACTTCTTAGCAAAGCTCTCTGCTGTGCCCAGCGGCATCTGATGCCTGCAATGCTGTTGACTTCCAGGACGACCAGTCCCCACCAGAGCAGGTTACACTGCATCCATTATGTTTTCACAAGTGTTTCCCACTGTGTGATTGCAGGGTGGTTGCCGTTGAGCCCTGGGCACATTTTCAGGCTGCTGCTGGTATGGTGGTCAGTTAACATGCAGTTGGTAGATTTTTGTTTCCTGGCTGTGCCGTATTTGGCCCCAGGCCTTACTTGCTGTGCAGCACTTACCCTGGAGATTCAGGGCTGGAGCAGCCAAACAGTTCATGAACCAAAGCAGATGAACTGATGTCATTACTTCCATTTTACCAACCAGGAAAAGTCGACTAGACAGAAATACTAATGAGTTCTGAGCTTAGGTAT
The DNA here is from genome assembly GCA_033556795.1 of Tapera naevia. Classification (NCBI taxonomy): domain Eukaryota; kingdom Metazoa; phylum Chordata; class Aves; order Cuculiformes; family Neomorphidae; genus Tapera; species Tapera naevia. The sequence continues at coordinate 7,376,985 of JAUMJJ010000014.1, forward strand.
CTGTTGAGCTTTAAATGTTTACTGTCAATTTTTTTCCAAATAATTAAAAATTAAATACCAGAAAGTATCAGTCATTTATCTAGTTTGGCCTGCTGCACGGCACAGGCTGTTAAATTCAGGGCAGTTACTACTGTATTGAATTTTAGCAGTCAGCTTTAACTGGAGTCTTGTTTGCCTGGCTGCTTTAAGCATATTTTCCAGTCAGGCTTCAGATCCCGCCTGAATGAATGCTCTTGAGAAAAAAAAGAGATGCTCCACTATGTGACAGCTTGTTTTAATCACCTGCTGCTAACAAGTCATGCCTCGTTTGCAGTTCCTCTGGCTTCAACTTCCAACCCTTTGTCTTTGTTCACTAGAGTAAAAAGTCCTTTTGTGTATCAGTAAGAAAATGCAAACTTGTTTTTTTTCTTTTTCTTTTTTTAAAATTATAGACAAGACCCAATTTTTTTTTTTTTTTTTTTTTTTTTTTTTTTTTTTTTTTTTTTAGAGTTCCTTCCTCCTTTATCATAATTTTGAGAAACTTGCTACTTTCCTGCTCCAGAAGGGTATCCAGCTCTGGCTTTAAAAGAAGGCTATGGATCAAAGGTTGTGTTACTCAGAATAGACACTAGCCAAACAACACAGTCTGACTAGCCTTGGAGATATGGCATGTCCTGGGCCACTGCTGGAACTTGAGCACTGCCTTCCTCCCTGTAGGAGAAGAGATAAAAAGCCTGGGCCAGAAAAACATGGATATTTCCATTAGTGAAGATAATTAATCAGCAGAACAATTGCCCCACCAAGGCACAGGGCAGATTGAGTTGGACTGCAATTTCTTTCCTTTGAGGTCTCCAAGACAAAAGGTCTAGAGATCTTTTGTAGCTGGAAACAATTTGGTGGACTCTTCTGGGCCATTGCTAAGTAAATTTGTTACTGGCAGTACAAAGCAAAATTGAGGTTTTTTTTCCAATCATTCTGGCTTACTACATAGATTTATATGGCAGGTGGTTGCACTGCCACACTCTTGGTCTCCAATATTCTAGAAAACTTGGTCTTTTGTCTTCTTTCCCTTTTAGAAATTTGCTGAATAATCATATCCTAGGTTCTTTAAAGCAATTAGCTAAAACACCTCCCGCCAAAACCAAACCAAACAAAAAAAAAACCCTTTAGTTTCAGCATTCAAAATATTTGAAGCAATCAGACATTTTGGGAAATATTGGATGAAAGTTACAGGAGTAACTTTACAATAAGTTAAATCTGGATGTATTTTGGAAGCTGTCTGTGAAAGAAAGCAGAAGTGCTGCTTCTCCCCCAGGGCAGCACCACAAGGGCAGGGGCTTGAAGCAGCAAGCTCCTTTCCATCCAGCCCCCATTTCTTTCATCTCTCCTTGACCTACCCTGACAGCTGTGACAAAAAGTCACAGTCAAGCCTGCTGAACCGTAACTTCTGTGGAGTTTCAAGCCTGAGAGTTTCTGAAAAGAAGTTGTCTTACACAAAGCTGCTTGGAGAGGAGCAGAGGCTTCCCTCACAGAGACCCTCTGCTTAGCAGCCGCAGTGTGGGAGGGTAAAGGGGCAGGCACAAGTACCATCCCAGTGTTCCCCAAGCCCTAGGATCTGTTTCTGTGTTAATGAAAGCCAAGGGGAATTAAAGAGCTGCAGGAATAGGCATATGGTTCCAACACTAAGTGATTAAAAAAAAACAAAACAAAAAAACACAAACTAAGTGGGAAAGGTTTTATAGCCATTCTGACCAAAGATTCTGGAAAAAATGGATTACTGGCAGCTCCTGGACTTTGGGGACAGCTTGAGAGGAGGTTTCAAAGAGCAATGATAGGCTCAGCTCCCCTTCCACCCATTGCCATAATGCTGGCCTCCAGTTGGCCCCTGTACTAAAAGCTACAGACTTGTTCCCCTAAGGTAATTTCAATTGTTCTCAGCTGACACCAGAGACTGCTATTACCCATACTGGCATATTTGGAAGTGGTTTCACATATACACTCTCAAACTAAGGAGAGAACATGTGTCAGCAGGAGCATTTAGACCATCTCACTGAGTCACTTAGACTGCCAGAACTTGGCTGTGGGCAGGTAACAGCTTCCTGAGGGACACAAAGGTTTTTGGCTAATGCATTTGGTAAGGAGAAGGAAGAGATTCTCCTTTCTACCAGCTCATCTGTGCATTCCTCTAGTTTTTTTTGTTGTTTTTTTGTTTTGCTTTGCTTTGCAAGCATTTCTCAGCATTGCACTGTTGGATGAAACAGAAAATGAAACCCTGAAATGAGCAACAAATTTGAAGAAGAATTTGTCACACAATTAAGAAAATTGTGTACAGATGTTAAAGAAAGCTCCAGGCTACATTAGAAGCATCAGATACATCATTATCAGGCAAATCTCACCCTTGTTATGGAAAGAGCCACCTCACTGTTCTGAGCACTGATGAGACATAGGCACTTAGAGTTGAAAACATTTTTCCTGGCTGAGGTCATCCCTATGGATTCAGACCAACCCCACACCAGGCAGCAGTAGGTAAGAAGCAGAACTTGTCCTGCTGTTTTTCTCAACAGCTCAGCTCAGGGACAACTCCTGCCAGCAGACATTTAGGTACCTATTTCCTTCCCTACTTCCCTGTATTCTGTTTCCTTGAGTGCTTGGATGCTTTTTACATCATGCCTACCCTGGAGCACATGCTGTAGCTGTTCCTTAGAGTACTTAACATGGCACCTTTATTTTACACCTTTGAAATCTATGTATGTGTTGGATCCCTACCACAAGTACATCCACTGCCACAGTGAAGGGCACATGTGTTCCCTGTGCTGTATTTGCAGACCTTTAAGTAGAGTGGATTCCAACCCAGGGAACATCATCGCCCAAACTTTCTCCTCCAGTGCTGTGCAATGATTACCTACAAGGACAGGAGGGTGCCTACAGCAAAACTCAGACCAGGCTAACCCACCTCGGGACAAAGAACAGACCCTGTCATCTCCTCTGTGAAGCTCTGCTGTGGTTATGAGAGAACCAAACCCATGAAGGTCTCCCTCCATTCCCAGTGGAGCCACCTGTACCTCTTCCTGACGTCAGGCTTCGGTGAGAGCATCTAAGATGAGCATCTGTAAGATGCATCTTTGGTAAGAGCAGCTGTTTCAGATTCCAGTTTGGGACTATGAGGGAGCTGAGGGGCAGCTTGAAACCTATGAGCTTCTAGCACCAAAGTAGAAGGTGCTTTCTGTGCATCATCTGGTTTTATTCCGGAAGTTTCTCCAGCATGTGCAGCTTCCAAATGGGAGAGCACAGCATATGTTCCAGCTGGTGCCACATACTTTGGCACCAATCCCTACCCAAAGTCAAGAGAGGCTGAGAATATTTCACCTTGAGCCAATACTACTGAGCGACAGCACCTCTGCAGAATATACATCCTCTGGATGCTTCACTCTGCATCAGAGCTCATCACTATCTCAGCTGCATGCCATGCATTGCAAAGAGGAAGGTAAAAACCTTGTCTGAGAAATCTCCACTGATGTGCAGATCCTCCCACAGATCCTAGAAATCAGCAAGGAAGGAGCTGGAATTCCATTTCCTGACTCCAGACAATGGCGTCTGTACAGGTAATGACATAAAATCTCCCATATTTTGTCTATCCACAATTTCTTGCAGCTCGGCTTGATGGGATGGCAAAGCTTGGTCTAGGGTACTTCCCAGCTCATCTGTAAGATACACATTTTCTGAGTGTTCAGGCAACTGGTAAATTTTTCGGGCTGGTCTGCCTCTGAGGCTTAAACAGGTATTTTCTCAACAAGCACAAGAAGTTCCTCAAATTGGTGGTATTGGCTGTCCTTTCCACAGAGGAGGGACTAGAACTGATTTCCAGCTGAAATATTCCAGAGGAAAAAAATCTTACCTGCCTCTTTTTATGTGGGTCCGTGTAAGAGGAGCTACAGCAAGACAAGGTACTGGGTCAGTGATGGAAGGAAATACACTGATGAGCATGGATCTTGAGCCCCTAAGTAACATAAGGTGTATATTAGCTTGCAGCAGAGCGCCACAAGTAGTTACCATAAAAACCTTGTCACCCCTGTGAGTCACACAGGGACATGCTATACTCATTCAAAATAAAACCAGAATCATCCATTTCCTGGAACACTACCACCACAAAGCATGAGACAGAAAGTGAAGTGGCAGGATACAAGAAGAAAGGGCTGGTGGAAGAATAAAGAAGGTCAAGAGTCTCTGTCAATCAGTTTCCTCTGGCTGCAGGGAAATGTCCCGAGGGCCACAGGGCTCCTGGGGTCACCCGAAGCCCACACCAGAGCTTCCCAGACCCGTGCCAGCACCACCAGGATCCACCCACACTCATCACCCAGTGTCTCTTAAGTGTCCAGCTATCCTATTCCAGACTGGCTCCTGAGCCTGGTTGTGTCCCCATTGAGTCAAAGGGGGAAGGATTTGTGTCACTGCAAGCTTTGTCAGAAGAGTTCCTGAAATTAGCTCCTCTATTTGAGATAAAAGGAAGAAAGAGGTCCATCTTTATTTTACCCATTCACCCACCGTAATTACTCTGCCTCATCCATGTCTGCTATTCACTGGCTCTCAGCAAGGCCCCAGCAACCAGGTCACAGGTCAGTGTGGAGGACAAGCTTCTGCTTCTCTGAAAACAATTGAAATGTCTTATGTGCAGCTTCAGCAGCTTCCAGAAATTGCCCATCTCTTCTGATAAAGTGGGCTTAGTAAACTGCACTGGAAAATCATTGCTCCTGTACTTCTCATTGCTTCTCTGGATATTGCTTAGGTTGTTCAGGACAGGCACCACGCAACTTTGCCACATTCACAGAGGTTTACAGGTAATGGAGTTAGAAGAAGCTGCTTGAAGTTGACCCACACATATCATCAGAAAACCTGTCTCACACAAAAAAATATGGGGGTATATCAGCTAACCAAAATAAAATGGCAGTGTGGGTTTCTGAGTATAACATAGTGCCCTTCAGCTGTAAGGCTAGAGCTAGAATTGACTGAAACAAAGCAAGCTCCTGGCAATGTCACTGGATGGCACTGACAAGACCATGTGAGAAAAGCATGATTTTGAACTATACATGACTGAAGCACTCAGAAATACCTGGGTGTGCTCATGTTGGGTAGTTTTCCTTTAAAAAAAATAAATAGGCAAAGAAGGTAGTGGTACGATTCTTGGTCAGACAGGAACAGGCTGTGGTCCTGACACAAGGCCACCTGCTTGAGGGAGACATTTTTCATTCACTGTTTAAAGCCAAAGGAAGGAGAATGTCATGCTATCCAACCCCTAGCTCATTCAAGACTTTGAGGCTCTCTTGAACTGGCTTGTTGCCCTGTGCAAATATGCTTATCCTGAAAGAAGATCCACCTAGATAAGATACACATCTAGATTCCCCCTTGCAGGATCCTGTGAGCACAGGGTGTCCACATATATTACGCAGCACGTTCAAAATGAATCTGAGGACACACAACTGCAGGGTCACTGTCATGGGAATTATTAATGCTTATCGGCAGCCTGTACAACTACGTGTTGCTTATATGAGGAATTGTCCCCAAAAAGAAGTGTAACCCCCATGTATCCAATGTACATTCCTTGAAAAGTATAAATTCATGACTTTTAGCTCAAGTAGAAGAAATGGGACCATAGAGGTTATACATTACAAAATAACGTCTCATCTATGATTTTGAACAACCTCTTCCCGGTCTGTGAGCCAGTCTTTGATTCCAAGGGACCCGAGCCAATTTTTATCAGCCAGAACTGGCAGGGTTATTCCCCTCCTTCGCATGCTCAGCTTGCTCCTGCCAGACAGAAGGAACTTGTCTTTGACACTCTGAAACCTCTGCTGTTGTTCCCTTTGCCAGCTGAGACAAGAAAAGCCCAGCTGCTCCAAGGCACAGCTGTATGAAGGTGAAGGTGGGCATTTAAGCAACTTTCTCAGCTCTCTCTGACTGACATTGCATTACTCTGATGCCAGGATAAGTGCCTGGCTGCTGCTCTCAGCCCTGTGCTCACTGCGATGCACTGCAGACGCAGCTCATGTCCCTGTAGGATAACGTCTTCTGTTTGACTCTCGCTGTTATCTGCATACCAACACAAGCTCCATAGCATAGCAGCCTTCCAGTACCTAAAGGGGGCTACAGGAAAGCTGGAGAGGGGCTCTTTTTCAGGGAGCACAGTGACTGGATGAGGGGTAGTGGCTTTAAGCTGAAAGAGGGTAGATTTAGATTAGATATTAGGAAGAATTTTTTTGCTGTGAGGGTGGTGAGGCACTGGCACGGGTTGCCCAGAGAAGGCACGGATGCCCCATCCCTGGAGGTGTTCAAGGCCAGGTCGGATGAAGCTTTAAATATCCTGGTCTAGCGGAAGGTATTCCCTGCCCATAGCAGGGAACGATCTTTAAGGTCCCTTCTGACTCAAACCATTCTATGATTTTTCTCTTCTTTCTACAGTGCTGTCAGCCTTATCTCAGCTGGAAACCAGCCACAGATAAAAGAGGAAAATTAGTGTTTTCCCTCATGTTTTCATATAATTACTAACACTTCCTGATCCATGTATCTTGCACCACTCTTCCAGATACCTTCTCTCTTGAACTACACCCAGGTATCTCTTCTCTGCTTCAGTCGAGGTTCAGGTTGGGGCTTGAATTCAGCAGTGAAAATGCCCTGGCGGGGTTGAATCTCACCTGTGGTAGTTAAATCAGTGAACTTCCTCCTCCAAAAGTGACTCTCAAGCTCTGGTCATGGGTCCAGCCCTGTTTGGCATTCTAAGCACCTACGTGGGGATGGAAAGTCACCTCAGACAGCATTAAGCTAAAAGGGATGACTGCCAAACAGGGTGCGGTACCTGTCCAGAGGACAGAGCGTATCTGTGGATTAATTGGCAGCACTGGAGAAAAAAAAAAAAAAACATGAAAATTGTGATAGGCCAGCTACTGGAAGTGTGTCAACAACAGGTAATTGTTGCTGAAAGAAGTTTGTTTGAGAAGATACAGATTGAAAGACGATATAAGAAAACTTCTGGTGGAATTCAATCTGTTCTGGCATCAGTGTTGAGGACTCAGCTGGAGCAGCTTTTCTAGTTGAAGGTACTACACCATAAGGTGACAGCTTGTGCTACAAGTACTAAATGCAAAAAAAAAAAAAAATGCCAGCTACGAGGGCAGGCTGAAAGAAGCAGATGTTGTCGTCTCTCTTTTAGCAGCCTCCTTTTACAGGGAAGGCTGACTCGAAGGGATTAACAAGCAGTTGTTCTCCAAGGCCAAAGGGGACGGTGCAAGGAAAGCCGCTAAGCGGGTCAGCAGTAGGCAAACTGAACACTCCCCTGTCTGACCTTATAAGGGAGGGATTCCCAGGTGGGGCAGGTAAGCCCAGGAGAAATAGGTTCATCTTTCCTTCCCTCCCCTCTCTCCATTCTGAACAGTAGGGGCAGAGACACAGTAGCTCGCTGGGATCTTGAATGCTTTTGGACTGCCATAGCATTAGCTGCCAAAATTAGTCTGATGCTTCACTGCTGTGCTGCAAAACGTACTGAAACCATAACAAGGCAGGCTTTTATGAGAAATATCCCATTTACCTGGCCACAAGGGCAATGCTCACTCTGCAGGAGTCATTCTGCAGATGCCAAAAATTCCTTTAATAAGAGCTCAGTGGAGGTTATCTTTTCCTCTTTGTAGCACAAGCCAGAGCTGTACTTGGACATTAATGCATTATTAACGGCAACATACAGAGCGTTCAGCCAACAGAGCTGGTAAGGAAAACAAAAAGAGTATAACAAAGCACATGATGGGCTTTGGGTTTTCAAACTGAAGTTTAGTTTAGTGCTCGAAAGTGCTAGACGACAGTGGAAATTTTTCAAAAACATTCCCCTCTTTGGAAAAGAAAAATAATTTTTCCCCTACTCCAGAAGCCATTGAAATATTTCCTATACTGTTGGCATACATAGTCTCCTTTTTTTCAGATTGACTCTACTGGGGACTTCCATTACTTTGAGCAGTCAGCACTTTTGAGTAGTTCTAAATGCACTGTATAACATGATGAATATGGTGCTTTATACAAGAGCAGAACTTAGATCAGCTTCTTCAAGACACAAATATCTTAAATGTGTAATGGAAAGAATGATCACTAAGTTACTCACTGAACAACTGATTTCTCCCTTTTTTTTCTTCAGTAGGCTCTACTGCATCTTACTTAGGTGGAGAAAGCATCTCTAAGAGGAAGACAGGACTTGGGAAGAGAGATGAAGGGTTAGAATTGCACCCTCACTTGTGGTACACTTTATTGGCTATGTGCTTCTTTAATGAGATTGGCTATCTGGTGAAGTTGCGCAGGGGAGCTTACAGATCTACAAATTATCAAACCAGTTCTGTTCATTTTGTAGTTTTCCTCAAAAGTTTATGATCATAACTATGTTTATTCACCCCAGCCTAGGGAAATCTTACCTCCATCTCTCACTTTGGGCATCATGAGATGTACTCTAAGCTCATCTGGCACATCCTCAGGCCTGAAGCCTGCATGCACTTCGCAGTCTTTGCCATATCAACATCTTTCCAGTTAACAGATTTTCTTTGGCTTCCCCACTGATATCAACAGCATTGGCAAAAAGCACAGGAGGTTTCTCCCCAGTAGAGGCTGCTGTTAGTCTGCATTCTTGTCTTCCAACATGAACAATTTTTAGATCTCTTCTCTGCTGAGCAAAACAGCACAAATTCCAGGGTGCTCTAGCATATAACTTGTTTCTGTTGCAGCATGAGACAGTTGATCAGAGTTCAGCTGTGGTCAAGCCATCAGGCTGTGCTGGAATAAACACTTGTGCTGGCAGAGTGCAATCTAAGAAATAGTTTGGGAACAGGCTTGGCTGTATCACTGCCTCTCAGTTCTACCTTCCCTGACCCCGATAAAATACTTGCAGTAGTTACCAATCCAGTTCTCTTTGCTGCTTCCATTTATAAAGTAACATTCAGAAAGCAATTGGTGTTCTGAGATGCTTATGATGAGTGGAGATAATATTTAAAATTTAGTAAACTGTAGACAAACTGTAATTAGCTCCAGCTGACTAATCTAAATGAACGTAACAGAAAAACTCCGTGGCAATATCTCATGGATACGTATTAGCTATGTATTCATGTGCCATTTAGGACACAAATTAAAGATGCTGAACCCAAACTGTTGCCTGTTTTGTGAAGAAAAACCAGGGTTCCCAGCCCACTAAAAAAAAAAAAAGCACAAAAGTACTACTACCTTACTGCCAGATTTGGTTCAAAGAAGGAAAAAAGGGAATGGAGTAGGAAAGAGACAGTGAGCCAGGCAGCCCCACAGTGCTTGCATAAGCTTCATTTCTCAGAAGGGTTTCCAGAAGTGCAATTCAAATTTCCCATCCACACCACCAAGCATCTTTTGATTTCAGGCAAAACGGTATCATTGCAATTCCTCCTTACGCTTGCAAAGATGAGACAGCAGCAGGAATACGGGACTAATCAGGCCTTATTTCTAAGAAAGACAAACACCTGCAGAGGTATAAGCTGCAGGGACTGTGCAGACCATTTGCCCTGTGCTCAGGATGACTTACCTCTCCCCAGCTCCCAGGTGACCACCACCACCACAGATGTCTACCAGAACAGCAGCACAAAAGCATCTTCAGTGGGTTTTCCCAAGCATAAAGGATAATCTAGCTCAACTCCAATCATCACCCCCCACCACACCCATGTGTTGATTTGCTCCAGCTGATTCTGCTCCCTCCTCTCTCCTCATTCCTAGCCAAATGAATGATCTATCTCCACCTGGGATTCCCTGTCACTGCTGGTCTTAGTGCAGTCTCCATGCTTCCCCCAGCCCAGCTCACAGCTCATTCCCAGCTGTGCTTTGGCACTAGCTAACAGCCGCATGCTCTAGGAAAGGGAAATGATGGGAAAATATCAACAGAACAATAATGCTGTAATTTTAACATATAACTATAGTATGAAAGATCTCTTCCTGCCTCTGAGCAGTACAAAGGATTTCTCTTTTGCTCCCCTGGAAGTGCCTGCATGCCTCACGCTTCCACACTCATCCCAAAGCCCTTAGAAATGGGGACACTACCACCTTCATATCCCATTTAGCCAGCAGAAGGTGGGCACATGACCTTTCTAAGCCTAAACCAGCAACCCAGCTAAAGTGCAGTGCCACCTGGCAGCTCCTCTCAGCAACCCCTGCATGGAGAAGTAGCCTAAGGGACCAAGTCATGGACTTGACTAGAATATTATATTTGTGGCCTTTTGAAAGGGATTCCTTCCTCCTTTATTCCCTCTTCATAGTTCTGTGACAGCTTTTGAAAAATTATATGAGGAGGAAATGGTGGAGTTTTCTAAGTCAGCTTTCAGTAAGTGGTAGTCCTCAGACAGTGTTCCTTGAAAGCTGAAGTAAGTATTTGCAAACATGAGTGACCAAACCCTGATAAGTTTAGCCATGAGAGATTTTAATTGAAAAGAATTTTCATAAAGATTTTTATTGACAAACTTTTCATAAACATATTACTTACGAAAGCGAGCTGTAAAAGGAGTAAGAAAAAGGTGTGCCTGAGTGGCGAAAACAGGTAAAAGTGACAAAAGGGATTAGATTACAGGAATTCCACTGTGGGCTACGAGGCTGGTCAAGAAGGATTTCCTTAATAATCTATAGTGATCACTCTCAATCACATTCTTGTTCTTAATATTTGGAAATTGTTGTCAGGGTTATCCACTCCATCCCCTTTCCCAGGGATTAAGATGAGGCTGACAAGCCTGGAGTTCCCCAGATCCTTGTTCTTCTCTTCTTTTAGATAGGACTGACATTTTGCTTTCTTCCAGTCCTCAGGAACCTATTTACAGCAGGTCAATGGAGGCGATCTTTCTCCTTCATTCAGCACACCAGGAATTTTGTGCCCAGCTCTGGGTTCTGCAGTACCAGAGAGAAGTGTGACTCATTTGTCTTGGCAAACTTGCCACAATGTCCTAGATCTGAGCCCCGAGCAAGCAGATGAGGTTGGCAGCTGAGAGTCTACTAGAAAGAGAAATCCATGGTCTCAAACCATAGTGACATGTTTGTGTAACTAGCACTAGTTAGTAAAGCATGCGTGTGGTGTTGGACCATTGGTTTGTGTTTAGCAACATCTACTTGAGGGCCGATTCTCACTCTTCTGTCATTTACATGAAGCTCTCCAGTATGTGAACATTCCCAGTCTGAGAAAGTGCAATCAGATAGCTGCCCAGGTGTTTTTTACTTCCATATAGACAAATTTGTCATCGTAAGTCACCTCCACATGAATGGAATAAGAATAGAATGTTTTCATTCTGGCAGAGCATTTTACATACTATCAGTTTTGCTTCTTCCCTTCATCATAAGCTATTTTCCCTGTTGCTGTGTGTTTTACATCATTTGGAGAGAAGTCCAAGTACACTGAATAATTAAGAAAGCACAATGTAAAACTAGAGGGTGGTGTGATCAGGGAAATTATATATTTTTTTTTAAATTGAATTGCTTTCTTCAGCTTTTAAAACCTTAGAAGATTCATATTTCTTCACAGTATTTTGGCAGCCAGTGCCTAACTATTATTAAATTACTTAGTTTTTTGGAACAGAGTTGAGTATGAAGTAGCAGTCAACATGACAGTATCGATGCAATAGCATGCAAATGGATGCATGTCAAGAGATTTTGCTTTTCAACTCTTCTTTGCTACAAAGGGTGATGGGAAGTTATTATCCCAAAGCACTTTGCACAGGAAATCAGGATGTGTCTGGAACAGATATTAATCCCCCAAGAGAAAGTTAAGGAGGAATTCAAGTATCATAAATTGCAGTGGCTGGACAGTATTAATTTGAGGTATCTAATAGCTACGGTAGGTATCTGGAGACTGCAAAACAACATCCATCCTTGTGCAAAGCCCTGATTTTGACTTCAGCTCTGACTTAACAGGTCTTAAAGAGGTTTCTGGAAAATAAAGCTCTCAGGCTTCTACAGTTATTTAGCAAACACACAGGCATGGTATGCCTGTAACAGATTTGTAGTCGATTTTATGTTCATTAAGTGCTAACTAAATATTCCTGTGAACTAAAGTTCAGCAAATATTTAAGCTCACTGAAAACGTTTTATCCTACCTGTAGTCATAATAACTTTATCAACTGAAAAGCAGATTGTTCTGTTAAATAGCCCAACAAAAGTCCATCAACTTTTGCCATGTTGTTGAGCCACTCTACAGTGCTCTCCTTATTGAAAACAAATGTAGAGAAATTGTATTGCAATCAATACTGAGCAATCCTGCAACTTTTGCTTTCATATTGCCTCTCAGCACTCTCTAATGACTCTCATATTATCATCATCACGCTCTCAGGAAGTTTAAATGTCAGAACTAATTAATTAAGATGGTTTGTCTTCTCTTATTAATCGCATAAGTACTAAGAACCCTTTCCCCTCTAATCAGAAGCAGCTGTGACCAACGTGGCAGGAGAGACAGAAAAACATGTTACTCCCAGGCACTTCCTATGACTACATTTCTGAAACAGTAATTAAAGTAACTGCTGCTGTAAATCCAGTAATGATGTTAAAATGTATCACTACAATTTCACTTCCTAAAACTCCATCCAACTATTCCTGAATGTATCCCTGATGGCCTATCATGCACAATGTTGCTCAAGAAATTGCTCTCTCGCATCTGAAGATACTTTCCCAGTCTCTACTCTTGCAATAGGCTCTACCTAGAGACAAAAGTTTACTGAAGAACCAAGCCCTTGCCTTTTAGCTACTAGAGCCGCATTGCTACTGTTTCAGTATTTTTACTGAGGCTCTTCTTTTGTTAGATCCTTATTTTGCTTTCTCACGCTCATCTCGAATAAACATCTCACGGACGAGCACATGAGAGTTTGTTTTCAGCCTACAGAAATGTGCTGTGAGTAGTGACCAATACCTTTCTTTATGTTAACCAAGATCCAGATGTTCACCAGCTTGGCAGCTAGAGCAATTTTTACACACCTGACTTCCCAAGTGCTGGGCAAGAGCTGATGTTCTGAAACCTCTCTAAATGCCCAAATTAATTTTTGCAATCTTTGGGCAACTTCTTCAATGAGGATTTACCTCCTGGGGCAGGCGCACACAACCTCCTGTGCGGATGAGTTACAGCTTAAAAGAGGCTGGGTCAGCTCCACGTGAAGTTCATTCCACACCATTTAAGAGTGAGACAAACAGTGCTTTGCTAATGAGGGCAGGACAAAGCCTGAAATGACTCTCCAAGACAATTGTCGATACAGCTGATTAACACTTCTGAGTTCAGTCTCCCTGACAAACACGGTGCTCAATGTACTTTATTGCATCTATATAAACCAACTGAAATACCAGAATTCTTGGGAAACCCCCCACATTTTGATGAAATATCTTTTTTTTTCCTACAGGCATTCTGGTTAGTAAAAAGAGCTATTTGTTACTATGATTCACATCTGCTACATAGTAACAGTTACAGTCAACAGAACATGATGTCATAATTTAAAAATATGTGTTGGGTTATGTTTGATTTACTATCACACCTTGAATTGTGCTAACAATGGCTTTACAGCTCATACTCCACCCACACACAAACATTGCTCCTTTAAATCTGAATTATTACAAGACGCTTTTACTTGCCCTCTGCAACAGCCATGGGAAGGGGTGCCTTATTCAGTACAGAAAAGCAGGCTGCAGCCTGTTTAAACCTCTGTTGTCTCAGTAACAACTCCATTTGAAACTGCAGCAGCAGACATAAACAGACTTTGCAAGTTGTGTTTATCAAGCAAACTTATTTGCTATTAATAGTACTGAATCATAAGGAATTTTAAAATTTCCAGTTATTTTTAGGAAACAAAATATATTGCTTCTGGTAGACTATCACAGTTATTTATCATTACTTGTAGTATTATTGCTGTAGTATCCTTAGCACATACAATGTTTTCCAGGCATAAAGATGACTTGGTTCTTGCAGCAGACAAGTCCATGGTCCTGAAGCTGGGATATGCCGACTAGTACACAGAGCTCTGCTTCTGCAGAACCTCACTGATCTTTAGGGCAAATTCTGTTCAGGACAATCCACAAGAAATTATTCTGCTGGAGAGGAAAGAAGAAAGACAACTGCTATTTTTACTTCAGACACTGGGTTTTCTGGTTATTGCTAAACTGCATGAGATCTACTCCACCAGTTTCATTTTCCTCTTGAAAGGAATCTGAAAACTGGCAGAAAGTTGGGAAAATTACATCAGGACAAGGACACGGCTCCCTTTATCTCCTCGTAAGTAAAATAATTCCTATTTCCTTTCTTACTCTTCCAGTGGCCAAGATGCAGCCTCAGAGAATTGACTGCTGTCCTTGAGGCATTGAACCCACGATGCACTTTCTCCTTGTGTACAAAATAGCTTCTGCTTGCAATGCAGGGAGAAGGAGAGGGAATTTTGCATATTTTCAGAATGGTCAGATGGGTTTGTTCTGTGATTTTTTTTTCAGTCCTAACCAATAAAACCCAAGCATCAACATCCTTCTTTTGGCTGGTATGTTTTATCCACAGGAGTAATTTTCTCTACACCAAGCAATCACTGGAGCTATGAACATACATATTTCTATTTTAGAATGCATTTTATTGCATGGAGAATGTTTCCTGGTTTTCTAATATATTCAATTTTCCTGTTGTCTACTGTATTTTTGTTCATGGTGTGAACAAAAGGAGTTTGACAGCTCCTAAAAATCTGCTATAATTTTAAACATGCATTTATGTTTTAGCTGCTGAATCCCAGTTGTACCCCAGCAGACTCACAACTGATCCTACCCATCATTTTGATTTATTAAACCAGTGTTTTTGAAAGCTGTTCCAACTTACACTTGTGCATAACTTACAGCAGCTGCAAGGGGATTTCCTATTTTCTACCTACAAAGACTTTCATAACATTAAATCAGTGTGGCTGATAAACTACAACTCCAAGAGAAGCCAATGTGCTGTCTTCTGCGTATGTGTGGCCTAAAGATATTTTGCACCTGTTTACACAAATTGTTAAGTGTGTCTCACCTCAGTACGGCATTTTTAATAATACAAAACCGACTGAACCACAAGACATACTGATGTAATATTAAACACTGAATTTAAATTCACAGAAGCAGGAACAGTGACAGCACAGGTCAAACGTCCAATCATTTAACTGTGTGTTTTGATATTGCAGGAGCTTTTGAGGAGGGAATAAGTGTGTTATGTAACTCAGATGAAGGGTAATTCAAAGACGCTCTGTCAAGATAGATATTAGAAACAAAATGCAATGACACAAACCAGAAAAAAAGACTCAACACCTCTGACTGCTTGAGAGTATATGCCAAACTTCTGTTACTGTGTGTAGCAGAGTTTTGTGCAACTCAATAAATGGAATAGTATCTATTCTCTGTTATGTTCACTTACAATACACTCTTTTGTTGCATAACAAATTTCAAGAATTGTCAAAGCACAGAAGTACAGCTGCCATCTACATGTCTCCACATATCACACACAGGATTGCTGTAAGTGCCTCTTATGAAGGCTTCCAAATGCTTCCCACTAGGAGACTGTGTTTTGCTGTACTTGCAGTTACCCAGTTCTGAGGTTTGAACTGAATTTCCCACATCATATGTCATAATACCTCACGTATTGCTGTTTGGAAAGGTTAATCCAGAACAGCTTAATCAGTCTGTTGATAAGACGAAAGAAAAGCATAGACTTCAGTGTAATGCAGTTACCTAAAAAAGAAAAAGTTAAGGTTGGAAAGGCGACATTAAATTTAAATATTTGGCCAAGAAAAATTAAAATTGAAATTACTATTACACTTGTAGAGTCAAGAAGCCAGGTTAAGAAATGCCAGAATTAGACACAAATACCTACCAAAAGATGCAGAAGAGAATGTGTATTATTTCCCACAAGACTCTCACAACAATGATGGTAGGTTACAGCAACAGCTTTGAAAACACGGTTTCAAGATCGTCCACTGGTAAGATTCAGTTTTCTAAGAAACTTAGGGATGATCTCTAGAAATTTCAAGCTATCCAGCCACTTAATATTAAATTTACAATGACAAGCATCAAAGTAGAAATAAAGCAACCATCCATGTCCAGAAGACAAAAATACCACTCATTTTATTTATTTTACTTTATTTAGAAGTAAAATAAAATGTGACATTTCCACCTAGAAGCCACTGACATATGCAAAATTCAAACATGGAGAGGTTGTTTTTTGCTTTCATATTCCTCCTAAATTCAGCTTCTTCCTCTTGCACTGGAGCTTTGAGTAAGCTCTGATATGTCTGAGGACACATCTGTTTATGGCAGCTGCTGGAGTTCAAACTTATCAGTAGACGGTGCTTCAAAGACATCATCTTCAACAGTTTCTTCTATTGGCTTCATTTTTGCTGAAGTTCTCAGGTAGGGAGATGTCCGGCCTGGGCCTACCACAGTTATAAAGAAATTGCCAATTAATTTCACAACACATACCTGTTACTTATACCTATTTGTGACAAAGTGTACACAATCTGATGATCCTGTCCTAACTCCCTTGTAAGAGGATTTTGTAAGCAAAGTTTCTTTGTTATTTGGCCACAGGCATCACAAAGCTCTAGACAGGGGACAGTCATGCTTCTGTGAATCAGCAACGACTCTGGGATTCAAACACTGTAGCTGGCCACAGGCACAGCATTCTCCCCAAATTCACTGAAAATCCTGGCTGCGTGAGGCGCCCAACGCTGTGTCCCTGGTGAATGTTTTCTCACTGTTACACCCACCCAGTGGTTCTTCTCCACAAGCAGCGATACGAGTGGTTAAATAGTAAAGGTACATACACCTGCACACTTGTCTTGGCTGTGAAAGAACTCCTTGGTGTACTGGGCAAACCTTGGGGTGTACCTGATCACAGCCCTAACTGCCTTAGAAGCATGGTAATGTAAAGCTTACAGGAAATATAGTGCCCTCATAAACAACCATAGAGAAAACAAGATTAATGGGCGAAGGACACAATACATTTGGTTGTCAGCAATTTCACTGCTCTGAGACAATCCTGTAGAAAAGCAGCACCTCAAAGCTTGCCAGAGTGGAGCACACACAACAGCCATTGCTGGTAAGACATTAAATGGAGTTATTGTCCAAGTTACTGCTGCAAGCTACCCCTATTGTAATTAAATTTTCAGCACGAGGCTTTCACCAGAGAGCTCCTTTGACATCAGCCAAACAGGTTTATTTCCCATTGTCCACTCTGAAATTGCATCTGTACTTGGGACTTTTTTTTCTTTCAGTGCTCTCTTCTAGAGTTAAACTACCACAATGGCAGCAGGTTGTAAACAGCTACAATATGATGACCAAAAAGAAAAGTGAAATCTTTGAAATACCATTTAAGAAAAGAGTGAGAGTTAGTGGTGCCGTCTGGTAGCTCACCCATATATTAGCTAAAAATTCAAATGTTCTTAAAAAAAACCCCTGATAGCTGTAACATAACTGTTATGACTCTTATTACTTAAAAATGCTTATCAGATATACAGTAAATTGCTCTGCTAAGGAACTCTATTTTTGAAGGAGGACTTCTTTGTGCTGCATATGTTACACACAGAGCAAAATACAGCTACAGGCAAGATCAGCAAATTATAATATTACTGCATTTTTACCTGACATTCACAGTGACAAACACTGCTTGGAATTATCTTTTTAGAACTTTTCATGTTAAAAATGTATTAGTATTTTCTTTTGATATTCAAAAGCTACTTTAACTGCCACAATAAAGGATT
Source organism: Tapera naevia (assembly GCA_033556795.1). Classification (NCBI taxonomy): domain Eukaryota; kingdom Metazoa; phylum Chordata; class Aves; order Cuculiformes; family Neomorphidae; genus Tapera; species Tapera naevia. Next base: position 7,394,717 of record JAUMJJ010000014.1, read on the forward strand.
ACTCAAACATATTGTTAATTACTGAAATTGTTAAGCACTTCTTTTCACACAGATAGGAATTTTATGCCCTAAGCAAATAATGACTAGATTATTTAATTGTCTAAATCCAAGATCTGTGGGTATAATTGGATATATTACTGGCTTTGTGGGGGGACACCAACAAATTACACTCAAAGGTGAAAGAACACCTGAAAATGCTGGATTAATTTCAGCTTTTTTTTTTTTAATTGGTATCGTTTATTGCCAATTTTAGATTTTCATATTGGTATCATTTATTGCCATTTCTAGATTGGTTCTCTTTTGTTTAAGAGCAGTTAATTCTCTCCATAAATCAGAAGTAAAAAGCCGTAAGTCTGTTCAACAGGATCCAATGTAAAGTCTAGCACTGTCAAGTTGATTGGTTCAAAGACATCTCTATTTTCTCCAAATACAAAAGCCTTGACTAGTGATGCCTCAATCCAGTGTTGGACAGATGTTCAAGGGACCGAGTCAGACCTTGAATCCAGGCCTTCCACACACTACTGTTCTACCCTCTCAAGGGCCTAAGCCCAAATGCCCATTAAAAGGGCATTTCCAATAACATAGGGAGCACACATAATGAGATAATAGTAATAAAAGCATTACCAAAACAAAACCTTTCTACATTCCTGCTTAGTTTAGAAGTTTGCAAATACGGATTCACAGACCAGCAAATCTGAGTGATCTAAAGCAAGTAGCACAGAAAACCAGACTGTGTCAACAACAAGTATATAATGACTATTGAGCAACAGAATTCTTGAACAGAAACTAACATTGAAATGCTTTTTAGATGAATGAAAATTAGGTGAAGCTACCCTTGGAACCAGATTGAACTATTTCTGTTTATTCCAAATTTTGGAAGGAGATGCATCAGTTTCATTTACTAGTAAATTACATACAGATGGATCATGGATGTCAAGCACAAGTATCATGTGAAAAACAAATCCCACTTTAATACCTTTTTCAAGATGCTTGCTGAGTTAATGTGATGTTATCAACAAAAAACATCATGCTGCAAACGGCTCACTCCGTAAGCATTATAGAACTCTTGTTGGTTATTTCCTTAATATAAAAGCAAACAATTAGTTGGGTTTCTTAGTTAATTAAATGCAAACACAGTTTTGCTAGCAATTGTAGCTTGGGACATACTCATTAGTATTTTTCACTCTTTCACTACTAAACACTTTGGAAAAAAGCTTTGTATCAATTTCTTGAGCAAATTAGTCAAAGCTGATTGTATCACATAAAAGCATAATTTAAAAAATTTAAGAGTTAGTAGTAGAATAAAACATATTTGTATTATGGCACTCAGTTATCATAGTTGTAATGGGAAGCTTTTGTCTACAGAACAATTTAAGACCTAGCAATGACACGACAGTATTCCTGTACAGATAAGTTTCTCTTAATAATGCCTTATTTTAATTAGAAAAAAACGGTTGTAATTTCCATATGCTCCTCACTAAATGTTCCATGTTGGCTTTTGGGGGTTGGTTTCATTTTGTTCTAATAAACAAATGCATGATTGCAGAAAGAGGATCCAGGGGAACAGCGGTGGGACAGCATGTCTCAGCATGTACCTCATACTGAAGCTTAAAAAAAGAAACAACAGAAAAAGACTGACTGCTGCACTGAGAGCACCCAGGAGCAGGTTTTTGAAAACACAGCAGTGGGAAATCAAATGACAGCTTGTTTTTGTTCAGTCTTCCCTGTGATCTGAGAAAAAGTGGCATACGTGGTCACAATCCCCATTGAATATGAATCTTTAAGCAGAGCTCACCCTGGAAGCAAACCCCTCATTGGCAATAAGAGTACCCAGGGATAACTAACAACATATTTTGGCAAAAAGATTGAAGTACTGCAGTTTGGCGAGATAAATAACATTTCATGAAGATTTTTTTATCAGCCTTTTATAGATGTAAGAATATTTGTCTTCACCAGGATGCAAAGAATAAATAAAAGATGGTACTTCCCAAGGCGTATGATACACTGCTCCCGAAAACTAAGGGAAGTACTGGACTCGGGGAGCTGCTGCCCACCTATTGCTGCCAGTGGGGTCCTGGCCATGGCAGTACAAACTACACCAATCGCTGTTGGACTGAGCATTTTTGGCACATAAAAGACATTTAAATCTCTCTTTTGGAGAAAGCACACAACACATACCAGAAAATACAACATGCAACTGAAGAAAAGTACAACAGAGGAAAGTGTATTTATCAAGTATGTGCTAAGCATAGATGCATCTTAGCAATTACTTTAATTACAGCTGAACATGTCATCTGTTTAGATTACTTTCTCCCAAAGCTGAAATACTGGTTTAAGTGTTTTGTTGCTAAGCCTGAAAGAGAACTGGAATTCTAGCTAATTGCATAAACATTTTTACAATTTTTCAGGCTTCTGAGTGTGCAACTTTGTCCAAGGGTGCTCTATGCAGAGGAATGGCTTCAATGTCATGGAGCTTTGCCGTGGAACAGGTGAAAAGTCAGTTGAGAGCTTAGGTTTAAGGATCAGAGAACAGACCAACGTGAGAGACTTTGTGGCAGGTATCTGCTATAGGCTGCCTGATCAAGAAGAGTAAGCAGATGGAAGCCTTCTTTAGACAACTGGATGAAGCCTCATAATTGCAGGTGTTGGTACTCCTGGGGAATTTTAGCCACCCCAGCACCTCGTGGAAAGTCAATAGGGCTGGGAGCAAGCAGTCCAGGAGACTCCAGCAGAGTGTAGCAGACAAGTTCTTCACACGTGATCGATGAGCCGGCTAGGGGAGGTGCTCTGCTGGACCTGTCACTGACGAACAAGGAAGAACTCATCAGGGAGCTGAAGGCTGATGGTAATCTTGGCTGCAGTGTCCAGGAGCTGGTGGAGTTTAAGATACTGAGAAATGCGCAAGACAAGTAGGAAGAGTTACCACCCTGGACCTGAGGACAGGGAACTGGCTTGCTTTGGGATCTACTTGGCAGGAACCCATGGGACGTGTCCTGAAAGGGCAAACGGACCCAAGGACAGATGGTTGATCTTCAAGCACATCTTCCTCAAAACACAAGGACAGCCCATTCCAGCACACAGAAAATTGAACAAGCGTGGTAGAAGGCTGGCATAGATGAACAGAAAAGTCCTGACAGATCTCAAACACAAATACACAAAGTGGAAGCAGGGATGAGCTGCTTGAGGGGAATACAGAAACACGGCCCAAGCATGCAGGGATGGAATTAGGAAAGCCAAAGCTCAGCTGGACCTAGATCTAGTGAAGGGCAACAAGAGGGGCTTCTACATCAGCAACAAAAGGAAGACCAAGTAAATCATGAGGCCATAGGTCAGTGGGGCATGGGACCTAGCGACATGGAAAAGGCTGAGATATTCAATAGCTTTTTTTTCTTGCTGTTTTTACTTTACAGGCTTGCTTTAAGGTCTCCCAGGTCTCTCAGTCTAGTGCTAGAGACTGGGAGAATGAGACATGACTAACAGGAAAACCAGACTGACTTAGGGGCCATTGAAGTCAAAAGGGTAAACACAAGACTGTGGAATCACACCGGCTGCACACAAGGTTGCTGAGGGTTGGTTGATGCAATTGCAAGACCCCTCTCTGTCATCTTGGAAAGGTCATGGCAGTCAGGGGAGACAAAGAAAAAGGCCAGTGTCATGGCCATTTCCAAGAAGGGCAAGAAGCACCTAGGTAACTACCGGCTTAACAGCCTAACCTCAGCCTCCAGGAAGATTATGGATCCTATCTTCCTGGAAGCCATGTGCAAGCACATCAAGGACAGGAAGGTGACTAGGAACAGCCAACATGGATGTACCATGGGCAAATTGTGCCTGACCAGCCTGTCTGCTTTCTGTGGTGAGATGATGCCTTTGTGGAGGAAGGGAGTACAGTGGATGTTGTTTACCTTGAATGTAGTGTGACCCTCCACAGACTGCCTGACGGCTGAGTTCACAGAGTGGTGAACAGCAGCACAAAACCCAACTGGCAATTAGTTACCATCAGTGTCCCTTGAAGGCCAATACCAAGGCCTATAATGCTCAATATTTTAATGACTTGGATGATAGGATGAAATGCACTCCCACCAAGTTCACAGGCAACAGCCAAGTGTGAGGGAAACTGTTGATAGGCCAGAGGGTAGGGTGGCTGGTCACAGGAAGTTCAAAGGCAAATTCCTGTACTCGTAACACAACAAACCTACACAGCAGAACAGCCTGGGCATGAACTGGTCGGAAAGCAGCTTTGCAGAAACAGGCCTGGGGTGACCGGTGAACACAAAATGGAACACAAGTCAGCAGAGTGCCCCTGCAGTTGAAGAAGGCCATTCATATACTGGGCCATATTAGCAAAAGCATAGCCAGCAGGTCAATGAAAGAGATTAATCCCCTCTATGTGGCACTTGTGAGACAGGATCTGGAGCGCCATGTGCAGCTTTGGGCTCCCCTGTACAAGAAAGACATGGACATATTGGAGTGAATGCAGTGGAGAGCAACGAAGATGGTCAGGGGCTGGAGCACATGACACACATGGAGAACTGCAAGAACTTGGTGTGTTCAGCCTTATAAACAGAAGGTTCTCAGGGGATCTTAGTGCTGTCTTCGGCTACCTAATGGAAGAGTACAAAGACAGAGCCAGACTCTTCTTGGAGGCATGCACTGAGGAACAAAGGACAATAGTCATGAGTTACAATAAAGAAAATATTTTTCACCATGAGAGTGGTAAGGCTCTGGAACAGGTTGTCCAGAGAGGCTGTGCAATATTCCACCTTGGAAATACTCAAAGCTTGACTGGACACAGCCCTGAGCAACCTGCTCTAGCTGCCCCTGCTCTGAATACGGGGTTGGACTAGACGGTCTCCAGAGGTTCTTTCCAATATCAACTGTTCTGTGATTCTAAATATTCTTTCAAGAAACAGAGGACAAATAAATAAAACACTGGAATTTTCACCAGTCTTTAACACCTATATACCAGCTGTCAGCCCTGACGTTCTAGTAGGGTGAAACACTAGCATGGCTTTTGCTTCCATCTATTTGGGTGTGCAGGCTGCACCAATGTTAAGGAGCGAAAACAGATAGGCCCTCCAAGTCTGAAGGAGTTCCTGGGTGAGAACTGTGAGGAATGCAACAGAGAACAGATAATTAAATGGCAAAGTGCAAACACTTTAAATCATTTTCTCTTATCAGAGAGTTTAACCATAACAAATAAATAGCAGTGACTTTTTTCCTCATATATTTGAATCCTAATTACTAAAGAATAATATTTTCCAAATCAAAATAAATAATCTGATATGATCCTTCTGAATTTCATTAAACTATCAGCTTATATCAAATGAGAAAATTGAGCATCATCTGGGTATTTTTATTTAAAAGCTGCTTTCACAGCTCAGTATACTGTTGAAGTTGAGATTTAGGAATATAAAAAGTAAAAATAAAAATAGTCTATAAAGAATCATTTAGAAGGTTTCTATAAAGAAATGAATCCCAAGAATAGAAGCAAAAAGGCTAGGCATATTTTCTTCCCCTCATTTAATTTGTTCTCTACTATCTCTGCCATATAAAGCACAGGGAATGGGAGTCTGACAAGATATTTGGAGACTTTAGAGGTGGCATCAAACCATTGGTTGTACACTACATTTCTCCAGACCATGCCAATATAGACTGTCTCAGGAGGAAAGGCAGAGCACCATGTTGCTGAGGGAAAAAACTTTTGTTTGGCTTTTTAATTTCTACAAGCACGTCACAGACCACAGGAAATACTACTGTGACAAGCATTGTACATTAACAGCTTTGCCCCATTGCTATTAACATTCCATATCATTCCTACACATTCACATTATGCCAAAAATTGCAATACATGCTGTTTTTTTCCACTGTCTATATGAGATAGTTTGTTAGCATACAAAGCCTTATGCATCTTATGAAATCCCTATAGTTAGCTCCTTCCACTTAGTTGATGTATAGCAGCATCCAAAACGCTACAGTCTGTTCCCACTGGAGACAACAGAAGTTCTACAATCATGTCTCATGATCAACCAAGCTGTGTTCAACATTGGCCTTAACTATTTTGAGCACTCACGAAGAGAAGATGCAGAGGAAGTCCCACGAAGGAACATCTGCAAGCCATCCTCACTGTCACTGGAACTGGCCATACTGTTCCTCATCTGCATCACAGAGAGCTGTGAGCAAAGACTAGGCTGTCGATCAATCTTTTTTGAAGCCTAAAATAAAATAAATATTATTTAAAAAAAAGATATCAAGTAAATAAAAATAAAAATGCAAAACAACTATATACTCTGTTCTCAGTTATGACTATTCATGAATCAAGAAACTGGTTAGATCAGAAGATTCTATACATTTATTCACTTATATGAATACAGAAGATGCCAGTAACAATCTGGAATTAGAACACTGAAAGCATGAAACCTGAGATTAATTATTCAGTTTTCATTCTGTTTTGCGCTGGACTTTTCATGTATTCTCCTACAGAAATGTTGATTTTTAGTATTTGGTAATTCGTTATTTAGGTATGATGCTCTGCAGTTAAACACTGCCCTTATAATGAGCCTGGTCCTCCCTGCTAAACAAAGCTGCATGCTATATACAGAGCTTAGCAATTCATATCTTAACAGAAATTTGTTCACTTTCCTGGCTTTTCATTTCATCATGTCAGAAACTGGTGAATGTCACTCCTTTCTAGTAGATGCTAATTTAGCTCTTGAATTTATTTAAGATAGATTAAATGCATCACATGAACATTATCCTCTGCCTGTCAAATGGTCTTGGGAGCTTTCATTCACTTTGAGTAGTCTTCCCAAGAAGCCTTTGTACTATAATATTTATATGAAACCATATATTGTATCCTGTTAAGTGTTACTGCAAGTCAGAATGTTATTTTAGGTGTATGTGAAAGTAATCAATGACAAAAGCATAATGGATAACTCTACTGAATTTTGTAAGTGAGGAATTAGCATCCTATTTTATACAAAGAAGAATGGTTATTTTCTCAACAGTCACAAGGTTCCTTAGAAATAAACGGATACTTTTCTGTTTTCCAAAATACAATGAATTTTTATTCTTATCTTCTTACTACCAGCTTGATTATTAGTAATCTATATTGAACTTATTTTAGTTGCTTTTTCGTACGTCCTCTGTGAACAGAAGTCAACTACAAAATTTTCTGTTGAGGCTGTCACCAGCTAAAAAGCATTAAACACACCAGTAATATATATATTTGACAACGAATTCTGTGAGAAGTGAGGTGCAGAGTGCTGGCAATGGGGAAATAAAGGAGAATTTACTTGACAGTTCTTGTCCTATGTTATGTAGGAAGCGCTTGTGCAACAGGATTTTCATTTAAAGAAGAACAGAAAAGTACTACAAAATTCCCAAATGCTCACTCTCAATTTTTAGAACAAGTATTTTCAAAAGTTACTGTGATAAAACAGTTACAATAATTTTAAATTCATGTGACTTGTCATTAAAAATAAAGACTGGTACAAACTGAAATCAAACCAGAGATGGCAAGTCAAAGGAAGGCTGAAGACTGATGGTTTTTTAATACTTAGAAGGTGTGATAAGGACCTTCCAGTAAAAAATAACTGACACAACATTACTATGAGTACTTAATTTCATCGCAAGAAATATTTATACTCATGCTGAAGCTCTACAGTGCCAAAAGTCAGCAGCACCAAGGGTGTTGCTGATGACTTAGTGTATTAGGCACTTCTGTCATCCATGTGAAAAAAAAAGAAAGTGACAGAAAACAGGAAAATAAAACAGAGACAAGCAAGAAGAAAAAAGACAAAAAGGTAAAGGGAGGGGAATAAAGAAAATCAGGTGAGGAGTGTGAACAGCAGTCTTCCAGGAAAGGCAGTCTGAATGCAATCCTTAGCATGCACAGGAGGCTCATCGCTACATGTTCCTTTCAGATGCCATACTCCAGAGATGACTTACTGTCTATGTAGATGTGGACTGTATTACAGAACATTCCCCTCTAATTCTCTTTTTTATTAAAACCAAACTTTAACCACATACTTTATAATGTGTATGTTACAGATAGTACATTTCTGCTATACTGTTTTTATCTTAATGCATTAGTAAGATTAAAATAGTGATCCAAAATAGTTTTGAGGACCTGATTGCAAGGCAGCATAATCCTGTTTCATTGACCAGAAGCCAGAATAAACCTTGCTTTATTGCTGTTAAATTGTTTCTCTGCCATTTCTTCTTTTCTCTTTCTATAGCCAGTACAAAACTGAGAAAACTTACAACGCCTAATTAGCAATAAAGTCATGAGAAGTTAAGCTTCTTGATGTCTGTTGTACAGTAACAGTGGCAGTCATTCCTTTTGGATAATTTTCTAGTAAATTCATAACTTTGTAGAATTAAGTATTAAACCTATATTTGAGATATTTACAGGCAATCTGACGAGAAGTATTTTTGCTCTGAGTTACCGTGAGTTAAATCAGTACAGACAGAATACAAAAATACTGTACTATAAAATAATAAAGTTTTTCGTAAGTGATGGTGAAAGTCCTTCAAATAAATTATGTATGAGAACCCTACAGCCACTACATAAATAATAAAGAAACCACCAGCAGCCAAGTTACCGTCCAAATCTTGAAAAGTCAGGTAACTAAGTAAAGAGACAAAATGAAAGTAAAACAAGAAAATCAATATATCCATGACTACACTCAGACCACTTACTGTGACACCTACACCACAATCCCTCTACATGCAAAGAAGAATGAGTTATATTCACACCACTTAGTATTTTATATGTATTTATATTTCATATGTATTTCATGTCTCCTTCCACTTACTACACCATATCAACCTAATGGTCCTTTTTTTTGTATCTGCAGACCTCAAACATACGTTGAAATTATTCTTCTTGGGAATCAGTGTTACCCAGTTGTTTGATCCAAGCAATTAAATGCTTTTACAAAAAAATACTGATGCTTTGAACAAAGGCACCCATTTTTAAATACAAAAGTATATCCAGGGAGAAGCACCTTTTTAGCCACTGGCCATCACATCTTCTGGTTGGTTAGAAATATTTGTGCTAGCTGATGAGTTCTGAATCTCAGTTACTCATTTTTCTTGTACATTACTGTGCTAACTTTAACCAATATTGCTTCTGACAAAAACATTGCACTGACTCATACTTTAGCACGAAAGGCAAGGACCACGAATTCATCAGCTGACAGCAGCAGGTTAAAAAAGGTGCTGTAAGAGGATTTAAAACTGAAGTAACAATGCATTTGTGTGTGGGAGGAAAATTCTCAAACAAAACTTTAGCTGCTTACCTTGTCATTTAAGGTTGGGTCGTTCAATGAATAAAGTTTATTTGTGATGTCTTTGCCAATAAGATACTTAAAGATCTCATAAAGAAATGGCTCAGATTCCAGAAAATAAGTCAGCCTTTCCCTGGACCAGCACAGGAACTTGCAGTTATCGTCTGCGATAATGGTGACCTGAGAAAATACACGCTCAGAATTAACACTTCTCTCTTGCTTTAAAATAAGTAATACCATTTTATCTGTGTCTCCAGTTAAAATAACACTTAAAGCCACAAAGTTTTTCAGTATCCCCTAGAATGTGATATTTACAAACATGAAACATCTCAGATATTTCTTAGCATCATATTTTTTAACTGATCAGTGTAGTCAGTTTGTTCTTCAGAAAAGCTGGGGGGAGATAATAGAAGGAAATCTCTTACAACTATAAAAACATTTATGTTAGAGATTTAAATATAAAGTTGGTCCTACAGTGCATTACTCATACTCCATCAGGCGTACATTTTGCTTGGTTTTATTTTATGTTGCTGTCACCAAACAGTAACAACTGGTATAATCCAAAGCTCTCCATCAAAGAATTTTAAGCAGTTTTTTGTCCCTACAAATTTTCACCTTTCTTCATTGTCAACTCTGCTGATGCCCAAGTATCACCTTCTGGCAGTTGAGCTATGGCTCTGTTTGCTCAGTTACTGATAGTTCAGCTACAGGCAGCTACAGAGGAGCCTGCAGCCTCTCCAGGGAGGCTGGACCTGCTGGGTTCATCCCCCAGTGCTGGCAGAGGGCTCACCAAAACCTGCACCACCCAGTGACAACCAATGGCAAGTCAAGAAATCCGGTGCCTTCTGCTGTTACAAGCTGAAGTTACCCCCTGAAAAATTAGAATATCTATAAAGCGTAAGAAATAAGGGGAAACTGTCACATGCCCACGAATTTCAGCCTCATGATCTGTAACACAAACACACAGGCTGAGGAAGAATTTGCCTGCATTGTCAGCAGATGGGGTCCTTAAGACTGAATCCATGTCCTCTTCCAATGTGTTTTTATTGCACTGAGATTGTTTATATGGCAGTAACAAGCAGAGCTCACAAATGAAAGGATGTACACCGCAGTGGATTAAAAATTATTGTAAGGCAGGCAAAAATTGAGGCATGAGGTTTTTCCCTTCAGAGGGGTAGATTTATATCCAGTTGCTTAAGAGGGAAATAGGCTGTGCCAAGAGGGCAGCCATGCTGTGGGATGCCTCACTGCTGCAAAATTAATATACCTGGGCAACTCTCTCTCCTTGGTGTTTAGCCTAGTGTTTGAGTGGAACATATGACATCAATCACTGATTTTAGATCTTACATTGCCACCCCCCCCCCTCTCCTTCTGCCAGGGTATCAGCGTGGATGCACCCATTCAGCCACAGTTCAGTCATTACTACACACACACACACACACACACACACACACACGGTTAATGGTTAAAGAACATCAAGTAAGAGGCAGCAAAATAGCAATTTTCGTAATATGTGACAAAAACTTCCCTAACAATCCTTTTGTCCACAAGCTCCAGTATAAGATATCCTTTAATATTCTAGTATAATTACACTGCTAGAGACATATACTCCTATTGTCCTCCACATGAGTATTTTTAGGCAAAACAATGTGATCTCTTTCAGCTTATGTTGCTTTAACAACTTTCAAAATGACAGAAGCATAAACAGACCTAGGTTAACACAAATTACAAATTACAAATGCCTGAATTTTTAGTCTTTCATTTTAGTAACACCAAATATTACTATAACTAATATTCCTTTTCTGTTTTTGAACCAGTTATGAGACAGAGAATCATTTCTGTTCCTGTAAAGCTCTTAAATAACTTGTCCTGATCAATCTCTTAACACAAAACAAACTTGCAAACCGTAACAATAAAAGAACAGAATATTAAAAGCCAGACTGCTTAGCTAACACAATCATAATACTGTTTTGCTGCATTTGATTTTAAAATTTACTCTTGATATTGTCCATCATGAAACAGTACTAGAAAGCTAACAAAATTATGCCAAATAGTTCACTGTTGATCTAGTTTATATTCTCTTTTTTATGATTTAATTCATACATATGCAGTGACATTTAAAGTGTACCTGGAATTTCTCACCCCGGTTCATCTGTGTTGATCGAAATTCAGGAGAATCTATAAAGGCACAGGGGTAAATATTATGCAGAAAATGCCCTCGATAAGACACCTTCATTCTGGAAAAAAAAAATGTATGAAAAAACATATTAAAGTCATGGCGGTTGATTAATTTAATCTAAATTTGGGTGTAGTTATTGACAATGGAAAAGCAGCAGGTAACAGGCAGAAATATGTTGTTCTTCTGGAATTTCAGACCCAGAGCTACCCTATCGTCTGCTTAAACTTTCACTTATTCCAAGCAGTTGCCAGACGCTATTCAAAATGAAAAAGGTCTGAAGGGTTATGCTATACAGGCAGAACAGAATCAGGCTGCCATTAGATAACTAGCTTTCCAGCAGCTAACAACTTCAAAGAAAAACAATGAAACCCAACGTCACTGTTGTCATCAACAGAAACTGGTTAAAACATTTGCCAGAACTTAGCAAGAGCATCAAGACTACAGCCTGGACATGGGCATTTATTTCACTATTTCTCACCTGGGTCCTGCCAGCCTCTGGTCAGTGCACCTGCCCCTCTCCACTTGCACGTACATGTGCAATGATGAGTTCCAACAGGTCTGTTCATTTAAAGTCTACTGGAGAGACAGTTTTTCCTTTCCTCATGCACAATATTTAACCTTGAAACCTGAGAATGCACTGAGAAGATGACTTAGGTGTCTCAGACTCAAACAAATCTCTTGCTTGTTCCAGAAAACACTGCCTTCAGTATTATACAAATATAATTCCCACTAAAATCCATGCAGGTGCACATAAAAGTGGAGACATAATATAATCCCAATAAGAGACACTACTGACATTCAAAATCTGTGTCACAAGATAGTCTATGGCTATAGACTATTCCGCTATAGACCATAACGTGCTACAATGTAATTTAAAAAAGCTAACAAAACTCAACAACTTTGTAATGTATTCAACCAACACACAAAACATGACTGTCCTCAAGCTTTACAGAACCTACTTCCCCTTCAGCAGGATGCTTAGCCTATCATCAACCGATGTTTTATCTTCTGCAGCATAGGCTTGACCGGTCTTTAAAGTCTGAATGTTGCAGAATTGTCCAGTTAGTCTTTGGAAGAGCTCCGGAGGCACATGAAGAGGTTCAAACATTCTCTTGTAGAGGCTGCTAAGCTCCTTTTCTATCTTGATCTAGAATGCAAAAATAAAAGACATAAAAAATACAGAAGTATGTGTTGAAAAAGGGTAAGACTGTGCACATGTTTTACTTGCTACATTTGAGGAATATTTCCATTGTGTTAGGCAAGGAAAGAACTGGTAAACGTGCGACATCTATCCACAAACATTGCCTATTATAGGGTAACCAAAATCTTATCTAAAATTAGATGGTTGGCACATTGGTTCTTTGGGATGCTGTTCTATCCAAGTGGCACATTAAATCATACACAGGGAGAATTTTAAGATGTCTATTGATGTAACAGTAAATAGGACTTGGGCCAGAATTACACAAGAAAAAAATGAGGTTGCCTGCCTTTTTCATATCACATGCACACCTCATTCTGGACAGCTCTCAGGTTTCTCCTGGGAGTCTCTTTCATCCCTGAGTTTCCTGGCTTTACAACAGTAGAAAAGCAATACTATGAATCCTGGACAAACAAACCCATTATATTGAAACCATGTGTGATGAGGGAAGAAGAGAAAAACACAACAAAACATTGCCAGCTGATCATCCCACATTCACCAGCCCACCCAAACTCAGGCAGCAGCAATGAGGGAAAGGATGTTGGCTAAAATCCCAGGCCTGCAAGTCTTTCTTGAATGAAGGCAGCAGGGAATGAGACAGTATCCAAGCCTCCCCCAAAGGAGAGGCAGTCTGAACAAAGCCTGCATATTTGCTGTGAGGAAAACAAATTAGAACAATAAGCATTGGGTAATGAACAGATAAAATACATGTAAAGCAGAGAATAAGGAAAAGCAGCCAAGAAAAAAAAAGCAGAAAAATAAAAAAAAAGGAGTCACTACTTAAACAAATGAGAATATTCCTATTTTACATAGTTGTCTAGATATTTTGGTAGTTCAATATTAAAAACGGAAGGAGAGAAGGCAGCAGCAGATGAGTCCAGGAGTCACTTTTCAACTGGCAGTAGCCTTACTGATGTTAAGATAGACAATATCTATCACTCTCTCCTCATCTACTCAGTCACTTATTTCGTTGTAGAATGTTATCAGGTTGGTTAAATGTGACTTTCCCTTGGCGAATCCATGCTGACTACTGCCGATCACCTTCTTATCCTTTGTATGCCTGAAAATGGTTTCCAGAATTATTTGCTCCATCATTTTCTCCGGGACTGAGATGAGGCTGCAGTTCCCTGGATTCTCCTTCTTGCCCTTTTTGAAGAAAGCAGTGGCATCTGCTTTCCTCCAGTCCTCAGGCACTTCTCCCAGTTGACACAATTGTCTAAAAATTATCTAGTGGCCTCCTAGTGACATTAGCCAGCTCCCTCTGTGCTTCTGTGTGCACACCATCAGGGTGCATGGACTTACACATTCCTAGTACATCACCTGACTTCAAGTTATGCTGTTTAAATACTGAATCAATTACTAATTAAATCTTCCACTAGTGACTACATTTATATCAAACCGAGGTTTTTCATTTCCTTTATGTTCCTTATGCCACAGTCTTTAACACCTCAGAGGACAAATACATGGACAAAACAAAGATTAAATTTAAACTGGCAAGAGAAATGGTTTTGTGTCAGGGATTGCCCTAGATTGTTTGATTACAAAATATGTTCCATATACCTGTGATGTTAGATGACAACTGGTTTTGCCCACCCGCTTGAGGAACTCCTTCATTTTAACAGCCATACCAATTTAATTTGCACTTCTTTCTAAATATGCAATTTAGAGATAAATTCCTTTCTTAGATGAACATAAAAGTAGCTCCCAAGACTCATGAGTTCAAAGCAATGCACACAGAAATGAGGACAGGATTTGGCCCTGGAGTGCTAATGCAATCCCTTAACTAGCACGTAATTCAGACTTCACGATCCTCCTCTGAGGTACAATATTTATAAGAGAAAGTAAGCACGACGACTTTCTTAAAGATTGATCAGATTGGACATTGTAGAGATAGTTCAGATGGTCTCCCTCATAACAGACTATTCACCCGTCACAAGCACAGCCGACTGCTCCCCCAGCCATGCTTGTGGGTCATATTGCAAGTGAGCCATACGGGTAGGTGTAATGTTGTGTTCAGCAGTAGCTGAAATACTCTGGGATGCTGCCAGAGCTCCAAGTCAGAGCTCTGTAGAGACACTGATTAGATTCTTTCAGCTTCCACTCAGACTAAAAAAGCCAAATCTGAAAGCTCCAAGGAGTCAAACCCACAGAAATAACTTTCTGGTCAGAAGAGAAACTTGCTGCTATTTTGTATGCTCCATTTAATAAAATAAATATTTAACAACTGAACATATCAATTATTCATTTTGTAATATGACTAACTTGTAATTATTCTTCTATTCCTTCCTTTCCTTAAAAACATCATTTGTGAGGACAACTAAATAAAATTGATTTTGAGATGGGCAATACAATTGTTGCAGACAGAAAATTTTATTTAAAACTAGTTCCTATTTCTTTTTTTCCTCCATTCTCTACCTTTCTATAGGAAAAGAACTTAAAAAGAGCCTTCAAGTTCATAATAAATAGAATATATAAGACAGCTAAAAAGACATGTGTTGACTACCATGCATCACTTCAAGTAATCTTGCTGATCAACAATAACAAAAAGATTCATATGCTGTTTGGGATACTATCCTGATTCCATATAACTTCAACTATTGTTTAAATTCAGATAGTTTACTAAGTATGTAGAGTCCAGTTGTCAGAGAAGCTGTGTACCTGCAGTTCCCAGACCACAGCTGCAGTGGTTGACTTTCAGATCTGTATTTCTGAGTCCAATTCTCCACTGTGTTACAGTTTAGATCAGCATGAAACAATTTGATTTTTTTTCCCCTCATACTGCTAGAGAGCAGCAGTGAAGTGCTTCTCACCTATGACTATATAAATCTAGGTTAGTAGTTTACAATGGTTGTGCAGGCTTGTTCTTTAGCCAGTGGAGCCACAGATATACTAACATATATCTTAAACAAATATTGGACAGGTGAGTTGAATTACACTGGACAACAAGCTTAAACTAGATGTTTAACTTGCATATGGATGGGGTAAGACAAGATGATTCCAATTCTTATTTCATAAGGCAAAGCTAGATGGAGAAATAGAGATCACAATTAATGACTTGTTCTCTTTGAAAATGCTCTTAATGATTAGACACAAGTGTTACCTGCTTTCTCCCAGAGGTCTTTAATTTCTGGGAGCACCTATGTCCTGAAGGATGTACTATTTCTGTACAAGTATCAGAATGTGACTGAGATTGCCTAAGAAAATAGTAAATGCCTATATAGACTCCCCAGTTAAAAGTATTAGTTATTCCTCCTACATTTCATTGTCTCTATTTCCTGCATGTTTCTGTCTTTAGAAAGCCATTAAATATTGCAGAAGGGAAGGAAAAAAGATAAATTCAGTAAAGGCATCTGTGGTGGCAGTTTCATGATTTTGTTTTGTTCTCTATCCACAATTAGAGAATGTCAAGATGTAGTCATTCATTTTTCGAGTCAACAGAACTGACATTTGGTTTAGGGTGGCTCTTATGGTTTAAGTCCAGTCTCACCAGAAGGAAAGTCTAGGAAGTTTTCACGTGGAAGACTGTTCCTGCAAGCTCCCTTGTTCCGTTCTGGATCTGAGGTATGAATTAAGGGGCATTGTTTTGAAGTAAACGCTGTAAGCTTTACCACCACATGATCTGGTAAACAAGTTATGACACAGTGAAGCATGAGCATATAGTGTGGCAGGTACTGCACTCAGGTGAATGCCAGACCAGTAGATGCAGTCGGTATCTTGCTGTTCTAGCACAAAGTCAAACAGCAGAGTCTGTCGCTGAACCACATCTCAGGTGTCAGTGGTTGGAGAACAAGCTTGCTATCTATACCTGCAGGTGGAACTCCAGTCCTCTCAAAGGTTCTGCTTTCCTCTGGTTTCACTCAGGAACCAGAGAAGTATGAACATGGCTGCCTGAACCGTTTCCACACCATGGATCAAGTTGTGTGCAAATAATTGCTTCATGTTCTTGCCAGGACATGGGAAATAGTTAGGCTATAACAAGAACCAGATACTAAACTTATTTATGCAGGATTTAGGTAAACCTGGATGGTCTGTTCCATGGTGTTTCTCATCCTAAAGCTGATAGGCCAACTCAACTATTACTCACTCTTAGAAGTTCTGCCCAAATGATGTGCCCCAAATAAAAGTTCTAAAGGAAAAAAAATAAGACATACCTTACACTAATTTTCCTTTCAGATCTTTCTGAAAAGAAACATCTTTCAGTATTATCTCATTGTTGGACAGTGAGCTGAGAACTAAACCTGAAAAGGAACTAGCGTTAATGTGTGTAGGAGGATGTTTTAAAAAAATAAAACAAACAACCCAATTTAAAAGTAATTACTGAAAATATTATGTATTAAACCAATTGAAATAGTACATTTTCCATGTAATGTTCATAAATAATATAATTTCTTAAATGTAACAGAAAGAAAAATACCAGAATTATTTTAAGTCCTAATAGAGTAGCCACGTAGTGCTGTTTCTTTGTACATCAGAACTAATTCTTGGCTAAGCTTTAAGTTGTAAAGGTCATGTAGCGCTGCAGATAGTAACATTTGGGTGAATCTGTGCTCCATATTGAAAGAACACTGCTGTTGGTAGAACCCTTCCTTTGTTAACACATATAAGTAGATGTACTCAATTTATCAACTTGTTATAGACAGATGAAATTTAACCTTTAGCCTCTTATTATATGGTGTGATTGCCTATCAAAATTTGTTCTACAGTTGTTTTTAGCCATACCGGTAAAGACTTCATCCCTTCTACCATCTCCTTCTCATTTCCTTTTAAATTCTTTGTTTGACAGCTTGCTCTGGCTCTACTTAGGCTGACATCCCTAACTTTCACAGCATTTTTCAGATGTCGACCAAAGTCTACATTCCTACATTTCCTTTAAAATTTTTTGTCTAGAATTCCAGTTCATTCTGTATAAGAACAGCTGTGGATTTGCACCACATGTGTATATGGTGCACAGTCTATGGGAGTGCTGAGCACCTTGTAGTCCCATAGCCAGTGGAGAAGAACTACAGAAATGAAGAGCAAAGTCACAGGCAAGCCCTGCAGTCCTTCCTCTCCTCGAGTAATTTTCTACCAACTTTGTTGACTGATAGTTTATCAGTAAAGTTTCCTGTCTTTACATAATCCCTTCTTTTTAAACCCACATATAGAGTACTTCATCTACTTCTGTTGCTTATCCCCACTCCAGCAAATGATTTTGCTAAAAAATTTACTAGAGGATTTAGTGAAAACAGCTGACACTTCAATAGGATTGAATCTACATTATAAAGCATAGGAAACCCTCAGCCTATGTTAACATAGCTTTTAGTATACAACTGTAATTACAGAAGAAAATGTTTTTCCTTCCTCATTCTGTATTGATTTACACATGGTCAGGCGATTTTGTTTTTACTCAAGCACAAAACACTGTGTCTTCCTCCCAAGATCCTCCTTCACTCTCCAATAACCTTTTTTTCCACACTTTTTGAAAGGGCTGGACAGATGTGAACCCAAAGCCATGCTCTAAGGACACATTCCAAAACTCACTTTTAAACACGCAGATAATTTTTAAGGCTTCATTTTCAGGGTAAGTGAGCTTGTATCAGGTGTGCGCTCCTGCCTTTTGCAATATTAACATTTTGAACACTTAATTAATATTTGATTGGCACATAATAGCAATCATTATATTAAATCTTCTCTAGTTTTGATGTGCAGATACCCCTACCCCTAGAAGGCTTGGTTGCTAATCAATTTATAGAAATGGAATATATTTCTGGATGAATAGTACTAACAAAATAAATTGATTTTCTATTGGATATCCATTTGGCTGAAGGTGGGGCAAATAATCAATCCTGTCTTTTTAGTATCCATTTCAAATATATTCTTAAGAGTGCATTTGAAGAAAGTTACCCTAATGCATCCTTCTTAAGGCAACAAAAGGAGTTGCAAAATTCCCAGACATTACTCTCAAATCACAACAAATGCACTAATTGGGATAAAATGACAGATCATGTCACTTACTACTGCTCTTTTGACACCTTACTCGATTTTGCCGCTTACCTTCAAGTCTCACAGGTGTATAAAAAGGATAGTAGCATCTCACCTTTCATTTGCATTTAAAAGAAATGTAGGAGTACAAAACATATGGGCCAAAGCACTTGTCAGCAAAACTTAGAGTATGAAAGTCTTTTATAAATGGATACCAGTATTTGTTTCTACTTTGAAAACAATCTGTTAGGTCACTTGTAATTTATCAGTCTCCTTTCCCACCACAAAGGATGTTCAAGAACTAAAAGTGGAAAGTTTGAACCCTCCCAAACTCCTAGTTAAAAAAAATACTGACCTAGAATGCTCAATTTTAAGTATCTCATGGGTTTTTATTTCAGCAGCTCTGTATGCAGGTACTTGTATAGGTGACAGGGTGAGGAAAATGACACACCCCCCCTGCCCCGACTGGAACTACCGTTTCTAATCTCTCTGAAAAGAAACTATGTAACCCCTTCCTTATCAACAAAATCAAACAGCCAAAACTCAACAACAACAACTTCTAAAGTCAAACAATTTTTCAAGAATAGGGATTTCAGGGAAACAATTATATGCTGCATCAGATCATACTTATGGTCTGGATCCTCCTGAAGTAGCTCATTGACTCCATCCAAAAGAACTCCTGTCTAATTCAAGAACTGCTGTGTAATTCATTGGTTTATCCAGCAAGCATGGGCAAAACTTCCTTTTTCTTGCATCTTACTAGACTACTTGTGCAAGTTAGCTGTTATACATACCGGTCTTCTCTTATACACTAGGTATATGAAATGTAAAAGGTTGACAACCAAAAACACGGAATTCCAGATCATTATGTCCAAGGCACAACGGTAGAGTGTAGCCCAAATGATGAACAATGCACATCCTGTAAAAAATTTTTAGACAGTTAAATTTCACTGGGCAATAAAAACATTCGTACAAAGCCATCAAGAATGTATCCACTAGGTGTAATTATACTGAAAAGCAATATATTCTACAAGCTTTTCTATAGTTAGGATCTGTGGATCAACGCGCTGGCAGCACGAACCAAATCACTACAATGCTACAAACAGTACTGAGAGCAGGCTGACAGCAGACTGCAGTCCTATTGCATGGGACTGTAATACTGGAGTAGCAATAATTCAGATCATAACTGGGGGAAGCAGAAAGGTGCAGGCTATGATGGTTTGTTACCAAAATGTAAAAATAGGGTAGGGGGAAACTATCTTAAGAACAAAAAAGACTAAGCAGCTCAAAAAAACTTTATTACTAGTACTGTATTAGTTAGACAAACAAGAGCCTAGAAATGAATGCTTCTTGTGCAGATCAGTAACATTCATATCTAACCAGCGAGCAGCTGCACAAAAACCTCCTAAAGTCACACACAGATATTTTTGAGAATTTAAAGGAAGTACCATTGTTGCATTTTGACAAGGTCACAGTAGAAGTCTGAATTGTCTTGTACAGCATAAGAGAAAATTTGAAATGCTTACTCTTTTTTTAGTTGCTTTACTTTGAATAATGACAATTGCTTTAAAGGCATGCTGTATGATTAGGTATTCCATTTTTAGCCTACAAAGACAATACTTATCAAATGACAGATCATGCATCAGTGAGTCTCTCCCAGATAACTATGAGCCTATTATTGAATAGAGATGGCTGTAGGGGTTATAGATACATTTTCCCTTAAGTTTCATGCAAAGACAACATGGAGAAGGTGCCAAATTAGTGTAACTTCTCCCTTTCTCCACGAAGACAATGCTGAATTCATTAACTCAGTATTAACTATTCTGTCTGGGGTGTTCACTGGTCAGGCAGCACTTAAGTATGGATCAGAAAAATCAAAATATGGTGACTCTTGACCAGCTGGTTAATTAGATTACAAGGGACAGGAGGATATGAGGTATGGAAGCATTGAAGCGAAGCAATATTGTGGAGCAGCACAGAGGCGGGGCAGGGTCAAAGCAAAGGGGACAGACTCCTAGAAACCAGGGTTCATTATGTATGCTGCCCACAGAGTAAATTTGCATCCAGATGCCACCTTAGCTTGCAAAATTCTGATTCCATATCAGCTCAAATGGCAACAAGACCTACAGACCAAAGTGGCAAGCTCAGCAAGTGCAGAGCTCCCATTGCTTTTAAAACAAGAGCTACACACACAAAAGGTCTTGCAAGATTCAGCTCCCTGGTTGTCGGCACAGTCTGTTTTAATAACTCATCCTATAATAGCTATAAAAATTAGAAGGAAGGATGATTGTAAATTCAACCATAGAATTTCTATCACAAAATTGACCCACACTATTATATGAATAAGCATTCTCACTTAAAAATACTTCAGCACGTTGTGTTGTGACACGCTCAGGTTTATCTTTCTTACACTGCCATGACTCATTACTTCTCATTTGACGACAAAGCCCCCCACATAGTACAGGGGCTTAGAAATAGTTGTGGGACTGCAAGAGTATTACAAGTGAAACTACATTTGCTCAGTCTCAAGTATGTCAAATTTAGTTTTTCCTTTGGAGTCAATTTTTGCTGTTGCAAGATGCCTACAGTGGTGGAGGAAATAGGAATGAATTCAAGAGAACACAGACTGCACTTAGCAGCAAAAGCTCAACGCTTCTAAATCGTCAATTAAATGACTGGTGACCCACAAGTGCCACGTGTTTGAACCTACATTTAAAGAACATGCAGGCCAACATCAAGCTTCTCAAGGTAAACCTCATCTACTGCAGACATACTGAACCAGTCAAACAGTCCCAGTACTTACTTGAAACCTAAAATTAAGATCTTAAGGATCCATAAACTTTATTATTTGGAATGTAATGAATTTTAAGCAGCCAGTCACATCTGAAGTAAATAAGGTACACTTGTTTTCAAGTTAAGATCTTTATAAGTTTCAAATTTAAGTTACAAATCTGGTAAATTTTAAGAGCCTAGGCACATATAACCTTTCTACAAAAGGTATGTCAGGGCCAGAACAGACACCAAAACCACCTTCAGCAGAGTACAGCAACCATGAATATGGGCTGTAATTTCACCATAAGCTAAAGGGATCACCTCTGTAATGGTCATGAACTGCTATTTCTCTAACAGGAAGGTTGCAAATCTCTCCAGAAGAGTTCTCCTACCTATGGTGAGCAGGCCACGCAGAAAAATCATATGAAGGTTTAGAGTAGTTGGAATAACCAGTCCAGCAGCAAAGCAAATATTCGCCATGTGGAAAACAAGATGATGAATCTCTTTCCAGTTTTCACACACAGTCTCATTGAAAGGCACAAGAGTGGTGTTTTTTAAGTCTGGAATAAAACCTAGTGGAGTAACAGTGAGTGGGGTCATTGCTGTAGTATTCATCTTGGAGACTCCTGCAATAAGAGAGAGGAAAAAAATCACCATGTATGAAACTGAAATATAGTAGACATACACATAGATGTTAGGGTTATTTTCTCTCTTCCTAGGATCTACCTCTCTGTTATCATTCATGGAAAAAAAAACCCTACAAATGGTTTGGTTGTGCTTTATTATTTCTGTCATCTCAGTGCTAGGCTTGAGGAATGGCATATTTCAAAATTTGGACCATATCCACATAAACAACACTAGCTACTATGACTGCCATCACTCAATACAACATCCTATGAATTCTTCCTAGTCCAACACAAATAAAAAACACATTTCTGTCTACCATTTATTGAATGAGTCCACAATCATAGACAAAGTAAATATTTAAGATGAAAGAAAAAAAATTTAAAAAGGCTTATGTAGAGTAAGTCTCCTCTATGGCATACAAATGTTCTTCTAAATAAGGAATGGAAGGCCTTGAAAGATAAAGACATGCTGCTTGGTCGATTTAAAAAACAAAAGCCAACAAATCATACAAAAAAATTGAAACGAAAGACAGTCTCAATTTCTGGCTCTCTCGCAGTATTTGCAGAATCATTTAGTGGTCTCCTAAGCCACATATTACATGCTATCCAAAGCAGACAAAACCAACTCAAACCACTTTTGAGAACAGTAAATAAAAGCTACTGTTTCTTCTTCTAGTTGATCAGATGCTACCAAATCAGGAAGGGATATGTCCAGGCACCAGTTACGACAAGGTTGCCAGTGTTTCAGGGAATTCACTTGGTCTCCCTAGTATCTAGCAGACAGATTAAAAAGTTAACTGCCAGACTAAAAATACACAGGTTTTCTTGGTTGTTGTAATAATAAATCTAGCATATTTTCCTTCCACACCAATTAAAAAAAAAAGACATCTGTGGGCAAATGTCCTCCCGATACAAAGTAAAAAAAAAATACTATTAAAAACAAACTACAAAGAGAAACCGGAAGATTTCAAGACAATGCCTTTAAAATCTTAAAAGCTCTAGGGAACTGTAGCCAGTGTGGCAAGCACTCCAGAAGGTCTTCTTAACCCAAAACATTTCCCAGCTGGAGGAACATGACTGTTCCTAGATGAGCTTTCAGAAACACAGGAGAACTCTGCTTCCAGTGAGGCACATATGGTCCCCTGCTGCTGCAGCAGTAGTGATTATATGGAGCCCTGCTTGAGTCTTGTTAATGAAATACATGCACATATCACTGAGCAAACAGGCTGCGTAACATACAATATGGTGGGATTTGCATTCAAATAAATTCTGTAGACACAGCTCATGTTCCTGCTGTGTGTGCTTACTAACTGTCGTAATTCATCTGCGCAGCAGAATTTTCGAGTCACAGTTAGTACACTCAGTATTTCCTGCAGACTGGAAAACACTCAGCGTTTCTCTATTATTTGAAAGTGCTTCTTGGGCTGTGAAGTAATCTTGAGTTATTGCATCCATTCTTTTTATTACTTCCCATCCCAATCAGCTTGTGTATAAGGCAAAGCGAACTGGATGATTTCTGAAATTAATCAGTCTTTTAAACTCCTCTTTAAAGCAGTGGGAAGAAAGAAATCAGGAAAAAAAAAACTCGAACCTCTGATAGTTTCTCTCTGATGCCCAGAGTCTGTCACAACTAAGGCATGCTACAGAACACGCAGAGGCATCTTGCAAGATCAAATACTAGCACGGACATACAGCACTAAGTCTTGGATAGAAATAGCTTTGAACGAAAAAACATATCTAATTTTCACAAAAATGCATAGTTTCATTTCTTAAGAGCTCACTCTCCTCTTTTCATCCCTACATTACTTATTCACAAAGATTAACTAAAATGTGTTTTTTGGCATAAACATATTTTATACTAAATTGTTACCAATAACCACAGTGCTCAAACAAATTCACATTCCAGCTATCATACAGGCACCATCCAAACACACTCCTATTTTACTTCAGCTCTTTCACATGAACTTAGTGACAAGAGCCACGAGAGCCGTTCCACTGCCCTGACAAAGCCACTCACACACGGAGCCAAAGCGTGAGCCTGTACGAGACTGTAGGACTGGCATTTTAATGTGGTTATAGACAGAAGGTAATCGCTAACTCTGGATAACTGTGTTTGTGCTCATTTTAACCATGTCTCATCACCATGCTCCTGTTGTTTTCAAACAATATAAACTCCCTACACTGGAACAGCAGGATCTCGAGATCTCTTGCAAAAAATCATCAGCTGAGTTTCTGATGACATTCGCTTCCATTGCCTACTCTGCAAAGAAGAGCATCACTTAGCACGCTATCATTTGGTAAAAGAACAAGTGAAGACAACCAAGCCACCGTACAGACACAGAACCAGCCATAAGTCCATCAACTCAAGATGAAAATGGACAGCAAGAGATATCTTCAGATGCATTCGATTGCAGATTCATGAAGCTTCCCAGAATCTTGATATTTTTAAGAGAAAAATTTTGTACTCTATCGTTGGGAGAACAGATGCTACTTCACACTTTAAGACTTGGCTGTAAAGAGTCACATGTTTGAAGACTGGAAATTTAAGGAGCCAAATCAAGTACACAGCACATGACAATTGCATTCTCCACACAACCCAGCCAAAACAGCACTCCCCTCCCTCAGCCACTGATACTGATGCCACAACCCATCAGCCATAAACTGGCATAATGCGAAGCTGCTTCTCCAGCAAGTGTTGACCAAGTCATTTTCAGACTTTGACAATAAAGTGTCCACAGTGGTAACATCAGGATGTTTTTTAAACTCTGGGTCACCTACTTCGTTGTCTAAATTAGAACCTGGGAACCTAAATCTAGCCAATCCTATTTTTATAGGCTTTGTCTTTAATGCCTCAAAGTTGTTATACAAATACATTTGAGCTTAACTTACTTCTCACAAAGAAACAGTGCAGCACAGCTAACACATCAGAAAACAGCAGAAACCTGCAGAACATTTTTGTCATGATGGTATTTTAAAGCTGGCAGAAGCAGATTGATGTTACCTACACAAGGACAGATTGTGACAGCGGCTCTGAAGAAGGGCTGCCCATGAACTGCATCTAGGAAGCCTCCATGAGAACAAACAAAACAGGAATCCAGGCTGAGTTACTAGCTCTAACCTAAAATATTCGTCCATAGGTAACACAAGGAAGACAAATACTCAAAATAAAAACTCTGTAATTTTCAGATCCAACTCTTTAGTCCTAACATCGACTGTTGTCAAATAACATTGAAGAATTAGCAAAATATCTGATGTTGAACAGATGAAGAAGCAATTGTCATTTCTTACCCTCTAGTGCCTCAGAGGGCCAACAATTAATTTTGGAAGTACAGAACCAGACTTTTAAAACTTTAATTTAGGGTTATGTGTGCTAAGGATTAATGCACCATAAAACTTCAAAGTCTTATGCTTAAGACTTCAATATATGAAGACAGGCATTAGCAATAAAAAAATGCAACAAACACGGGCAAGCAATTTTGGAAAAATTAGGGAAATAGAGTAAAACTTCATGGAGCATAAGTCAAATAATTAAAATAATATTACCAAACTAAGAGTCTGAAAACTCTAGCCAATTTGTTGCCCAAACAGGAAAAAAAAAAACAAAACCCCCACCGCTTTAACAGTAAATCTATCAGTAAACAGTATAGTTAACAAAAAAACCTATTTGGGTTTTTTTGTGAATAAATTTGATGGAGAGTTAAGATCATGGTTTTAGGTCTGAAAACACAGATTCTCACAAGGTAAGTGAGATGAGATTGCTTCAGGATTATTCTATGCTCAGGAGTTCTTTATACAACAGGTTCAACTTCTGAAAGTCACTCCCAAAAGTATTTAGCCCCTAAATTTCAGGCAAAAAGATGCCTATTAAAGAAATAAGGGTTTATGGATACCTACACAACATTTACAGAAGGCTGACATAGCAGAAAAAGAAGTTCAAAGCATTTGTTAGTAGTAGAAGAATAGGTCAGCCAAGCCGATACAGGACAGTGCAGTGTCCCACTCATGTTTTAATCCATTTAGAGATTATTTGTATCCAACAGCTCTACTGTTCTACATTATTCAAGTGAGTTTCTTAAAAGTTTTGCTGGAGTATGTTTTTATAATTTCACAGTCATTGCAATCTTAGAGTTCATCATTTAAGAAGATGGATTTTGTGAGTCTAAAGAAAAAAAAAACCTGTACAATAGAACAACCTAGCTCAACAATTTTTTTAAGCCCTACCTGCCAACTTTAACTACTTTTCTAAGGTCTTGTAGCACAAAAGCTGCGTACAGAATTTAGACAATCAATAATTTCTTTGCTTCTATGAGATGAAGATAAATTATTAGTGCTAGCATAATTAAGTTAATTACAATTTTTAGTTATCAGTTTCCTTCTTATGATGAAGTAGGAGTGAATGGCAAAGTGATACATACTCTTTGGAATAAGTTAATTTCCATTAAACGTGTCATTAACTACAGAAATTTCTTAGCCTTACTCTACAACTTGTTCTAGACAATATTATTATTCTGCACGATTCACAAAAATACCCATAATATGAATTTCTGAGGGACATGGTTTAGTAAGTGGACAGGTACGGTTGTTCTCGATGATCTCAGAGGTCTTTTGCAACCAGATGATTCTATGATTCTGTGAGAAATACTCTTACGCAGGCTCAACATCACAGCAGCACAGCTATACTACGGCAATGGAAGTTTGTTGCCTTTCAGCTCACTCTCCCTTGAGGATTAACATCGCGCACAGACGCTAAGAAAGCCCAAGCTGAGGGACACAGCCACAGCTGTCACCCTGCCGCCCTGCTTGACGTTCTGAGGTCCGCTTGGGGGGACTTCACAGCGGTTTACTGCTTTCTCACAAGAGAAGGAGGAGGCGCAGGTGCTGATCTCTTCTCCCTGGTGACCAACAATAGGACCCGAGGGAATGGCAGGAAGATGTGCCAGAGGAGAGCTAGGTTGGATATTCGGAAAAGGTTCTTCACTCAGAGGGTGCTGGAGCACCGGAACAGCTCCCCAGGGAAGCAGTCACAGCGCCAAGCCTGACAATATTCAAGAAGCACTCGGACAATGCCCTCAGACACACGGTGTGAATATCGGGATTGTCCTGTGCAGGGACAGGAGATGGACTCGACGATCCTTGTGGGTCCCTTCCAAATCAGGCCATTCTGTGATTCTGTCATTGTCAACCACTCGTTTATTAAAAAGAATTATAGTTAAAAAATAAATACATAGGTCAAACAATCCGTCCCTTCCCCCCAGGAGCCGTGCCTGTCCGCAAGCACGGATACCGCGGGGTCCCCGCGGAGACCGGGGCAAGGGAGTGCGTCCTTCCCTGTGCCGGCGGCACCGCAAGTCCAGCAGAAGCCCCGCGCCCACCCCTGGCAGCTCTTTCCCTCCCTGCCCGCCAGCCTCCCGTCCGTCCGTCCGTCCGTCCGTCCGTCCGTCGACACCGGCGGACACGGCAGAAGCGCCCCTTACCTGCCCCGCGCCCTCGGAAAAGTTTCAGGGACGATCCGGGGCTGCCGACACCGCGTCCCGCCGAGCCGCCGCTGTGACTAAAATAGGCAGCGGCGGGAGCTGCGGGCGGTGTCAGCGCCGGGGCCGGCACCGAGCGCCCGCAGCGCGCAGGCGCCTCCCGCCCGCCCGGGGGATGCGGGGCGCGGCGCGGCCGCCAGGAGGCGGTGCGAGGCGCGGGGCGGGAGCGCGAGGGAGGGTGCCCGGCGCTCTGTGCCCACGTCTAGCTCTAAGCATCACCTGCGAGTGTTCACTCTCAATCTGAAGCCGGAGAGCACCGAGCAGTGGCCAAAATAGGCGTCTAAAACACGTGGGGTGAATGATCCCACAGAGATCATAGAATCGTGGAATGGTTTGGGTCGGAAGGGACCATAAAGCCCATTCAGTTCCAACCTCCCTGCTACGGGCAGGGACACCTCTCACCAGACCAGGATGCTCAAGACTCCATCCAACTTGGCCTTCAACACTTCCAGGGATGGGGCATCCACAGCTTCCCTGGGCAACCTATTCCAGCACCTCACCACCTTCATCGTGAAGAACTTCTTCCTAATGTCTAATCTAAATCTTCCCCCTTCTAATTTAAAGCCGTTCCACCTCATTCTGTCACTACTTGCCTTTGTAAAAAGTCCCTCCCCAGCTTTCCTGTAGCCCCTTCAGGCGCTGGAAGGCCGCTTTGAGGTCTCCCCAGAGCTTTCTCTTCTCCAGGCTGAATAACACCAATTCTCTGTACCCGTGAGAGAACCTCTCAGCAGAAGTGCTCCAGCCCCCTGATCATCTTTGTAGCCCTCCTTTGGACCCATTCCAAAAGTTCCATATCCTTCTTACATTGGGGATTCCAGAACTGGACACAATACTCCAGGTGGAGTCTCACAAGAGTGGAGTAGAGTGGCAGAATCGCCTTCCTCAACCTGCTGACCACACTTCTTTTGATGCAGTTGGCCTTCTGGGCTGTGAGCGTACGTTGCCGGCTCATGTTGAGCTTCTCATCAATCAGCACCCTAAAAGTCCTTCTCTGCAAAGCTGCTCCAAATCACTTTGTCCCCCAACCTCTATTGAAACTGTGGATTGCCTCGATCCAGGTGTGGGTCCTTGCACTGTAGGGTGAATCCAGAGTGTAGGTTTTGCTCCTAGGGGTTAAATTTAGAAGAGCTGAATTCTCCCCTAAAGGAACAGCAAGCAGTATTTCCCCTATATGGTGAGTCAAGGAACCACAATAGCCTTTATGAAACTGCTCTTCTCCACTTGGCACCTGCTGTGGCTGCTTTGTCATGAGCATAACGTTTAAGAAATGTCATCAAGTTTGCTCGTGTGGCAGTTTGACAGCTCCCAGAAATGGCGTGCTTCCAAAAGGCCTCTTGTGTCCCTGCGTGTCAGCAGATTGCACTGTCGACGCCCTGCCTAGCCCTCTCCTGCACCACTAATCTTAGCAGGACAGGCAAACCAGCCACCAAGCCTGGATATTGATGTGCAACATCCAGCCATGAAAGGCGTTGCAAATGCAGTCTATGCACATTTCAGCCCATCCCCAAACCTGGCTGTCAGTGATAAATGAGGACTGCAAAAGCAGAAAATCTCTTTCAATATATTCTGATGAGTTGTCTACAAGGTGATTAGGGGTCTTTTTTTCAGCAGCCAAGAACATATGGTCAGCATTATATTTAAATATTTTTAGAAAGAAGAATATAGAATCCCAAATCATTTATGAACTAATTTTTTTTACACATACACATCAATGTGTGTCCCTGGAGGCTCCAGTTTTGTTATGGCTGCTCTTGACTTCATGTCTTGGAGAAAAGGTCTGGATATTTCTAGTGATGGGCTGCTATGTGAATAGGAATTTTATGAATCCTGCTGCTTGATTTCCCAAACTATATTATGAATTTATGATTAAGGACTTGGTTTGGGGCTGTGTTTACTCTGGCTGGCCAGTCATTCTAACAGATGTATTCACTGTTTCCTGAGACAGGCATAGTAAGTGACCTGGAAAAATGATAGGAAAAGCAAGTCAGGATATCATGGCCATAGGAACAACCATGAGAGACAGCATCTAACATCTGTTTGAGATTGATAGTATTAAATTGTGATTGCTGGAGCAAAAGACAAGTAGCTTCCAAAAGCAACACAAAGCTGCCTGTCAGAGAGCTGCTATCCAAACCTAGTCTGACGTGTAAGCATTTTCTAGCACATTACTGAATGCTATGCATCGGAGAAAAAGTTTGCTGCAATAGTTGTCTCTTTTATAGAGTCTTTCTACTTTGCTCATTGCCCTCCAGGTCTTCTCTCTTCTTGTTGGGAACCTTGGTGATCAACAGTATCTCCTCAGCACAACACAGAAAACCCTAGTTAGGTAAGATTGGCAATGAGTTAATTATATTTGCAGCTGCATGAAGGTATAGAACTTTGTCCTGATTGCATCTAGTTTCTTGGGATCTTTAGATTTCAGCATATTCATGATTAAATGTTATTTCCCCTACACAGCAGAGTGGTAATAACCAAGGCTATGTGGGCAACATAGATGGCGGTATCTAGTACAGCTGCCAGCAGAAAGAGAGAAATGAGGGAGGAGTTGAGAGCTGCCTGTGTGTCCTGGCTCTTCAGGAGGACCATAAGCAGATGAACAGTGTACACATGGCTCTGATGGGCTCAGCCTTGCACTGCAGAGTGCACCCACATGTAGAAGGAAACCCTTTCTTTCTCTAATAGAATGACTAGCATCAATTTTACATAGGCAATAGCATATAGTCCTATGCAGATATCAATGGCCATGATTTAATACAACCTTTAGTCACATACATTATATTAGATAATATAGATAACGTTATCTTTAGTTATGTAGCTAACATAAACACTCTCTAAGTAGATGTATTAAGAACAGTTTATTCTCTTAAACCAAGGTCTCATGTACTGTAGGAGAACCGGCTGGCTTAATTAAATCAGTTCAACGTCCTACCGCTAAACCACTTTATGTAAAGACATAAAGAGTTGAGTTAACCTCCTGTCTGTCAATAAAACACAAGTTCATTGCAGTCTGCTAATATAAATGAATCTGACAGAGGCAAGAAATAAAAACTGTTTGCGTCTATGTTGATGAGAAGTTGGCTTCAAATAGCCAGATTAGTTTTTTGAGATTTGTGTTGAATTGATACATTTTGTTAGCAAAGACAGATCTAATGGCATTACAGCTGTTCATTGATGCAGACTTTCTCTCTGCTGTGTTTCCCTCTCTTGCTATTGAAGTCTTGATAGCTTAAGTGCTTATTCCAATTATTTAGTTATTTTCCACGATAATGGTCTGCAGTAGAAAATGTCACACAAATGTTGCAAATTGCTCAGTCTTGTTCCTCGTCTCCCTTGACTTACTTTATGATCTCTGACAGCATATTCTAACCTCTTGGTGCCTGGCTGTTCTCCTGTGTTACAGGGAAAATAAGGCACACTGATGATGGAGGGAGATGATGTTCAGTGGAGATCAGGCAGGAGCTCAGAAGCATAGCTGGGACCAGAGCCTCCCTTTCCTGATTCTCATTTCAGCCTAATCGGGCATTGAAAGACTTCATTAAGTAGATGATAAAGTAACTTTTTGTAAAATTGCAAGTGCCCGGCCTCTTGCAAATGAGAGCCTGATTCTGCAACCTTTTTTAGGCAAAGTTTTTGCTTAAGAGAACAAACGCATTGTATTCAGGATCCCAGATGTGCCAGGCTGACAGGGCTATTTTCAGGCAATGGAGAGATCTATGAAATGTTTCCATTTATAGTTTTAGGAAGTGTACTCAGCATCTACAGGCTAAAAGATGCCTACTCTAAATTAATCTTTTAAACTCCCTCTTTAGACAATGCAAGGAGGCTCTTTTAGAAAGCAATTAATCCTGTGTGTGTTTGACAGCTGTCTGGAATGGGATGAAATATGCTGGCATAGTTCAGAAGTGCCCCATTTCAGTGAGACAGATCCCATCCTAGATGCTGACATTATGTGCCATGTAACTGAAAGATTACACAGATTTTCCACTGAAAAAAATATTTATTTGGGCTTTGCCTGAAAGCATCCCTGAAAATTATGTTTTATTAGAAAGAAGTTTATATGGAAGAGATTGTAAATGATAAATTCTCTCTCAGATCTTTCATATTCTGGAATTTTATTTAAGAGAAACGTGTGCATCCTGGCGGGTTTTTACCTCAAGACCCTCTAACGGCCACTTTCTGTTGTATCACAATATCTGGCAATTTTTCCCATGTCACATCTGCAGGGAGGGTATCTTCTGTTTATACAAGAAGAGCTACCTATTTGTGAACACCATTTGAACCAGAGATACAAAACATCATATCCCACGGCTTCCAAGTATCTGACAGTGTAGTAATTTGTTATTGCAAACATAGAGTGAGGAGCCAACTTTCTTCTAAATTGATTTGTCAAAGTATCCAAGTTTTTACAGATGTACTGGTAGGCATAGACATTTATGCAAAGGGTACATAATCCTGAGGTGTAAGGGCAGAGTAAAATTGTTTGCTATTAAAGTTATCTAAACTGTGCACAGTAAACAATTTAGTTACTCACACTTAGCAATTATCCCTGTTCCTGAATTATACGTGAGCAGTCTCCTGCTGACGATTTAATTTGTATGTTTATTATTTGAAATTGCTTGGTGAACGACTTCTATGAATATATGAGAACCTATAATCTGCTCCCAAGTGCATTTTCTGAGGCTGCTGCTGTAAGGGTCTGTTCCTTTTCCTCTTGCTCTACCTAAATCAGATGGTTTCCCCCCAAAAGCAGAGTTACTATAAACTCGATTGGATTTCCTAAAGCCAGAGTCGTGGTGCATCTGTCACTGCCCTGCCAGGGCAGTTTGCTATCATTGTTGAGGAATAATGGGGAGCCTTCCCTAGTATGTCTGCTTGTTAGTAGAAACAGGAATACTGGAGACAGGTTTTGATCACTGTCCAGGACTCAAGTTGTTACCAACATGTTGCTCTCAGGTTGCTGTTAGTTAACGTGAGGCAGATCATACTAACCACATAACTGGAAGACTATCAATAAGGCAGTGCTTTTGCATCACATCTGTCCCCTCACTGGGTGAAAGCCCATTTCTTAGGGGTCCCCACTACAGTGGATTCGGCAGTGCTGGTTGAACTCGCTGTGATTTTTCTGTTCTTTTTTTGTATAACTTCCGTGCAAAAAAGAAAGTTCAAAATGATCATGCAAAGATATCTGAGCTAATCTTGAACTAAATTCATCTCAGCCACAGCTCACAATGTTCTCTCTGCAGAGATCTTTGTGAATTTATGTGAGCCCATGTGATTGCAGGTATTAAACAATGGAACTGCAAATATTGTCAGGGTAATTTTATTTCAAGATAAAAAGAGAGCTAAATTAACAAGTGTTTAACATATCCAGAAAGACAGAGAGAACTTAAGAACTTGAGGAAGAAAAACAACGAGGAAGTGAGGAGAGGCAGAAGATGAGTCTATAGGGCTATTTAAACAAGTGACAGAGAAAGCACATAAGATTTGAGAGTGAAAATACTCCATACACTGAGAGGGAAGAAAAGGTAAATAGATTAGCTCAGAAGAACTGTGAATGGGCATGAGGTAGCTTTTTAAATTTTTTTTTTTCTTTGCAAAAAGACACCAAGAGAAGAGACCAAGAGTGGGGAGAAAACGGATAATCTCACGAAAGAGCGTGCTAGCAAAGAATGTAAGCCCAAATAAATCTAGGAACAGAAGTTCAAGAGCAAAAAGCAAACCAGGAATACACGTTTGGTCCAAATGCACAGAAAGGGGTTGATGTAGATCAAGTATGAAGCAGAACACTTTATGCACTTAATCAGATTAGTGGTCCTAATAAGAGAGCACAGACCAACATAGGATTAAAAAAAGAAATATATAATTTTCCTCTAATTTCAATGGATAAATAAGACCCATCTTCTGTGGAACATTTATTTTACTTCTTTGGTAGAGAAAGAAGCAACAAAAAAACTCCTGTTATATAGGGTTAAAAACAGGGATAGAGACCACAATAAACCTACAGATATTATGTATTTATAATTACTGCTTTTGCATGTAGTATCAGCTTAAGTACCTTGTCTAAAGCAGTTTCAGAACTAAAATGACAATGGCTATGGTAAAGAGAAAAGTAATAATAATTTGTAAATCCAAAAACAGCATTAAAATGTTTTACGCTCCATATCTGATTTCAGAATATAATTTTTATTGCATTTTTTTCCTAATAATTAGGCCTTAGTTCTTTAAAGTAAGAACATATATACTTTAAAGATACTATGGCTTTTGAAATGTCATAACCGAACAAGAAAATGGAGACCCAGTAAAAAACAATGTGTGGTGCTGTATGACTGGTTTTTAAGAAGTACTCCCATTCGCCTCACTAGGAATATCTGCTTAGAAATACCATCTGAAAGGTACCAACTTTTCTATAAATGGAAACACAACCATTTTGCTTCATATTCAAAATAAGTATTGAAAAAAATTGTCTAAGCTAAATCTCTTAGCAAAATAGAATATTTGCTACAACTGGATTAATTATACTTTTTAAAGGTTTTTAAAATAAGCAAGTTACATGAACAAAAAAGCAGTAAGGACTTCCACCTACTCTATGGTAACTGCTGATACTCATCCTCAGGTATCCTAGCAGATGTGAACTGGCTTTTCCCACTTTTGTTACAGGATAAGTTATGTTGTGTTTACCCCAGTGTAAGAGTATGCATATGGGAAGATACAGGATCATATCTAATGTGTTTTAAACCCATCCAATAGCTTTCCTGCCTGTATCCCACCCTTGTAGCCATGTCTTGCAGTTGGCCCCTGGAAGTCCAAACCCAATACTGGGTATTTAGATTGTCCTGTACACTTCTTAGGAATCCCTGAAACATACACATGGGAAACACTAAACACAGATCTGTGCTTCACTCCCACAGAGCCCCAGCTCCAGCAGACTACCTGGGATAATTCAGCCAGAATGCCTGCTGGGGGACAGGAACCCACTGACCTCCTTTCACAGAACTAAGATGCTTTAATGCTCTCCTGTGATGTACAGTTGTTACAGAAGGTGATGGTGCTGCCCATTTCTATACAATGACATAGTTAGAGCATTTATATGTGAAATGGGATTTCAGTGCCTTTCTCAGCCCAAGGTGAGAAAATGATTCCAGAAAATGATTATATACCCCAGGCTTTAGACAACTTTTGGGGCAGAGTTACTTGTGGATTCATCCTATGCAATTCATGGCTCAAATATCTATTCACCAACATTATTTTATTGCAGTTGTTTGTTTACATGACTTTAGTGTCCAAGTTCCTAATCATGTATTTTTTATCATCATTTATCTGAGGCAGGGAAATCGACCTGTCCCTATGATACACTAGATCCTTTTAAATTAGGAGCTGTTGTGGAGCTGAATAAAATTGCCTGGCAATCCACAGAAGAACAACTGCTACAAAACCCTTCTTCTCCCACAAGCTTTTGGGAACATCCCATCTTTTTCCAGGTCAGTGACAACACTTAACAACACTTGTGGCTTGCAGAGCCATGATTTGGGTCCAAACCCCCTGTTGGCAGAACCACCTCCAAAGCTACCCTCTAGAAGGGCTTTGTAAGCCATGGTTTGGAATGTGACCCTGAATCCTGGGGCTCGTGCTGCCTTTCTCCCACACTGATAAAGCTCCAACTACACGATTTGATTCATCAGGATGAGGTGGCTTGATTTACACGTTAATTTCAATTAACCCTTTTGATTCACATAGAAGTAGAATTACAGTAACAGAAACTGCAGACACAAAAATCTACGAAAAAGGAATACTAATGTGAAATAGACAAATAGAAAAAAAAAAGGTTCTTTCCCTTGGGAGCCCTGAACCTATTGCATTTTTATGCATATTAATGTAATGAAAGTAAATATTTTCAAGAGAGATTAACAAATCAGCTTAATAAGGTACTTATTTTATTGTACTGTAAAAAAGATGTTAAAAAGATGTAACATTTTGGGGCTGAAAATGCATTCAATTATTACAGGAATAGAAAGAAAAATACTTAATCTGTTACTCTCCGAATTCAGCAAAAAGATTTTAATCTTTGTCCTTTTCTATTTAAATAGTTTTCTTCTATCTAAATACCTACAGACTTGTTTCACTTTTAATACTTGATTTGAAAGACCTGCTTATAGGAGCATTACAATAATGTATTCTAATTCTTCATGTATATTGAGCCCAAATACGTTGTATTTATTATTCACAATAATGAAAAACTGTAGAGAACTTTTTTTTTCTGGAAATGCAATATCAACATATTATTTAATTACTACAAGCATATGCCTTTTTTTTATGTGGTGTGGCAAAACTATACAATTTCATCCAAGCATGTGTTCAGCTTTCCAAGCTTTATTCTAGCAGAGGTCATATATCTACAGGTATAGTTTGCCACCCTTCTTGCCACTACTGAGGTCCCCTTGATCACTGTCACATTTGCTGGTTTGTTGCAGGGCAATTAATTCCTGAAAATTTAGGACCAGCATGGCCTTCCTCAGTCATCAAGACCAGACTCTACTACAATAGAATACTCTTCCATTAAGCACTCACAATTTGCTTTGCACAGCATTATTAGTTTTTTATAGTACATTGGGATACATTCTCTGTTTATTCTGTAGTTTTGAGTAGAGCTGCATGATGGAGTTAAAATATTACTTAGAATCTGTTACCTGTACTTTTACTACTAGTAGTTAATCAAGTACTACCTAATGAAAGAATTGCAGGGCCAGTCCCATGCTTACTTAAGGCATTTATTTTCTCTATCAAAGGACCGCAGTCAGCCTCTCACTGAGACCCCTAAATAAGCAAGACTCAGTCTGAAGTTCTCACAATACATTGCTGCATCCAATAAATTAATTTGCCACAAGCCCAATTTAAAAAAACCCTCTCCTGGATAAAACCTGTAAGGTGTTGAGTGTGGTCTCTTTTAAAATATTTTTTGGTTTTTTTTCTCTTTGGACTGTCCTAGGCCATGTATTGTTTTAGCTTGTGCAGTAAATCTGGATCCTTCCACAGACTGTAAGGGTGATTTTAGCACAATGTCTCCAATTATAAAAACTGGAAGATCCACTGATGCTGATGAGTGAGCAAATCACACGCACCGCATTTTGCCACTTCTTACAAATGTAAACATAAACAAGATCATGAACTGTTAAAGTGAAGTGTGAGTAAAGAGGAATTACTGCAGATCAAGTAAAGGACTCATTGGTAGTGTCTTCAGTTTGCAAAGCAGCATGGACTGAAGTTCATTTAAACTGATTATTGAAGTGCCTGACTATCTCAGTGATGGTTATTCCTGAGTAATAACAGGCATAAATTGAATGATGCTCAAGTCAGAGCTTCATCTTACTCCAAAAGTTTACTATCCCATAAATAATCATAGAATCATTGAATAGTTTGGGTTGCAGGGGACCCTTAAAGGTCATCTAGTTCAAACCCCCTGCAATAAGCAGCAACATCTTCAACTGGATCAGGCTGCTCAGAGCCCCATCCAACCTGATCTTGAATGTTTCCAGGGATGGGGAATCTACCACCACTCAGAGCAGCCTGTTACAGCATAAAAAAATTCTTCCTTATGCCTACTCAAAATCTACCTTCTTTTAGTTTAAAACCATTACCCCTTGTCCTATTGCAACAGGCCCTGCTTAAAAGTCTGTGCCCATCTTCCTTATAAGCCTCCTTTAAGAACTAGAAGGCCACAACAAAGTCTCCCCAGAGGTTTCTCTTCTCCAGGCTGAACAGCCCAAACTCTCCAAAGACTGGGTGTATACGATATCACAAAAGACTTAACTATTTCACTGAGATCAGTTTGAGTACTTCGTTACTTAGGTAGCTTAAATAGTAAATATAAACTTGATATAGAAGGTGGGCAAGACTCCTTAGTCTTATTTTGAAGGCAATTACACTACTTTATTAAATGCTGACTCTATTTAGGTTAAGGCAAGTTTTCTTGAATACTTGGGGCAAGCGCATACATTCAAGAAAACTAAGGACAGCATTTATCTACGATTTATGTTACGTTTCATTCTAGAATAACATATCTTATGTCTCTAATATTTTTAGTTTTATAGACAACACATAAAACATTAAGTATTAACTTCATATTGGTCCAACACATTATAGCACAGAAGATTTATAAATTCCTGTTATTTTATCAGAATGACGGATGGGGGTGCTATTTTTAACGTGCCTGTTAAAAACCTGTGTGAGATTCTCAGCATGTGGCATGTTTATTAGGAGCAGCTTGTCCAGGTAAAATGTAGCAGGGATTGTGAGGCAAAGCCTAAGTGATAATATCCAATGACAGATGATGCACTTTTTTACCCTCCTCTGGCACCGGGTGCCACTGACAAATAAGACATGATACTAATCACAATGTTGAAGGTATGTGAGAATATCTATGTCGAGTCATACCAAGGTGTCAGGTAGCCTGCTGTCCTGTCCCTTGGAGATGAAAAGTACAGGAACAGGGCACACACAGCTGTATGACAGCTGTCAGCCTCTGGCACTTCGTGCCTTGTTTTCTGGGCCAGTCTTTAATAGCTGTCAATGAACTCTCTGAATTTCTTCAATTCTCTTTCGACCAAGTAGCTTTGTGACTCAGGGACTTCACACTCTAAAGTAATAAACACAGAATACATTGTATGGAAGGGGTATTAAAAGGATCTGGGGATTACCATATTGCGTGCTATGGTATTTGTTTGGCAGATTTTCCTCTCTGAGAGAGAGACATAAAACTAATAGCAAAACTCACACAACGTTATCAGCTCTACACTGAAGGTCCTTCAAAAAGGTAGTGTTTCATATCACTTCTAATAGCTTTGTTATGCACAGTGCATCATCATCTTTCAAGCATGACATCATGCCATTATTTTAGGTCCTCCAGCAGCAACTCCCAAGATTTAAATTCATAGGTATACCTACACATACACAAACACAATGGTTGTCCTATCAAACAGACCAGCAATTTAAAAATATTAAATGTGATCTACCTCCAGATCCAT
Organism: Tapera naevia; assembly: GCA_033556795.1. Taxonomy (NCBI): domain Eukaryota; kingdom Metazoa; phylum Chordata; class Aves; order Cuculiformes; family Neomorphidae; genus Tapera; species Tapera naevia. The sequence continues at coordinate 7,433,292 of JAUMJJ010000014.1, forward strand.
CAAGCAGCAATATAGTCTCATAAAATAGTAATGCTTCTCATTTTTTGATTACTGGCAGGCAGCAGGCATAGCAGCAGGAAGGTGAGTTAGCAAAGACAGTCAGACACTTTTCCCCAAAGGCACAGTGACCTCAAGGGTTGAAACCAACTTTCTCCTACTGAAGAGTGAACTGGTGCTATGTCCTGTTAGTAAAATACCACAGAATTAGAGAGAAAATACCTTTTAAATCAAGAATTTCACAGGCACAGAGAAGTGACTCTGGAACCTAAGCAAGAATGTTTTGCTTAAAAATTTTATTTATTGCTGCAGCTATTTCTTAATCAGTTTCTTCCTGATAAACCTGGCTAAAAAGGATATTGTAAAACAAACTCCAATGGTTTGGCAGTTGATTAACAGTATTTATTGTGCATGGCACGAATGGCACTGACACTGTGGAAGCCTAGGTCCTATAGCATCATGCTATCAGAAACAGTACACAATCATCTCCCTAAGCTACATTTGCAGCAGTTACAACTGCTTTACTTTTCTAATGCCAGCAATTGCATTTATGTTTGTTTTCACATAATACCTTTTTAGGGCACCAGGAGAGAAAGAAGTTGCTCATGGGACAGAATTTGTTGTTTTCTTTTGTTTGCGTGTTTAAGAATCTTGTTGTGCATTTCAAAATCTTTCATTTCTTTAAAAAAACTAAACCAATACAATCAGTGTCTTATTCTTTTTTCTGCAATATTCTTCATGTTAATTGAGAGAATGTTCACATGGCATAAATACGAATGTCAAAAGCAAGCTGCTATATAGTGGAGACAACTTACTTGTTTTTATTGATTATACTTGATTATAGCAAATAATTTTGAGAAAATATAATTACAAATTTTAAAAAAACCCATAACACGGAGGCCACCACAATTGCAATAAAACTTCAGCCTGTTATGATTTGTTTTCCTCCAAAAGTAATGAGATGAAGATCAACAAAAGAATCAACAGACACTAAACATATTGCACAAAGTCAAAATGCAGAAGCCAACCCACTGGCTTTATAGAGAAGAATTTAAGCTACTCCAATGTAAGTAAATGGCACTTGTCAGTCAAATTTGGCTTGACTGGGTCTCATTCTACTTCATTTTTCTGCTCTTCTGCTTCACCACTTTGCATTTCCCTTCATCGCTTTTGGGAATGGCTGCAGTGTAGTTTTCTTTCCTAGGACTGTGGAGTCAAGGAGCCACAGTTTGTAACACCTGCAGGCTTGCGCCGGGGGGACCCTTTCTGTAGGTGGTAGGAGGACTGCACCGAAGGGATCTCTGGCAGTGAAACATGGTAAAAGTTTGGTAACCGAATGTCATACCTAAAGCCTTTCCCCACGTGCACTCTATCATTCAAGGCATACAGTTTTTCAGCAATGTCACTCCCAATTAAAATTGAGAACAGGCGGGAGATGAATCGGTGTTTAGCAAACAGCAGATACAGCTTCTTTCTCCTCCAGGCCACGTACCGACAATCTGTCTCTGCTGTAAGGGTTACCTATAGAAGAGAAAATTAAAATTAGCTAGGTGACAGGGCAGTAATATTGCTGCTGCTGCCCTTGCTCAGAAAGCACCCCCTGTCTCTCAGCAGGCATGCAGGCTGTGTCTGTAATACACATTTTGCATCTTTGCACCTACTGCAATTAAAGCCATTTAGTCCAGCCAGAGAGCTCTGTGAGGTCTACTGTACGCAAAAGACAAGTGAGAAGGGTGACTGCAAACAGACTGAAATCTTGTTCCTTGTCGGCTTCAGTGACAGCATGCCTTTGCCTGCACTGAACCGCAGCCCCAGCCAGGACTCAGGCTGAGGGCGTGCCCCAGTCTTGGTCCTGCATGCTTTGTGCTGCTCTCGGCAGCCCCAGCTTGAAAGGCAGGTCTAAAGAAAGATCTCAACACATGCCATTTGCCCTCATGACACGCAACATCATATCCCCGCCACGGGAACTTAGAATGTCAATCAAATGGCAGCAGTGGGAGGGCTCACAGATCACAAGGGGCAACCCTGATGGACACTGTGTTCCATGCCGTCCCTCCACATCAAGTTGTACCACACGCACGACTCTCCCCAGCCCATGCTCTCCAGTTAACCTCCCCTAGGGGAATCTCTTCATCACCAACCACCTCCTACAAACCTGGTTTCTCAGGGCTGGATTTTAGCACAGCCAAAGAACGCAAACAGAGTCTACCGCCTCAATAAGCTTTAAGAAAAAAAACAGTTTGTTGTAATGACAAGATGCAAACAGAAAGATGAAACAAACGGCATAACCAGCCCAGTGGGTGAAGAGGACTTCCCTCCTCAAAGTAGTGGAATGTCACCTGTTTGTGTAATTTCACAAACAAAACTACAGTGTAATGAAGTTTGCCAATTAATCTGCAAACAGTTTTCTGTAGTATTCAAAAAAAGCCTCTGCTTTTACCTGGAAAATTCCCTCTTCTGTGGGCCTCAGTGAATCCCATTCAGGAGAATCCAGAAATTGAAGAGGAAAAATGTAATGCAGAAACTCCCCATCCACTGTCACTCTGATCCTACCAAGATAAGATGTGTTAATTTGTTAGTACTACCTGTACAGCAGCAACAACTGCAACAAGAACATGTTATTTCTATTTTGTGAAGAGTTTAAATATAGCTTTGAGAGCATGTAGAAACAATCACTGGCCAACAGTATTCTAATTATTTTTTCAAATGTAACTTGATCAGGCTGGTTGAAAGACAATGCAAGACAATCATGCAACTGAAAAGGAAATCTTCCCAGACCTTCCTCAAGCCATATTTTTCTCTCTTGGGCAGGTCCATGCAGTGAACATGCAAACTTTGTCATGAAAAGGCCAGCATACACTGGAAAGGTGAAAGACCAATGCATATTATCTCCTTCACTTGAAAGCCAGGGATATACTTCTAGGTTTGACAAATAAGCGTTTTAGAAGGAACAAAGTGGCAAAAGCAGGGAGCTGGAAGCAGGAGTTCTCCATGGCATGTGTTAGGTAAGGCTCTCTTTATGTTTAACAGGAATTATACGGCCACAGGACTGTCTCTGGAGCCAGGAGAACAGCATGGAGGTATGGGATCTCTGTGAATGCTGAGGCCTTCTGCAGATGCCAAAGAAAATTTTTTTTTCTACTTTTTAAATCATATTTAAGTTTGAAGGCATGGAGCAGCAAACATATGCTTAAGCCTCATGACCTAAAAGAAAAAAAGCAAGCTGTAGGGGTCTCCTCTTTACAACCACTCTGCTCCAAGATTTAATGCTTCTTACAAAATCAAAAGATGTGGCCCTACCCTGCATGAAGGACAGGAGGAGGAACTCTCTGCTGGGCATGTAGAATGACGGACACATCTCCTTCAGTAGGACTATGACCAAAAGTAATCTCCACAATGTACTTTCTAAACAGCCCCCAAGAATGCTTTGAACCCAAATGTCAACAAGGACAGCTACCTAAAATCCATATTGTTCATTGCAAGCAGTCTTAAATCATTTGAGTTTCAAGCTGCCCACATTGCAGGCTGTCAAAATGCACATACAAAGTGTCCCATCAAAGACAGACCACGGCCATCATCTCTGGCTATCCCATCTACTCTTGTGTTGGTCCAGTACTATGTACCACTTTGTGTAAAGTACAAAAGCTAGTATTTCCCTTCAGGAAAGCATCAGTAAGGTTGCCAGAAGGGTCTTCAGTAAGGAGGGAGTACAAGCAGGTGGATTTATTACCTGAGGGTCTAACTAAGGGCCACAGTACACAGTAAACTGTAGATTCAGTTGTGTAAATCTTGATAAGGGATTCTCTTGTAATAGAAGGGTTCTTTTAGGCCTTCTGTCCTCCCTTTCTCCCTCTCTTCTCCCACCTCCCAGAGAGCAACCAAATACGATTTGTATAGAAGTCAGTATCTCTATTAAACAGAGTTTATCTCAGTATATTCAGTTTCATAATTACCTTTAAGTCCTGTTTTAGGCAATACTAGCAAAGCAAAATAAGAAAGATGCTGTGTTCATCAGTTAGGCAGTAGACACACAGCAAACCACAGGCTGAAGACTGAAGCACACATTTGTTCCCTTTATCCGCCTAACCTGTTAAGTGCTATGATACAGTGGTCTGGAAAAGAATGATTTAAAATCATTGTCTTTATGCTATTACAGATTTTGTGCTTAGTGTTTTTACGCTAGTGCTGTCCTCAACAACTGTATTTAGCCTATTAATATTTATATTACTTGCATTAATATTTAATCTACTGTACTGCAAAACGAACAAACATTACACAAATCAGCTTTTTCTTTCAATTTCAGGAAGGAGGAAAAAATAAAAATATTTGCAGTAAGTCCGAACAAACCGATACAAACCTGCCTGACACAAGCAAGGACAGTTTATCAATAGGTGTTTTGCCCTGCATGGCATAACAGTGTTCTTTTTCCAGGGTAACCACTTCTGCATCGCAGCACGAGACGATCTTCCTGTATACAGTCAAGGAAATTCCCAGAGGTTGGAAGAGAGCACTGTAAAGTTCCTGGAATTCTCTGTCAAAGGAAACACTCCTAACTTGGTAGGTAACGTAAATGAACTGGACGAAGCATATAGCAAACAGTATAAAATTCCAGGAGAATATATCGGCAGCACAGACATCCAGCCAAGCCCAAACAGAAGAACAGAGAAAGCCCAGTCCAAGTAAGCTGAAGACATAGAGAAGCCCAAAGAATCCACTTCCACCCATGAAGCCCACAACAAAGAGAATACTGGCTAGATGGTAGATAGATCCCTCTGCCTCTTGCTTCCAGGTGGTACACGTAGGATGTGCATATATCAAACTTTCCCAAAAACTTGCATTTTCTCCCATGGCTGGAATAATTTTTCAATTCAGCTGAATCTTGAAATTTTTTATTTATGAGAAGCAGTTAGCAGGGTCCTTTGCTTTTCCATTCTTGCAAATTCTGCTCAATTATCATAACACCTCAAAGTCTCTTTTGGTAGTAAAGTGGCAATTAGAATTTCCAGCAATTAGGAAGCTAATATTCTCAGAAGGCAATGCTGTTTTTCGTCAGTTCATGCATTGTTTCGATTCTGGCCATGTCATCTGTAGCTCCATCTGATCTGGACAAGTGAAGAAAATACAAATTACTTCCAAAAATTTTTCATCAATTAAATTCTATCAAAGCTTTTATTGTCTAAAACCCCAGACTGCATTACCATATTCCAGTTCCCCTTGTAGCCCTGTGATTCTAGGATCAAATCTTAACATTCATTTGACTGAAGATCATGTTTCTATGTATATGAACTCTGTAGAGACTGTTGAATCACCACTGCATCCTTATAAACCTGTACACCACATCCACAACATCCTGTGACAAGCCCTTCCACAGCCCTAACTACTGAGAAGGTAGTTGCATCTGTTGGTCCTGAACCTGCTGCCCACAAGTCTCATTTAATGCCCTATGTAGCTCTTGGACAAGAAACAATAGTGAACTCTTGTTCCTTGTTCACCTCCTCCATTCCACTCTGGATTTTGGTCAAACCACTCTCATTAATGAGTTGAGAAAGACTGCTCTCTGTCCCCAGAGTCAACAAACTATGTCTCCAAACACCACAATAAGGGAAACCCAAGCATCACGAAGGACAGCCTTTTCTGCTGCAAGAATGACAGGCAAAATAGCTGTCATGTATAAGGAAGACTACAAATCTTAAAGGTAGCTTTATACAGATTACGTTATTAGAATACAAAGTAAGCAGTCCTGCAAAATAATTCTCAAATTGCATTTACAGAGCAATTTTATAACATTTGGAGTTCCAGCTTGTATAATTTCATGCCATGGACCGCATAATTTTATTGTTCAACACTGTAAAATGTTAAATATGATATTTGTTTCTATATGACAATGTATTCCTAACAGTTAAAAAATAAATACGCAACCAAAATACGCATGAAGAAACTAATATAAATTAAAAAAATCAGAACGCGATTTCTATGTCTGTCTTTTAAAAAAAATAATAAATCTTTGATGTGAGATTAGACACAGCATAAACTGCAAAGACAATCAGTAGCGTAACCAGGACTGAAACCTACCTAAGTCTTTAACTGTCTGGTTCTTACCCTGGTAAAACAGCAGGGAAGCTAAGAAGTATCTTGCTATCTCAATTATTTGATTCTCTAGGATATCAAAGGTAGCTTTTTTCCCCCCTCAAAAGCCACAGAAGTCAATAGTTAAAAGGTATTGCTGATGCAGTGAAGCATCCAACATAATTCAGCAGGGCTTTCAGTGGTGTTTATTTTTTTTTTCCACAATGACACATCTAAGAAATTAATAAAGCAAGGTTGTATCATATTTCCTAGCTGGCACAGCTTTACTTCTTTTAAGTTTATTCAAGCCCCGACATTAATTCCATGATTCAAAAATACTAATGCTAAATGAAGGCATAAAATCCTAAACAATCAAGCGGCAAAGTTCAGAAGAAAAGGTTAGGAGGAGAGCTAGTAGGTAGTTTGTAACTATGAGATTTTTTGTTTGTCTCTTTGCCCTAATACTCTTCTGTGGTACAGCATCTCCGCCCAGATGCAGGATTCAGCCCTTGGAGAACAGGAGATAAGAACTGCATCAGCTACGAAGAAGCTACCTAGGTGTGGTAAGAGCATGAGGAATTTTAAGGGGTACTTCTGTGATCAAGGGATAAGATTTCTGAAACAAACAAAAATAAAACTGGGAACATGTGGTACCCAGACCTTGTGTTCTGAATCCAGTCTGCATTTCCATTGTACAGTCAAAATTCAGCAGCAGAAGATTTTTGTTTGATTGATTGTTTTTTTAAAATAGAAACACTGATAACAGTGATTTTGTATTATCAATACCTCTAGTCCATTGCCAAGTTTCGCTCTAAGCAGTTCTCATGAAGATTTTAATTTCTACTAAAAAAAAAATCACTGTTTAGAGTGGAAACGTGACTGAGGAGTTACATGGGAAGCTGTATGCCGCCACAAACAAAACCACTGTGGATCTGTATCGTAATCTACTTCCCATTACCAATGTCTTTTTGTCACATAAAGCCACACATTGCAATAATTTGACATTATGTTGCAATAATTTCACAAAAATTTTGTTCACTTTCAAATCCATGTTCACTGTCTGCTCACACTACGGCTCATCATGTTGCTGCACAACATCTACTCATGACAAGATGGGTCAAAAAATTGCAATGAACAGCACACCACTAGAACACAGATAAAGGGTCACCGTACATAAAACCAAAGCCCTGGAAAAACTGTCCTGCATTTGTAATTACTTCTTTTTGGAATCCTGTCTTCCAAAACCACTGTACACAAAATTCCGACTTATTTCAGTAGTTCTGCACAATGAGAACTTCTACTGTGCTACAGCATCCCCCAGGCTGGAAACCACCTCCCCCAGTCTGTGCAAGCAGAAGGGCAAAGGAGGGAGGCCAGTGCTAGCACAGAATACAGCCTCACCAACATGACCCTCTCCTGAGCAATGCAAGGTGTGCAAGCAAAAAAAAACCCCAAACCCTCAGGAAATACTGACAAAGCCTGCTACTAAATAGAGCTGGTTTCTCAGGGCTATTGTGAATAATAGGCATGCAGGCAGAAAGAGTGGATTCATCTCTTCTTAATCAAGAAATTATTACAAGATTTGATAGCTAAAAATCATTGGCAGTTTTTTTTATGAAGTATATTTAAATAGAGTACAGACAATAATATGTATGTGCCTAAGTATAGTAAAATTTCTAATTTTGATTGGTATTTAGTGCTGGATAAGGCCTTTCACGTTGTTTTTTACAGTTCCTACAAGTCAAAAATTTAAACTCTTGAGGGCTTCAAAACAGTCACTCTAATCAAGTCATACATTTACTGCAAGTGAGGATGAAGGTAGAAAAAACCCCCAAATCAAAAAACCAAACAGTTATGACACCAACTATGAGTACTCCATCCCTGAGGATCTACACAGAGAGCTGAGCATCTACACAGTGCTCAGAGTAGATGGGTACTTACCAAGTTTGGGCATTACCAAGTTTGTAAGCACCTGAATGGATGCCATCCTTTCACTGAGATGCTTGGGCGTTCTGAGCTACCAGGACAGGGAACGTGGCAACTGACATGGCCTTGTTTGATATCCTGCTGCAGCTGTCCTGGCTGTGGTGAACAGTTACAGATACAGGTTCCTTTGACGGTGGTGACCAGGCAAGCTGCAGCAAGAAACTGTATTTCCAGCAGGTATCTTGGATTATACGCCTGAAGAACTGTATCTTCCCCATGTAAATGCTGATTTTTTTCTGCTCTGTCCCTTGCCCATGGAGAAGGAGCATTATGCACAGTCTCTGCTATGCGACTACTGTATTCAGAATAACACAACATTGACATCTGTAGGCTGTCACAGCCAGAGGTGCATAGAAAAGGTCAGGAAGGAGTCATGCCCTGCTGAATTATTCAGATGCTTCTGAGTGTTCTGCCCCACCACACATCCCATCCTCTCCAGCAGGAGCAGATCAAGTGCTGGGAAAAAATCAGCCCAGATTAGAGATGTGACCAATATACAGCAAAACGGATTTATTTAAAACAAACAACAGCATTGCTGAAAGGACTAAGCTGTCATCAGAACGTGTTAGAATAAATGAATTTGCTGGAGCTTCAATGCAGTAAGTGGAGTATTTCACTTCTACTCTCCAAAATAAATAGCTGCCAGCAGTAAACAACAGTCAGACCAGAAAGAATTTAGTTTGTAATTTAAATCCACATAGTTCAAGCTCCCCCTCCCTTCCTCAGACACTGTGGTATTCCCATAAAGAACTACCAATTACGTATATTTTTTATTTGCTTGAGAACTGGGTATTTTATGCCATTCGATGACTCAAATTCAGCTCTGAGAAACTTTGAATGTTAAATTACTGTGTCTGGATCACAATAATTTCTGCAAGAAACAAACCCTAAAAGCCCTCAGACCACCATCAGTTCTCTCTTTGCTCTTTTTAATTAAGTCAGAAGTAAAGCTATTCAGAGTTCAACTATTTCATTCTTTAGTTGTCTTATCCCAAGTAATCATTCAGAAAGCCCTCAGCACTTTCCCTCTGTTCACTTCCAACAGGCCATAAAGCTGTACATGCTGATCATGTAGCTAGTCTGGATTAATTGTTTGCTACAGGTCTAAAGCAAAAGTGAAGATTTTCCTTTACAGCAAATATGCTGTCACATACAAAACGAGATTATGGTGGATTTAGCAGGATTTGTTTCACTGGTTTTAGGCATCTACATTGCAGGTATTTACACAAGCAAGTGGTCACAGCCTGGCTTGTCAGTCAGTAAAGCTGCTCCAGCAACTCTGCCAGGAACCAAGCAGACCTTCCAGCCAAGGGAGACCCTCCCAGGCTCAATGCTCCCCTGCTTCCACAGGGACCAGCTCTGAGCACGTCATCTAGCCTGGTAAGTTACATCTAGTCTGGCCACCACTTTGATGTATAAAAAGAAGCTGCTCCTTAAGTTTAGCAACTATTTCCTCTAACATGCAATGCAATTGCATACCATGATTAATGTATCCTTTCCTTCCATTGCCTCCATGTCTCTGAAATCCTCTCTCTGCACCTCTGCTGACACCCACTGCTCTCAGTGGTTGGTTATGTGGCAGGCTTTCCCCAACCTACTTTCCTTCTGCAGTTGTTCACTTGGGGTTAGACACCCAAAGGGACCAAGACAAGCAAACTCTTAATAGCAATGCAGTGTCTAACTCATGCAGTGCATGGAGGAGCTATGCCCCTGCAGGCACATATGCGCCTATAGGCAAATACGGCAGATAACCAAGCCACTTTCAGTAATAAACTGTCCTTGAACCAACTCCAGGCTCAAAGCATGGATGCAGCAATTAGGACAGCAACTAACAACTTAGCTTGCCTTAAAGCAAGCCCTAGCTTGCCTTAAACTTTATATGAACATATCATAGAGAAAGCAATAATTACAGTACTTGGTAATATGCTTTTCCTGAGAAAATGCAGCCAGCGTTACACAGAGAAGGCTACTGCAGCTTCATCACAGTCCGTAACATCTATTCAGGAAGATGGAAGAAGGACGAGGAAGAAAAGGACTACCTAATCCAAAAGACAGAGGTATCAAGATAATTAGTCACTATAAAACTAGATATGTTCAGATTACAAAGACACATAAGCATACATAGAAAGGGTATCTGATTAATGGGATGCATTTAAAGATTTCCTTTGCTGGGAACTAGGGAAGTCAGGATGTTGTTAGGTACCTTAATTAAATCTGGATATGCTATTATTAAGAAATTAATTGACTACAATTCCATTTTTTATTCTATAGAAAGTCAACTATGACATCACCTAGATGACCACAACAGAGTCTTATGGACTTTTGTCTTAAGTTATTTAGTATAAAAAAAGTTGTATGCACTCAGAAAGTTATGCAGCTGGTCGTCTAGGAGAATCTAGGAGTCTACCTCAGATGCCAACTAAGCAGCTTCTTTGTATGACAGAAATCACTGAAGATGGGTAGATCTCTGAAATTATTCCCCATATAGACCTTTCAGAAGAAACCTTCACCCATGTGGAACCAGCATCCCTTCTTGGCAATGCTTTTCAAAGAAACCCCGGCAACCTTGGCAGCCAAGCCTTCCTAGGAAAGCGTCCCCATCACAGAACAAAGTGACTGCAGCATGGTTCTTCCTCCCTGTCTCCTTTCCGCATAACATCACGGCTTCAACAAGAAGGGCTGCAAGTGACCCACCCATGAGCCAAAATGAGTCACTTCAGGCACCCTCGTGGGAGCAGGGAAGACGGATTTGCACTCCTTTGGGCTGAGGAAGGCATCCTATGTCTCACTGGTGTCTCATTGCTATGTCTCATCCCCTGGATCAGTGCTCTGAGTACAGGCTGTCACTTGGAAGGTAAAGCATCTCAGGCTGTATGGAAAGCTGTCAGATCACACCCTTCTCAGTCCTTCTGGTAACCCCTTGGGCTTTGCAGGCTGCAGCTGTCTAATTGGACCCCCACCCCTGGAGAATCTGTGTGAAGTGACACCTTCTCAAAGAGGGATCCTCTTGGGAATGCTCAGAGCTACAACACAAGCAGCTGGGGCACATCCAACCATCAGTGGTGTTGCATTGCCTTCAGGGCAGCTCTGAGAAATAACCACCAACCAAGCAGGACTTTTTGGGGCCAAAACCCATGCTCTGGTCAGGCAGAATTTAGGCTCCCAAGTTCAAGGTTGTTCAGCCAAGAACCCCTTTCAATCAGCTGCTGCCTAACCCTGGTGACATCCCAATGCCATCTCTACATGTCAGAAGTCTGTGTGCATGACCCACCAAAGGCACGAGGCTGGTGACTGACAGTCCACCTTGCCAGGCTGGGCCTGACTCCCGTCTCCTGCTGCAGCGGATGTAGAACTGCTTTATCCAAAGTAAAGCACTTTAATGGGAGCCTTTCCACGGGACTTTCAATTCATTCAACTTATTTGGCTGCAGCTAGGAAGGCCAGATTACACTTATAATTTGCTCAAATTCCTCCTAGTCTTTTTAAGAAGTGGAAAAAAAGCTGAGTGAGAGGAGATATTAAGAGAAAAAGAAAACCCGCAGCAATACAGAATAGTTTAAAGTTCATTAGAAGCACTGCATACAGTGAAGCTGCTATTATTTAGTCTATAAATATTTAAAGATCAGCTTACTACACATTGCTTATAGTACTTGAACAATTCCTCATTTATCACTGTAAAATATACAATGCAATCTTCTGTGGTTGCAAAGCCAATATGGAAGATTCTATCATCTAGACAGTGTCTAATATGAAAAAACAATTACAGATTTTCTTCCAATTTGAATCAGAACTGATGAACTGTAAGTACCTGTGGTATTCCTGATGAACTAAGAAGGAGAATCCCCTCCCTCCCTTTTTAAAGACATTTGCTCCTAGAAAACATGACTATGAATATGGAATGACAGTCAGACATTTTTTAAACTAAGGCTCTTGTATACAGAACAGCATTGGCCAAATAATAATTCAGAGGATCTTTTTTGTTGTGGTTTATAATAAAAACTGCAAAGTGAAGCACAAGTTCAAGTTTTTCTACAGTTCAACTTTTAAATTAATAATATAGAAAGCAGCTACAACGTATCTTTCACTTACGCTTTAAAAATGCGTTAATGAACTACAGCTGAACTCTGCAAAATTCAGCCTGAATGAGTTTGTATGATGCAGTAGTGCCTTTGGACAGGAACATATTCCCATGAAACCAACCACCTGATGTGAATTTAATTTCTCAAAAAGGAAATAAACAGAGAGAGTTCATCACATCATCCCTGCACGTATAACTGGGTTATTGAGAAGTAGTGTCATGAATCATGTGTTCAAACGTGTTCACTCTGAACCATGAAATGCCACATTCAGGTACCCTTTGAGCTCTAAAGCGGAATGAAACACAGTGAGAGGTAGCAACGATTCCCTAATGGAGCTGATGAAATTGTTTATCTTTACTGGAGGGTTTGGGGTTAGAAGAACAGTTCTACTCTCTGCTTTACTGGAACAAGTGTCATACGGCCTTACATATAAAACAGTGCCAGGCAGAACACATGGCACTGGTTTAGCATCACTTTTGTTAGCTTTCTATCTACGAGAGCCAGAATATTCTTACTTTCATCGTGTAATATAATCACAAACCAAGGTTTTTCTTCCCTGTACAATATCTGATTTTCGTTTGGGCAAGGGCCGCAAGCCCAGTTACAGGTACTGCACCACCACCTGGAGACAATGATTGGAGTTATTTTTTGCAAGGTAGTGGAACACAATAAAATTATAAAACCCCCTCATCTCTGAAGAGCCTGCATACTTAATAAAAAGATTAAATGTAGCTTCAGCTAATAACCATTTTCTTGAATCTTTAATAAACTTCTGTTCTGACTTCTATGAGAAAAGGTTTCCCTGCCTCAAACTTTGCCTTCACACGTACCTGTATCACATTTCCTTCTGTTCCAGTATCTATTCTCCTCACTAAAGAACCCGCCACGTACTTGCTATTTTGCAGGCTAGGCACTTCTTATAAACTTGACATTTGAAGCTACTTTATTATTTGGCACTACACAGAACTTTGTGGAAAGCCTGAACAGAGACAATTCTGCAGATGTGGAAACCATTTCTTGTTCTGCTGCGGTCAGTGAAGACATTTTTACTTGCATGTATATAATCACATTCCCACTAAACAAGAGAGCGGCAAAAAGCCCTAGTTCTGGAAGCCAGATTTCATCAATGACATCTTTGGAACACTAGCAGGTGGTCCATGATTCAGTATTACGAGAAATCAGCTCTATAAAGCGTTTGCTCATAAAGTGATTGTCAGTCTAAATGCACAGAAAGCTTTACAGAACAGCTGAATAAAGTATGGTAAAATAGTTTGGGAAAATATGTTTGGAAAAGATATTACCGTTTGGGGAAAAGAAGTGTTTTCTATCATTTGTTGTATCTTTGGAAGGAAACAACTGCAAATAAAGAACCAGATCTTAATTCAATATTCATCTGCTCTTACCATTTGATAATGAGAGAGAGAAGAATCAAAACAACGGCAGCATATAGAGCAAACCCCTGTTCAGTAAAAGAAATCCCCAGAGCCCGAGCTGGTTTTGTGAAAGCAGAGATACTTCTCAAGTGAGCTCTTGTGAGCAGGCTGCAGAGAAACCAGAAACCACGCTTTTCTTAGAAATAATCACTAAACCGGAGATACAGAAGGAAGACTCACTTCAGGCAGAGTCCTCGGGAAGAGCAGGGCAGTGTCTCGTTCTTTTACAAAGGGGACACGGTAAATCTCTCCAACTTCTTTAAATGGGAAGGGGGAAGATTTAGATTAGCCATTAGGAAGAAATTCTTCACACTGAGGGTGGTGAGGCACTGGCACAGGCTGCCCAGCGAAGCTGTGGATGCCCCCTCCCTGGAAGCGTTCAAGGCCAGGTTGGATAGGGTCTGGATCAGCCTGGTCTGGTAGGAGGCGTCCCTGCCCATGGCAGGAAGGGTGGAACCGTATGGGCTTTGAGGTCCTTCCCAACCCGAACCATTCCACGACTCTGCTCGAGGCTGGGCGCGGGGGCTCCGGTCTCCGCCGGGCGCGCAGGAGAGACGCGCGCTCCTCCCGGGGCGGGGAGCGCCCGACGCACCCGGCGCTGCTCCGGGTCAACCCCCGAGCTCCGGAGCGGCTGCCCCCCTCCTCTCTGCCCCCCTCCTCCTCGTCCCCCTCCTCCTCCTCCAGTCCTGCGCGTGCCCGAGCGCGGTGTCCCCGGCTGCCCTGATTCACCAGCCTCGCGCAGAGCGGGACGGCGCCACCGGGCAGCCGGGACGCCCCGGCCCCGCTCCCGCCCTGCCCGCGCCCCTTACCTGCCCCGCGCCCTCGGAAAAGTTTCGGGGACGGCCCGAGGCTGCCGCTCCGCACCCCGCGTCCCGCCGAGCCGCCGCTGTGACTAAAATAGGCAGCGGCGGGAGCTGCGGGCGGCGCCAGCGCCGGGGCCGGCACCGAGCGCCCGCAGCACGCAGGCGCCTCCCGCCCGCCCGGGGGATGCGGGGCGCGGGGACACCCCGGCCCGGCCGGGCGCTGGGCGGCGGAGCTGGCGGGAGCTGCCGCACGTCCTGTCCCGCCTTCCCCGCAGCCGGTCCCGCTGCCCCGTCGAAGGGGCGGGCGAGGGTAGGAAGAGGCGGTGCCACTGGGCGCGGGGACCCCGCGGGGACGGCGGCGGTGGCGGCAGCGGATGAGTTCGCGCGCCTGGAAGCCCGGTTTTCAAAGCTTTAAAAGGTTTTCAGAAAAGAGTTTCGAAGAGAAAGGCGTCTCCCTGGGTGCTACTGTCTCGGGCTAAATTGTCTGGAAGCATTAGCTTGGAATTAAAGAAAAATACAGTTTTCTCGTCTTCCACCTACTCACTCCAGCATCGCGTTTCTTCAGAGGGGCGGTACAGGGTTGCCTTCTTTGCATGATTCCCGCACCTATTTATACACAGTCTTCAGGTCTTTCGTTTCAGAACAAGCATAACGCCAAACCAGCGATGTAGTTGGAAGTGTTAATACCGTGATAATACACAACCCCGTCAGTGTACAAGCCACACATTTGTTCTGGTCGTGTCTGTGTTTTTGGAAGAGATAATTTATTGGTGGAGGGAGACAGACTTACAAGTTGTTACTATACAAAAGAATCACAGCATATTAAATGTGCAGCTCCCGTTACTACAGAAGCTGTTTCTCAATAACTGGAGCATGGGCAATAATATCTTTTAAATAGTAAGGGTGGAACATCTTGTGGCCCACCCAGCTCTGGGGTCCCGTGTTGGTGAGTGCCATCGCACAGCAGGGAGTTGCAGGGCGATGCACTGACATGAACCTTCCCAGAAGTAAAAGGAGAGAGCAACCTGTTGGGCTCTAGATAGAGGGATTAGGGCTTTTCTTAACACCTTTGTGAACTTGCTTTCCCAAGGGGGTTCTTTATTTCTTTTAAAGATTTTGATCTCTGTATTTACCAGGGAAGAAGATGCATGAAGCTTTGGAACGATTGACTCTCCTAAAACTTAAGAAAAAAAGAACCAAAGCAGTTCAACCCAAAGCTATCCTAAGTTATTCAGAACTTCATTATATGATTGCAGAATACTTATATTTATTATTTTTGAGAGGAAAAATTATTTTTATAAATCTATTCAAGTATGTACTAAGATTCTTGTGATTAATTAAACATCTAAAAGTATTTACAGTGTCACTCCAAATACCTTCCAGATATTCTTTGCCTATGATATTTTACAACTTATTTTTATTATTATCATTTGAG
This sequence comes from Tapera naevia, assembly GCA_033556795.1. Lineage (NCBI taxonomy): Eukaryota > Metazoa > Chordata > Aves > Cuculiformes > Neomorphidae > Tapera > Tapera naevia. Next base: position 7,449,090 of record JAUMJJ010000014.1, read on the forward strand.
AATTTTCTACACTGACAAACCTGAGACAGTACTAATTTACTGTTTTTTTGTTGTTCTTTGTACTGGGGTGGGGTTGAAGGCATTTAAGCACTTCTTCAGGTTCACCCCCAGTTGCATTAGGCATAAATTTACCCATTATTTTCACTCTTCATTGGGATGATAGCAAAGGGATCAGGAAATACATAATAAAAGAAGAATTGCTAAAGTATTTAATTTGATCTACTGAGATTATATTATTCTAATAAACCAGTATCAGAGCAATTTAAACATTTGTCTCCTAATCATCATAAAGGAAGCAATAAAATCAGTATATTTTGATGTTATTTTTGTAAGACACTTTCTGATTTGTACTTATTTGGAAGCAACAGTTAAGTCATCGTAATTCTCCACAGACATACGAATCAGTAGGGAACACTTCTACTACAATAGTTTTTATTTTAATTCAACATCAACCCTACATAAATTATTCTCTAGCTCTATGAGACTGAGACTACAAATGACCTTCTCAATCTAGCCTTGAAAATTGGGCTTGGATGAGAGATCCAAGGAAGACAATAATAAAATAGCAAAAACACTGCATGCTGAGGAGAGACTAGCACTTGAGTGATCAAACGACTCTTTGATACATGTAAAACAACTTGTAGTACTTATATAAAATGACTATTTTTAAAATGTCAAATAATATAATAAATGTAAACCCAAAGTATAACTGATATTATCCTTTGCAGGAGTGTGATAAATAGAAAGGTCATACTTAAAGATGGGCTTACAAGAGAGCCTATGGCAAGACTCAGAAATCTGGTATCAGACCTAAAAAAAACGCATGAGACTTAGTGACCCTGGGTCAAGGGACAGGCTCAGCTGTGGCAAACGCACTTCACAGAGGGTGAGAAGGCTCCTGGCTAAGGAACTAGCAAGTGACAGCTAGGAAGAGGCAGCAGAAAGTGCAAGATTTGTTCTGGTTGGAGTGGACAGGAACCTGAACACCTGAGTGAGTGTCTTTGAGCTAGTCCCACTGTTCAGCTGTGAAACTGAACAACGTGAGTTTCTGGCTGATTGTAAACAGCTCTCTTCTCATACCTGCCACTAGATTTGTGGGAGCACCTTAGATGCATCTATCTCTGGGCACAATCTATCCTACAAAAAGTCTGAAAGCTCCATAAAATGTGCAGATTGCCTTGCTGTGGGCTTCTCAACAGCCCTGCTTTCCAGATGTCCCTTGTAGTGTTGCTGCAGTCAAAGGCAGAATTACCCGAGTAGGCACCCAGAAGTGCCTCTAGAGTGCTGGCATCCAGCCTTCCTCTGGGTGTGCAGGCAATTTCCCTCAGACAGAGGGCAAAAAAATCTCCTTTCACTGTCTAGAAAACAGCCCCGTGTATTTCCTCTGTAACTGTTTAAGGAGAGACTTAGGTACAGCATCAGATGGTTGCCTTCTCCTTTATCTCTGAAGTAGAGTAATGATGTTTCTTACATCACACGGTACTCTAGGAGAAGTTATCAATAACTGTGTTTAAGGGGGATTTTTTTTATGTTTTCTTAGACTTCTTTAATGTTTAATAAATCTCTACTGCGTTTTTTCTTTCCCTGCAACGTCTTTGGTCAATAAAAATAAGTTATGAAGCAGGGAGATATGGTCGCAGGTGACATGATGAATTATCTATTTAAGAAGCAATGTGCTTTTACTCTATGGATGTATTATTGTACTTCCCAGGTAGTCACAAGAGGGCTCTTGTGTTGAAGCTGTTAGTCATTTTGAAGTGAGAATTAAACTCTTTATGTACTTCGAAAAACTTTTAGGAGACTGACTCTCCTACATAGAACCCTCTTCCCTTTATTTGTGGCTACAAATAAAGTAAGAAGAATCAGGATTGCATTCATGTAGTTAACTAGTTTTTATTACCTTTTACAAGGAAGACATCAACCAACTTGTCTTATAACACAATATTATCCCGCAGTTCAATCTGCAGAACTGAGAAAAATTCAAATTGGAAAGTTTTTTTAAAAATGTCATTCAATTAAAAGCATTCCCTCTCAGGTACAGATAAAATAATTATAATTTAGGCAAAAGGCTTTTTTTTTATGCACCAGCCAAATAAAATGCTAAATAGTAGATTGAAGTTTTTATCTTTTCCCTTTTAAAGCCTTCCAGGTAATTGACTTGGAATTGAGTATCCTCAGCAGCAGTTAAAGCAGAGAGCCTTAGCTGATTCTCCACGCAGGTTTTCATAAGTAAGGGTGTCAGGGATATAATATAGTTCCCTTACCAAGTGACTTCACACCCTGAAGCAGCCTGACCACAGAGGAGGAGACTTCTCCTTCTGCCAGCTGGCTTTTCCCAAATTCAGACACCAGCATCTAGAAGAGGTGGAAGAAGTACTCAAAGTAAGGCTTAGCAGTAAAAAAAAATGCAAGTTCTAGTATGTGGCTGCTGCTGGAGATGTAAATTCACTGACTGAGTGCTTTCATCACTTTAGCTTTGTAGAGGGATCCCCTCTGTGATTTCTGCATATGGCCAGAGTCGGTCTGCTTAGGGCATTTGCCAAAGCCCATTGTTAAGTTCAGTCACTGTGCCTGACCACGGCAGAGCCAAGGACAGGATCAGAGCCGCCTTCTCTGATCTGCAAAGATTTGAGCCCTGCACAAAGTTCAGCTGATGTGAAATGTAGGAAGCAGAGAAGAGTCCAAGATTTCTATGGGCCAAGAAAAGGGCTGCAAACCTCATAGGGATTGAAAGCCCAGTGTTTAGGGAGCTCACTGTGGGAAAGACCTGCATTTTCTCAAGGCTGTTTCCACTTTTCACTAAATACTCTAATGCCAAGTACAGAAACAAATATGGAAACTGGCACTAAAGCTGGACAATGTAGAAAATACACTGCCCCATGACATCTCTGCCTTGCTCAGATACGCTCCATGGATGCTGAGTATGTTCAGGTGTTCAGAAGCTGGCCAATATAGCATGGCAAATGGCTGTATAGCAAAAAAAGAGATAGAGATTTGAATTGTTCTAAATCTCCAGCTGTTTGAGTGGATGCTTTAACCGTAAGACTGTTATGTAAAAAGTGGGATGCCTTCACAGAGGAAGGATGTGGCTGAATCATGGCTTTGTAAGACAAGGTGCTCCACTGCGCTGATGTTCACATCACTGCAGAGCTGTAGTTTAGTCCATCCCTCAAGTAAGGTGTCTGTTAGGAAGTGAAAATATAAAGTTAAAAATATAGAGTGTAAGTCTAAAAGCTTTTCAAAGTGTTATGTAGCTATGGAAGAAGTGAACTGTGAAAATGAAAAGGTTATATTATAGTCAGGCAAATAAAACAGATGCTTTCTATCACAAAGGTTTAAAGATTTTTCAGGCATGGAGATTGTTTCTGATATCAGTATCTGACGCTCTCTCTCTTGCTGAAGTTCTGGGTTGTCATCAACCTCCTGTTAGATGTTGTTAGAAAAAGGAAATAAACCTGTAATTCCCAGACTAAGCTTTCATGTCAAACATCTTTGCAGTTACATAACATATTCAATAGCTTTTAGATTTACACCCTTATTTTTAACTTGCTGCTCATTTTGTTTTCTGACTTTCTTCCAGGTCTCCCTTCTTCTCCTCCCAGAAGCCTTTTGTCTCAGACCTTACCCATCAAGCTATTTTCACAAATATTGTCGTTAAAAATAGATAAAGACCTTTTAAATAAATTATTATCTTTGCTTAGAAAGATACAGGTGGCCAGATACGCTGGCCAACGCAGGAGGTCTCTTTGGCTGGGGGAGCCCATTTTATTGTTAAAACCAAGTTTGGGCTAACTCAAAGTTGCACCAATTTCACCCACATACCATACTATTTAACTCCTGTTTCATCCACTGTAGCGCTCATTCTCGGTGTTAGGAAGATGCACTTAAAAAAAGCATTAGGTTAATTACAGGTGGAAATTATGGGTAACATATATCATGGAGCCCGGGCAGTGAGCAGAACCAAGGTAAGACCTAGCGGCCAGACTTGCCATGAAGGCTTATGGAGTTTAAGAAATACTACTCAAATATCTGGCAAAACCACTCCTCTTCAAACCAAACTTTTTATTTTGAAACATTCAAAGAGAGAAAAATCACGTAGCACACCAAGCCACTGCAATATAGCCTAAGGTCTATCCATGTAGGTACAGAAGAGTGGCATAGCCGTGTGAGGAATTCTGCATTGCTATTTCTCACCTTCTGCGCATATTCTTCACACACTGAAGTGCTCATGGAATATGGAAAAAAAAACCATTGCAAATGCCTTGCACATAGTTGCATTCGTTTAGTTCTAGGCTTATCTGCTGAGGTTGTTATTAGTAACGCTAAATTGTGGGGATGAATTTCACCATGTGTATCATATTTCTGCTTTGAATTGTAGTTAACAATGCAAAATGGATTTCAGCTTTTTATTACAGGATAGTTAGTATATACAGATGTGATCAGTAATATAGGATCCTGGAGTTAACTAACTGTATCCATCACGATCACTGTTCTTGGGTTTTGCTTCAAAAACAAAGCTTTGCAAAGAGAATCAGAAATACCGAGGATGCAGTTATATTTAATTCAAAGGTATAAACGTAGGAAATGGGTTCTTTTGAGTGTTCACTTTATTATGTTGTTAATGAATAATAAAATGTATATTATCAAAATAAATAGCCTTGAAATTGCTTTTTAAGGAATCACTGAGACAATGTGCCTATTGAGTTGTGTCAGTGATTAATTATATTCTTGCCTCCTTCCTGGAATACAAATGCTTTTATTAAAGACAGTACAACACACTCATTCTTGTGGTCATTCATTCAGTTGTGGATTGATAGAGTATTCCTTTCAGCATCTTTAGAATTTATCTAAACAGTCACAAGTGACTGTGACATAAATGAAAGTTCATGTCACCATAAGCAGAATGAGATGGAAGACAGTCTATTCATCCAGTTTGAGCTTATCAGTGCACAGTCATTAAATATGAGGATTATCTGGATCAATGCAGAGCGTACTGTGCCAGCTACAGTCATCATCAGATGGGAGCCTTTTTACAACATTCTGATGCCCAGAGGTGAATTATTCCAGAATATTAAACATTTCATTAGTTCTCAGCTTTGAGCTACAGCTTTAAAACCGGCCAGCCTCACAGAAAAAAAAGTCATTATCCCAATTATATGTGAAGTTCAGTGACTGCCACTAATAAAGGCTCTCAGTGGCCTTTGTATAAGTGTTGTCATTTCTGCAAGTACAAAAAACAGTTTCTTATTTGCATAATGGCATTCACATAATTGTTGAACAATTAGGATTGATTTAATGAACGCAGTTACAGGCAGAGAGAAATGCTTTCACATTGAATTTACTTATTTAAATTCTGAGCTTAGGTATTCCTTTTTGACTTCCACAAAACACACAGAAAATGTTGACAGCCACCTATCCTTGACACCAATGGGCTTCATGTCAGTGAAGATAATTGATGATGCTGGTTCATATACACAGCTACTTAGGTGTCAGTAAGGAGATTATCATAATCTAGTAAGTCAACATGTGCATTTACATGGAAAGAAAGAAGCACTGGAGTGCTTTACTAAATTTAGTACAGTTTAACTTGCATATTGTGAAGTGATCAATTTACAGCAATGGGAAAGGAGGAGGAGGAAAAGTAAACAGGAATGTACTAAACTTGGCTGTTGGATGCTATCCCTTCAGGATGTAGAGTTTAGCCAAAACCAATGGTAGTTAATGGAAAGCCCAAAATACGGTTAATCCATTGTGGAGAACTCTTTTAATAGTCTCTATATTAAAAATATTTGCTTCAAGCGAAGGTTTAGTAAAAAGAAACACTCAGAATTATCTTGTATGTAGGCTGTGGCAAAGAAAATCAGTAACTTACAGAAGAGGAGAGTGAATATATTGGATGACAAAGAAAAGGCAGAGAGCCTGGACTACATCTGACTGCATTAGATAGTGCTCTTTTTCTTCAAAAGTGCAACATTTACATGGGAGAAAAATGACATTTAAAGAAAAAATCAGCCACAAACAATCAAAGAGAACACTATTTCCTTCAGCTGTTAAAATGCCTCTTTCTTGGTTCAAACCTGCCTTTGTTTTCACACGTGCAGCTTATTTAATTTAGTCAGTGGCCCTCTGGGAGGGTCTGCAAATCCATTACAGAAAAGGAGACTCTCCTTGAGTTCAGGGGAGCTTATATGTTGCTCTGGATGAGGAAAGACTTGGGGTAGATCCTACTGTTGAAAATTGTCAGATGGGGCAAAACCCCATGTCCTGGCTGTTGCACTGACTTTGCTACATTCAGCTGTGAGGTCCCATAGCCTCGCTGGGCGAGACCAGGCAGGTGGTTGCCACAGGTGGCAGGCGGATGCAAGCCGGGACAATGATTGAATCCAAGTCCCATGGCATGAGGTGGGAGAAGCTCCTGTGGGCTGCATGACAGGCAAGGAGAAAAAGCAGAAGTAAAGGCTCCTGGGGAGACCATGGCCTCCCTTGCTCCCTCCTTGCAGGCTGCTGTAGTCAGCCTGTCTGGGCCGAGCAGGGTACGGCTGTTGTCCCTGAGCCAATGTGAGGGAGGGCAGAGGTGCTGGCTGCAGTGAGGCTGCCGTCTCCTCCCGGAGCCAGGCCCTGACTTGGCACCAGCTCCATGGGCTGCCTGGGCAGAGCCATCTTTGAGAGAGCTGCTCAGCCACTTTCAGCAAAATCCATCTCTTGCTGTTACTGCCAAGAATCCTCTGGCTAGCCAGGCTCATTAGCCTGAAGCAACAGCTGTGACCACCTTCCTGATGTGTGAATTTTCTCATGCCTTTCTCATTCACTCAGGTACAGATGAAAAAAGTACAAGCAATGGAGTGCTAGTGCACTGTCTGTGGGGTGCAGCAATAGGATGGATGCCTGTTCTTCCAAAATCTTCACCTGGGGCTTTTGTAGCACCAGAGAGCATTTGGCTTCTGAAGCGTCCCCACAGGTTTCTCCCTCCACCTCACCTCCAGATGCTCACTCAGACTCTGCCTGTGCGCAGGATCAACTGGCTGAGTGAAACAGTCAGCAGAGAAGCAATTACTGGGTTAATGAGCTACATTGTGATTATGAAAGCTGATTTCTATGCTGTGGAAATCAGCAGGAGGATGCAAGTGCAACAGAATATGAAAGATTAACAACTAGTTGTGCATCAGGACTTGCGGATTTCTTTTCCGCAAACAGGAACATGATACTGTTCTCACTGAACAGGGTGGATGTGAAGCAGCTTTGCTGCATATGAGCAGCACAAATATGTTACCAAGCCAGCCCAGTGGGAGGGAAAAATAAATGCAATAAGGCAGAGTGGTGTTCAGAATACGTGTACTCATACCAGGCACACATATACAAACTTAGATAAGAAAATGGGTAACAATCAAAATTCAATTTAGATACTTCAGAAACAGCTTATTCTTTCTGGAAAGTGTTATCCACTTCAACATATTCCTTTATCTTGTTCTCCCTTAATAAGGATATTGTCTTTCAATTGAATTAACTCTCCTATTTGCTTAATTACTTTAAAAGAGTACCTCAATTACTCTTTTCATAATCTGCTTTGAGGCATTTTTGCCTCCACTTATATATAGCAATTAAAACTATTTTTTTCTTTTATCTTTTCTGGCATTGTGTTTACAATTTTCAGTGTATGATTTGGCTAAATACGTTCAGCTGAAAGAGTAACTCAGATCTAATTGCAGATACATAGCCTAAAATGTAGAGTCAAAGGGATTGCTCTCAAAAATGAAGCTGTTTGGAAGTATTTACGAAAATGACAAGTGAATTGTGTTCTTGAAGACCAGAGATTTAGGAAGGTCATTCTCCTTGTTAATGTGGATTGCCTGCTGTAATGCCAATAAACTATGTATCACTGCACACATGTAATGAATAAATTATACTAAAAATTGAATTGCTTTTGCATTTATTACGTGCACAGAAAATTATGTCTGGAGTACGAACATGGATGACATTCTCAGATGTACAGTAATAGGCTGCATATGGAAAACAAAAGGGAGTAAATAAAAAATACCTTGTACTATTTTTTTTATTTTTTTTTCTGCTTCTGTAATAGAGTGGAAAGAGTAGATACCTTTCTGAAGTAAATGTGTATGGACATATATGTATCCAAAATCTGTCAAAGCTAATTTTCAAATCACAGCCCTCTGAGCCTCCTAATTTACTGTGCTAGGGTATCTCTATGCAATAGTTGTAAAGTGGACGTGTCTAGTTACTGCGAAACTAACTCAGAGCTGCCTGTACTAGCTCAGTCCTGAAGGCACATAGATGCACTAGAAATTATGATCAGAAGTTTTTGAGAAGTAAGGCAGAACCTAGATGGTAAATATTTTACTTTTGATTGTTATTTGCACTGGGTACAAAGTATTATACAAAAAAAAAAAAAGGAAACATTATTTGCTATACTACCTTCTATGATCTGTGGAGTAAAGGAATAGCAAAGAAGAACAAACAAACAAAACCTAGAGACTGTTATGTCTGCAGAGCTCCAAAATATTTCCCAACGTGATCAGCTCTTACGTTTATGATTAAGAAATGCTGTAGAGCTGGCTGTAATACAGCAAATATCACAAGGTACAGCTTGAACAGTCTGAGAATCTCATCTTACTGCAAATTGTTGGGAAGGAAATTGCTGAGAAACATGCCAAGAACAAACATTAGACTGGGTTTAGAGTGCTACCAGTTATTTTATTAGGATTGTAAATAAGATGTTTGATCATTTTAATTAAGATTTTGAGATCTTGGATAGCTTTCATTATAACTAAAATATGAGCCTTAAAGTCAATAAGTTGTTTAAAAGCTTCACAGATAATTTAGTCTTAGTTTTTATCCTCATATGCAGGCCAAGCAAGTGGTGCTCCCACTGGTGATCTGCAGGAAGGCAGTTCCTCTGGCTGGCTCCATGGCCTGCCGCTGCTGCTGAGGTACCCTTTGAGTTTTATGCCTCTTTTTGTCAGATCAGGTTCAAATGAAGGAGTATTCATAAAATAAAGGGATCATCTACTATGCTTCGTTAGAACCCATCCTGCTATTTTATACTGAGACAATCATTTAAAACCTGATTCATGAATTTTAACATCCCTTCCAGCCTCAGTGGAAGACAAACCAGGAGAACTCTAGACACAATTCCCTAATTTTCTGACTTCTTGACCAATCCTGCTGACTTCTTGACGTACGTGATTTCTTCTGGAAATGAGTGCTGAGTAGCATGTCACATGGAAAATTATTAATTTTATCAGTGCTGGGTTCCTTGCATTGTCATTTCACCAAGGAAGTTTTCCCTGACTGCAGGAACAGTAATCCATTTTGTTAGGGAATAGTTGTTACAGCTTTTATAGATGAACATCACCTCTCAGACCATCAATTCTTTGAAAATGTCAACAGCATTTGAATAGAGAAGACTTGCTGTGCTGTTTGCTTGAATTTCCAAAAGGCTTTCAGCAAGGTTTTTCACCAAAATCTTTTAAGGAAGCAAAGCAACTATGTGGCAAGAGGGAAAGAGCGTGGATGGATAAATAAAATAATTTTGTCAGGGAAAGTTTAGACTTGATGTTAGGAAAAAATTCTTCACTGAAAGGGTGATTGGCCATTGGAATGCGCTGCCCAGGGAGGTGGTGGAGTCGCAGAACGTGGAGGTGTTTAAGGGGAGATTGGATGAGGCACTGAGTGCCATGGTTTAGATGATGGGTTGGTGTTGGTGTTGGGTTATAGGTTGGACTTGATGATCTCAGAGGTCCTTTCCAACCTTGTGATATTTTGATACTGTGATACTGTGATAATTTATTAAAAGAAAGGAGACTGAAGGTGGGAGTAAGTAGTTATTCTTCATGGTGAAGCAAGATTGTAAGAGGAATCTTGCAAGAAAATCTGCAGTGGGATTTGGGCTGTTCCACACAGTCATACATGATGTGGAAAGGGGATGAGAAGTTTCCCGATGATGTGAAGATAACCAGTTTTACAAGTTAGCAAGGATGATTGTGCAGAGTTGAAGAAGCAGCTTGCTAAATTGAGTGGGCAATAAAACAACAGATGAAATTTGATGTAGAAAAATATGAAAGTGAGGGGAAAACAATCTTAATTTCCTATATAAAAAGATGGGCTGATTGCTTCCCTCAACAGCAAAAATTCTGGATTATCGTAGATAGCTCCATGAAAACTATTCATGCTTAGTATCAGTATGCAATCTAAGAGGCAAAGGAAGCTTTAAAAACTGCCATGAAAGAAAGAGGGAAAACTGGATGTCATCACCATGCCACTATCATGGTGACATCACCATGTCCATCATTTGTTCATCCTTTCAATACTGCATGCAGCTCTGTTCTTTCTTTCTCAAAAGAAGGGTAGAAAGGATGAAAATGTTTCAGAAAATGGCAACAAGGATGATGAAACTATGAAACTTTTTGTATGAGGAAGAATAAGAGAGGGAATGAAACAGTCTGAAAAAAAGGGCAATTGAATGAGGAGAGCTTCACAGAAATTTATGAAATCATGAAAGGCTTTGAAAGAGGGGATCTCAGCACATTCCTTCTGGCAGAGGAATGAGGCGCCATCAGTGGAATGTAGTAGGTAGCAGGCTCATCTCACAGCATAGGAGGTTGTTCCCCCCTCAGAATGTCCTTGGGCAGTGAACTCTTGCTAGTAGACATCATGGATGCTCCAAGTTTGCATGAACTCGAAGGGTGCAGGATAAGCTCATGGAAGAGAGCTTTGCTGAGGATTACTGGATGTTGCAAATGTACTTGGTAGTAGGATCATGCATGTTTGCCATGTTCTTATACTCTCCCCTTGGACTGCACCTGCTTGCAGTCACTGCTAGAGACAAGGCACAATCTTAAAGAACTCTTATGTTTTAAAAAGCTTTTTAAAACTTAAAACCAAAAAAAGGACAACTTTTTTATGGCCAAAGATAAGTGGTCCCTGATCTGCAGAAACAGAAACCTACAGTGAAAAGACAAACATGCTATTTTTTTTTCCTTTACATTTGTGCCTGGTGTTGCAGTCTCCCAACCCACCTTCATTTCTTGTCTCTTGCAGCTGAGAGCACTCACAGGGAACCCCTTGTTTGAGTAAACTACTTGTTTGTGACCACCATGGTCTCTGAACACATTTCCACGGCTCTAATGTAGTACACTGCAATGTTATTAATAGCATTATGCTTTTCAGAAAACAAGTGAGTCCTTTGGCCAAAATGACATTAAATGTGAGACTGAATAGGCTTGGGTGTTATCAAAACATCCCTATCATCTTCATCACTTCTACCCAGTTCATCTTACTGCACTGTCTATCCTTTGGAAATGATAAAAAATATCACAATTGTTTTAAAAAATACTGAACATCATTTCAAACTGCATGGGAAACCCGATAACACTATGATTTGGAGTAAAGACATGCTTTTACTTAGTACTGAAAGCAACGTAAGGCTACCCATGAGTTGGTTATGCTAAGTGCTAGGCTGTGTTTAACACCATGCTTTAGCTGCCATTTGTTAGCCCACTACATTTCCTTTGCAAAGAAGCAAAGCTTTGATCTGATCAATTCTGTTGCTGCTGACGATAGGTGAGGGATTTGAGAAAGCATCCCTAGGGTACAGACAGCACTGCTGGGCTGTTTTCCTTCCTCCTGGAAGAGGACAATATAATTCTTTGCATCTGTTGCTGTTTCTCATCTGTTCTTCCTATTCCCCATGCCTGAGACTGTCAGACTTTGTCCTTGGCATAATGGGTTTCAGTGAGTAAGTGATGTCATGAAGAGGGTTATTAGCTTCTAAATTATGAGAAGCGAGAGCAAATGAAGTCTTAAAGCAAAAGATCTTATTTCCCTGAAACAATACTAAAATGAAATTAAATCAGAAAAGGAATTAAAAAATAAGGAATAGAGGTATAGGCAGAATTATTTATAATTAGCTTGTTGTTTTCTTCTGTATAGACCAGATGCTCTTTGCACTATTTGTTAAATAGACCCATAATTCCTCTGTGAAATGATCTCTTAGAAAACAGACAAAAAAGCCTTCTTTTAAATCACTGCCGCATATACCAGCAGAAGAGTGACTATATAGGGCAGCAATTCAAAATATCAAACCAGTGAGGCTCATGACTTTCTGGCACCTTCTGGAACTGGAATTGACTCTGTGGATCCCCACTCTCTGTACAGATACCAGGGAAAGCCACTGGTGAAGCCCTGCACGCTGCCTGGGAAGCTGCCAGAGCTGTCTGGGAAGTGCTGACAGAAATGACACCTGAGACCTAGGCGGATCTAGGGCACCAAACAGGATCTGACTGTGCCGGAGTTACCTTGCAAATGAGGCTGTGGCAAGCACCAGAGCTTGCTCCTTCTCACAACAGGAGCATTTGCCTCACAGCCAAGTGAGGAGGTAGCATTGATTGTTTTCTTACCCACTGGTTCTTGTTCATCTGCCCATATGACATATGGATGGACAGGAATTCAATCCTTCCTTCAATCATGGACTTTGGGCTAGCCTTATAGGAGGGAGAGATTAGTTGGGGCTGTTTAGTCTGGAGAAGAGGAGGCTCAGGGGAGACCTCATTGCTCTCTACAACTACCTAAAAGGAGGTTGTAGTCGGGCAGGGGTTGGTCTCTTCTCTCAGGTGACCAGTGGCAGAACCAGAGGGCATGGACTTAAGCTTCATCAGGGAAAGTTTAGACTTGATATGAGGAAAAAATTCTTCACTGAAAGGGTGATTGGCCATTGGAATGGGCTGCCCAGGGAGGTGGTGGAGTCACCGACCCTGGAGGTGTTTAAAGGGAGACTGGATGAGGCACTGAGTGCCATGGTTTAGATGATGGTTGGTGTTAGTGTTGGTGTTAGTGTTAGGTTATAGGTTGGACTTGATGATCTCAGAGGTCCTTTCCAACCTTGTGATACTGGGAGATGTTGTCCACCGTTTCTCCACTTAAAGGCAGGGCTGTTATTTATTAGACTGGTGAGCGAGTGACGATCACTTTTTAGTCTATTATTTACTCTGGCGTCAGTTAGTGGATCAGGAACACTACTTCAGCCCTTCTCAGGGACTACCTGGAAGGAAGTCACTACTGCCTTTACCCACATTACACCTGGGATGAGGGTAATGTCTGTGTGTGTGCGGGGGTGTGTGTGTGTTCCAGATGGGTTTTACATGCAAGGTATTGAGTGTCTGGCTTGTAGGACCCAACTAAGTTTATGGACTGGATATTTTATTGCTAAACTCCGTCAGAATATGACACTTAAGTCTACATGCTTATATGATAGAACTGGAAATCATCCAAGTAAAAATTTCCAGAGTCTATGTTGAAGCATTGGACTTAGGGTTCTGCAGAGATAAGGCAGAGATAGCCTGGTGCCCAAATCTTTTTTGTGCCTCTCTCTGTTTGGGACATATCAAAGCAGGTGCAGAGTGAGTGTAGGGGAGGGCTTAGGATGAGATTTCCACTTCTTCTGAACCAGCGGGAAGTATTTTCCTTACTGAACATAAGCTGAAAACATGAGCTCAAAAAAACAAGCCAGTATCACTGGGAGCCAGTACACAACAACTTCACTTGTCAGTTCTGCAGCGCATTCATAAATTATTTCTACTGAAAAATGAACCTGTGACATAAACTCCAACAGCAAAGAGTCAGTGCCTGAATGAATGAATGAACTAAGATGCCAGCCTTTGAAGTAACTTCAAAACCACCCAGAAATCCATACTCACATAAATAGCCAAAAACTTTGCATTGCAAAACTTTAGTTGCTGAGACCTCACCCTTGAAAAAGTTAACTTGGTACCTAAATTTCATTTGTTGTCATCTCAGGACAAAAACCAATTGCAAATAATAAAATGCTACCTGATAAAGACTATATTTATATTTGTAGTTGCTGCACAGTTTCAATTTTTGAAACCAAAGGAGTGAGTAGAGTATAAATTCTCTATTTGTGGCATCCGCATAGTATTAAAACATATTTAAACACTTGGAATGTAAGGTTATGAGTAATCTCCTCAGAAAAGGGATATTGGATGGCAGAGGTGTGACTGGGCATCCACTTTCAAACCTTGCTCTGGCAAAGGAGGTAAAAATAAATAAGCTTTTATTGGAGTGACTAGTACTCAGGCAACTCAAGGCTTTCTAGCAGCAGCCTTTCAGCCTTACTGTCCATTTTGTGTGTGTACATGTAGTACTCTTACATAAACTGAGGTCAAGTTCTTACTGTGGTCAGTGGAGACCTAAAGACTACATCTGCTTGCCCAAATGTGAGCACCTGTGGCCATTTGAGACACCCCGGAGTACGCTGGCCAGCCCCAGATGCCTCTCCAACAGGCTCTGGGTCTCTCACAGAGCCTGGGTGCTATCTGCCAGCCCTGTGTGGACCCTGAGACAGCCTCAGGCACCTAAGATGGCTTACATGTAGGCATTTAAATTTATGTGTCTTAATCTAGAGCTGTCTCCTTGCCAGGGGCAGGTTTCAGGTGTCCAGATGTAAGAAGGTTGTGCAAGAAGGTTGTGCTGTTTGAGATGTTCGAGGGTATCTGAGACACCTGTGCAGGGCTGGCACATACCTTCCAATGCCTGCAAAACCTGCACCCTTTGGGGGGCATCTGAAAGCCGAGGAGATGCTCAGGAGCGTCTCAAATGCCACTAGACATCCACGTGTGGGCAACTGAACTGACTCCCTAATGACACACCACTGAACTGGTATTTCTTAGCAATCACAGATGAGCTCATGTGACACAAGACTATGAGAGACATAACAGGTTACTTTTCTGAAGGTCTTTTAAAAATGTATCTTTATTTTTCTTTTATGGCACAGAGCTATAAAGCACATACATTTCCTAGCTGACTTACATTTAAACAGGAGTCCCTAGCAGACTTCATGCAGTCTCCATTCTCTGTTTTATTTATCCGCAATTCTATCTTTTCTTATTCCCACTTTCACCCTTCTATTTATGAAATAAACAGTGCTGAGAAAACTCTGGAGAAGTATAAATCATTGTAGCTTGCTTGAATCTGATGAAGTAAGGAGAATTTATATTAGGGAAGGATTTCTTCTTTTCATCTTTAGCTGTCATGGATTCCTCCAGTTCTCTTTGCTGTAATATCCCAGAGGTGCAAACCTGTATGCTGAAACAATATTGTGTAGTTAAGGTTAGAATCACCTGTTTATAACTTGTTTATAAGCATAGACTCCTTATAAACCATTTGTTAGGTTTAAAGATTTTGACCAAAAATATCAGATTTTCTTTGTAAAATTTTCATTTATTCGGATGTGACATGAAACTCATTGCGTGTCTTCCACAGAATGTACTCCCACATTATATGAAAGAAAGACTTAGAGAGCAGTAATGGATGTGATGTCTAAGAATAAAGGCACTGATGTGGAAAAATATTCTTTGTGTAACAGAGGTATCACAGCCTTGAAGATATTATTTTTTTGGGTACATAAAATACAAGATTTTTTCCCTTTCAGTATAATGGAATCTTGTCAGGAATTATTAAGGACAATTTTTCTTTTTCAGGTTATAGCACATTGCTAAAGAAATGGAATTTTTTTCTTATGACAGAGACAATAGCTAATACTTCACTGTGCATGAAAATAACCCTAAGATTGGTCAAATCTGCAAAAGACATTGTTAACAGAGCTGACAACAGCAGTTAATCTTAACATTCTTTTTTTTTTGCTGCTGGCAAACTCAAAGATATTTTCCATTTCCCTCTGAAGATGTGTCCATGAGATTCATTGTAGCACTATGGTAAGGGGGCAAGAATGAACTAAAAATGGGATGGTATAGCCTGAATTGTCTGAAAGGTTTAAGAGAAATCTTCCAGTAGGTTCGTAACTTTGTCTTGAGTCTTTTTTAAACTGAGCTTGGTTCACAGCAGGCTTCCAGTAATATTACTGGGAAATGCAGTGTGACAGTAACAGTGTCCCACTGCCTGTTTTACTGCTGGAGTTATTGCTGCCTTTCCCCGCATGTCTGTGGTACCCACAGCATCACTGCAGTTTCGGATAGGAAAGGTGGCCCCCTCCTTGATGAGGTCAGGTGGCCACTGGCGGAAAGTGCCACTGGTGAGAGGTCACGTACCCAGGCCCTGGACGCAATGCCTAAGAATAGCAAGGCTCGGCTGTTGCAGTGGGACTGCAAAGCCCTGGGAGTCTGGTGGCTCCTGTGTGGCTGCCACTGCTTAGCTATGAGTCAGGATGTGTTTTCTGAAAAATTAAAATAATGGAGGCCGAAACCCATGATTTCTCACTACCTTTCAGACTCCTTGAAGATACGAAGATGATTAGGGCTACAAAGATGATAGAGGGCTGGAGCACCTCTGCTATGAGGACAGGCCGAGAGAGTTGGGGTTGTTCAGTCTGGAGAAGAGAAGACTCCAAGGAGATCTCATAGCAGGCTTCCAGTACCTGAGGGGCTACAGGATAGCTGAGGAGGGACTTTTTAAAAGGGCAGGTAGTGATAGGATGAAAGGGAATGGCTTTAAACTGGAACGGGGAAGATTTAGGCTAGACATTAGGAAGAAATTCTTCACGATGAGGGTGGTGAGGCACTGGCACAGGTTGCCCAGGGAAGCTGTGGATGCATCTTCCTTGGAAGTGTTCAAGGCCAGGTTGGATGGGGCCTTGAGCAGCCTGGTCTGGTGGGAAGTGTCCCTGCCCATGACAGGGGGGCTGGTAGTGGATGATCTTTAAGGTCTTTTCTAACACAAACCATTCTATGATTCTATGATTCTATGGTTCTATGACTGATGTTTTACCTGCTGCCTCTGTCTGAGATAGTAAGGGAAAGAGCAAAAGGGGGAAAAGAAGAACCTGCTGCTCACATGATACATGTTCATTGCACAAAATACGTAGAGAGGAATCAAAGACAGTTTTCATCCACTGAGCAGGAGCATTTGAAAAGGAGGCTTACAACAGGGAAGAAACTTACAGCCAAATATGAATTTAATAAGACTAATATTTAACAGCTGCAAATTCAACAGAGGACATATGGAGAAGCCTCTTGATCCAGAAGACTGTTGGTGCAGTAAAAATAATAAGCAAGAAGTCACTCATTATGAATGGAGGTGGAGAAGTATTCCCCCCATGTGCTACTCTGAATACTGGCAAGAGTTGTGTGGGTGACACTGATTAATGACGTTTGCATTATCTCCTGGTGAGAGCTTATACTTTTTAGCAGTAATCTAGCAGAAAAAAACAGAGGATCAGAAGCAGAACTGATTCCTGGAGAAAGCTTTACACAAGTAAAGGTGGAAAAATACCTAAAAGTCTCTCATAAATTTACAAAGGCTTTAGAAAAAAACTTGGAAGTCTTATGATAATGTAGAATTGTTCCATGCAGAAAGGACTGTGAAGAGCAACAATAGGAGAAAACAGGACCCTGTATTTTAGGACCACACAGTGATGTTTTTATGACAAATTCAGTGAATTGTTGGAAAAGAGACTCACAAAATGTTGGCAAAGTTAAGTAATTTCGTTTTTAAATTGTTTCTCTTTTGGGATAGATGAACTTAATCTCTTTTTTTTTTTTTTTTTTTCCTGGACAAATGACACATTTTCTTCAATTAAAAATGAATTTTGGGACGTGCGTTTCAGTAAGGGGGGTGGAGGGGAAGACATTGAACCCATTATTTCTGAGTTTGGCCAGAAAAGTGAAACCCATGTTTTGCACAAGTAGCAGAGACGGAAAATGAGAATTAAAAGGCAGAAACCAAGAGTGCACTGGCATCGATGTTAGCATCTATAGCACAGTCATGTAAGTTAGAAGAGAGAAGGAAAAAGAATGAAAGGCAATCAAGTTAGTTAAATGTCAATTGTCAAATGAGTGCATAATTAAGTGCGAGTAGAGCAAAAGATGTGTAGGTGTTTAAAGGTATATCCAGTAGTAAGAGCTGCCATCAAAAGCTTGGTTCTGTGTTGTTCAGAAAGGAAAGAGTTCGAGAAACTCCTTCATAGACTCTTGCACGAAAGCAAATGGCAAGGTGCCAGTAATGCTTAGGTATTTACATAACCCTTTGCATAAAACCATCCCTGAGCATTGTAACTTTTTCTCTCTTTCAAAACATTGTGCTTCTTAACCTTCCCATGGGCCAACAAAGCCACTTCAGATCATCACAGAGGATCAAGAAACACAAGGATTGAGCATATAAATACAAGCCCTTTGGCTGAAAAATCTCATTAGTTGTGGGGTGTCATATTTAAAGAAAATTTGAGCTTACTGCTTATAATCTTACTCCTTTTCAAATGCTAAACGATTTCAATCATTTTCTGCTATGGCTCTTTTATCTGGCAGGGATTTTAAGAATGAAGAAAAAATGTTTCCTTTTTACAACCTCTTCCTCACTTTTCTCCCACCATTTGTCTATTCTGAATAATCCTCAGCATGCATCATGGAGAATTGAGAATGCTCATGGCTTTTTTTCATTGTATATCAACAGTAGGCTGTACATAACACTGATCAGCTCCAGTTCAGAGGAGGTTGTCCGCACTTTTGTGGTAAGAGTTACCTCCATTGACCTCTGCACTGTCACCTTCCCTCTATGCTTTCCTCTACAAATTCTGCAGACTTTTTTCTCTAACTTTCTGCTTTCAGAGATGACTGCATGAGTTTTTTTAGCATGTAATATGCCTTTTCTTTTTTTCAGATTCTGCAAAGCACTCAACCCCAATGACATCTTCTGGTGGGCAGTGCTGCAGAGTAATAGTGCATTGTGTGAAACTGTTCTCCTTCACTGTTCGCAAAATCTATGCCTTTTTATTTTCTTCTAATGTCTTCTTGTTTCTAGAGAAAATGCAGATTTCAGTATCCAATTTACCATCTCTGCAGTGTTTACTGTCAATACATCTTTTATGCCCTCCTGTTTCATTTTTCTCTTAATGAAAAATTTCTAATTTTTCAGTCTCTCCTAACAGGCATCTGGCTCACTGGATTTCATATGTACTTTCCTACTTCTGCTCCATTTTTTCAATGGTCTGTAAAAAAACCCCAAACTTACATAAAGTTCTTTAGCTGGCAATTTCAAGGAACAAGATGGAGATGCACAAGAGGTGGCAGCAGTCTGTAGGGACAAATTGCCCTAGTGAAATAACAAAGGAATGGAAAAAACAACAGAAGCTGAACCAGAGCTATTTCCAGCTAGAGGAGCTAGTTGAAGAGACCAGGGGGATGTTCAGAGCAGCAGTATGTCTGGAGTATTGAGCGGTGCTGTCTCTCTGTTAACCAGGGTCATCCAGTTCTCACAGAAGGACCTGGAAAGAAGTTTCATCAGAGCCACAACATATATTCAAAAAGTGTTTCTTTAAAAGACGACAGCTGGAGTTAGCAGCAGATGGTGAAAGTGCAGTGAAAGTAGAGATTAAAACAAGAGGGCAGAACAGGAATTGTAACACCAGTACCAAACATTCACGACGGGTGAAATTCAGTTTTCTGTGGAAAATAAGCATGCTGATTCAAGTCCCCATTGCATCCCAGAAATAATATTTGAGTGAAGCATAGTCCTTTGGAGGGCCACGTATGTGGGAACCATATGTCACCCAAGGAGAACAGCTCGTCTTCGGAAACTGGCTCAAGGGTCTGAATTTCTGGTAAGTGATCTGGAACAAAGTAGAGAAAATTAAGTAAAGCCCCGAGAAAAGGTCTGTGTGTGTGTGTCAGCCTGCAGCTTGTTTGCTTTCGCTGTGAGCTTTGTAGTGATTCCTGTAGAGCTGAAGCTCTAGGTAGTTCAAGGAGTAGACAAGGTTAAACCAGCAAGGACAAAGAATGAAAAATGAGCAAGAGTAGTCTGATTAGGAAAGATAAGAGCACCTTGTGGAGCTCAAAGCGAGTAAAGAAAACAAGATATTCTTGTAACAAGTAATACACTGCAGAGAGAATGGATGGGAGAATGAGAAGAATGCTGCTGCTGTAAGATACAGATTCAGACTTAATAGGAGGATTTATGTCAGCGAGGCTTATGTCAGTGTTTAAGTCTGAAACTGTGGTTCAGAAATCTCTGTCAATTCCTTGTTTCACTCCAGAAACGTTTCTCATGTGGGACAGAAAGTTCCCTTGGTAGCTAGGGGTCTCTTGCGTCCAAGACCTGACCTGAGCTGGGCTTCTCCTTTGTGTTGAATGATAGGCTTTGCTTATTCAATGGCAGGGCCAAGCTCCTGCATGTGTTTTCTCCTGCTGGCTTAATTCTTTACAGCACAACAGAACAGATCAAATGAACAAGCAGGAAGTAGAATTTTGTAGAATTTAGTAGAATTAAGTCCTGGAGAGGTTGGGGTGCCCAAGCTCCCTTGCCTTGGCTGCCATTGCCGGTTTGAGGAGTCTCCTTGCTCGCTGCATTCCCCCTTCAGTTATCTATAGGTCTGTGTGGGTCTAAGGTTGGCAAGCCAAGGAGACCAGCTCCATGTTTTGGTTGTAAAGAGGAAGACTTCTGGGAAGCTGGCTTCTAGGCAAAATTGATGTTTTCAACAAAATTTATGCCAGAGATAAGGATGACTGGCTCTCCCAAATGGCTTGCACAGTCTTGTAGAGCTTGAATGTAAGAGTGATTATCTTCCCTAGACATCTGTTATCGTCCTGAATAGTGGAGAAAAACCACAAAGGAGGTGAATATGCTAATAAACTTGGGGGAAAAAAAAGCAACTTTGAGTGTAGGAGAGATTTATACTTAAAGGAACAGAAAGGTTCCTCCTGTAATTTGACAGAATTCAGGCCCTCTGTTGAGGCAGGGCAGGTGATCCTAGACACCTCATGCTCCCCATATATTTCCTGAGTTCCTACATAAGCCCATTTTCCTCCACAGCCAAGACCCACATTAAGTGTTGGCATTGCTCTGGCATGTGTACAGACAGCACAGTCCTTCCCCAAGCTGGTGCATTAGTCTGGATGATGACAGAGTTAATAAATATACCAGCAGCAGCTGCTGTCCTTCCAGCCTTAGCAGACAGGGCTGCAGCGCTGGCAGCCCCTCACTGAGGAGTCCTTCTTGGGCTCTTTGTTGCAGAGACAGGCACGAGCCTCCCATTGCTTCCACCTTGCACAGTGTTCTAGCCTGTTCAGAGGTGTGCTGGCATGGTGTCACCAGGCTGCCTTCTGCTTGGGGGCATACATCGTGTTTGTGAGGGGCTATGTGCCTCTGGTCCTATGAGACCCTCTGAATTTTACCATGGCAGACGGGCAAAAAATATTAACACCAGACTTCTGCCTCGGGGCTGGTGTCAGCTGGAAGAATATTGTGTTGAGGCACAGAAGTAGAGGAAGGAAAGAAATGATTTTTCTTTTTGTCCAGAATGATTTATCAGCAGCTGTTTGAGTCTGACCAGACATCTGCAATGCTGAGGGATTTATTTATTCAAAGATGTACAAAACTTTTCACAATGGGTCATAGCCACTAAATCAGGCCCAAGTCAGGAGCTACACAGCACAACCTTTAGCTGCCTGTGTGGGCAAACTCAGCTACGTGTATGTATAGCCTGAGCAGAACCTCCCTCCTTCCCCTTTACTCAAAGAAGCAGTTACCTCTGTTCTGAGATAAATGAAGGATTTCAGGGGCCCAGAAGGAAAAAAAAAAGGAAGAGTGACCCAGCTTTGTAATTTAGTATTTATTGGGAATGATTCCTGGAATTTGCCTTAGCCCATATTGATGTTTAATATTTACATCATGGGATAAAACAGCAAAACAATTTTGGGTGCTGGCACCAGAACACAGAACATCTCTATGGAGGGTAAACTGATGTCGTGCACTGGCTGGAGTGTGACTCCTGCGTTTATCATTGCAGCTTGGCATTGCCCAACCAGGGAAGGCTCACAGGGTCACTCAACCCCACCATCTCCTGTCCCTGGGAGGGTCCCAGCCATGAGGCTGCTGCTGTGTTTGAAAAGGAAAGGAGGGGCACTCTGTGATATATAGGGAGCTCTGTCCTGGCAGATTGTACTAGAGAGGGCAAACTCTCCTGACCAAAATCTGCCCTCTGTTTCAACTCCGCTGCCCTCAGCCATCAGGTGGAGGTCACCTTGTGGCACTCTGGCCTGTAGGTAATCTAATAAAGCCTATCTGCATCAAGGTGTGCAGAGCAGGGTGAAGTGGCTGAGTTGTTATATGTCTCAATCTCTCACATCCCTCCTCAAGCCACTGGTATGTCATCCTCAGCTCCCAAAATAGCAGGCAAAGAGAGAACTTTCATGGTCTGGTGGCTACAGCCAAGCACTGACCTGATGGCTGGGGTAGGAGCTTGGGATGAGCTATAGTCAAAAATCCTCACAACCAGTCTCTGACAGCTGGGTAGAACAGCTTTTCTTTCAGCTCCATCAGCAGGAGCTTCATAGACCTGTGCATCTGAAAAAGTTACACAGTTCTTATCCTGTCATCCACTGAGAGACATGACTGGTGATTTCTCCCCGTGCTTCTGACACATCTTGCTACAATGGGTGTCTTGTCCTCCATAGCCACTCTGAAGAGGCCACAACACTCTACAGTCAAGGCTCTGATGGATATTCTCTTGCAACTAATTAGGTCAGTAAAGCAGAAGTCAGTGTACGCTGGTGTCAAGCCCCAGTTAATTGAAAGCATGTTTTCCAGAACGCCTCTCCAGGTGATATCTACCACCAGGGTAATTCTTTCTTTGATCCACAGCTGCTGTCCCCAGTTAGCAGAACAGGCTGCCTAATTCTCACCAAAGGGAACAAGCATCAAAAATAACAAAAGCTGTCCAAAACTTCTAATGAAATGGTCTCAATAAGGTTTCTGATTCATTTGCTGGAAGCAATTCTGTAACTTTGATACCCTTCCCCCTCAATCGACTTCCTCTGGCAAGCACAAAGGCCTTGGAAAGCTCCACCAGGCAGGAAGAATGGGCAGCAAGCCTGAAGCAGCAAACTGTTTAATGACTGGGTTGTTGTGTGAGTGACTGTCATCTGTGAGAGGAGGATGTTTTCCAGTTTGTCCTTGGCAGCCAGAGATCTGCAAGCTAGTGGTAGAGGATAACCACACTATGAATACATTGACTTTCAAGAACTTTTGCTGTAGGCATGTTGAGTGATCAGTGATCTTGCAAAGAGCAGATTTGGATCTGTACTTTGTTGAAGTTCAAGGAAGTTTGAGCATGTCTAATCAGTAAAATAGTCCCTTTAATTTCAAAATACAGCTGGAGATTTTTTTTATGTACAGTCAACAACAATAGAAGTTTCCCAAGCTCAGCAAGTTTTGGGCAGTGATCATGAGTGTTAATTCACTTTTTTACTATAATGCAAAACCTTCACAGTACTTGTGTCTACCTAGTGAAATGCAAGATGAAAGGTAAACCATAAAAGTGTCGAAGCTTGGGTCCCTATGAAAGGTCTGAGGTCTACAGTTTTATGCCAGATCTGTACTGATAATGAAAATACCCTTTTCATACTGAGAATCTTTAAACCAAAACTGAAAGGCAATTTCAGCAACAGGATGTTGAATATTGATTTTAAATATACAAAGTGGGAAGTGCCTAACAGCTTGGCTGAGCTACTGAAATAGGCACCTGCACATACCGACACTTCAAAGTTTGTTCTACTATAGCAGAGCTTTCTCCGCAATATAACACTACCAGAAAACATCATATTCTGTTGAGAAACGTCACTGTCTCATTTGAAATAATCAGAAGACACCAAGTATTGTTTATCTGCTCCTGTTACAGCTCTGAAGGATTCTGAATAGTGAAATGCCCAAACCTATATTCATATTTTCCCCCAGGAAGGAAACAACAGTTCATGTTACAGCACTGTTGTCACTTGCTGTCAAAATGACATGCTACTGTTGCACACCAGCAAGCAGCCTGAAAGCATAAAGCACCACAGAAAGCAGTTTTTCACAGAAAGCATTCTCATCTGACCTTCTAAAAAACTGCATTAATCAATGTATAACCAATGAGTAAATTCCTCTGTTATTTAGAACAGTCACTGCTAGTTGGCAAAGCAAACAATTTTTTTCGGTGTTGCTCTTGTCTTTTGACACATAGGAGAAGAGAATATATTTGATGGCATTGAAATGCAATATATCTTAATGTTCATCTGTTCCTTTATGGAGGAAACGTCAGAGTTTAAGTACAACTCTTCGCAGGGAAAGAAAAGCAGCATGAAAATGATGGTGCTAAGAACTAAATGGAATTACCACCTATGAGTCCAGGTGCCCCGCTGAATTAAGGTATTTCATGCAGCTCCACCAACAGCTGTCTTTAGCTTGACTGTGTGCAATCCTATATTTCAAATACAATCTTGTTTTTTATACCCAGGATATTCCGCCCCCACCTTCCCCTGGCTTTGTCTGTGGGCATGCTGCAAAACAGGATGCTTATATTGGAACCCATACAGTGAATGTTCATTCAGTCTCCTGAAGTACTGAAAGGGCCAAATCAATATGAACACTACAAAATCAAGCCCTTTCTATTGCTTTTCTTCTGATTATTTCCCCTATATTCTGACAGTGATGCCAAGATGAAAATCATAGATAATATTTGGGCCTAATACTTCCCTGTTTAGGTTACAGACAAATCTGTAATTTAATGCTTCAGTTAGAACTATCAACCAGTTACCTACCTGGCACTCAAGTTAGCTACAGTAGCATGCATGTCCCCACTTTAAGGGTTTCAAGAATAATGCCTCCTTCCTTTTTGCACACAGAAGGCGCGAGAAGCACTGAAACAAGTGCCCATGCACAAACTGTAGTTTTCTGAACAGCACGTGGCAGGATAGAAACATGACATTTGCAAAGACATCATCCATCCATCGACTCCAGCTCTTGTGGTACATCTGCTGCTGAAGCTAGAAATGTTTTAGGAAAATCACCACAAATTCACTCTTGCCATTTAGACCTTGAGCATTAAAATTACCCTGCTGCAGGTAAGGGCATGAGTATAAAGTTTGTTTCTTGCCTCTGTTACTCCTGCTAGCAAGGTAGAGGGATGTCTACAGAATAGACGTTCTCTCTGACATGTTATTGCTCAGCTTTGGTTTTAAATATTGAATTTTCAGTTAATCTTCTTATGGAAGGTAAGAGAAATGGCCAAATCATGGTCCTCCTAGTGCAGAATTTCAGTTCGTTTCTGCAGATGCCTGTAGCTAGTCCAGCTTCCACTGAGAGACTTCATCACTGGGACTTCTCTGCCATGAATAAATTGAAGACATGAAATTATTCAGAAATGGCTATGTTATCTTGAGGACACTCTTTGGTTATCTTCAGAGACGTGAGAACTGGAAGGCTACTCCACCTCCCCTTCCTGCAAGGGTAAGGAAAAAAAAAAGCCAGAGAGATGCTTTTTCTTTTTCCTGGCATGCAGTAATAGTAAGGCAGAAGTAATTAAAGGACATACAGAGAAATGAATAAAGTTGCCAAACCTGGCTGTTTAAACAGCATGGACTATCCAAATCCTTGATGGCCTGCACAAGGAGGCAATTGCACAAAACCTGTCTACTAAAGTTTTTCAATGCAGAAGAGTGTGGCAGGAAACTGTGTGGTTGTTTATTAGCTTGGCTTCCAAGTCCCTCCCTCAGCCCTCCCTCTTAAATCCTACTTGGCTTGGAAAATCCTTTCACAGGAGACACTGTCAGGAAGACTATAAGCAAATCCTTATGCAACCCTGAGGGGCTACCTCAGGCTAAAAATAAATAAGTGACCTGACAACATAGATGTTTGAAAGCTGTTGCCTGCCGTATCGAATCCAAAAGTACTGCTGCTCATGTTTCTGCTTTCCTACAGACGGATGGCAAAGTAGGGTCAAGTCAAGAAAATCCTGGTGAAGCAGGAGAAGTCCTAGGTGCCAGGAACAGGCACCTCCAAACTGTCTTGAGCATCCTTTATCCTTTCATATCCACAGGCCAGCTTCCCTTCTTCCACCTAGATCATGATGGGTACATTGCTGGGGAGGGTGCAGCACCTCTCTGAAGTCAGGGTTTTGGTTTGTTTTTGTTGTCTTTTTTTCCCCTTCTACCAGAACATACATTAAATCTGAAGGAATTCAAATATCTCTTTCCGTGAAGAATATGAAGGCTCTCAGCTTTTAAAAATACTCCTGACCTTTTTTTCACATAAATCAACTCTGTTGCAAATGTTTTCTCATGGGAGTAAAGAAAACTGAGGTACCTTTACACTACTTGTGAAGGGTATCAGAAGGAGCAATATGTAAAAAGTTCTTTTATTTCCACTTAAAACCAGATTTTGCTTATGTAGGATAAGCCTCTTACAGGACTTTAAAGATTTTTCTTGATTTGATCTTGGCAGAAAACTTTGATATCAGTTTTTCTAAGAAACATGATTTTGAAAATACAGATAGTTGTGAAGAGGATACCTTTCCCAGCTGTTGAATTTTGTGTCATGTACTGGAAATAAAAGGCACAAAATACAGAGCCTCTTCATAAAATAGCATTTCCACTGAAAAGAAGTTAACCTTGAAAACAGACTAACAGAGATTTCATTAGGTTTTATACAGCAGGAATGGTTTGGCTCCAAGTCTAATTTAATCCAGACCCTGAAGGTTTAAATCCCACTATATTACAAGAGCATTGCTTGCTCAGAGTTAATTACAGATTCCAGTTGGAGCATGACCCTTCCTGCATCAAAAGGAGTAACTCAGCTAATAGGACAGCTCTGCAACATCACTTTATTGGCACCTGAATCCTGGACTTGGCATAGCTGATGAAGATCAACTAAAATGTCAACATTGAGACCTTATTACAATGTCTTCCCAATAGAGATCCCAGAGTTCTAACAGAGACACTCTTGAACGCTTCTTATTTTGTGAGCAGTGTCTCCAGCAAGCCCACTCCACCTTCAATACTATTGATTGCCACTCAGAGAGAAATATTTGTTTCCAAAATCATCTGCCCCGATACTGAGCCATTCAGGGAACTCAGTCTCAGCAGAAAACTTCAGTAGAAAAATGATTTTTAACCTGTGTCAGAAGTTTTGTGTTTGAGCAGCTGGAGAACAAGGACAAGTATTTTTAGGAACAAAGACCTGAAGAGATGATTGAGGTGGCTGCGCTCACTTTGCAATTCAATGCACCAACACAATTCAGCTCTATTTGACAAACACCTGAGGACTGCGTTTTCCACACGCCCTACGCAGCAAAGCTGTCTTCTCGGAGGTGAAGATCTCCTCTCATGATGATTCTGTACCATTCAGTAACAGGCCAGATGCAGCAAGTGGGAGGTGTTACAAGTGGAGATGGCACTGCTTTATGTACTGTGCTTCTGCTGTACAAGGAAGCTAATGAAAATTCCCAGATGATTATGGAAAGCTG
Organism: Tapera naevia; assembly: GCA_033556795.1. Taxonomy (NCBI): domain Eukaryota; kingdom Metazoa; phylum Chordata; class Aves; order Cuculiformes; family Neomorphidae; genus Tapera; species Tapera naevia. The sequence continues at coordinate 7,476,343 of JAUMJJ010000014.1, forward strand.
TTCACATACCTCTAGGAAAAAGGAGGTGCTGAACCTAAACTCTGTTTTCACAGCCTGGAGGGAAAAAACAAAACAAACTCTCCCTCAGCTCCCTATTCTGACTGCTCAATTCCATGCTGTGATCTATTTGGTAGAACTGTAATGCCCACAGATCACAAACAAACACTGAATCACACGCAAGTTTTAGGTGTGGTATTTCACAGGAAAGTAGAAATCCTTTTATTTTTCCTCTCCTAAAATCAAATCATGCATAATAAGGCTTGTGATGGATGATCCAGCTTGAATTGCAGAAGAAATCAACAGAAACCCTAGAGCATGAGAGAAACACAGAGTGAATCTGGTGCAATTTTATTTTTCATTTTGCTGCTGTTTACAGCTGCCTACTCTGCTTTTAAACACCACTCCCTCATCTTCCTGGGCTGAGACACTTTTTCCTTACAGATTAAACTCCTGAGCCCATAGTTAAAATACAGGCCTTAAGGTCTAAGTATGAATTTAATGATGATCATGATTCTGGAAGAATATATCAGCTCACCCAAAACTGAGAAGCAGCAAAACCATGAATAATAATTGGTGGAATACTTTTTTGCTACGTAAAATCCTAATTGCTGCACTGAATCAGAGTTTACACAGTTAGCAGGCAATACTCATGTTTACTTTGTATCTCTACAAGCTAGATGGGAAAGATATGAAATGGTAGTTCAGCTACTGTGCCTGTGTCAAACCATTAGGGAGTCTACGTGCTCCTGTTGTTCTGCAGTCAGAACTAAGCTATATATATATGTTCAGATTTCAGTGTATTAAAGACCATTTTGTTAAATGCATCAGGAAAAGCTGAGCTTCAACAATCTGGACAAACCTGTGGTTTTGGGTTGTTGCGTTTTATTTGTTATTGTTTTGTTTCTAAACCAGTGTCTGGTCTACTCTTGAGAAACAGAAAGCTAGTAGCAAAAGGGTTGTTGAAGAGTATCTTTATAGCTTGACTGAGAGTACTGTGAGAATCTAAGTTCTTCAAGTCTTCCAGTCTCCCATTTTCTCTTCTGTGTGGAAATAAGTGACAGAAGATAAAACTAGTGACACTTGGAGTTCATTTTGGAAAGAAAGAACGACTTGGCACCATCATTATTATAGACTGTAACACATTTATGAACTGCATGTAATACAAGCTTTTTAATAATATTTGATTTAATTACCCAGATTACTGTCTCTTCAGTATTTCATGGTTATCGCTGAACACCTTTAATTTGCATTCTTAAATAAGTTAATGTGTAAAAAAAGTATGCTCAAAGTTCTTGTATCTGGACAGTACTTACATTTAATTACAGATGATCTGGATATGTTTATAGGTGCAAAATACATTAAAATTGTTTAGAAGTTTTTATGCTTTACATTAAAATTGTTTAAGTTCAACAAGCACTAACTCTGGAATCTAAATGATCACAACAGCACCAACAGTAGCTCAGCTATTTATTTGAACATGCTTTTCAAAATGTACTTTGGAACGCAGTAGAAAAGAAATTCAAAGAAATGCCAAACAGAGGGAAGCACAGAAGATCAAAACTCCATAGCAGGCTGGATCAATAAAATATTAAAATGCAGTTCTTAAATGTAAGTACTACACCAAGTAGTAGTCTGATTGGTTTTAAATGGTGTTAAAGCCCTTGTTTTCCAAAGGAGACAGTAATAAACATTTTGCCTATTCAATCCAATCAAGATTTAGGCATCGTGCTATAAAAGCAAACATATCTGACACTTCTTCTATAACTTTAGCAGTTGGCTTTCCTGCTCCATGCCCAGCCTTGGTGTCAACATGGATGAGAAGTGGATTGGTCTGTTTACGGCTTCGACCCACAACGTGTTGCAGAGTAGCAATAAACTTCAGTGAATGCAGAGGGACCACACGATCATCATGGTCTGCTGTGAGAAGCAGCGTAGAGGGATACTGGATGCCGTCTTCTTCTGGTAGTTTGATATTGTGAAGCGGAGAGTACCTGAGAAGAGCACACAAACGTTCACAGATTTTTTCCTCAAGACCCAACAAGAAGGTCTTCTCATACTGAAATTGTCACAATGGCATCTGACAGCACTCAAAATACTACAGTTCTTGGTCGCACAAATCACAACTGCACTACTGGCAACAGGTATGTGGTAGGGCCACTGATTTCTGACTCGCAAATGTGAAGCAAGTACATGTCTTTAATTTCAGAGAGGCACACGCACACATCTCACAGAAATGCCAAAAGTATCAGAAATGGACAATAGGGAAACTATATCAAAAGCTGTCAAGTCCATAGCAGTCCAAGATTTTTCTCAGTATACATATCTAGACTAGGTCTGCATGTGGATTGTTTCTTCCCAGGCAAATCTGGACACAGTCTCTGATGACAAGCCACAAGCTCTCTACAGTGATTACATTTGCTACCTCCAATATTTAGCCCACCTTTGAATGTGCACATACTCTAAGGGAACACAATGCAGGAAACTGAAAGGAGAACTGTTTTCTTGCTTTTCATAGATAAACTTGATTCCTATTTTTTGAGTAATGAATAATTTAACATTCAAAATTTTCTTTATTTGCAAGAGAATTTACATCTTTTAGCTACTGTAACATAACATAAAAGGTGCATCTACATATCTCAACATGAAGTAGTCGCTAGCATTAGAAATTAAACAAAATAGTAAGTCACAAAGAATTACATCCAAACACTTCATACTTCCTTTAGACAAAGCTACACTTAGGAAATATGTTACATTCCTTAAATTAAGAGCAGGATACTATTCTTTTCCCTCTGTTTCATGACAGGAAATGAGAAGGAAATTTTGCTTTATTTTTTAATGAACTTCCCACTTGGAGGAGCACCCATTAAGGGAAGTCCAAATTATTTTTAAGAACACATGGTGATGTCTGAATGTGTAACCTAACAGATTCCTGTCTTTCTCATTTTCATCTAAGGAACAGTGCAAGAAAATTTGTAGCCTATGTTTTTTTTGGAAAAGAAGCTAAATGATAGCCACTAAATGTCGCTTTATTTGCCTTATATATTTTTTTAGTATCTGTAAAGGCAGCATCTAAGCAACATTACATCCACATCTTCCGACATTTGATTAGCAATTGACAGCTGTTGAAAAGGAGGTAGAGAAATATTTCAGGTAGTGCCATAAAAGATGTTCCTAAAATTATGTATTGAGATTCTGTGAATAAGCATGTGTGTAAGTAGGTATAGAGTAACTCCTTCCCACAAATGCATTTGTCCTAATCACAGAATGAATTTAAGACTTTGCTTTTGCTTTACCTCTTCAGAATATCTGAATTCACAGATGTGCAGGCAAGTTTCAATGTCCACAATCAAGAAGATTACTTGGATCAGTTTTATAGCAGTTAACATTATATGTATTAACTAAGCTATATAGTGATAAAAGATGAACTACTAAATTTGTTAATTGTTTTGTGCACTATATTTACAAAAACATGTTTGCTACTGAAAGCTTAAATTAGACAATGAAGGTTTTGAAACAATTTAATTATAACGGGCCCAACTGATCATCTAGTATTTGGATTACAAGAACTTTTTAATATCTGAACAGTCTATTAAAATTTCAAACCAGCCAAACTGCTTAGCACATCTGAAGCATTCTCCTGGAATGTCAATCTTCATTATTAAAGGAAAACAAATGCAATAGCAGAAGACAAGGTTCTAGAAAAATATTTTAAAATTATATTACTTATTCTAATACACTAATTATTAGCCATATCCAATGAGCAGATCATTGCTGTTCTGACACAGCTGTCTCTCTCAACTCTTTTTTTCATTGTATTTGTTTTAAATAATCTTTCCAGTCCTCTCAGCAGGGAGCTAAGAAATGAATCCTGTTATGGTCTACTGCCATTTAATTCCTACAAATAAATCCCATCCACATTGTATGATACAATTCACAATGATGATTGTCTCTCCCCCATTGTTAAAAATACAATTTATGTAGTTGTCCATTTGAAAATATTCTAAATATTCTAAAGGAGTCATTACTCCTTTATTGAGTTGACTCAACAGGGCTTTGAACATAGCCTTTCATGCAAAAATGACTTGTAAGGAAACGCTGAGCTCCCCAAATCCAGTGTGGGAAAGAATAAAGTAATTCTTAAAATAGATATTGATCATTACAACCTGAAACTGTTGAGCAGACCATGCATTTTAACAACCACAGAAGTATTTAAAGGCACTTACTTGCAGAGCCATTCAAACTGCTCTTTACAGTCGGAGCAACCGTAGTCAGTGGTCCAAGCATGGCCAATGGTGTACTTGTGGAACTTGAGCATGTCCATCACTCCCACTTGGGCAATAGCACAGCCAAACAAGTCAGGGCGCTGGTTAGCACAGGCAGCTTCGACAGGAAAACAACTCGATTAGTATGCATATCTTAAGAATTAAGCTCAGCAGTGAAAGGTCCACTGCCACGTTCATGAAAGACCAACCTCCAAAAACCTGTCTTTTATAAACTCAAAGGTTTGTTTGTTTGTTTGTTTTTAAATAAATGTAAAAATGTTAAGTTAAAACTATGTGAGAGGAAATATAGATTATCTTATAATACCTGGAGCCAAAAAACTGCAGTATGAAATATCTGATATAAACATAACCGCACTGGGAGAAGACTCCCAGTGAATATGAAGACAAATAGACTTTTAAGCAAAACTGAATGCAAATACAGAAATGGATAAAAATTATGGCTCCCAAAGATGGTATTGCTCAAAGAGAGCTTAAGAGATATTTCCCTGTTCCTCATGCACCAAACATGCTGTTCTTTGAAAACTGACTTCCAAAGGAGCAAATTGATTTTAAAGGAGAAATGCACTTTCAAAATATGTGAGCTTTTGGACTACTGAATTGAAGCTTCCTAAATCAATCACTGGCTAAACTCTTAATATTAGGATTAACAAAGAAAAAGGCATTAAGGAGCAAAAGCCTTCCATTTACTGATGAAGGTTTTCTTCCATAATTACTATGTAAACCCATATGAAAGGAGTTTTGATAAAAGCAGACTACTACAAAATCAGAGGAATAACCTCTTTTTAATAGAGCAAATTGCTGTTGTATTTTTGTTTTTTATGATTACCATCTTTCTACTACTGGAAGGGACAATTTATTTAAGAATAATGATTGCCTCATATATTTTAAAAATAACCACAGTAGGCCCATCTAGCTCAGTGTTCAGTTTGTCAGAGTGGCAACTGGCAGATGCTCTGGGAAAAGGTAAGCAAATACTGGGAGGCATTTCCAGTACATTATCAGCTTTTTAAGTAGTTGTTTAAGTTTTCCCTGAGCTGGAATTATGTGTAGCTTGATTTAAACCTGTTGCCTGGTGATTTTACAAATTCCCCTGCTTTTTTTTTTGAGTTTTAAGAAATAAAGAGCACTGAGATTTTCACATAACTACTAAAATAGATCCCAGAATTCAGAGCTAATCAGAATTAATTTCAGAGCTAATCACTGTGCATCCACACATAGATACACTCTTTCCCAAATTCTTGTATCTCCTCATTTTTGTCCATTGTGAAAATAGATGGTTTATTCCCGTTCTTTCCCCCTGCTAACCAGGATACCACTATGACACAACTTCGCTTTCAGCTCAGCAAGAACTTTCTTGCATAGCCTTATGCGAGGGACCTTGTAAAACACTTTTGATAATCCAAGAACATCTAAATCACTGTTACAAGCACCGTACGCTGCCTGACTCCTTCAAACAGCGGTAATAGATTTGCAAGATGGAAGTTCAGCCTTCTTCTTTATACGTCAGCTATTAATTATTGGTTCCAACTAGTCTGCCCACTAGAGAAGTCAGATTTACTCATCTGCAGCTTGTGGATCACCATGAACTATTTAAAAATTGCCACTGCACTTGCCCCCTTCTGTTCCTCAGATACTCAGGCTTCGTAGCCTGCAATTTCAAATTAGAGTTCACTTAGGATCTTGCATGTTCACCATCTGGTCCTGGCAACACACTGCCTTTCGTTTGATTGATTTATTCCAAAACCTCTTCTGCTGATGCTTCAGCTTCAGTCAGCTCCTCAGAGTATTTCCCACAAAGAGAGACTGGTGCAGGGAACTCCCCAGGACGAAACATCAATACAAATAGACCATTTAGTTGCTCTGCTCTGCCACTGTCTTTCTTTAGTACTCCTTTTATACTTCAATAACTTGCACATCCCACAGATCCTCTGGCCAGCTTCCTGCTTCTGATGTGCAGAGAAAGCTTTCACTGCTAATCTTTATATCGGAAGCAATTTGCTCATCAGCCTCTTGCAGTCCATCAGTCCCTGTCAGCGTTTACCCTCTACCCTGTTCTCTTCATTTGAATGTGATCTCTGTTTTCTGAAGGACACGATTTTACTTCTGGTCATCTCTGATACGTAACTATGCTAACTCTTCCTAGGTCCTTTCTGAGCCATTTTCATGAAGTATATATAGTGCTTTTGATAGCTGCCACATAAAAGCTCTTTATCCTTTTAAATGAAGCTTTTGATCGGATCCCTCCCTTTCATGTTATTTCATTTAATGAACATAAATTATTTTCTGGTAGGAGAAAAAGCCAAATCAACTATGATAACATTTAATTTTAGTACTCTGTTGCAGAGTGTCTCTTGAAGCACTGTGTGTTGTTCAGAATTTTATAAAAAACTGCTGCTTCTAGTTCCCTAAATAGTTATTTCAGTAAGAGATCACTTATGGAGACACTCATTCATTCCCACTGCACTCCTTCAATTAGCGATAATACTTAATTATAAGCACTAATAAACTGTAACCTGAAACAACAATTTATTTATTAATCTTATTCCTCTAGACATAGTTTGAACTTTAAAATTCAGTACAAAAGTAATATTTCAAAACCTCAGAACTGTTTGTCTAAACAAACACAAGGTCAAATACTGCATTTGCATGAAGGAGGTTTTCAGCTCACATCTGTGCTGTTCTGCTCAGCTTTGGGATCACACTGCAGGACAAGGAAGTCTTGTTTTGCAGCTGAATGAGGCAAGAGCTCAGGGCTCTGCACTCCTCAGAGACACTCCTGTTAGTCAGACTAAAAGGAAACAGTATTTTTGAAGAGTGACAATACTCTTCCTTGTCAGTTTTTTATTCAAAAAATGAGAACTAAGAAAATCCGGCAAGGCTCTTTGCACCTAAAGCATGACTTATGCTCTCTAGGGTTGCATGAACTACTACTGCAAAATTTAGCTCTGCTTTGATGGAAAAACACAAGAATGTCCTAAATTTACCTATAAATTTACCTAATCCCACCCAGTCATGGAAAATCCCAACCTGGCTCATCAAGAGCATGGGAATCCAGCTGGACTGAAATCCATCTGCAAACGCAAGGGAAGATTTCTAACAAGAGAGTTTTCAGAGCAGGAGGTCTAGATTCGTAACACCTGTCTCCTACTGGAATGACGTGCACTCTGCAGATGGTTACTTGGATAAACCCAATACCAAACACAGGACAAATATGAGCAGTTCTCACCAACTAAGAGGCCCCCATTCGAGCCTCCATTAATAGTCAGCTTCTTTGGGGATGTGTAGCCTTCCTTGATGAGGTATTCGGCAGCACACTGAAAGTCATCAAAGCAATTTTGTTTGTTGGCCAAGATACCACCTAGCACATAAATGAAACAAATCAGCTGATAACATAAAACCCACTTGATACCATTTCTTCAGAAAAAACATGTGTGCAAAAGTGGAACAATTCCAGTTTGGACATTTTAATAATTGATGCAGCTCAGAAACGAAAGATTATTTCAATACGTAGAGGGTATAAGATGGTTCTGTCGATAAAACTAATGCCTTCAGAAACTCTGAATAATACATAACTATACTGTGAAGTGAGTGCCAAGTAATGTTCCTAACCAGTAAAATTAAAGCTAAAATCTTTGCATTGCAAAATATATACAGAATGACCACATACAATCCACTTGAGGTTTGATCTAATAGGACTTTAACAGCATTAAACTCAGTGACAGTTTCTTATGGCAATAAGACTTCAACTCATAAAATAAGCTATATGAAATAATCACTTGTAATTTCCTGGACATAGAATATGTGGCTGGTGATTTACTTTTATCCCACAAGTTGTCTTCAAATCAGATGATGTATAGCTGTGGTCAAAAAGGGACTACAGAATTGCAACTTGACTGGAAATTTTGTTAATTAACTACTAATACAGAAATGCTTAAGACACTGCCATCCTGTTGAACAAAATTCCTAATGTAATCAGATATATGATGAATAAAACATGACTGAAAATGTAGATCCAGATGGCACCATCGGTAAGGCTTCCAGTTCTCAGAACAAAAAATTTTGCAGGGTGGTATAGGGAAGGAAAAGGATGGTTTCACCCTATAATCTTTCAGCAATTTGACCAGAATAACATCAATCTAGAGAATTCACAGTTGATCAAATCTCATAATCTTCCTGCTTGAGATGTCTGTTTGGCTTCCCCTCGAAGATTATCCTGCCTTAAGATGTGTATTTTCTTTCTTAGGTAATTAAACACTATTAAGAAACAGGACGAGGAAGAAAATCCTCATATTCCTGTAGAAAAGGCTGTGGTCCAGCCAGGTAGCAGGGGGTCAGTGCACACAGAAGTCAAACTCCAGTTCCATCTACTTTGTTAAAAGCTGGATGTTTATTCTAGGCTAATTGCCTAAGGCTCCCACTGTGGTCCAGGAATCTCCAGGACAATTAATTCTACACTAAAATAAGTGAGATCAGCCATAATCTGGAGGTGTCTCTTTATCTCCTTTGTCCATCCAGTGATCCTAGACACCTGGTTAACACTGGGTGCTTCATTTCTTTGTTGCACAAGTTTGGTAAGATAGCTCTGACATTTAGTCATACAGATCTTGTAGAACTGGGACCAGTGAACTTTTTGTTTTTTAACAAATACACATTGTTCTTGCATTAACAAGACCACGGAATAGAGACATACTGGGACAATGCAAGTCTTCAAAGGCGTGGCAATAAAGGAGAAATAAATCTTACTCTTTACTCAAATCTCTAGTCTGGTGTAAGACCAGGATTCTATCCATACAATTACATCTAAGTAAATAGACTTCTGCAATTGCTTCTGGAATTAACAAAGAACAGACTACATATCTTATTAAACAACTGCAATAAAACACTTGGGTCAAAATTAAGCAGGAAATAGGTGGACCAAAGAAGCATTATCATATTAAAATGAATTTTATTAAAATTTATTACAAACCAATTGGCAAATTAAAATTAATGAAGGAAACTTCAGCTCTAGCAATAATATCCTGTATCTGCACGCATATATAGCTTCTATTTATGAAACTATTACATATTTAACTCAATTGTGAGGAAATGACCCAGACAAAAAGTTACCACAGATGAAACAGTGAAATGAAGATATAAAGATCTGGGAATATTGTTTTGTTTGATAAAAAGTTAGCATGGATTACTCTCATGGCAAAATGCAGCTTTTATTTTCATACATTTGCCTTACAGACACCATCTCCAGCAACTTATCCACCAGATTTCTGGGATGTAAATAAGGCATCACCATTAAATAATGATAGAAAAGTTAATAGAGATGAGTAGGACTTTTTCCAGCTTTTTCCTCTGATGAAGGGATGCAGGAAATCGTCAACAATAAGGCGAGTGAACAGACCATCAAAGGATTAAGGCAAGGATTGGATGGAGAGAACTGCATCGAAGATATTAAGAAAAGGGGAAAAGAGATTGACAGGGTTTTGTAGTGAGTGACTTGGTTTCCCTGCAGCACAAAAGTCAGCTTAAAAAAAACCAAAAAGGTCAAGTGCCTGCCTATGAGAAGTTAGACCCCTGAAGACAGTGTGAAGGGGATGACATGTTACTGGACTTGTGGAACTGATTGTTTTCATCTGAACTTCGACCACATTCATTAAATATAAAAAAAGGTCTATTCATAAATCGTGCAAAAACAATCTGGAAGAGTTACATTCTGAACTCTGAAGTTCACACCTTCTGTAAGGTTCTGCAAATGGTTTATTTTTTTGTGAGATACTAAGACAGTCTAAAGAGTCAGTGCTGCTCTCTTAGGCATTTAGAACGGTGGGGACGTGCACCTGCCAAATAATGAGAGGTAAGGAAAAGCAAACTGGATCTCCTGCAATGTAGATAGACATTTTTTTTTTGAAAATCAGTTCAAGATAAATAGCTGCATTTTCAGATCCTTAAGTCTTGATCTTGCTTAAATAACCACAACAATTTCCTTGGAAAATATTGTGTTTGTGCAAAACTGGTTTTAAGTAGGTTGCAAAAATTAAAACAATCAAAGGAAAACCATCAGATAACACTGGACAATGTACAGATCTAACTTGAGAGTAAGGAAAATGTTTACTTTTCTATAGCATAAGTAAAAGGCAAAAGAAGATGTGAGTATGGAAGAGGGAGCAAAGGGAAAACGTTGTAATTTTCATTGTTAAGTCTGCAGTCTTATTCCTCTACTTGGACTGATTTACCTTTGTGCCAGGTCTCTCCGTATTCACCACCGCCCCTGATGTTTGCCACTGCCAGAACACCCCCTAGATGTCGCACAAAAATAAGTCTTGACACACTGAAAAAGCAAACAGATAAAGGATTATTTTTCATTTCCAATTTATATCCCTATCACTTTTTCAAAAATACTTTGAGGGAAAAATGACTTCGAAAATCAATGAAGTTTTCTGAACTGTTCCCCTTCTGTAGGACCTCTGCTTTGCTAGAGAGTAAAGGACGGTTTAGCCCAAATTAAGAAAGCAAAGAATTAAAATGTAAGATCAGCACTTGATCTTTGTTTACGAGCATGTATTTTCAACTATTTTCAACTTCTGCTTAATGTACTTTTTTTTGACCTTTATAAAGCTGTGTTTGCAAAGAAAAACTCCACTTCTACCACTGTTTTGTACCAGGGTCTGCAGTCAAGTTCTGGCCAATCTCCCTCTTATTTTTTTTCAACTTCTGTCACTAAATATAAAACAAAGAGTAAAAAATAAAATTAAAAGTTCTGCCTTCCCTAGTATCTATCTCTGGAACCTGACTGAAAGCTAAAGCAATTTTTTTTTTAATGCCAAATTTAAAAAATATGAAAGCTATTGATAACATTTTAAAAGGGACTGAAGCAATAGAAATTATATTTAACAACTAAGAAGAGAAATAGATCTCCGATCTGATGAGGCTGTAGCTTAACGCAGTAGAAGTTGCTGATGGCAAACTACACATACGCCAAGGAGACCAGTAAAATATTAAAATTTAATCCCAGCAAGTCTTTCTTCATCCTTTAGTAGGTTTAAATTTCTCATTTACTTGAAATCTTATCTCATGCAAGAAACCACTGCCTGCAGAAACGAATCCTATTCAAACACGAGAGCAAGGAAGGATTGGGCTGTTTTACCTTTAAGTCCCCCTACTGCTTATCAGAAATGCCTTGAAAGACAGTAGTCCTACAGCGTGTCCCATGTGGATGTAGCATCAAAACAGGGATATTTTTCATACTTCCAAAAGCAATCATCTATGTACTGTCACTTGTTCTTAGGGGTACATACCAAGGATTAAGGAAACAAAAAGAAGAGCACAAGGATAACTGATAAGAGACTTCTGTGTTTTCATAATCCATCAAAGGAAAACCTTTCCACCTAGGCTGGTTATCCGGGGTCATCAGATGCCTGAGAAAGCATGAACTATCTCTGCTTCTGTAAAATCAATTCTGAAGTCCATCACCGTGAATTGTATTTTCTTTAGATTGCTGTGACATGCTGATCAGATGCAAGATTGTTATTCTATAAGAACACTGTGCAAAGGTGAGAGAGCATTATTCTGCCAAACTCCAGGATGACTTTCAACGGGTTGCTACACAGCTAATATGGAGTAGCCTGACAGCAGGTTGCTTCATGAGACTGTGGCTTCTTAATTTTTGGTATGTTAGAGCCACTACTTCCACACTTCTTTTCCCTATCTCAGTCCCAAACAAAACCAATAGACACTTTTTGGTACAAAATCACTTAATTTCTCGGTAATCAAATATAGCAAGTACAGGAACTGCAAGTAAGGTTAAGAGCTTGCTACCCAAATATACTGCTGGAGAATATTTAAAAAAGATAAAACTCCTGAACAGAGTCCATCCTCTTCCATTTGCTGGAAGAAAGTGTGCCCATCTGAGGGATCAGCATATTTAACTAGAAAAGAACCTGTGAGCAACACAAAACCAAAGTACTGAGTGCATCCTAACCTGTCCATGGACTCCTCTAACAGAGATGGTACCTTGATGATAACTTTTGGAGGGATCTAAGTGCCTCTAGGATCTCATAGGATATGCAGTACTTATTACAGGAAGTTAGTCTTGACGATTTTTCTATTGCATGGACTATCAATAGAATAAAGTCCGGAATTTGGTAACAACCATTACACTACCAAGATTATAAATTTAGCATATCTGTGCTCGCTTGCAGCAATACTATCAGGATTTAGGCACTTCAGAAAATATTACCCCGTAAGCCTCAACATATACATCCAGTAATGTCACTGTCAATGACAATTAATCAATACTCACTTCAGTATGGTCAGTAGTAAAGTGAGTCAGAACCCAAACTTGACCAATACTTTGACACAGATATGTGTAGAGTTTATAACGAGCTTTCTCAAAGTGACTGTTAAGTTCAAGAAGTCACGTTTTATACTGTATATAATCAAGACTCATTAACTTTTTAAAAAAGTAAAAATACCAAGTCATCAGACAGCACAAAATTCAAATTTCATATGCAATCCTGCTACTATGTCCTGTGTTCTTCGATGTGGGCTCTGGCTTCCAGATTTGATTCCAAATCAACTCAGTGTCTGAGTCATAGCAAACTGCCCAGCCCACCCTTGATGCCTACGAAATGCCTCGTTCTGCAGAGGTAAGTCTGGCTTCCTGCTCTTCCCAACAGTTGCGGTAGCCTTTTGCTCATTATTCCTGTTTCCCTTCTCTCCTGGCAGCAACGTAAAGAAAATGAGCAAAGGGAAGTGCAACGGGGTCAGAAAGGAGGCAGCGGAGGGAGCAGAAGACAGTTCTTTCACTGGAGAGCTCCTTCTAGAACCTCTCACTCTTAAGGAGCATAACACAAAATATAAGAAAACAGACATTGCTTTTTAAAGTACAGAACAAAGTAAGGAGCAAGAATTCTTTGCCAGAATTATTGATCTGCTGTCAGGTATAGCAGTTGACAGAGAAATGCAGGCTAGTGCACTGGTGATGGGGAAAAATTAGTGAGTCACTGAACTTGGTTGCTTTCCTGCCTCTTGTGGAGCAGAAGGGACGGGTAGCAAGTAACCAAAAAGAGTAATCTTGCACACTGCACCCTGGCTGTTTTGTTGCCTGACCTTTCTCTGGCCTTACAGTCTCTCCCTGCACCACCTCTGCTTAAAGGCTCGCATAACCTGGCCCTGTTGCAGTGAAATGCAATTTCACAGTCTGCTTCACAACCAGCTGTATTCCAGGATGCATTAGAAATTGCTTCTTCTGTACCCACAGAGGCACATACAGAACAGTGAAGGGAAACACATTGGTTCCTGCAGACTAATTACCCGAATCGGAGTCATTCGTGGTGGGCTTGCGACAGCATTTCCCAAGCAGCTCTGCCAAGCCACTGCTGACAGTTCCATCAGCCTTAACTTGAACTTGCTATGCAGGCTGTATAATTAATGACACTGCTCTAGTGGGCACCGTACTCAAAATGCTACCAAATGCAGCTCTTCAGTCTGGAGGAGCACATAAAAGATGCATGGTTGTATTAAAAAATAAGCCACTACCGTAACTGACTTTGGTCTATCACTCTCACAAGTTATTTCTGGATCCTCTAACCTGTTAGTTTGCTTCCATTGCTTTCAGTGAAAAAGATTTTCTTTTCTTTTTTTTTTTTTCGTGTGTTGGAGAATAAATGACAAGAAACATCAGTTTCTAAGTTAAGAAGAAATAAGGTCCCCAATTCAGGGAGCTGCCTCACGTTAACGGGTGAAAAACACCAGTGAAAAAAACATTGTACTGGCTTGAAGAAATAAAAGACAGAAGTAAACCACTGGAAGGGAGAAGATGAAGTGCTTTGTGAAATGTTGTAAGACCCTTAAGTTCAAATAATAAATCAGGAATGTTTGCTCATGAACTTTTCTTTGTTTGCTTCCATAAGGGTAAGCAGCAACTTGGGTTGCGTTTCCATTGGTACATTTCAGCTCAGGTGAACTACGTGGCAAGCCTCAGCCTTGACCATCCTGTGGCTGCTTTCCAGTACTCATGCCTGTGATCATCTACAGAAAAAGTGACCACATTGTGGTGTTGGACTGTGGCTGGAACATGGGAACTACTCATGGAATACTGCAGCATATAGCAACAGGGATGTAGCCACACTTTACTTGAATCTGCCAGGGGAAGGATGAACTCGATGTCCTGTCTCTCTGCCATAAACTCTCTATTACAATTTCCTTTCCCTGATCCGGTCTGCTCACTTTTGGAACGCAATTCCTCTGCTAGCACTCAATTCTCAGGTTACTAACCATACAGATGCATTTGAAGGCTTTGGCTTTTCTTATTTTTCTTTCAGAAAGAGTAAGACACAGAAGGGATGAGTTGATATTACAGAGAGAGAATGAGGAAGGAGGTGTGGCAAATCATGTTTTATTTATGTTTTTAGTGAGATAATGTATTTTGATCTAGAGGTGACTGGTAGTTCTCTGTGCATTTACTTTTAAGGGTCTGTTACAGATTCATATTTCTATTTTACGAACTATATAATAAATGTTTCATAGGATTCAGGAAGACTAGGTCACTGCTCTCGCCTTCCTCTCTTTTGACTGTCAGCTGCATCCTCTTCCTGTTCTTCACTGGACTCCTATGGGAGTCAATTTTCAACTTGCAAAAATGTCAGAAAACCACCCATTCTATTTGGTTGGGATAGTTTTCTGCCATTCTTGTGAGGTAAATTAGCTTAGCAAAAGATCCAACAAGTACTAGGGCCAATGGATGGGAGGTGGAAGGAAGCACTGTGGGATATAATCTCCTTTTGCCAGTAGCAAGCCCGTATCAGTAGTATGTGAAATTTTACCTCAAATCAACAAATATATAATATTTACTTTAAAAAAGAAAACATGGTAAGTTTTATCACAGTTTTCAGCATCTACTGCTGTAATCAATCAGTGATTGAGCCTTGTCCAAAAAGGAATTTTAAAACTACTCTGATTATATACTTGTGTCTCTCAAAAACCATGGGAAATAAAAACTGTAGCTTTACAAGGCAGATAAAAAGCTTACAAATAGTCATAGCACACAAGAAGGGAGGCCCAATGTTAGACAAGGTATTTGCTAGGAAGGATGAGAAACTGTAAAAGCTATTTAGAAATACAATCACAGTGACCTGGAAAAGCAAACACTACAAAGGATTTATTGAAATTTGCTGACTCTAAAGTAAATCTGGTAGCACCTGAACTGAATAGGATGGTTTCATAATAGATAATTTTTCTGTTGGTGAACTGCTCTTGTACTATCTGAAAAAGTGCTCTCCATTCAGTCCTTTGCATTTCTTTTCTGCTCCCATGACCTAGAAGGATTTGTTATGTATTGCAGACAATCACTGGCTCTTGGTTAAGTCTATATTCAAATTCCCTTGCTTAAGAAATAAGCCTTCTTTTTAAAGAGATCATATATTGAATAGAGATTATGGCTTTTGAGGGCTACAAATCCTGATTTGCACACAGCATTTTTGGGTTATAATGCATTGCTTTGCATTTGTAGAGCCCATATTATATGCACCTCAAGACAATCATCTTTCCTCTTTCCTGATCACATGGGAACAGAGTAGGAATTTGCTTGCAATATAATTTCCTCAAAAGTATAATATGAAAATACACTCAAATTTTAATTACATTCAATGTAAACAAATATTTTATATAATATTTTAGGTAATTGCTTAACTTGGAAAAAAGAGACCTTATGTTATTAGTTTAGCAAAGGGCTCCAATTCTTCCTTAATAGACATCCGTATGATTTTCTGTTGAGCTCAGTGACAGAGCAGGAAGAGGTTAAGGTGTAATCCCAAGGGCAGGTTGCCTGCTGTAAACCTCAGAAGAGCACAGCACTCTTCTGCTCTGACATAGATTTTTCTGCAACGCTGGGAAAAATCCTTGAATTTAGAACTAATAAAACACACAAATGATGCTTGGACACTGATGTGAAGTCCTTACGGCCTCTGTGTTGCTTCTGAGGCACCTGAAATCAGTTACTCTGTCAGATCTGTAGTACAAACTGCCCTCAGTCTGTGACAGTTGTTAATACCAGATTCTTCAGAAGAAGGCATAAATTACCCTGCTTACCTGTAGCTTGGTGTAATTGATATGTTGAAACCTCCATATCCATACAAGAAGGCAGGATGAGAGCCATCCAGTTTAATTCCTTTCTTATGGATAATAAACATTGGTATCTTAGTACCATCTTTGCTAGGGTAGAAAACCTAAGACAAAAGAAAAAGAAATATGAAATACTACTATTGTCGTAACTCTCTAGAGCTGCTGTTAACAAGAGTGAGAGGTGATTGCTTCCACAGTGTCCAATGGGTAAAATGTTCCAAGCAATCTGCACCAATTGCCTGGATCAGGTTCAGTAATGGCCATCACCTGCTTGGTGGCTTAATAGCTCTGGAAAAGTAATTCAATGAGACAACACAAAGGGTATGACAGTATCATTTTTACATACTTTATCTACTGGATCAACAGACAAGTGGGTTTAAGAAAATACTACAAAACCGATACTATTCTCTTCGAGGGAAAACTGGTGTGAAAACGCGAGAACTGCATGGTCTATCACAAATGAAAGAAGCAAAGACTGAGATGACAAGGAGAACAAACAGATCTAAAATCACATTTCCAATCTAAAATTATGACTCCTAAAAATTTCTCCTTTTAAAAAATCCAACACTTAGAGAACAGTGGACAGAGAATAAAGAAGCTCAGGGTAGGGTGGTGACTTAGTGAGGCCCCACTACATTACATTGTTTTGGATAACAGATAGCTATGTTACTACCAAAGAAACACTCAAAATTCTCTGAAGATGTGGTCTTACACCACTGAAATCACAGAAAATTCCTTCATATCAGTTGTAGCAGTCTTTGCTTGTAAAAACACAATTTTAATCACAAGCAGAAGGCCAAAGATATTTAAAAAGTCACAATATTTTGGTTTTAGTATAAATACACTGGCATTAACAATATTTCTCAATAGTCACTCCTTACAACAGATTCAAGTCAAAAGAGTAAACTTTGAATAGCTGAAGACAGTTTCTTTCTAAGCCTTGTGAAAACAGAAAAAAGCTGACTACTCAACACTTACACGTGCAACATGAGTTCACCAAAGCAAGTCTGTATCTACAAAAAGTGGACTAAGCATTGGTCAGTCTTTTCAGGTTGTCTCAATGATGACGTTGTCTCATCAGGGTGGTAATACAAGACAAGACAGAAACTTCCATAGCCTTCAGTACATCTTCAGGCATTACCTAGCAGCTAGAACCAGGAGCCCCAACACTCCAGAACCCCAAACCCATTCAGCAGGACAACTGAACTACCTTCTGACTTCCAGGAAATCAGTTCTGAAAACACAATGTATCTGCATGGCACATGTTTTCGTATGTCTTTTCTATTACTTCTAGAGCACTATGTGAACTTAAGAGTTAAATTATGTGTAAACAAGCACAGACTGCAATTGCTTAACAGAGTTCCTGTATCTTGCTATTTTGATGCATGTGTCTGCCTGCCTGCTCTAATTTGGGATCCAGAGGGCTTTATTTTGCCAGTCAAGCAAAACACGTGGGTGTGAATGCAGTTTATTGCTTGCTGTGAAGTTCTGGTTGATTACATGGCATTGCTTAGGTTTTAGCATCATTATTTACAGCTTCTGGTCTAATTAGAACAAAGAAGAAATAAATGAAGAATGACATTCTTATAATTTTGTTGCATATTTACAACCTCTGTGCTTTTAAAGTAAATAAACCTATCACACTTTATAAAGCACATGATCAACAGGATCTATTTTTATAACATATGAACCTCCACAGTAATAGGAAACTGTGCAACGCATTTATTCTGAGCATTGCCTCCTGTAATGTGAAACATGTAAATCCACATGGCATGTTGAAAACAAAATAATCACATTTAATTTTAGTTTAATCATTGCTATGGAAATGTGAGAAATTTCAAATGAAACCACATCTACTTTGAAAGGCTTCACCAAAATCTTTAGACATATTCCATATAAAATTCAGTATTTCATAGTTCCCAGCAGATGGAAAAACTCACAACAAAAGTCTGAAGGCATTTTTACGGAGATGAAATCACAGTTTCCTACTGCTGCCACAACTACATCTTTTCTGACAAAGTGTTCATAAGAACTCACTGCAGTAAAAGAAAAAGGATTTTCATTTTTTAGTATTTAGCTGAATGCTATAAACAAATAGAATACCCGGTGGATAGAAGAACTGCTGAGGCCGGTGATGAGGAGTTACAGAGAGACCCCTCTCCAAAATGCTATCCATCAACTCCACTTGGTACTGTCAATTCACGCAAGGTGAGCACCTGGCCCTCCTGTATTTCTAGTCACTTACTGCTGTTAGCCAGTCCTTTCCTGATGATTAAAGCACATCACTCATTTTCCTGCTTCTTCCTGAATAAGGATATTTTTTAACAACTCTCTGAGAACTGTCTTCAGTAGAGCTTTTATTATCATCAGTTAAGATCAAATAAGGTACCATTAAACGAAAACTCAACAAAAAAAAAGATGCGTGTCAAGGTGACACTTGTAATTTAAGTTTTCACTCCTATCTTTGCTAAAATAATGATTACCTCTCCCTCCAAGCTGAACAAACAGAAGAAGAGGTGGAAATCAATTCAGTGAGATGAGATGTGTGCAGTTATTTAAACCTCTCCAAATAGAATATTTTCAACAACTGATCCAATCTCACCTTTAAATTAGGTGTTATCTCTGAAGCAAGTCCAATGGTTTATTCATGTAACCAATAAAGTGATGTGCTTTTATCTCAAAGATTAAGGTAAACTGGAAAGGGTAAGCACTAAAAAGAATTTCCATGATGGTATTTCATGCCTAATTTTAGAAGCTCTCAGCTTTTACATGAATAAATGTTCATAAAAGGATACTACTGTTTTCTGCTTTATCGCAGGTAGGAGTGATCCACTTGTACTGGCCACATATTACTCATTGTGCATATATTTTCAGCTAAAGACTCTCATTTCACTAGAGTCATTAGCACACATAAGAGCACAAAATGGCAAAGCAATTTTGGAGGGAAAGGATGGGGGATAATGCTTTAGACATACTGTTATGAATAATGAAACTCATCATTCAAGGAGGGGCACACTAAAAATAAATATTTTCAGCCTCTAGGAATGCACCAGCAAGCTGTGTGGTTGACAGGGCACTCTTCAGGCTATTCTAGGACCATACCAGGAGCAGTACACCAGCCCTGAAATAGCTGTAGCTAACTTCAGTTCACACTAATGTCCCTTATCTGTCACATGGCAAAGGGGTTTCAGTGTCAGAAAGAATCACCTTCAATTCAGATGCTGAAACCTGAGGCATAAACTTATAGCACCTATTCTTATTATTACGACCCAGGGAGAAGGGAACATGGTTCACATAATTACTCATCACTATAAAATACATGAAGATTAAACTATGTAAGCTATACAATCTTAGTCATTATTCTTTAATGCATACACATATATTTATACAGTGTTGGGTTTTTTTTGGGTTTTGTTTGTTTGTTTTTTAAGCTTAGTATTTGAAAGTAATTTAAATGAGCATTCATTTTCACTTTTTCTCCCTTTTCTGAAGTATTTTCTCTGTTTAGATATGGAGAGAGTAAAAGATGTATGTAATTATAATTGTTTGGGGAAAAGAGTGCAGGTACACTCAAAAACATCTTACTTTTAGAAAACCAAAAATCCTCCTAAGCAAAAAACAAGTCCAAACCTGTAGAGATTTAAAATTAACCCTATAAAGGTAAGATTTAACACAGGTTTTGAAAAACTGCTGTAAAACACAGAATAAAAAATAATTTTATCCAAACAGCTGTAAAGCGTATATTCTAAGCTGTGAAAAATACCTGAATGTCTAGAAATATTTTATAATTTTTCTGACTCACTCATTAATTTAAAATCCAATTAAAAAGTATTTAGTTTGGCTTTTCAGAAAGAATTATTTCCTGTAGATAATATATGGATTTTACATATGAAAAGAAACTTTGACTTCTGGGACTTGAAAACGTCCCCTATGTCACGGTAGGTTACTTATTCTTAGAAAGCCTCTAGTGATTCTAAAAATGTCTCCCTCAACTTCTCTTTCAAGATTAGGTACTACATACCAGAGATATCAACTCTTTCCATGTCTTTGTGTGTTTGATCAAAACCAGGTAAGAGTTACATTCGTCATTAGATTGACATCCATTGTGTCAAATGCCAAAGAATTTTACAAAGAGCAACTAAAATAGTATACAAGTCATGCTAGAATCTCTTACTAACAATGAGTGTTCAATAATTTAGGTTTAATAACACAAGACAATGCCTCTAAAATGAGTTTAGTTCCAGTGTCTTCTATATTAGTTTTACTGAGATAATTCCATTTGAAACGCATACTGGATGTAGTAGTCTTGTGAAATATAGCACTTGTTTCTACAAAAAGTCAAAAATCCTTCATTGCCTCTGACCTTACAAAAATCTTGATACTAGTCTGGGGCTAAAGACTATATAGCACATCACAAGCAAAATGTCTTATTCATTGCAGCAGTTGCACGGACCCAAGTATAAGATCACCAGTGGCCTTGCTCTGGCAGCTAGCCAACGGCCACCTGCAAGAGCAACCCTTACTGACCACCAGTCTTTCTATTCCTAAATACAGGATGAACCAGAAGTTGGGAGAAGAGAACTATTTCCACTACACAGCAAATCCACAGGATCTCAGGTTTCCTTTCTTCTGAGGGGAATCCTCATCAATCTTCTTAAAGCCTCTTAAATTAGCTACAGAGAATTCTGAGCGGGTCGTAAAGCTTGCTTAGTACAGAGCTGGACAGGGGCCAAAGTAACTCTGTACAGTAAAAATTCGTGCAGGTAAAGCCCAGAAAGAAGAACAGCCACTATAGATATCTGCGAAAGCACTATGGAAATAATCAGAAAACCCTTTAGAAGAAACTGTTTCACTACCCACCCACAAGGACAAAAAGCAGCCTCATGCTAACAGAGGCAAAGTGTCAGGAGATGGTCTTTTAGAAGAAATGCCTTCTAACTAAGTGTGGCTGCCCAGCTGCAAATGACTGCAGGGAGGTTCTCTCACAGGGTGGTGGGAGGAAATAAGTGAAGGCAAGAGAAAAATGTGGCTGAAAGTTCAGAAATTCTGCAGGACTAGTATGACAGAAATGGCTTTAAAATCACACTTTTCTAGATTAGTTAAAAAGCAGCATTCCCTTTACATAAAACCTTAGTGGTAAATCGGATCCAATGAGACCCCTCTACTCCATTTTTGCAGCCTGAAAGACTTCTTGTCTCTTCTCTAAATGTTTATCCTCTGCCCCTTTCAGTGTCACCTCAGAGCTTCCTGCAGCAGAATAACTGGCATCTGCCACGCACAGTTACTCCATTTCTTTCATCAATTTGCCTTAAAGAAAACTTACTGTACTGCCTAGAGGCAGAAAGATATCAGATAAGTAACACTAACCTTTTGAGTTAAATATACATTGTAATCACGTTAAACAGAAAAAAAAGGACCATGGATGAAGTTACAGTCTTTTTCTTGAATTACTTTTGTGCTTACACATTTAAGAAATATATTACTAAGTAATATAGCATAAGATAAATAATGAGTTGTCTCAATGGAAGTAGCACAGTTACAAATAAAAGAATAAGTAACAGCTGCTGGCTAGTGCAATTTCCTGTCATTAAATCAAGCTTTAAAATACTGAAAAAACTGCTCTGACAGGAGACAATTCACTTTAATAGTGTGTAGGAACTAGAAAGCAAACACCATTCACCTTTACCATGCTGGAAATCAGTTCAAATTGTAATGATAAACGCTGTGAGAATAAAAATATAGAGGCAACTTACCATGGGGTAAAAGCAGGGGAGAACTTTGCCTTATGCAAGCTACTCCACAATAACTATTCTTACTTTCAGTTTAATGCAGTGGCATGTGCACGTACCTAATTCAGTATGCTAAGAAAGACATATTCACTCAAACAGTAACTGGCTAATTCAGCTTTTCTGTTTCTGACTCCACCTTGCTCAAAACTTGTTTGATTATCTCAACTTGGCCCCGCTGCTGACCTTTTACGAGCCTCAAAAAGATAACAAAATCCCTATTGTTTATTCTCCCTAAGGCATGGGCATCTACATGGTCCAGGATGCTCAACTTTCACCTGTAAATCTCTATCAAAAATGTTAACACAGAACAAATTCAATCTTGACACTGGTGATGTTAAGAACTCAGCTTTTGTCAAAGCCCCTAGAGGACCCATATACTCCACTTACATTGCCAAGAAGCTGTATTTATGACTTTCAATAGTTGGACAACTTCAGAGCAGTCTCCTCTCTCTTCCTTTGAGACTCATATAGTGTTTATAGATGTCAAGTCGGCTACGCAAAACCAGAGGCACTGTAAATCAATAATCACCTACAAAAATTCTGCATGTGGCTACTACAATGTTGAAAAAACAGCTGATATTCTTCAGTCCTACTGGTTTTGTTTGAAGAGAGAGAGATCAACTACACTGGACAATGTATGTTTCAAAATCACTTCCAGATAATTTATCCTGTGAATATTTATTCCGAAGAATTTACTGAAAAACACAGGTCACTTTACAGTATTGTGAAGCACTTCTATTTGCAGTTTCTCACTCCAATTATAGTTGTAAATAGTTTAATTTCTGAGATTTAGGCTTGAATTTAAGTTATCCGTTTATGCCCCTATATGATTAAAAAAACTCAAAATGGCAGCAGAAGAGAAAAAATCCCTTGAGAATAGCCAAGGAACAACTAAAGTCCTAGAAAATATTTGGGATGCTCGCTTAGAAGAAAATAATTCTAAGCAGATGGTATTGATTTGAACAGCTGTGTCTTCGTGACCAGCTCCTTGCTGTGGAGACAGTAGTCCAGGCTCATTTATTGTTTTCATGTTTGCGGTACTCATTACACAATGAAGAAAAATCACTCAGTGAGTAGCAAGAAGAAGAAGAAGAAGAAGAAGAAGAAGAAGAAGAAGAGAATGATGAGAATGAGTTTTTGTGACACTTGTAACAACACTTAAGGAAAAAAATAAACCAAAACTAGTACAAACCAACTCAGCAAAAATTTCACTTAATGGCATGACTTCCAGACAGATGTCATAACCAAGACTTTAAGGTAATTCAAATAGGAACATCAAGAAGTGTGCTGATGCATCCCTATTATACTGTTGGAACAAGGAGAATAATGAACAACAAAGCATAAGACTAAGGACAGCCTGCAGCCATCTTTTCTTCCTTGGGTAAAACGTAAACAAGACAGCAAAGTTCAATGAACTTTTATAGTCATGAGGAATTAAACTACTAATAATCAACTACCAATAAATGAACAGACCAAATGTCTAATGATGTCGTCAATTTCAGGGAGTGCTACCAGTTCAAAACCATCACTAAGTAGAAGGACAAGGTCAGACATGTTTGTTAGTATGATTCCCTGATTTTAAGCATTCTACCATTATACTTTGAAGTTTTCTTCATCTTGTTTATTTTCAGCTGTTATCAGTGATCACTGTACACTATGACTTTCAAAAATAAATGACAAATTGGCTGAAAAGTAAGCAGTTCAGGGAGCTGTCAGGGAGAATGTATGTATCATTTTTTCCTGTCTGTGAGAACAGCAAGCCAGAACTAAGGAAATTATCTATTTCTTTATATCATTCATTTATGCAGTTGAAAAACTAGTTACTATGAATAATAATGATATTTCAAAGAGGCTTCCCCTGTCCCATAAATTTCCTGGGAGATGTCTCAAGGACAGAGCAGAAATAATTAATCTAAGGAAAGATGATATTCTATCAGTACCCCTCAGCAACGTTGATAAAATCAAATCAACCACTAAATGAAGATGTAAACTAGGTTAACCTTAATAAAATTGCGCACTGATGAATTTGTACTGGATCATAGGCAGAAAAAAGCCTACAGAAAAAACCTCACATAATTAGTGACTGAACTGTTTCTAGGTAGAAACTGAACTACTACCTCCCTTCCTTTCCCTTGGAAAAAAACATTCTTTCAGGATAGCCCAAGATTTCATAATCTTTAAATTTTTACTACTTCTGACATTACACTTAGAGACAAGAGAGAAGTCTCTTGAATGATTCCACTGAGATAAGTGTTTCATATATACAAGTTGACAACTGCATCTCTGGATACTTATCAAAGCACTTTATGTTTAATTTGTCTTATCTCTTCAACAGTGAATGACAACCGCAGGAAAAAAAAACCCACAAACTTGTCTAGACACAAAGCTATTGACTAAGAAGCTTTTTTAGCTCTGTCTCACGTGGTACTAGTGTAAATTTTTTCTGTGTTTGGTATAAATGGAGACTATATAATTTGAAAGCATCCAGAAACACCAACATAATATTAAGAAGTTTGACTGTGCCACACAACACTGATGAAAGACAAACCTTTAAAAGGTTTATCAAAACTCCCTGATTTCTATCCAGCAAAAAATTTTCTCAGTACAAACTGAACTGCTCCTATTATACAATCATCTTGGTTAATATGCATCCTTTTCTAAGGTAATCACATTGACAGTGAAAGCAAGAGTGTAGCTTTAGTTGACTAGACATGCTATCATTTGCTTCCCTTTTTTCCTTAAAATTGCAGTCTGCTCCAAGCAGTGGCTACACAGCCTCTATACTTTGCAGGGGCTGCTGGGTTAAGAGAAACTTACCTACACTAAGTTTGAATAAAGTCTATATAAGATCTCACCATTAATATTCACGACGCTCAACTCTATTAATCTGTTTTCCACCATAGTGCAGAATGTTAATTAACAACAACAACAACAATCCTAACCAATCAAGCAATTTTGGCCCCTGGTGAAGACAGTAAGTAGAATTTTACTGGGCTGCTGTGATATGTGTTAGAGGTTTATCTCCATTTTTAATTAGTTTTAAATATTAACAATTATATATTTTTCTCTCCTGTATGTAGTTAATGGATATTTATCATTATTAATCTTCCAAACGTGTAATTTATTTCTCTGCCCTGCTTTCAAGCTTTGGTTGGTAAGGGCCCTGTAAGGGCCTGCATTTGTATGCTGTCTAACACACTGGTGAATGTTGTCCATGACTAAGACTCCCAAGTGCTGCAATAACACACAAGCAAACAAAGAAGTAAAAACCTTCTATTTGGTTCTCTAGATGCTGCTGTACCACCTTAAACCTCTTTGTATCAGTTGTATGCCAAGCCTAATAAAAGACTGGGTAAACCAGTAAGAAACTTGTGTGTGCTGGAGGCCTGCAGCTCTGAAACACAAACCTCCCAGCTCTGCCAGAACCGCTTCTATTCTGCAAACATCCCGGTTCTCAGGTAGCCTACAGGGACACAATTCAGGTTGAGAGATGCATCCACTATAAAGTATTTAAATGGAATATGGAGCTGCAGGGAACCATAATTGCTAACAGGAAATACTGAGATACTGCACAAAAGAGGGGATAAGGGAGTGCTTTTTGGAAGGAGAAACAAATAGAAGGCAAAACTACCTTACAAAGTAAAATGCAATCCAATAAAGCCAGAAATGCAACTTACTATACTCGGACAGGTGCAGTCACCTACAGGATGGGGAACAACAGACAAAAAATATAATTCAGAAAAGTATATTGCAGTTACAGCACACACCAAACTAAACTTGAACAAGGAATTGTTAGGGAAAAGGTAAACGTTACACAGGGACATAGCAAACTCTGTACTAAGACATACAAGCCAATGTCTCACCCACAGGATGTATGAAGTAAAGCTTTCTGCTCTGTTGAACATTTGCTAAGCCTTAGTGAGAGTGCTGTGTTCAGTTTAAAACATAGCACATCATACGCTGGTCATCAAAAGAGATTCCAGGGAAAGTAAGAAGAGTGATAAGAGACCCAGAAAATACAATCCACTCAAACACTGAATTGTGGGTACACATGGTGAGTGTCTCTAAATACGAATAAGTTTACTGTGACTAGAAATGACCTGCCCTCCATGTTTGTGAGGGATGCAAAGCAATATGTTTTAACTGGCAAGGGAATCTATATGAGACCTTGTGGTTGACACTCTGCTCCCTGCAAAAGCTTTGTAACAGTAAATACAGTCAGACAGTGGGACAGATTGCCTTGGGAGACTGAAGGCTTTTAAGCACAAGGCAGACAAAAGCCAGGCAGGAATGGTACAGGCAGAAGTGACCTGTCACAGAGCCCAGGACAGAGGTTCTGGGCTTGGTAGCCACCACGGCCAACTCTGGGACATGGGCACAGGCCCATGTTGCCACCACCTCTAACCACATTCAGGAACTGTAGTTTTAGGCTTCCCTTCCCCAGTTTTTCTGTCCTTTGGTTATTACAGCAGTTCTGCCACAGGTTTTTCTGTTCACAACTGCAACATCATCTGCTGGGCAGCAACAGCTCGTTCCTGTCTTCTAGTATCCTACCTCTTGGACTGCAATGGATTAGGTGATCTTTTGAGATTGCTTCTACCCACGTTTTATATGATTTCAAGAAGAGAAGCTTCAAAAGTATAAGTGAAGCAGCCAAAGGGTCTGAAAGAGAACAAGTGAAACACAACTTTTCACAAAAATATGACTGTTTCAGAGAAGTGAAGACCATCGAGGGAGTTTACATATATAAAATTCACATGAACAACTGGTGAGAATAGATATATGTTAAATGACTCATCACTTGCTTTGAGAATTTGTACTAGTTAAATTTCAGAAAATGGTTTAAATTTTTAATTATTAAAAATGCAAATGTTAAAACGCGTAAACACCTATAAACAGGAGGTAGAATATTTTATTCTCAAGTAAGATGGATGTCACTAACAAGTCAACAACTGTAATTACTATTGTTCTGCAAATCTGCTTGAATTTAAAAAACATTCCATGGCAGACACAGATATATACCTGTATATATA
Organism: Tapera naevia; assembly: GCA_033556795.1. Lineage (NCBI taxonomy): Eukaryota > Metazoa > Chordata > Aves > Cuculiformes > Neomorphidae > Tapera > Tapera naevia. Next base: position 7,503,559 of record JAUMJJ010000014.1, read on the forward strand.
ACTTCTAATTTAAGTCCCCTTCTTTGGAAACTCAGTGACTACTCAACAGACTTACATGACACTGCTTAGCGCAGCACTGAAAAATACAACCAAAACAGTGTGGTTGTCTCAGTGGCCTGGTAAAAGAATTCAATGTGTTTCTCTGCTAGATGAGTGGCTTGAACACTGGCCCACACCAGTGGTGACTGACAACTGAAACCATCTCCATGATTTTTTGCCAGTTGTGTGAATAAAACCAATGACTGTAGTCCTAGAGTGATCTGTCCTCAGAGCAGCATTATCACTCTTTAACACCCCCTGGGAAAGCTCCACAAGACAAAGTAATGGATGGGCAGATGGAGAGGAAAATTCCCATGCTTGCAGAGAAGTTCTCTCATTCTGAACAATGCTGGCACACCAAAGCTTGACATTTAGCCTCAATAATGGGGCAAAGTGGCAACTACCACATCTTCTTTCAGTAGAGGACTACAGATGCAGTGCTTAGTGTGCTGTAATTTTCCAGCTTTATGACTGCTTGGTCTAAGCAAGAATTGAACTGCCACAAATAAGCTTTGGAGCAGTTTTTCTGTGGAAGCACCCTGTCTGTTGATGAAATTGCCAATCAATCTGTCCTATACAAAACACACAAACACCATCCTGATTAAAAGACAGAGTTTTGTCAGTATTTAATACTATTTAAGATATTGGGAGTGGAAGATTTTCATTGATGCTAAAGTTCTATGAACTTGTGTAAGACAGGCTTGATTAAGTTTTCAAATGACATCTGAAGATCCAACTCTAAGGATCAGTGAAAAGAGGAACAGCAAACCACTGCCATTAGAAGAGCAAACCCCCAAAACGTAACCCTGATGCAACACCCCATCAATGTGCAACCACAGACAAATTTCATTCTGAATGTTTCTGCTCCTGTAGAATGAAGCTAATAATACTCTCTACCTTTGAGAAATAATACTTATATGCTTACACAAAAGGGAGAAGAAAAGTTGAAAGAAGACTTCCACTAAGAATCATTAAATAGAATTCTGACATCTTGTGAATAAGGAAGTTAATTAAAATAGTAATGTGTTCGTGCTTAATTACTGGAGGTGAGATCAACCGCAGGAGTGAATATGAAAGCTGGAGAAAACAGGGGAAAAAATCTTCAGTGGTTTGTTCAGAAAGGGGACAATTAACGAATACTTTCACTTCAACAATATTCTCATTTTAATCACTCTATATCAGCAAAGAATCTACCTACTGAGATTCCTGAAAGCTTAAACACACAAGTTCATTTATGGTGTCTGAGTGAATGACATTTACCTGATGATAAAACGTATTAGGCATTTATAGTAAAAATAAAAATATTTTTTTATTCACAATTAATAATGCAGTCATTTAAGACACGGGAGACTGTTAAACAGTCCTTTAAGCTCTCATTTAAAATTCCTGTGTGTAAAAAGGGATTCTCTACATTCAATGGGTACAGCTCTGTTTTAACCCACGTTATTTCATTTTGTATTTGAAGAAATTCTAAGAAATGGAGCACAGAATGCAGCTTGGGATCAAGTGCGCCAACTAACATCTCCATTCACTAAAAAAGTGGAAAACAAACCACTAAAAACTCAAACAAAAGTTCTACCGAGTAAGGCATCAGAAGCATATTTCACAATGGATTTTACTTAAACTACTAAACAATCATTTCACTTGCAGATGTGAAACGAATGCTTTTATAATCTCGAGTATGAAGGTTCCACAGACTCTCTTGTAACACTCCTCAATTTCCTTCACACTTATCAGAAAAAGAAACAATCTCATATTAAAAGCTTGGAACCAGTGAATCACAAACCCTATATGAAGATTCAAATGAACAGAGACTGGTATTTTTAAATTGTGCCTCCACATTGTGCAGTCTGGTATTGTGGTAATTCTTCTAGTTCTGTAATCTTCCAGCCCAAACCACATTTCTATTGTTCTGCTTTCTGCTGAACAAAAGCTCTCAACATCCTAAATTGTGAAGCAGTCCTATGTGATATAGAAGAAGAGGATAAAGCAACCCCAGATGTTTAGATCTTAAAACAGAATTTCAACTGGATCGGTGAAGAAAGTAACAGAAAATTCTACCACTTCATCTTCTTATTTGGAATATGGAGAACTGATTCTTCTTCCAGACGCTAAGGAAATATCATGACCTGGCAGAATTACTGGTGCGAATTACATGAAGTGTATTGGGTGGAGCTCCTTAAATATAATGGGTGTAGAGCCAACTGCTACTCTTCTGCTCAAGCATAAGGATTTAAAAGTTCCAGAGCATGTATAGCCATTATGGGAAATCCTTCACTTCACACTCTTCTAGACAAAGTCCTTCACACCAACAACTTTCCCCCTTAAAAACGGGTTGCTCTGTGGCTGCAAATACATAACACAGTTAGTATACAATCTCTTTAAAGAAATACAGGGCCTTAAAACTAGAGGAATACATTTGCAGTTGGTGTTTCTTCATTGACATGCAATTAGAAGAGGTAATGGCAGATTAAAGTGGTGTTTGAAACAACCACACATCAAGAATACAAGATGCTAAATTCAGATTGGCAAGCAACCAATACCGCCACAGATGTCACTGTGATTTTGATGTCCTCCACAGTGAAACCATTGTCTTGGTGCCAAAACCACAGCCAGCACAAAAACACTGGCAGAGCTTCAGACTCTGTTGTTCTTCCTGGGAGTTCTGATAGAAGCAACTCAAAGCTCATTTCCCACCTGCAAGAGGGCAGGTGTCTGCCACACTGTGGCAAGCACTAGAATTGGTGCATTTCTTCACATTCTGCTCCCCCTCCTAATATTTCTTCAATTTCTTCCTCACTGCAGTATAGAATCACAAGGAAATAACAGGAATAAAACAGAAACAAAAAACAATAAGTAACTTGTTTCCCCTAAGTATTGATTCTACCCTCCCATCCCATGAGATCGAGGCAGGATTGAAATCTCAAAAATACTGTTAGAAGCAAGAAAGTTCAGCTCCTAAAAAATCAATCCCCTTTTGGCTGTACTGGATTCTCAGGAGGTGGAAGAAGAGGATGCCAAAACAACGTATTCCGCTGAAGAAAAGGGGAGAATTCTTTGTCTCTGCTCAGAATCAATGTAAAAAGTAAATGCTTCTCTTCTCTGGTATGAGGGTGCTTTTTCTCAACAGAGATAAATTCGGAACTACTGAATTTCTCTCTAAACACCAATGACCTATTCACAAATACTTAGATAAGGGAAAAAAACAATAGTAAGACCATCTCTATATCTACACTAATAAACACAATGATAACAGCAGTTGTTGCACTGCTGAACAGGCTGAGCTTCCTACAGCTTTCACAAGATGCTGCTTTCCTCTGCTGCCCTGTTACTCTTTATTTTAATGAGGGAATCTGATTCTCATGGAATGACACCACCAGCCATGGTGAGATCCAGGAATAGCATAGGCAGGTGCTGTGCACAAGTTTCTCACACAACCTTGCCAATCAACCTCAAGCCTGACTCATCTCTCAGTGTTGTATTTTCCTGAAACAGAGATTAACTGCTGTACCAAACTGTATGGTGTAAAGTTCCGCGAGGAATTAGAATGACTGTAGACAAATTTCCCCTATCAATGTCTCATAACTTGAAATCAGTGCTAAAGGCTTGAAGATGGGATAAAAGACTAAACAAGTGTGGTTCCTCAAGGTTCAGTGTTGGGTAGAGTTCCGTTCAGTATCTTTGCTAATGATCTGGATGAGAGGATTGAGTGCACCGTCAGTAAGTTTGCAAATGACACCAAATTGAGTGGAAGTGTTGATCTGCTTGAGGGAAGGAAGACTCTCCAGAGGGATGTGGACAGGCTGAAGCAATGGGCCAACGACTACTGTTATGAGGCTGAACATAGCTAAGTGTTGGGTTCTGCACTTGGGTCAGGAAAACCTCATGCAATGATACGGGCTTGGGGATGAATTGCTGGAAATTTGCCCTGTGGAAAAGGACCTCAGGTTGTTGGTTGACAGCCAGCTGAATATGAGCTGACAGTGTGCCCAGGTGGTCAAGAAGGCCAAAAGCATTCTGACTTGTACCAGAAATAACATGGCCACAAGGACTATGAAGTGATTTTCCCTCTGTACTCAGTGCTGGGGAGGCCACACCTCGAATACTGTGTTGTTTGGGGGCCCTCACTATGAAAAAACATTGAGGTGCTGGAATGTGTCTAGAGAAGAGCAACAAAGCTGGTGAAGGGTCTGGAGCACAAGTCTTATGAGGGAACTGGGGCTCTTTAGTCTGGAGAAAAGGAGGCTGAGAGGAGACCTTATTGCTCTCTAAAACTACTTGAAAGGAGGTTGTGGCGAAGCAGGTGTTGGTCTCTTCTCCCAAGTAATAAGCAACAGGACAAGAGGAAATGGCCTCAAGTTGCATGAGGGGAGGTTTAGATTGGATATTAGGAAAAACTGTTTCACTGAAGGGGTTGCCAAGCACTGGAACAGGCTGCCCAGGGAAGAGGTTGAATTATCATCCCTGGAGGTATTTAAAAGATGTGTGGATGTGGCACTTAGGGACATGGTTTAGTGGTGGACTTGGCAGTGTTAAGTTTAAGGTTGGACTTCATGATCTTAAAGGTGTTTTCCAACCTAAATGATTCTATGGTTCTGCGACTGCAATAAAACAATAAACTCCTCATGAAAATTACTTCACCTATAAAAATAACTTCTGTGAAATAAATGGGAGGAAATTCATCCCAGTCTCAAGAAAAACAATGTGCTTTTTAAAACTTGTCCTTTTGTCTCTGCAACAATATCTAAACTGTAGCTTGTTTTACATTAAACGAAGATGTAAAAGTAAGTTGTGTTATGAATTTCTCCATTCTTCTGCAAGAGCTAATCCAAAGTGCATCTGTCAATAGCAACAATTATTTCTGATCCATCTCCAACTATTTTAAGGACAGTACTGGAAAGTATTCAAAGAATGGCAAAAGCAGTCAAACAGCATTTTTATTGTTGCAATTTCAACACTTACAATCCTGCATATCAGCCTAAAAGTAGGTGAGCTGTGAGCCAAGCCAGAAGACTGTTTATCCATGATTAAGTGTCACTGTGAGGTGTTAATATGGAGAGGCACATACACTTTGTGACAATAAAATAAAAGCTTTTTATTTAATGCAGCAGTTGTGCTACTTATGCAGTAAACAGCTTAGGCAAGTGCCATTTGTAAGTTCCTACAAAAGTGTTTTTCCTCTTGCAAAACCCAGCCTGTTTCCTCAAAAAGTCTGTTGTCGTGATGGACGGAAGCATCCAGGGAGGCAAGGTCAAATTTCAAGACATTTTTTGGCAGAGGAAATGTTATTAATACAACTTAGTATTTCATTTACTTTAACAAAAGTAGCCAGGATGTTTGATGTGTGGCAAGTATTTTAAACCGTCTGACTTTTTCATGAAGGTTCACACAGAGTCTGTCAAGGTAAGGGCATATGCTCAAGCTAAAAAAAATAAACTATGTACTTGCAGGGTGTCACATAGATGCTAGGTATGATGGTAAACAGCTTTCCTTTGACTGCAAGGTAAGTTGGTTAATTTGTTCTTACATTCGGCTGCCTAAGTAAGAACTCAACCTCAGGTACTACAAAGCAGCTGCTCTACCATAAATTTACTTAGTATAGTAAACTTTATCACTGGTCCACACTGCATCTATGAAATACTGTAAAGCGGATCCAAAAGAGCAAAAAACAAGCACTGTGGCATTTTCCAGTTGCCATTAATTCAGGCTTCACATACATATAACACTTTAGACTCCAGTTCAAATCTTCTCAGCTCAGTTATGTTCAAAGACTGCTAAAGAACAACAACTGATTAAAGTTTCATATATGCTACACAGACAAAGCTAGGAGGATTGTTAGTCTTTGCAGGTATTTCTTCAGGTACATGAGAATAAAGGAAGGACTTTGGCAGGAAACCTGCCTTTCATTAAGGACATGGATCAGAACAGGCACAGCAACATTTTTCTTTACTACTTAGTAATTCTGGTAGAAAAAAACCCAACAAATTCTGCAGTGTTGTTCATTCCCTTGTAATAAGCAATCTTTACCTATTCTTGGTATATTCCTTGCATTCTTAATTTTGAGTTTCTTTCACAATTCCCTGCAATGTTTCCCAAGTTTTGCAAAGACTATTCAAGGCTCTCATCTACGTTGATAACCATTTATAAAATGCTTTGATAAGCTGCCATCTGCCTTCCCCTCCTCCAAGCAGAAGCATCATCAAGGCTCCAAGTGGGACCCCACAAATGGAAATGAGGACTGGAGCCTGGCAGAAATGTGTAGCACTGGCAGGCTGAGATACTACAAAGGTGTCCAGGCAGTCCCAGGCTTGGCCCTGACAAACAGTCTGTTTTCACAGCTGTGTTGAGATTTCTCCATGGATCTGAATAATGTGGGAAATGAATTTCCAAGATGTTGCCACACTGGGATCATTTGGTGATAAAAGACAAAACTGGATGAGTGGTGAACCAAGAGTGCTCTTTACAAGCATTGATCCCAGTGTAACCACACAGCCCACATCCCCCTAGAGCTGGTATTGAGCAGGAGTGAGCAAGGAGAAAACCAGAAACAGTGATATTGACTTCTACCCCATTACAGCCAAGTGGTGAAGCTCTGCCAGTGATTTACGCAGTGAAGGCTTCCAACAGCATAGCAACAGCATGTCTCCTCCTTGAAATTATGTGTATTACTGTTCTACTTTACCTTAATTTAGCATGTAATTGATTTAAATGTACAATGAGATTTTGTTTTTCCAGACAATTATTTAATAAAATTTGATTTACTAGAAAAATATATTATTTCTAATTTATGGCAACACCTTCTAAACCCTTTTTAATTACAGGTGTATTTGTGTTCCATTATTATTCTAACTGTACCAAGTTCTTTCCTAAAGAGAATGCTGACTATGCTCTGAAGTTATCCTGCAGAAGTCTCTTAATAAATTTGAGTGAAGCAGTAAAAACACATTCTCTGTAAGAATATTTGCAGCAAACTGCCCTCTACAATACTCTTATTTCTGTCTGGAAATGCAGAGAAAACCATATGGAGCTATTTACAGCCACCTCATGCACGCATACTACTGTCTTTACGCTTATCATGAATCTGCCCTGCGTATGTGCCAGAGGCAAAATTAAAAATAAGACTCCAAGCCATGCTCTCACACTGTTGCCTCACTGTATCTTCTAGGTTGTTTCACATTTTCTGTGTGAATTTAAGTTCCACTTTAGGCACTGGATTTTGTTATATATTTGTCTACAGAAAGAAAAAAACCCTCTACTCCACTGCTACTCTTATGCTACAGATGCAAAGACCTACATACAAAATAATTAAACCATCCTCAAATATTTCTTCTATAAATTGTAGGTACTAAATATGCTAAGGAGCACAATATAATGACTGCTTTTCTAGACCCCTAATTATTTCAACAAATTTGAACAAACTTTCTCTAGAAGGTCTGTATTTTCGTCAAAAGTCCTGTCCAGGACATAGTATTTTATCAGTCTTACCAAAGCGGTGTTTAGTGAAAAGACCACTTACTACTTAAAAATGCATAATTTGCATAATCTTTTTAGTCACAATACTTGTTAAGATGTCAAAGCAGTTGTCAGCCCTGTAATTCCCTAAACCTGTTCCATATCATCTGTAGCTTACATTGCTTTCCATAGCAGTAGTTTCTCTTGACTTTATAAGCCATAAACTTATTCTTCTACGCCTTCACTTATGTGCAAGGAATAGGCACCTCCAAAGGAGTCTCCATGCTACCAAACTGAGATACCTGTCTGAGCCTTTGGTGCACCTACAATAGAATTTCAGTTCAAAACAAAAGTGTGGTTCTGAAGCAAGTGCCCCACCACTCTCATTTCCCACAGCAGAGAGGTTTCAGTGTATGCAGACTGGATTCCTTCTGGCTGAAACTCAAGTAGCAGATACACTTCAGGAGCGCATCAAAAGTACTTCAATCGATAACGGAAATTGAGTTCACAGGACAGGATTACAGCCAGTGCAAAATAAAACTCTCAGACACTGGATTCTCAGCACAAGCCATTTCACTCCTGCGATTATTACGCCACATTGCTTTTTACAGCAGACGTAGCTTACGGCCTTCCAAAGATTGCAAAGGGAGCTCTGGGAGACCAGCTGACACACTCTACCTGATTTCAGATGCCTCCCTGGTTCCCAGATGCCTAACCCTCATTTGGCTATACTGAAATGCATATTGTCATAGTGGGACCAATTTAACAAGCAGTTTACATAGTTATAAATCAGTAACCCACTGTACTTCTTACTTTGTTATCTACCAATTTTTGCTGACTTCAAATATTTTATCAGTAAAGTTTTTATTCTCTAGATTCCTCAGAAGTTTACTGAATAGCATTAGACCTTGCTAGGAAATACCTCACTCATTTCTCTCCACGTTCACGATTCACAGAACCAGTCTGCAGATCATCTATGTCTGTAATTTTAACTGCACTTGTGCAAAATTTTAAATCTAGGGTTTCATCAAGGCAAAAACCCTCTTATAAAATTTGAGCATTTGGTAGCTTTATAAACCATCCGTGCAATCTCAGCCTCCCAAGAGGCAGTAGGCATATCTGACAACACTTGTTTTTTGTGAAACCATGCTAAATAGGATAAAAATATGTCTTTTATTTCTTTTATTCAGAGTCCTAATGAAGCATTAGAACCTTGGGAAACATTGAAAACAGAGTATTAATGCAGTGCTAACCTACTATTTATTAAGTACTGAAGCAACATCCCATGGACCCAAATCCTATGCTGCAGGGTAGCGTACAGACAGAAAGGTTCTGAACCATTTAAACATCTAATAATAAAAGCTGTTAGACCTGTACAACGATTGCTTCGTAGGGTTTTATATCAGAAATAATTACATATATATATCCATTTTAAATCGCTTTTATCTTTCGCTCCTTGTTCTAGTTGTTTCAGCACTGCAAGCAAAGGGTCTAATCCTGCTCTTAACGAAAATGGAAGTGAGTTGTACCACATGTAACTGCACTGATGCATTAACAAACATAATATACTATGGCACTTCTTGGGAAGGTGAACAGCATGGGAAACTCTAACACAGCATGAATGAACATGATTTTTCTGTTTCTGTCTTTAGATATTTTCCTGCTTTCCTTCTGAACAGTCATGGTTAAGACCTTTCATAGTTCTATGGCAGATTTCATATTTGATGCCAGGTACAGATGGATCAATGCATTTCCTTCTTTCCACACAATTTCTGCTTGAGATCTTATTAAGAGATCCACAGCATAAACTTGTGGCAAAAATCATCACTATTTTTATAGAACAGTAGTGAGGATTGAAGTATTTTATTTATTGTTGCCACTTCCCACAGCAGGCCCTGGAATACTACTGGCTGATCAAAGTTTCATCTTTTTCTCCACTGCCTCTTAAGCCTTGCCATATCAACACACTTGCCTACTGAAGCCATACCAAGTTGCCCTGGTTGAAGAAATACATAAACATGTAAAAGCAGCAGCTTGATGTTAAAACAAATATCAAAGAATACCATAACATGAGGAAAATTAGGGAATATATTGCCTCATAATGTATAATGACTGAGGACTGAGTCTTCCCCTCCAACAAGAGTCTCTAACAAGACTTGGCGGAATTCCTTCAGAGCACACATAGACCTGCAACCCAGAAGAACTCACACCTTTAGCCAAGTGCAATTTTGTTAAACTCTTGCGTAAGTGATTACAGCAAGACAGTAAAATTCATGTTTATTACCTGAATTGTCTGGTAAACCGAAGGATCAAATCCTTTCACAGTCACCTCACGGAAAACTCTTGGCTCCAGTTCCTCTTTGGTCAGATCACAGTGATATATAATACCTAAAACGGAGTAGTGCAAGTTTGTCAGCTTAGTGCACGTCCGTCATTAAAAGGATGCTGATTCAGGCACTGTGATAGAATAATGAAGTGCAGAGGGGTGCAAAGGCATCTGTACAGAAAGAATTGTCACCTCCCCATACAAAGTCAGGTATTCAAAGTGAGTTAAGCAAAATGGAAAAAAGATTTTTTTTAATGAAGTTACATAGCACTTATTGATAATGATAATGTGGGAAGAAAGAAGCATAAAGTCAACTCTAAAACACCTCCTCTGGAGCCACCAGACTGAGAATAAACGTATCAAGAATTTCACTCAGGTCAGCATTTGCCTCTTTGTGATAAAATATTTTGAATTACAATTCAAACAGATCCCCAGATAATAGAAAGAGTTGAGCATTCATTTGAAATAGTGGCAAGGTTAGCACAGGTTACCTGTGTAACTGAACTGAATTTGATCTCATCTATTTTACATCCCAAACCTGCAGGTTTGAAGGCAACTTCACAAGCTTGAGTTGCACCTATGATTTCAAGATTGTGTACACAAGAACATTTATGTCTATAACTAGTGTAAAATTTCTAGGTTGCAGCAGAAGCAGAATCACAGAGACTGTAGCAATCTAGACATTACACTGATATATAATTGGCCAAGAAGAATTTTGCACTTATAGATCTTATTTCCTGTCATTCAAACCTAATATTTGAGCTTGTGTCATACAGTGAGAGTATCGTGTCTGCACACTGTACAAAATCCTAATATTTGTGGATATATTACAGATACATATGATACATAAAACTAACCTCAGTGTTAATTATTCTTTGTTTTTCTGCTTTACAACAAGCTAGTCTCTATAAAATTTTAAACATATATTAGGGAAAATGAGCACTAAAAGTTAAGGCAACCAGCCCTCTCCAGGGATCCCCAATGCAATAAAATTAACCAAGGTGGATAGGACTTGATTGAAATACTGCTGTTCTGTGTATATTTTCAGGAAACTAGAAGTAACTATTACAGAGATTATAGCTATAAAAAAATATACTGAAACATGAAATAATGACGTAATATATCTGATACAAGGGAATTGCCTCATTAACTCACTTTCATAGACTGTGAAAAATCAAAGATACAGATTTGCAAAGAAACACAGATGAAATCCAACGTTTCTAATAACTGATAAAGCCTTCTTATTAATTAATGGGTGAATAAAAGTAGAACTACTCTAATATGCTGGGAACTCTTTTTCTTCACTTGCCACAAAGCGTCTAGCAAGCCTAATGCAGAGTGACAGGTACAAACAAGCATTAAAGCTGCATTTCCCTTAAAAATTAGGATCCAGAAGGTGACAAAAAAGCACAAAGCAAAGCACATCAGGCGGTCACAGGTAGAGCAGTCATTTGACGTATATACAGCTGCCCAAGCTCAATAACATATTGGCAAACATTACACAGAGAGTTGGCAGAATAGGTGCATATTAGGAAACCATATAATGAAGCATAAGCACAGTCATAGATTGCATTTCAGGAGTCAATCAACCTAATATTGAACTCCTGGTACTGCATTTTTGTTCTGTTTTATTTTTAGTGGCATGGCAGATAATATCCAAAACCATACTAATGTTGGGGCCTGCACTTTTTTGCTGGGTGCCAAATAAATGCTCGCCTAAGCATGTGACTGCAGTAGAGAGCAGAGATAACCATATTTTTCAAAGAATTTCAAAAATTGTTTTTATGGTGTCAACATCTATTGTTTCAGAAGTGCTTTATTCATTATTTCATATATATGTTTACTATCACTTTTGTTGTAGGTATTAAACACCAGTATGTTAATTTGTTGCTCATTATTAAAAAAAACAGTGCTACATAATACAACTGCAAATTATACTGATTTTTAAGAGTAAAGTAGGAAGATCTAAGCTAACCAAGGACCATCCCCATATCTTGTTATTCTACTGATACAGGGAATGGAGGATGCGTGCAAATTAAAAAAAAATCCACACAGCTACCTAAAAATTACCTCTATTGTCTGCTTTCCTCACCCTTTCCTTATTTCCATACCTCTATTTCTCACCTTCCTCTTTCTTCTAGATTCTCGATTGCTCTGCCCTGGTTAACAGACCTATGTCATGGTGACTGTGCAGTCAGTGTGGCTGTGCACTAACTGAACAACAACAAAAATATGTCAGATGTTATAAGAATATTTTTGTTCATCTTACGATTCATGATCACTCACAATCTTGAAAAAATATAGATTCTGAAGCCTATCTCCCCTTCTCCATGCCTGAATCCTGTCACGTAATAGTTATTGATTGTTTGTGTCAGAAAGAAAGAAAAAAAGAAAGAACAGCAAATATGTTTTCTTGTCATATACTAGTGAAACACCTGCATGGAACTCCCTTCCTGTTCAAAATCCCGGAATACTTACTGGTGTGAGATCATATATTACATAACGCTTTGGACAGCTTTGGTTTTGCTGGACTGTACAAAGGGGATTCCTACAGCAATCCAGCAAAACCAAGTGTTGTAACGACAGATGGTAAGGATGTTTTAACAAGGCTATGCATAAATGAATCATAAAGCTATCAGACAAAGAATTTTAGTGACTTTTATTAATGCTCTCCAAAACTGATGAAAATCACATTAAGCACACTGACAATTGTCTTCAGCGAATTTTTAAACGTATCTGCTGTATGAAGCAAGAGCAGTGAGAATGCTACAATTTCATCTCTAGTACAAGGCAGTCAAGTAGTTTATCACTGCAGGTTTCTCAGATTTTAGTAGGTATATTTTTTTTTAGGCCTCATGGATCAAATACTGGTACATTTTGAAGTGCACAACAAGGGTGGAAGCAATTCTATCTGCATCTTAGAAGTACCTAATAACTATTAAACAAAGGAAAATGAGAGAGATCATTCCCAGGAAAAGGAACAATAACTAAGGGAAAAAACAATCTTACCTGGAGATAAAAAGGAAGTAAACTGATAAAATATTTCTGTGTCCTTCTTTTGGCCACTATATCCCACAATACTGCCAACCTCTAGAGGGAAAGTTTTGAGATGTGCACCAGTAGCCAGATCGTGAAGTTGCAGGATATTCTTCACATCGTGCAGATAGCACAAAACCAGGAAGTTGGACCTCACACAAGCAACCCATTCTGCAGTGTGGAAAAGAAAAACAAAGCCACAGAAAATACAGTAAAAAAAAATAAATTGTAAGAAAGCAAGCAGACATAGTCTGATTCTAAAACCGCTTAGCATACCTAAATGTGTGCACCAAAATTTCTGTCATGTATTGAAATTAACTCTTAAATCTTCAAAAGTCACTTTCCTTCTGGAACAAAATATGAACCCAAAAGCAAAGGCTGACATTCTTTGGAACTAATCATGTTGCTTGAAGCTATTTTATGCAGATACAGGAATAAAGAATTGTTTAACAAATAAGCTTATGCATATGGGGTGCTTACACATCAACACCGCTCTTAAATATCACATATTTTGATGCAAAACCAAAGCAAAACATTCATCTTTTCCAGTAATACTTATGGAAATGCATGAAAATCAAAACAATCATTGTGATCTACACTCAAGCTAAACTAATAAGAATAAAAAGACACGTGATCCTGTATTGCAAAATAAAAGTATAGAACCTAGAGGTTACTATTCATTTTGTTTTTACTGCCTAAGTATTCAGGAGACTATTCTTATAAGCAAGCTCTAGCAGGTGTAAGAAAAGGGCTAGTCTGAGGTGATATCCTCAACACACAATTAAAACAAAAACCCCAACACATTTATTCAAGAAGCTAATGTTGTTAAACAGCATTCTTCAGACTCTAAGGTAGCAGCAACAAGATACAGCAGAGTGAATTCAATTTGGCAAAAGGACCCAGGCACAAAGCACTCTGCAGAGGTTCATTTCCTTTAAGCCTCTCCTGGCAGTTCTGGGTCCCTGCAGAGCTGCTCATCTCAGCTGTGCAGCTGTGCAGGAATGAGAGCCTCTGCTACACAGAACCTTCACATTCTAAGCTGGTTCCTCAGAAGAATTAAAGAGAAAAGAACCCCACAGACCTATGAACTTTTTCATGGAATGATATGTTTTTTTAAATTATACTTTAGCAAATCCAAACTAATTGAAAAAAAAAAATCAAGTCTGGCAATTTCTACAACCCCCCTGGAGTTCTACTATCTCACTTCAATCTCCATCTTTATATATTGTGAAGCGTAAAAATTCTTCAGAGCTCCAGCTCACTTAGAATATATCACATAACATATTCCCTCCTGTGCCATTGGCTTTAGATTTCTAGTGACAAATGTATTTATTTCCTCATGCAGACAGGAAAGTGATTAAAACCTCTGTATGTCTCAGTATTTCTGCCATTTAAGAAATGGGTTACCCTACTTTGCAACAGAAGTGTTTCAACAACTTCTCATTAATTTACAAATCAAATACAAACTAGATAAAACACAATCAAGGTTAGAAGTCTATAAAAAGAGAATAAGGGATATTTTTTCATAGGACTATGGAAGGTAGTGATTCTTGTGCTCTTCCAACTATGTATTTGCATCTTCTTTCCTAACAAGTCAGACTGAAAACGTAAATCATAGCCAAGACACCAGCAGTAGCCGTTGCCTTCTCCTGTTGCTGGAAGCAAAAACCCAAAAAGATAGAATTAAATGAGCAAGAAAAATCAGGTAGGACTGACTGGGGCACGTTGTAAAGTCAAAGTAGCACTGTGAGATGGTGAGTTCAAAATACCAACATCAGAGGGAAAAACATTGAAAACAAAACAGAAGCAAGGCAAAAATTGACTGAATTTTGGTTTTACACTCTTTTATGTTATTCAAATTTTAACAGTTCTTTCCAATTTCCCCAAAGCCCTATAAAAATCACTTAATTTGGATTCACAGTTGTACTGAAGACAGTCTTATAAAAGCATCTTTGCATATTTAGTTTTCAGAGCAAAAGTTCAAAGTTGTACCATGCACATCTTGCCTTAAGGGTAACAAACTCTGAATTGAAGATCAAAATCTGTATCAATTAACTTCTTTAACACTCCCTGTTCTCATATAGAGTTCAGGTCTGACACAACCTCCAAGAGCTTGAAGACCTTCAAATCTTAATAACTTGATAGTCTACTTTCCTTTTAGCTTGTTCCTGACGGATCGGTGAAATTTAACACTAGTCTCACTTTCCAGCCATATGAATTTGTGCTACATAAACAGAATAATACTCCTCTCTTCCCAAAGACCACCATTTATATTTTTATCCCTGGATTTGATAACTCCCTCATGAGTTTCTAGTCTCAATTTGGGAATTTTTGAACCAACATCCCAGAGTAGAACACTAAGTGAAATTTCAACTATGAAGACATGACCTGAAATAATCGGATACAGCACAACACAACATTTTATAAATTAATAACTGATGTGTAATATTAGCAATGGAGTGACTTAAATTTCTTAAGTGAGGCTGGAGAACAGAATAAACTTTGTAAGTTTAATTGTTATATCCAATCACATAATTTGAAATATATAATCATTCTTGATTAGATGAACAAGGAGAATATGAAGTTATTTAAAATATTTGATATTGTCACTGCGCAAATCTGCCACCATTCACACGTACAACTGTTTTATCAACATACAATATGAATTTAAAAAAATAGTGAAAAGATTAATTAAAAATCACAAAATGTATTATAGAAACTCTCAGATCAACTTCAAATGTATAATATGTAGTTTAGATTTACCAAGAATACTACTTAGGCAATCTTTTTTTATAATTCAATTATTATGACCCTGAATTCCTCACTAATCGTTTGATGAGGCATTGCAGTTTAATGGATGTTTTCATTAAAAGTCAAAGCACATTATTACTTCAATTCACTTATTAAGAAGAGATATTAATCTTTTAGTAGAAAGATTCAGTTACACAGGGGTAAGGCTGCTGGCTTATGTGGAGATTCCAGCTATTGAAGAACTTGCCTAGGAAGCAGCAACATTAACTCTTCATCAGCCCTTTGTTTTACAAACTAGATGCTCTCAGAAAGTGAACATAACAGATGAGAAGGCAATGCAAAATGTTTTTAAAACATTCCATGAGATTTAAGACCACTATTTCTGTGCATAATACCTGCATTATAACTGGTCTTGGTGCATTGCTAACTGACTCCCAAACTTACAATAATGGAAGCTATAAAGAAATGTGATAATCAAAACAGAGCAAAGCGAAGCAGACTTGAAAGAGCAGAAGCAAAACCAAAAAAAAGACACTAAGAACCAACGTTTATATACATGGCAAGCTAAAACAATGCTGAATTATTAACAGGAGCTATTTTTCGACTGCAAGCTGAGTCTCTGATACTCCCATACTCAGCATTGAGATCTGCAGACACTGTCAAATTTTTTAAACTAGCAGTCAGCCTCGCTGGTTTTGCTCATACTTTGCAGAATGCATTCTGCATGCCTCTGTACCTCCTGTGAGCTTTTAAGATTGTGTGCTTGCAAATTTCACATCTAAAATCTAAACCTGACACCATTGCTGTAGGCTCCCTTTATAGACAATAGGATACCCTGTTCTGGAATACTGACTTGCTTGCTGGGCAGTTTCACAAGTGTTTTTTTAGAAAAGCTAACTATCTGACCTCTGTATAAGGTCAGTTTATTTTCACTTAATACAAATGAACACAGCAGTTATTCTCACAGTTAACCTAAATTCATCACTTGATCTACAGCATATATACGATTCACCTACTTACAACACATACCAGGCAAAGGATTTATTTTACCAAAAAAAGGACATGTAGAGGTTGCCTTTTCCAACCTAAGCCTCGGGGATGAGAGATGGACACACTTGGAGGCACTCATAGGTGTGAAGCAGGTGTGAAGACCTACCCTTGGTATTGCCCATTCTTCTCTGGAGATGACAGTGATCATGACCAATACAATACTTACACACAATTCTTTAGTAACTAAATTAGAGCTACAGTGATTATATTTAGTATGGCCTAGAAAACCGAGCTCAACCATCTCTAGAAGAAATGGTCTAGTTTAACCTTTCAGAAATTCATATACTGCTACTTTCCAAAAACACTTTTATTTTGACAGCTTTCATTGGTAGAAAAGGTATGCCACTAACTCCGCACCTGCAACGCTTTTGTGAACAACTTTTGAAATAGTTTCAGGAAAAATAAGGTTGAATCCTCACACTAAATATCCGTGCCACTAACCTTAATTACTTATGACAGTTCTGACCCATCATTTCTGCAGCAGTAGCTACAGCATGTTAAGAGTCCAATTCTACAAACATGCTTTGACAGATGCAGGCTGAAATGTGGAGAAGGACATGCCAAGCTGGAAGAGATAGCTAGCCGTAAATCTTCAGCAGAAACTGATAAGTTACTTGCTGTACAATGTCCTCGTGTGCCCACTTAACAAATAAAGAATATATTCTGATGGACTGTCTAAGCTTCAGTTGGAAATCTTTGGTCATCACCGACAGTGACCATAAACTTCAGCGTCTCTGCAGAGTAACAGGTATCAATACTGATCTCAATTAAAATGACCCATAACCACCACTAAAGGTTATTTATGGGTAGGCTTGCAAGCAAAACATGAACAATACATGGAATAAAACATTTACTGTTCTGAAACATGTGAGCAGATGTTGACAAGCTCTCATATCACATGAAAAGGCATATGTCTTCTCTCTTGGACACCACCCTTGTGACAGCCTGCCATGTTTTAGCTAATGGATAATCTCCAAAGCTCCAACCAATTTCAACAAGACAAGTTTTATGCCTCTCATTCTCTCAGTATAAGACAAACAGATGCAGTGGCATGCAAAGCTCTTCTGAAGCTGTTAACTAACATCAGGAGCAACGCTACCTTAAGTAATCCACAGGCCTTAGTTATCTGACTCATGCAGGTCTTTTATGGTAAAGAGTTAAACCGAGTCAGATAAGCCCTACCAGAATAAAACTTTCAGCCAGGGACATGCATCTTTCCTCCTCACGTGCCCAGTGAAGGACAGACTGTATCTTGCTTGGCCAGACCGTAGGAGGGGCTTTTTTTCTGCTGGGAAACACTGGAGCTAAGCCACTTCCCAGGTATTTGGTTTTGTTCTGTTTTTTGTTTTTTCTCCTTCATATTTCACACAAAGCTTATCAATCTGGTGATTTGCGTTACAGCCAGTTTTCTCCTCTCTGCCATGCTTCTGTGCTAGCCATCTCCATCAGATTGCTTCCTCTGGCCTATACACAGAAGGTCACTCGACAGCTCCTCAGAACAGTCAGAACAGCAGAACACGCACCCACTTCGCAGGCAAAACTCCCAAGTTTGTAGAGCTATGGGTACTCTGAAAAACATCCTTACCATCTGTTTGTTACAACACTTGGTTTTGCTGGATTGCTGTAGGAATCCCCTTTGTACAGTCCAGCAAAACCAAAGCTGTCCAAAGCGTTATGTAATATATGATCTCACACCAGTAAGTATTCCGGGATTTTGAACAGGAAGGGAGTTCCATGCAGGTGTTTCACTAGTATATGACAAGAAAACATATTTGCTGTTCTTTCTTTTTTTCTTTCTTTCTGACACAAACAATCAATAACTATTACGTGACAGGATTCAGGCATGGAGAAGGGGAGATAGGCTTCAGAATCTATCTTTTTTCAAGATTGTGAGTGATCATGAATCGTAAGATGAACAAAAATATTCTTATAACATCTGACATATTTTTGTTGTTGTTCAGTTAGTGCACAGCCACACTGACTGCACAGTCACCATGACATAGGTCTGTTAACCAGGGCAGAGCAATCGAGAATCTAGAAGAAAGAGGAAGGTGAGAAATAGAGGTATGGAAATAAGGAAAGGGTGAGGAAAGCAGACAATAGAGGTAATTTTTAGGTAGCTGTGTGGATTTTTTTTTAATTTGCACGCATCCTCCATTCCCTGTATCAGTAGAATAACAAGATATGGGGATGGTCCTTGGTTAGCTTAGATCTTCCTACTTTACTCTTAAAAATCAGTATAATTTGCAGTTGTATTATGTAGCACTGTTTTTTTAATAATGAGCAACAAATTAACATACTGGTGTTTAATACCTACAACAAAAGTGATAGTAAACATATATATGAAATAATGAATAAAGCACTTCTGAAACAATAGATGTTGACACCATAAAAACAATTTTTGAAATTCTTTGAAAAATATGGTTATCTCTGCTCTCTACTGCAGTCACATGCTTAGGCGAGCATTTATTTGGCACCCAGCAAAAAAGTGCAGGCCCCAACATTAGTATGGTTTTGGATATTATCTGCCATGCCACTAAAAATAAAACAGAACAAAAATGCAGTACCAGGAGTTCAATATTAGGTTGATTGACTCCTGAAATGCAATCTATGACTGTGCTTATGCTTCATTATATGGTTTCCTAATATGCACCTATTCTGCCAACTCTCTGTGTAATGTTTGCCAATATGTTATTGAGCTTGGGCAGCTGTATATACGTCAAATGACTGCTCTACCTGTGACCGCCTGATGTGCTTTGCTTTGTGCTTTTTTGTCACCTTCTGGATCCTAATTTTTAAGGGAAATGCAGCTTTAATGCTTGTTTGTACCTGTCACTCTGCATTAGGCTTGCTAGACGCTTTGTGGCAAGTGAAGAAAAAGAGTTCCCAGCATATTAGAGTAGTTCTACTTTTATTCACCCATTAATTAATAAGAAGGCTTTATCAGTTATTAGAAACGTTGGATTTCATCTGTGTTTCTTTGCAAATCTGTATCTTTGATTTTTCACAGTCTATGAAAGTGAGTTAATGAGGCAATTCCCTTGTATCAGATATATTACGTCATTATTTCATGTTTCAGTATATTTTTTTATAGCTATAATCTCTGTAATAGTTACTTCTAGTTTCCTGAAAATATACACAGAACAGCAGTATTTCAATCAAGTCCTATCCACCTTGGTTAATTTTATTGCATTGGGGATCCCTGGAGAGGGCTGGTTGCCTTAACTTTTAGTGCTCATTTTCCCTAATATATGTTTAAAATTTTATAGAGACTAGCTTGTTGTAAAGCAGAAAAACAAAGAATAATTAACACTGAGGTTAGTTTTATGTATCATATGTATCTGTAATATATCCACAAATATTAGGATTTTGTACAGTGTGCAGACACGATACTCTCACTGTATGACACAAGCTCAAATATTAGGTTTGAATGACAGGAAATAAGATCTATAAGTGCAAAATTCTTCTTGGCCAATTATATATCAGTGTAATGTCTAGATTGCTACAGTCTCTGTGATTCTGCTTCTGCTGCAACCTAGAAATTTTACACTAGTTATAGACATAAATGTTCTTGTGTACACAATCTTGAAATCATAGGTGCAACTCAAGCTTGTGAAGTTGCCTTCAAACCTGCAGGTTTGGGATGTAAAATAGATGAGATCAAATTCAGTTCAGTTACACAGGTAACCTGTGCTAACCTTGCCACTATTTCAAATGAATGCTCAACTCTTTCTATTATCTGGGGATCTGTTTGAATTGTAATTCAAAATATTTTATCACAAAGAGGCAAATGCTGACCTGAGTGAAATTCTTGATACGTTTATTCTCAGTCTGGTGGCTCCAGAGGAGGTGTTTTAGAGTTGACTTTATGCTTCTTTCTTCCCACATTATCATTATCAATAAGTGCTATGTAACTTCATTAAAAAAAATCTTTTTTCCATTTTGCTTAACTCACTTTGAATACCTGACTTTGTATGGGGAGGTGACAATTCTTTCTGTACAGATGCCTTTGCACCCCTCTGCACTTCATTATTCTATCACAGTGCCTGAATCAGCATCCTTTTAATGACGGACGTGCACTAAGCTGACAAACTTGCACTACTCCGTTTTAGGTATTATATATCACTGTGATCTGACCAAAGAGGAACTGGAGCCAAGAGTTTTCCGTGAGGTGACTGTGAAAGGATTTGATCCTTCGGTTTACCAGACAATTCAGGTAATAAACATGAATTTTACTGTCTTGCTGTAATCACTTACGCAAGAGTTTAACAAAATTGCACTTGGCTAAAGGTGTGAGTTCTTCTGGGTTGCAGGTCTATGTGTGCTCTGAAGGAATTCCGCCAAGTCTTGTTAGAGACTCTTGTTGGAGGGGAAGACTCAGTCCTCAGTCATTATACATTATGAGGCAATATATTCCCTAATTTTCCTCATGTTATGGTATTCTTTGATATTTGTTTTAACATCAAGCTGCTGCTTTTACATGTTTATGTATTTCTTCAACCAGGGCAACTTGGTATGGCTTCAGTAGGCAAGTGTGTTGATATGGCAAGGCTTAAGAGGCAGTGGAGAAAAAGATGAAACTTTGATCAGCCAGTAGTATTCCAGGGCCTGCTGTGGGAAGTGGCAACAATAAATAAAATACTTCAATCCTCACTACTGTTCTATAAAAATAGTGATGATTTTTGCCACAAGTTTATGCTGTGGATCTCTTAATAAGATCTCAAGCAGAAATTGTGTGGAAAGAAGGAAATGCATTGATCCATCTGTACCTGGCATCAAATATGAAATCTGCCATAGAACTATGAAAGGTCTTAACCATGACTGTTCAGAAGGAAAGCAGGAAAATATCTAAAGACAGAAACAGAAAAATCATGTTCATTCATGCTGTGTTAGAGTTTCCCATGCTGTTCACCTTCCCAAGAAGTGCCATAGTATATTATGTTTGTTAATGCATCAGTGCAGTTACATGTGGTACAACTCACTTCCATTTTCGTTAAGAGCAGGATTAGACCCTTTGCTTGCAGTGCTGAAACAACTAGAACAAGGAGCGAAAGATAAAAGCGATTTAAAATGGATATATATATGTAATTATTTCTGATATAAAACCCTACGAAGCAATCGTTGTACAGGTCTAACAGCTTTTATTATTAGATGTTTAAATGGTTCAGAACCTTTCTGTCTGTACGCTACCCTGCAGCATAGGATTTGGGTCCATGGGATGTTGCTTCAGTACTTAATAAATAGTAGGTTAGCACTGCATTAATACTCTGTTTTCAATGTTTCCCAAGGTTCTAATGCTTCATTAGGACTCTGAATAAAAGAAATAAAAGACATATTTTTATCCTATTTAGCATGGTTTCACAAAAAACAAGTGTTGTCAGATATGCCTACTGCCTCTTGGGAGGCTGAGATTGCACGGATGGTTTATAAAGCTACCAAATGCTCAAATTTTATAAGAGGGTTTTTGCCTTGATGAAACCCTAGATTTAAAATTTTGCACAAGTGCAGTTAAAATTACAGACATAGATGATCTGCAGACTGGTTCTGTGAATCGTGAACGTGGAGAGAAATGAGTGAGGTATTTCCTAGCAAGGTCTAATGCTATTCAGTAAACTTCTGAGGAATCTAGAGAATAAAAACTTTACTGATAAAATATTTGAAGTCAGCAAAAATTGGTAGATAACAAAGTAAGAAGTACAGTGGGTTACTGATTTATAACTATGTAAACTGCTTGTTAAATTGGTCCCACTATGACAATATGCATTTCAGTATAGCCAAATGAGGGTTAGGCATCTGGGAACCAGGGAGGCATCTGAAATCAGGTAGAGTGTGTCAGCTGGTCTCCCAGAGCTCCCTTTGCAATCTTTGGAAGGCCGTAAGCTACGTCTGCTGTAAAAAGCAATGTGGCGTAATAATCGCAGGAGTGAAATGGCTTGTGCTGAGAATCCAGTGTCTGAGAGTTTTATTTTGCACTGGCTGTAATCCTGTCCTGTGAACTCAATTTCCGTTATCGATTGAAGTACTTTTGATGCGCTCCTGAAGTGTATCTGCTACTTGAGTTTCAGCCAGAAGGAATCCAGTCTGCATACACTGAAACCTCTCTGCTGTGGGAAATGAGAGTGGTGGGGCACTTGCTTCAGAACCACACTTTTGTTTTGAACTGAAATTCTATTGTAGGTGCACCAAAGGCTCAGACAGGTATCTCAGTTTGGTAGCATGGAGACTCCTTTGG
The DNA here is from genome assembly GCA_033556795.1 of Tapera naevia. NCBI lineage: Eukaryota > Metazoa > Chordata > Aves > Cuculiformes > Neomorphidae > Tapera > Tapera naevia. The sequence goes on from JAUMJJ010000014.1 coordinate 7,526,445, forward strand.
AGGTGCCTATTCCTTGCACATAAGTGAAGGCGTAGAAGAATAAGTTTATGGCTTATAAAGTCAAGAGAAACTACTGCTATGGAAAGCAATGTAAGCTACAGATGATATGGAACAGGTTTAGGGAATTACAGGGCTGACAACTGCTTTGACATCTTAACAAGTATTGTGACTAAAAAGATTATGCAAATTATGCATTTTTAAGTAGTAAGTGGTCTTTTCACTAAACACCGCTTTGGTAAGACTGATAAAATACTATGTCCTGGACAGGACTTTTGACGAAAATACAGACCTTCTAGAGAAAGTTTGTTCAAATTTGTTGAAATAATTAGGGGTCTAGAAAAGCAGTCATTATATTGTGCTCCTTAGCATATTTAGTACCTACAATTTATAGAAGAAATATTTGAGGATGGTTTAATTATTTTATATGTAGGTCTTTGCATCTGTAGCATAAGAGTAGCAGTGGAGTAGAGGGTTTTTTTCTTTCTGTAGACAAATATATAACAAAATCCAGTGCCTAAAGTGGAACTTAAATTCACACAGAAAATGTGAAACAACCTAGAAGATACAGTGAGGCAACAGTGTGAGAGCATGGCTTGGAGTCTTATTTTTAATTTTGCCTCTGGCACATACGCAGGGCAGATTCATGATAAGCGTAAAGACAGTAGTATGCGTGCATGAGGTGGCTGTAAATAGCTCCATATGGTTTTCTCTGCATTTCCAGACAGAAATAAGAGTATTGTAGAGGGCAGTTTGCTGCAAATATTCTTACAGAGAATGTGTTTTTACTGCTTCACTCAAATTTATTAAGAGACTTCTGCAGGATAACTTCAGAGCATAGTCAGCATTCTCTTTAGGAAAGAACTTGGTACAGTTAGAATACAGGTTAAAGGTATGAAGAAAAATACTGTTTTTCACTTGGAGTGCACCTAACTGAGGGAAGAGAAGCATTCTACATGCACTGAGTTTAGGCATGCAGACGTGTACGAGGTACAGGAACACGGGTAACTGAGATTCAAGGAATTGTTCAAGATCACTCACCTCACCTAGGACACATTCACGAATATGTCTTGTTTCTCAGTTCTCTCAGGAGATGTATTCTGTATTTCTTTTCACTGTCACAAGTACAGGGCTGGTTACAACTGCTACTCTCAAGTCGCCCTGCTCCACCGTACTGGGCACTTTTGAAGGGATCACAGGTCTCAGAGTTTATTATTTAACTTTCTAAAGAGAGCAGATTTGTCCTATGTCTTAGGAGTAGGGTTAGATTGTCTATAATGATCAGTCTGCATTTATGTTTTCATGGCTGCCCTTTAACTAATTCAGCACACCTACTTGCAGCTATGCGGTCATTTAAACCTCTTAGTCCTAGATGTGAATCTCTCTTATGGTTATATTTTAGACTCCCTGAAAATGAAAAGTAACATTTTATAAACAAGCTCCAAAGGGGAGGAAATGAGTCTCATCATACCCCAATATGTTCTGCGGCCACCCTTAAATTTCATTTTAAAATAGGTGTCATTTTTTTCTTCCCTTCAGCTCAGACTAGAGATGTAAATTTACCTCATTTCTATGTGAAACCCCTGCTGAGAGTTCTAAAATGAGGTGTGCATACAATCTCATTGCAGGAATGTTTGTTTTTTTTCCCTGTATTCCCAAATTAGCTCATTTATAAACATTTCTGAAAACAAAAAGGTCAAAGCCAATAAAAAAAGTCTATCTTGAAGAATATGTTGGAGAAACCAAATGACATTCACACCGCCTTGTAGGCATGGGTTTTTATTTCTTGGTTAGATTATATTAGCTATACCAAGAAAGCATTATGCTACTTTGTGGAATTTCTCTGTTGGTCATTCATGGACACTTGTAGATCTTCATAATCCTTAATTCTGAATTTATTGTCATAAATAAAACTATTTCTGTGTCCATGGTGTAGTTTTTATGAAACCGAACCTAAGTTAACACATTGCAATGAAGGCAGCTGTGGCTGCCAGGAAGATCACACCAGGGTAGAAGAGTATATGTATATTCCATTAAAAACATTTCTGACTTAGAGCATCACAGCATCACTAACTATAAATTTTATGAAGAAATTCTAATACAGCTAATTACATCTCAGTAAAGAGTCACTCCCACACATATGTAAAATTGGACAAGCAGCAATATTCCTTTGCCCTTGGAATCACTGCTGTCCTAGCTTTTGCAGAAGGCGTTGTCGTTACATTGTCATCTCTGAATCACACAAAATCAAATTCATTTGACCTGCAAGACAACGAATTATTAATTGCTTTCTGCTACATTTATGTCTTTCTAAACCAAATCTTGGAATGATTAAAATGACATAGAGACTGGCTTGCTTCCTGACTTCATCAAGTGAACGAGCCAATATTGCATTTATTCAGGGCTAAAATCTCCTAAAACATGGAAAAAACTTCCTTATTTGGTATAGAGGATACACCACCAATTTACAAGTGTCTGTCACAAAATAGCAATTGAACAATTCAAACTTACTTTACCATAGCGCTAAGATCTACCTATAACTGATCTTCCTATGGAGACATTTTCATTTGTTAATTTAATCCAACTCCTTTATATACCAATCCAAAAACCTAAAGAGAAGTGTACATATGATTGTCTATTCTGGCTACACATTCAAATACAGTAGAATCATTAAGGCTGGAAAAGACCTCTAAGATCATAAAGTCCTACCGTCAGCCCAACATCAACACGTCTACTAAACCATGTCCCGAAGTGCCACATCTACACGTTTTTTGAACACCTCCAGGGATGGTGACTCTGCCACTTCCCTGGGCAGCCTGTTCCAATGCTTTACCACTCTTTCCGTAAAGAAATTTTTCCTAATATCCAATTCAAACCTCTTATGATGCAACTTGAGTCATTTCCTCTTCTCCTATCACCTGTCACTTGGGAGAACAGACCAATACCCACCTCGTTGCAACCTTCTTTCAGGCAGTTGAAGCGAGTGATTAGATCTCATCTGAGCCACCTTTTCTCCAGACTAAACAGCCCCATTTCCCTCAGCCACTCCACTTAAGGGTTCTGCTCCAGACCCTTCACCAGCTTCCTTGCCCTTCTCTGGACACAATAGAAGTACTCTTTGTACCCTATTAGAAGCTTAATGACACAATACAGTCTCCTGAAAGTCAGTATGATGGTTTTATATGACAAATTATGTTTGCATTCAAACATTTAAGAGCTGAATCCCTGTCATATTTGCAGTCTGAAGGCCAATGCCCTGAGCAGACCCATTTATCTGTACTATCTGTTTTCTAAACACAGTTCTTGTTGTGTTTGTATAGTCAAGGCTGTCACATATAATCCATTAAAAGAATGTTGCATGCATTAATTTTTCTGTTGCATGTGCACAATCATGAACTCAGCACAACTTTGCCTTTAGAATGAAAACAAAACGGAGTTGAGCTAAATATTGCAGTGCAGTGAAGAGTAGATGTGGCCTTTATCTTACTGGGAAGGAATATAAAGCCAGTGCTTATACAGCTACTGGTCAAAGCTCCTTTGGCTTTTTTTTTTTGACCATATCTCAGGTAAATGCACACACGGGAACCACATTTCACATCAATCACATTTTTGTGTCCCGTTCTCTTTGGACACATGCCATCTCCAAGACAATTCTTCAATTTGGTCTTGCTTCATAAATAGCTGTTCCTCATAACTGAAGCACAACTTCACAGATTGCCAGCAAACTTGCACACAATCAGAAATTAGACTTGAAAGAAATTTTTCACTTACATCTATTATTTATTTTCTGCTTAGGACTTAAAAGATACTTCACTTAAGATGCATGTAGTTCCTGATTCAAAGAGTTTGCAGTCTTAAGAAAAAAATACGCATCTCATCAAGCTCTATTTTGCTGGTTTTGTGTTTACCAAAATTACTATACTCTAGACTCTAGTCATTAGCAATGTCACTACAAATTCTGGGCATGCTCAGAGTCACTATTTATGTCACACTGGGGACATACCTTTGTCTAGGCTGTGGCAGAAATTACAACAGGACACACTGTGAAACGCAGGCAGAAACTAAGACTATTTTTTAGGTGTCTTGCAAAGCAAGATCTCAAGAGGAATTTGAAAGAGTAGTCAAACAGGCTCGATTTAGTGTGGAAAGATGGAAGTTACTGAATATACACAAATCAATAACACACATGGCAAGAATTCTACTCATTCTAAAAGCAGCTCTTCATTGGAAAAGTAGCAAACATGAACGAATTAGTATAAAGACAGATTGATAAAAAAAAAAATCACAGTTTTTTGAATAGCTACAGTTAAGTTACCCAGATAAATCATAATTGTATTTTGCACTGTATGGAGAACAGGCTGCATAAATGTATAATACATAAAGGATCTGTCAAAAACAGCTCAGAGGAGGTTTATCTGTATTATCTGAAACTAATTCTCACTTTTAATGGAATTTTCCCAAAAATGAGTGGATTAAAAAAACCCGAAACTTTAATTTTAATTATATGAAATCCAAAGATTTTTTTTGAACTTGCTTTTATACTTAGAGAATTCCATGCCCTTCCACCTCCCTGAGGCCATTTTTCAAGTGTCTTCTAATCCTCTTATCCTAGGAACAACATAAAATCCTGTCTCAAACTGACCAACTCTGTTCATAGTATGCTGCACTACTGACAGACTTGCCTTTCTCTTCTTTCTGTTTACAAAAAGTCCCTTTTTGTAACACATGACTGTCTAGTAAATATTTAGCATGCTGACATGAAGCAGGAAAATACTTTCCCTTCATTTCCTACAAACACAGAACTAAAAGAAGCACAGATGAAGGAACTTCACTAGGGCCACACAGGACGTTAAGAGAGAGAGAAAAAAATGAATCCTAGATCTCTCGAGTCCCAGCAAGTCTTTTAATCACAAATCCTAAACAAAGTTTAAATACAGGAAAAAAATAAGGTCTGCACAAGATCATTCGATAGACTAATTACTAAATTATATACTTTGAAAATTATCTACTATCTCTACTTTGAAAAAAGCAGGTTAGAAAGTCTTTTATTTGACATGAACTCTTACCTAGAACATCTCTTTTATGTTCAGGGACAAGAACTTTCCATTTAGATTCATCTGGGTCACTGAAGTCAATGTTGATTAACTGGTAATTTGGAGAATGGCGGTTTGTCTTGAAAGTGAACAGTGTTCCTTCATTGGTGATGTATTCATATTCAGCCTCAAAGTTATCTATCAGCTTCACCCACTGAAGAATTCCTGCAAGATCAAAAATATAATGTAAATTCTTCACCTCCTGAAAAAAATCTTCTGAAACCTAAGACTAAGGTCTTCCTGACAATTGCTGTAGGTTCTTTCTCAAACAACGGCAGTGCCCAGAAGAGGTACAGCTATGGAAAGAACTGAAAAGGTACCAAATATTAAGAACTTACAAAGAATTCTCCAGATTAAGAGGCTGCAGTGGAAAAATGCCAGTTCATGGACATGTTAACACATGGGCTTTGAGGAATTACTAGCAAAATACATGCAGAACACTGACACTACTATGTCCAGCGTTTCACTAGCTTGCCTAAGGGGCTACTGGAACGCTAAGATGTTTGCAACAGAGGTTCTTCGACCACGCTGACTGTTCTGGAACTAACAATGCCAAGCACATCAGGTTCCTCTCAAGGAGAACACAAGCCCCCACTTCTACACATTTCTCGGAATAGGGAGTCGCAGTTGAGTTAAAAGACTCTGCACTAAGCTTTCAAGCTCAATTTTATTTTTAACATTTTTTGAACTAATGTTTAATTATAAAACATATTATTCTTTTTTTCTTTCTGTAAAGTTACTTCCTTAAAAGGCTGGAACTTCTCACAGAATAGAAATGATGCTATTTGAATGATTACAATAACCTTCAGTACCAGGAATTTCCCTATCAATTCAGAAACGACATTCATGTAGAAGCTTGTCAGCACAAAAGGACAGCTGGAAACAGTAAGCTAAAATGTTAACTTCTGAGTTTGCGAAGAATGTAATTGCATTTTCCCTATCAATGTTCTAAGATACCACTCACTAATGAAACTGCACTTCTCTCAAACATGAATTACCTCAGTTTCTTCACTCTGTACCACAGTCTTAGTATTCACTCAATATGGAGTAGGGACTGAAAGACTCTACTATGTTCTATTTACATTTTACTGTTTTGCAATAGGTATAGAGGCTAGTAGAAAGAAAAAGCATCAAGATTAGATCAGATATCCAATATGTTTGTTATATCCACAACCCAACCTATCAAACTTACTATCAGAAGTATTTTACATCAGCTATGCTGAAAAATCAGAATCCCACTGATACATGAAAATAAAGGTTTTGTATCTTAAAATAAAGTTTGGCCCACTCTCTTTCTTTACTAAAACTAAAGATTGGGTCTTCGCTTTTAGGTACAAACAAATAAAAAATAAATCCATTCATTAAACTCTCTAATACAATGTTTGCATCAATAAAACAGCACATCAGTTTATTTTATAATATTAAAAGCTAAGCAGAATAATGCAAGTAGATAATAGCTGAGCTGTAATTACTGTAAGTTTAAAAAAAGAAAAGAATAATGAGGAAGCAGTGAGATGGCTACAGCAATTTAAAAAACATTAAATGTAATAAGAGAACGTAGCCAGGCCTAGTACATTCATAAAGTTCATATCTCTTAATTGTAGTTTTGGTTTAAGAAAAACTTTCCTGTCTCTTCATGCAAAGTAATAGATTAGCCAATTATATTCTACTTTTCATACTGCTGTAATATAAACTTTCCAGACAATCCAATCAACTTAGTGTCCTGTTTCTGAGTGAACCAAATGCATGATAAACCTTTATTTTCACTGAGGTCACAGGTTTTCTCCTCAAGAGATTTCACATCAAAGAAAAATCTTGCTACATCCCTCCAGTTGCTCAAAGTTCTACAGACAAAATCTGCTTTGACATGCAGCAAAACTAAGAAAATCCACCCTGTAGTGAACTCTGATAAAAAAATATGGAAACTGGTTCAAAATCTCAAGTCGTCCACAAGCGTTTTAGCAAATAAAAACTCAACTGCAATATAACTCCATAACAATATCAGAACATTTGTATTTTAGTATCTGACAATGAAACCATCCTGCTAAGACAGAACACGATATCACAAAAGAGAATCCCCAGACCGTTGAAAAAAACCCCCACTTTTTAATGGTAAATGTGCACAATAACAGTAGTCTCCACAATCACAACAAAAGTTGGATTCTGTGAAGAAAATGGTCACTAATGTGACATTAGAGTTTTACATTGCTGCCTTGCAACTCATTCATCCACTCCCGAATGAACAGCTAGGAAAACAGAGTGAGGGTTGGTACTCTACAGGGATATATGAAGTTGTTACTACAAAATGAAGAGCATTCATCTAGTTAAAGTGAATGTTATATAGTCCTTAGACAAATATTGTACTGAGGGAGCTGGTGAAAGCGCTCACCAAACCACTTTCAATCATTTACCAGCAGTCCTGTCTAACTGGGGAGCTCCCAGCTGACTGGAGATCAGCCAACGTGATGCCCACCTACAAGAAGAGTCAGAAGAAGCATCTGTGGAACTGCAGGCCTCAGTTTTGGGGAAGGTTGTGAAATAGGCATCTTGAGTGCTATCGTGCAGCATGTGGAGGCCAACCAGGTGATTAGGCCCAGTCAGCATGGGTTAGCCCTGCTTGACTAACCTGATCTCTTTCTGAGACAAGATGACCCACTTAGTGGTGAGGGAAAACCTGTGGATGTTGTCTACTTGACTTTAGTAAAGTCTTTGATGCCATTTCCCACAGCGCTCTCCTGGAGAAACTGGCTGCTCATGGCTTGGACAGGCACACTCTTTGCTGGATATAAAACTGACTGGACGGACAGGTCCAGATAGTCGTGGTGAATTGAAATTAAATGTAGCTGGTGGCTGGTCACAAGTGGTGTTCCCCGGAGCTAAGTGTTGTTTAATATCTTTATCAATGATCTGGATGAGGGGATTAAGTGCACCCTCAGTAAGCGGACAACACCAAATTGGGTGGGAACAGTGATTTACCTGAAGGAAGGAAGGCTCTACAGATGGATCTGGACAGGCTGGATCAATGGGCCAAGGCAAATGGAATGAGGTTTAATAAGGCTGAGTCCTGCACCTGGGTCACAACAACCACATGCAACACTACAGACTTGTAGTAGAGTAGAGTAGCTGGAAAGCTGACTGGCAGAGAAGGAGCTGGGGGTACTGGTCAACAGCCAGCTGAATATGAGCAAGTAGAGTGCACAGGTGGCCAAGAAGGCCAACAGCATCCTGATTTGTATCAGAAATAGTGCAGCAAGCAGGACTAGGGAAGTGATAACCCCCCTGTACTCAGTGTTGCTGAGGTGGCACCTTGTAAACTATGTTCAGTTTCGGGCTCCTCAGTGTAAGAAAGATATTGAGGTGCTGGAATGTATGCAAAGAAGGGTAACAGAGCTGGTGAAGCATCTGGGGCACGAGTCTTATGAGGAGCAGCTGCAGAAGTGGGCTGTTCCGCATGGAGAAAAGGAAGCTGAAGGGAGACGTTATGGCTCTCCAAGCCTATCTGACAGGAAGTTGTAGCAAGGTGGGTGTCTTGTCTTCTCCCCAGTAACAAGTGATAGGACAAGAGTAACCAGCCTCAAGTTGTGCCAAGGGAGGCTTAGGCTGGATAACAGAAAAAATTTCTTTACCAAAAGGGTTGGTAAGAATTGAAAAAGGCTGCCCAGGTAAATGGTTGAGTCACCACCTCTGGAGGTATTTAAAAGACATGCAGATGTGGCACTTAGGAACATGGTTTAGTGGCAAACTGGGAAGTGTTAGGTTTATGATCAGACTTGATGATCTTAAAAGTCTTTTCCAATTGAAATGATTCTATGGTTCTATGAATTACCTCTAAATCTTTATCTCACATAAGCTGTTCAATATACCACTATCTAGTCTAAATTAAGGCAGTAACAGGGCAATTACAAGCAGCTGAAAGAGACTGTTACATCACATACATCTGCTACACTGTACAGAGTATGTGACATAGTTTTTCAGTGAGAGGAAGAAACTCTTTGCAAAGTGATAGATATCAGACACAAGAGGATGCAACTTTACACCTGGTTGCAGCTGATCCAGCTATGACCTGTGACTGAAAGGGATGTTGTAGCATTGCCTTAGATCACCCTGCTTAGCTCTCTCCTTTAGGCCAGTCGTATCAACTTGGTGACTAGCATGGACAGTCACCTGGGCACTCAAAAGGCTGAAAACTGATGGGGAGGGGAGACATTTTATGCCCAGGTCACACCAGCGGCAGCAGAAGGGAGGCCCATGCACCTTACTACTGTGGTACTGCTCCCCAGCAAGCATTCTGACGTTGCAGCTGAGCTAACATCTGATCATGACTGAAGAGGAAGAACTTGTCTTTCACCCCACTACTCCTAATCTGCTGCTTCTGTTTTGCTCATCTACCCCAGTAGCGAGCTGGTTAAACAAGTTATATGATTAAAAAAAAAAAAGTGCTCAAAATAAAGTTTTCTCTTTCAGTGCCTGAATCAGCTCATTGCTGGGGCAGAGGAGTGCCACTGCGTAAAAGGCAGCAGCAGAGAGAGAGGCTGAAACTTCTGTTTAATCTACAAAAGCATACAGTGAGGCAGATTTATTATAAATGGGAAAAGCCTGAGGTCAAAGATCTTGACAATTTACTGTATACTGCTGCTATAACCCAATCATTTCACCTGCCAGTCCGTTCACTAAAACACATGGCCAAAGAGGTATAGATGCTTTTTCCTATATCCTTCATACCAGCCAGTTATCTGTCATAAAATAATTGCATTACAATAGGAACTACAATAGAGGATTTATAACCCTTATTCGATGGACAATAATGCCGTGCCACACAAAAGAAAATAATAATCCTTCAGAGCTGGCCCTTCTCCAATGTTTAGGACAAAAACAACACAGAACGTACCAGCAGAATTTTTAAACAAAATTTTTGGATCCATAGAAGATTAAAAGGGAATTTCTATCAGTAAGCACCACAGATTAAGCCCTCAATCTTGTACTGGCCTCTGAACACAGCAAATCATTCATTGGTCTGCTGTGAGCTCTCTGTGTGATGAAGCAGGTTTGTAGCCGAACAATGACAACTACAGGAGATGGAAAAGCTAATTTGAACAAATTGATTGTAACATTAAGAATGATCACAGAAAGCCTGTTATCAATCCTTTTTTCAGACAGAAAGGATAGAGTGGCTGAGTCACTGTTCACGTGTTCACAAAATGTTCTCAATACTTCCTTCTGTATTTCATGTTTCATGGAAAGGTCAAACAACCTATTTGTGGCAAATAATCTCTTGACTGTGCTGGCTGTGGAGACAGGGCTTAGTGATCAACTAACAGTAGTTTTTACCTGATGTTACAAAAAAAAGGTTTTCACAAGGTAAACAGGCTCATTCGGCTTTTTTTCATTGTACTCTAGCAGTCAAAATTCTCAGGTGAAGCCATAAATTTTAGTCTCCATTAAAATTACATCCTGTTCTAACTTGCTACATTTTTCATAAAACTTTGTCTGGAAACAGGGCAGTGCTGAGAACGCCCAGAAAGTGAACCAAGAGCTCTGGCTCATAATGCTGGGACAGGCTTCTACCTGAAAGAGCCATGCAAAACTTCATGATGGCACATGCGTTAAACAGGTAAACTTCTACTCAAGGAAAGATCACAATCTTTCAGCTCTTAGATTTTACTCCGAAATTATTTTTCAGGGAAGTACTGGAAGCTAAACATATAACGCGTTTGTCTCTGAAGCATAACTGGAACGTTAACAAGAACTGAAAAAACAAACAAACCTAGCCACTCATCTTCAGTCTTAACAACTGAGCCTCCAATTTAGCTACAGGAATGACTTTCTAAATTTAATTAATTTTGGCAGCTGTTCATCAGTTATTTGGAACTCAGTCTGTCTTTCATCTTAAAGATGGTAATTTCATTCAGCATTTCAACAAGGAAGATTTCTTCTAGAATAAAAATATAAATCAAAACAAAAATGCCTTTAAATCTAATCTGCTCACCAATGTAATTTATTTTTGCAATTCCGTATATAGTAACATCCACCATCAGCATCCACATGCAAATCCAACTTTAGAACATGTGGTTTCTACATATGTTTTACACTAGAATTATCTACACTACAATCAGCTCCTAAATATGAATGACCCATGCACTCAGTGTTAGCAGCATGGGAGACAGATGAGAAAGAAACATGCTGATTTAGTTCAATACTGTACTATTGACAGATTAATAAATATATGCACATAGACAACAACAGCACATCCTAGCAGAACATAACATGACAGTTAATTTCACAGCCTGAACACTTTCAGTTCCAAGAGTTGGACATGGCAAAAAAAAGCCTTATAAAAGCAAAAGTCTCACATGTAACATGCATTATTAATCACTTTCAACTTACTTTCATTCATTTCCTATGTTTTCCCTATTCCTTTAAGAGAAGTACACATTTTACTGACATTTTTAAAAATAGAAATTAATGTGTTTCTAAGTTAGGACTTATATCCTATGAAGATAAAATATTGATTTTAATTAAGTTGTCATACTATTTCATCCTTACCTTACCGTATTTTTAAGGTAAATATTACAAAGTCTCCGTATCTACTCTTTGAACTCTGGATTTCTTTTCATCTTTATTTTTGTAAGGAAATAGAATCATAGAACAGTTTACGTTGGAAAAAAACTTAAGGATCATCAAAAGTCCAACCGTAAACCTAATGCTGCTGAGTTCACCATTAAACCACATCCTTAAACACCACATCTACACGTCAGGAAATGTGACGTAACCACTTCCCAGGGCAGCCTGTTTCAATTCTTGCCAACCCTTTTGGTAAAGAAATTTTTTTCTACTATCCAGCCTAAACCTCCCCTGGCACAACTTGAGGCTGTTTCCTCTTGCCCTTTCACTTGTTACTTAAGAGAAGAGACTAACACCTGCCTAGCTATAATCTTCTTTTCAGGTAATCATAGAGAGTGGTAAGGTCTCCCCTCAGCCTCCTTTTCTCCAGACCGAACAGCCTCAGTTCCCTCAGCCACTTCACATAAGACTTGTGCTCCAGACCCTTCAAAAGCTTTGTTGCCATTCTCTGGACATGCTCCATCTGCTCAGTGTCTTTCTTGTACTGAAGGGTCCAAAACAGAACACAGTAGTCAAGGTGCAGTGTCCAGCCCCGAGTATAGATAGAGGCCTACAGTTTTCCTGATCCTCCTTCCAGCCCTTCCTGTAGTGGGTGTCACATTAGCTGACCTCCAGTCAACGGGGAGATCCCCAGTTAGAAAGGACTACTGATAAATGATTGAAAGTGGCTTGGTGAGCACGTACATCAGCTTCCTCGGTACACAATTGTCATCATCAAGCTCTAGACAATGAAAACACTGTTGCCTGTTGCGTGTGCTGCATGCATTGGTGCAGATGCACTTCAGTTGGGCTTTTGATCCCATCATCTTTTTGGGGGATGAGCCTCAATACTTACGTGACCACTCTCAGGCAATTCTGTGCTTTCTAACACATAAACAACCCTTGTGTCTTTGCTGCTGCATGGGTCTCCATTCCCTACCTCCACTGTGATGGCAGACTGAAGGACCTTGCTAGCACAATCTATAGTCAAACTCTACAATTCAGGACTCTGTTAATGGATTATTTTTTTCTCAGTCTTAGGAAAATGGATTAAAACTACCCATTCCCTTATTTCCGCTTTTCATGTTTCCTCTAAATTTAATTTGCTTAAAGAATCACCTGTACCCTTTATAGATTCCATTTTTTTAACACTAACCTACCTACATAACCTGAAGTATATTTAAAATGGCTTAAAGTTTATAATACATATATACACACACATGTTTATGTATATTTATACATACGCATGTATTTATGTGTACATATATATACACACACACGTTAAGTTTCGAATACCTTTGTTATAGGAGAGAAATATCTTTTGCTCTTGGACTGTCAATCACTAACTGAAAATTTGTTTCACTTGCTAGAGGTACCTGGCAGCCTCTATTCCATTCTCTGCAAACCTTATTCCCAGAATGCATAAAGCCTTTCATCACAGGGGAAAAATATCCAACCCAAACCTCATGGTGCAATTCAAATTTTGTTTGTCTAGTAGTCCCACCTCCTTTTAGTATCCTCCCATTTATATTTTCTCCTTTCCTTTCTTGGATTTACCCTATACACTGTAACAGACACTGTTCAACTACTTGCATGTCACATGGTCATAATTCACTAAAAATACTTATCAAATGTATTATCATCATATTTCTCACCATATCAGAGAGAATCCTGTATGTCATACTGATGACTGCTGGATATTGAGATAAAACAGAGAACCCAGTACTAGGTTACTGTCATCTTTCAGAACAATTTGAGTTTGCTTTAGGGTAGCTATAGCACACAGCTTTCAAACAGTAGTGTACAGGACTTTCCTACGTGAAAGGAGAAGAGAGCAGGTCATGGCTATACATGAACACACTGTGCCCATCCCTCCAGTCTGTCTCAGTGGCTCTATCCTTAAAACCCAAGTGTACCCAAGAACCTCAGTGCTTAGGAGATTTCTATAAGCAGAATATCTCTAACTGAAATAGTTTTACTTCACCTGCAAACCTCAAGCCACCACACTGATGTTAATCTCTTGCTTCCTACTTCCCCTGTCAGCAGCTGCATCAACTGTGTATCTTCACATAATTTGCACCTTCCTACAGATGCAGACTTTCTACAGAAATACTCAGAAATTGAGTCACCTACCCTATTCTATAGACACTCCTACTTCTGAGACCTCTGACTTCACTCCCTTGCAGCTTCACTAAATAAGAAGCAAACAAAACAAACAACCCTCCCTCAACTAACTCAACCGTAAAACATAAGAGGCTGACAGATCCTGCTTGTGTGTAAACTGCTAGCTATTCCTCCCTCCATTTTAATGTCTGCATTTGGTATGTAGTGAAGGATTAGTCTAACAATTAATTCAGTAATATAACATACAGTTGGAGGTACAAAAGGAGCATTTATAAGGAAAAACACAATACCATTTCTGATGTTCGCAATGTCAAAAACTTTCTTCGTTAGCTCAGAATTTCTGTATTTGTTACTATGTATACCAAAGAAAGCTTAATTAATTTCTTTGTTAAAATAATATTAAAAATTTTATTCCGACTATAAATTTTCACATTATTTGTCACCAGAAAAGAAACCTATGAGGACAGTGACCAAAATTTGTTTAGGATCATCGTTTAGATAATGATTATCCTTTTCCGGTGGCCCAGAATACTAACAAAAAACAAACAGACAAGGGAGTAGTGGTGAACATGCTGACCAGCAGAAGTTTATAACCTGCAAAAGTAACAATTATTTTGACAGGCAGACGAAGGTAATCTTCTAATTTTGACCACTGCTACTCGTACCAGTCATCAGCTTAATTGCACAAAGTTGCATGGTTAAGGGTGCAGTCATCATATAAAAAGTATCTGAGTTCTCATGCAGAAGTATATTTTCATGGCTGAATGCTGAGTCACTAAAGCAGGTCAGATCCATTTAAGAGATTCCTCAGACCCTGAAAATCCGTACTCCCCAAGGCTTCCAAATTTGAAGTATCATCTACGAGAGAAAAGTTTGAAAACTGGGCATTTACTCTGGAGTTTGTCACAGTATTAATCAACGATAGTTTTTATGTTCAATAGAAGACAATCTCATGGTACACTGCGTGCTTCAAACTGGAAGTGACTATTTCAGAGCCCCTGGGTAATGAATGCCAGAGCACAGAACTTCACTCAGCCATCTACTTCAACATCAGAATCTAAATTCTTTTTGAATAATACAATACTCAGCTTGCTCTCACTCTGAGCTATGCAGCTCCAAAAAGAACTTGGTTTTTTTTGCCTTTTTCTTCTTCATAGTCACAAACATTTAATTAAGTGTCTCACTCTGGTCTCCAAAGGCAAGAGAGATTTTTAAACAATACGCACTCTTTTTCAAAGTAAGACCTCTGAATATCTTCTGACCCGACTTCACTTATGAATGCATGAAGCAGGGAATACTGGAGATGATATATTAAGATGTCCCTGAAAGGAATGCAACTTTTATTGTGTTTGTACTGAGGGGACTCTCAGTATCACCCAGCCTGCAAATGATGGATGATGGCTACTCAATGATCTTAGAAAGTTAATGTATTTACAATTTTAAAAAAAAATAAATAAATGGAAGGAGGGAATATTTATTTGTTTCAGTTAAAAAGTTCAGGCACAGAAACATACATCAAAGATTATCCCAGAAGAAAGAAATCAAACACTTTTATGAGCAGAGGTTTCTCCATCATTTTCAAGGCTTCTATTTTACTTCCACTTGAATGATCACTCAAATGACAGGAGAAGAGATTGTATATGCTTTGTTTTAAGAGTTATAGCTTATGTCCTCATGCAGCAGTACACAGCAACAGAAAAACAGGAACCAAAGGTGATCGAAAACTCTCTCATGCCACACTTTAATATACACAAAAGCACTAATACATAATTGAAAAAATAAACTTAATTTTGAACAGTTTTTATAAATGTAATGTCCAGTCAGACAGCAGCAGCATGAAGATCTCCTTCTTCAATTTAACAGCAAGCTAGTTAATTTTTTTGCTAATGATTTTCCTCCATTAAAAAAAAAAAAGGCACTGAAAGTAAACCTGTTTGGAATTGCCATTTAAGGGATATTAAACTGTTTTCCTAAATTAAACACTATTGTTGAGGCTTTCTCATATTTTCCAAGACTCAACTGACTTTTTTCTTCCTATTTGTTAGGGAACTAGGATATAATGGTCTTGTTTCAGTATTATTTTGAAAGTTTTGTTTAATTTTTTTTTTTTCTAAAGTTACTTCAATCATAGAAGTCTTTCAAAAACAAAAGAGAGTATCCTCCGTCCCACCACATTCCACCTATATCCTCACTATCCTTTTTCTCTTATTCATTTTCATTAAAAAGGTTTTGGTACACTTTTTCAGGCTACGCAGCACATACTGACTCATCCCTTTGATGTTACTGGAAATAGTACTATTCATTGCTTTTTATTTATTCATTTTAAAGACAGCCTTATAAATTGTAAGACCAAACTAAAACACAAAAGGCCAGATAATCCTATTTTCAACAGGAAGTGGAAAAATATCACCTTAATTTTTCCACCAGCCCCCATAGCACCATACATGCCTTCTTCAGTGTGGGGTAAAAAGTGCAACCTTCTAAACAAAGGAATAAAATACAAATACTTATGGTTGATAACCCTGCTCTTAAATTCCTTCTTGCAACCCATCTCTGATAGCCTAGTACAAAACAGTTCCAGCTGACAATGACTAAGCAACCAGCAAATTGTGAATTTCAACTTTTGCTTAACTTTTATTGCATATTTCCAAGCCATTGATTCTCAAATATTTTATCCTAGCTCTTCTTCCCATATACTTGTCCTCTCACGATGTCCCACTGTTCCCACCAGACATAAACTGTCAATCTCCAAACAGCCTTGTACCAAGCACAAGAACTCCTGCTTCTGTCCTCTCTTCCCAAACTCCTGGTACCTCCAACTTATACAAACGTGTGTTTAGCTTCTAGCCAGTGCAATACCTTCCAATCCAACAACCTGTGCCGTGCTTTCAAACTACTCATCCATTTCAACTTTTTCTGTATTCCAGATGTCACAAATGCATTTCAAAGTTTCTAGGTGCCCAGAGTTTATAATGAGAGCTACCTCTTCTGCTCCTCATGCTCCCTCATATGCCTCCTTTTTCCCTCTGTCCTTGTGTATCAGCTCCCGTAGGAACATGAAAGCGGGGCTCTGCCCAGAGCTCTGACTCAGTGTCTCATAAATCAGCTTTCTGGTGCTCACAAGAGGATCCTAATTTTTTTATTAGGCTTCCTAGCTGTTACCAAAATGCTAAACAAAGAAGAAGGTCAATGCTAAGAACAAATTCAGCAAGACCAGCTAGCTATGTTATGTTGTTTTAAGTTCAAAGCCAAGAACATTCATTTATTTCTTGTTGCACACCAACAGATCTGTGCTAAATCCCCTCTTTCCTGCACCAATCCACACATTCAAAACAATAAATAGTCAAGGATGACAATCTAATTGAAAAGAAATCTCATTTCTCAAGAAAAAGAAAAACCAAAATTATTACCAGACACCAAAATAGTAAGACAGGTGCTACAGAAAATGCACTGCTGCTTTTTTGTTTGGATTTGAGGGGGTGTCTGTCTTTGTTTTGTTTTTGTAAGGTGTACAATAAGGCTTGCCAATATATAATTGTGTGATTACTGTGTATCCAGCTGTTTGACTAGTATGAGGCATGTTCAGATATACTAAGAACAACCATTAAAGCAAAGTGATTAATGAAAGAAGTTTTCTTGTTTGACTGGTTAAACATACAAATAAATTTGAGTGCTGTCTGTATTCTAGAAGACAAGTTTGATAAAATAGCTACTAAAAATTGTGCCTTACAATACTCAGCTACTGGGAAACATGTGTGCTTGTTTTTTAAAGAAATACTCAGCATAAGATCACTTTTAAATGTACGTTATTAATAAGAGTCAAGGCTTGAAAATCCTGCTTGCAGTTTGGCAAGACAAGCAGGGAAATCTGGAGTCCTGAATGAGAGAGAACTTTCTGGATATGAACTCACAGCGCTATCCTTCCTGATACAATATACAGCTGTTACACTTCTGTTACTCAGTGGCTGACAAGGAGTGGTGGAATTCTTGTCAGGATTTCACCATTTTCGCTTTCACTAATCTTTCAAAACAATACCCCATAGGCAACTAGAGAGGCAAGCAAAAAGGGAAAAGTTTCCATATCCACAGCTCCCTGACACAGGTTACAGCAAGGGAGTTCCTCCAACAGCTTAAAGAACAGCCAAGCAGTCGTCTCCCAATATTGTTTTACCACAATTTTATGAAATGTGATTGCAGTCTTGAGAAACGGAGTATTTGCAAAACACTTTGATATGACATAATAAAAGAGTTGTTTGTTTTTTTTTTAAAGTGCATTTGCTTAGGTTAATTGTAAATATAAAACTGCAACTGGTAAACCTCGTAATTTCTAACACAAAGTGTTTTGAGGTAAAAACTAAGCTGCAAACTGGGTTAACTAGGTGGGATTCACAAGATGCATGTGGTAGAAGAGCAGCGCAAACAGTATCCCCCAGACCTCTCGTCGTTTCAGACTAATTTAAAATCCTCATAAAAAATAGCTATGTATTTGTCCTAAGTTACTTATCACAGTGTTTTTCTATTCTAAAAAGGAGTATTCTTGGCACAAATAGCTCACAATGGCCCACTTAAAAGTCTAGCAAACAACTTGTACATTTGAAGAGGAAAATGACTCAGTCTGTATACTGTATAAAGATAGTGAAGGGGGAAGGGAAGCATGAAAAACATTTCAGCTAACCTGGGAAGCAGAAAAGATGCTTAAATGCTTTCTGTAATGTCTGTGGAAAGAAACAAAATCACTGCTGTGTACATTATCTTCCCAGGAAAGCAAACTCACATGGATTATTACACAAGATTGCACTGCAAATTCAATCAACCTATGGCTGATGATAAAATATCATGAGTAATGACAATACTGGGGAATGGGCTATCAGACATACTTGAAGTTTCAGGTGTAGAAATAAGTCAAATTCTTTAAACTTCTTAAACATTTAGAAGTAGTCTACTCCCATTTATTAGATAGCTTCTCCACTCAGACTCAAGATCATTTACAGCCCGATATAGGGTAAGTTAACTTCTACAGTCACTGAAACATCAAGAATCAATGAACACAAAAGATACAACTGGCCTCAGCACAGAAGAACTAATAATATGTCATATATTATCTCCTCACTTATAATTTAAAGGGAGTACATACAAAGAGAAACAACAACTCACGCTGTGCAGGAAGCTGATCAAATGCATTAACTCAAGATTACTAAAGCAATAATGAAGAGGCAAATATTGTGCCAACCACGTTTCACAAAAAAAGATAACTTGTGAGAAAGTTAAGCAAAAGGTTCCCTCTACAAAGTAATTTACTTTAGGTTGGTTGACACCTAGAATACTGTATTGAAATGCACAGAAGTGACAGAGGTCCCAGCAGATGATTTCCACTAGGAACTTGTTTTCCCTGAGTACTTAAAATATCACTTTCTGGATTCTGATTTGATTAAAAGATATATAATATCTAAGCTAAGAAGCTCAGCTGAAGGCAAAGTATGGAGTGACTACAGAGCCTCATCCCAAGAGACAACATCCACAGTCAAAGCAAAGACAGTACGTGTTCCCCATGCTATGCCCTTCTGGGAAAATCACACCTTCTCTCACACTTCATGAAAACTCAAGAGAGGAAGCTATCTATTGAACATGAAGTGACAACATCCCATGTAGTTTCAGTCTTTTCCCTCTCACCTCAACACTGCCCGTTTCCTAACTTCAGTAGTTCAAGTGGGCAGGTTACCACGCATCCATTTCTGTGATCCCTGTCTCTGTTTAATTTTATAGAACGGACATGTAGCTCAGGACTGCACAAAATTACAGATTGTTAGCAAAAAGGGATGAACTTTTGATTTCGTTCTGTTCCATTTCTTGTTGATTCTTGTGGGACAATCTAGATCTTCTGTTTCACCTTCTAAGACGGAAAACCTGTAAACCTACTTATTTATTTGTACTGTCTAGATATAAAATGAACAACATAGGCATGCAATTGAGCATAAATATGGAAAAAGGTCACAATTTAAGGAGGCAAAAAAGGTTTTACAGCTTTTTTTTCCAATTAGATATGCTTACCCTGTTGCATTAATCCTTTCAAAACAGCCAGAAATGAATGAATTTAATTTTAATTTAAAAAGGAAATATTTTTCTTGCTATAAAAACATTCTACATGCAAAAAAAAGTAAAGAGGGAAGAATACATATTCCTACTACCTGCTGGGCAAAGACGTATCTGAACTCCTGTAAGGTTGTTATAGGCTGTGTTGTGTAGCGCAGTAATTCCCACAGTAGCTGACTCATTCCCGAATTCAGAGTCATCTTTGAGTTCTGGCAGGCAGATATTTGATAAGTGTCTTTTATTTCCACATGAAACATACTGTTCCATTTTGCATTCCTATTTCTTCTTTCTTTCCCCAAGATGAACCCCCTCACCCCACTTCTCCATTCCATCCTGCAAATTTAAACAAAATTCAACCAGATACTGTGCTGTTTGAGGGAAAATTAATTTTTTTTTCTCTTTCAGAACAACAAAACATAACTTTACCCCGAGCAAGCATGTCTATTAAAATATAGGTTAAAAAAATGTAAAAAAACCCCTGTACCATGTTTCTGATATGCACTAAACTAGGAACAAATCCCACAAATGAACTAGCTGATTTTAATTGTAACAGCACTCCCTAAGTACAGTGTATTTACTCTACCGCAATGAAACTTTCTAAACCATGACTTTACCATATAAATAAATTCAGAACTATGGGAAATCAGTTAATACGAGACTTGAAATATTCCACAAGGGTATAATTCCCTCCTATATGTCTGTGTGCTGAATTAAACTAGTTCAGCTAAAATAAACCCCTAAGGATTAATACAGTGATGAAAACCTGCATCACAATCTGTGTACGTGACAGAGAAAACAAAGTTGTATCTGCTTATGTGAAATCTGCCACTTCCCAACCTTTAATTATATCCCATGTAATATTGCCTTATTGCATAGAATTTTCCAAATTTTTTTCTTAAGGTCTTCTAAGAAATGGGAAAAATGACAAAAGCAATTGCCATTTCTAAGCAAGTTGTACAGCAAGCACACCAAATGGATCACAAAGTATGAATCATTTATGGCAACGATTTTACGGTCTTTTATTTAATACAAGGGCCTCAATCAGAACATTACTTTCCAGTACCAGAAGGGTTAGCAACATGTCACATGCCTATCAAATGTCTAGGATAGGAGCAGTTTAGTATCTTGACCCCTTTATTTATGGGAAGCCACACTTTTTGCTTTGCCCCATCTAGTCAAGAGAAGTTAGATCACCCTTCAGCCAGGATGCTGCTGTAGGGCAACACACCGGGTACACTGAACGTGTGAGCTTCTGCAGTGGTAGTGTGGCTTTAATCCTTATCTATATGCACAAGCACTTATTCTTACCTGCCACTTAAATAGTATTTAAATTTTGATCTCAAAGAAATTTAACAGGATAAAGGACAGTCCTATAAAGAGATCTCCTAGATTTTAAAGGACAAGTGCAAATAGTGGAAGTGCCATAGAGAACAGAGGTGTCAGGGGTCTATTACAGAAGAAGGAACACCTGTGTCTTAATAGACATTTCTTTGTACCTTTTTCAAATACCACAGGAGGAACGTTCTCATTTCAATTTATGAAAATGGCTCTCAATTTTGTGGTCTTTCCCTCTCTTTATTTTTAGGAGCGTATGAGCTCACAGCCATGGGCAATCAGCACAGAGGTCCAGATCTATCCAGA
This sequence comes from Tapera naevia, assembly GCA_033556795.1. NCBI lineage: Eukaryota > Metazoa > Chordata > Aves > Cuculiformes > Neomorphidae > Tapera > Tapera naevia. Next base: position 7,547,990 of record JAUMJJ010000014.1, read on the forward strand.
GTGTTAACTTTTATTCATGGACTGAATCATCCTGAGGTCTCTCATTTCAAACAGGCTCTTCCTGCATAACAGCTAAATGGGGGGAACACAGGAATGCAGAAACCTCAGCATTTAATGGTCTAAACAGGTAAATTCAGTCCACCATCTCCTCTAACACATCTAGGGTCTGGAAGTGATTCTCACTTTACCTTCAACACAGAATTTGGCAGTGACCAAATTCCTGCAGCACAGCATAATGCAAGAAAATTCGTTAGCTATCTCATCCACACTTTGGATCTCATAGCAGTCAATGATGCACCTAGCTATCGAGTTTCATGAACATGTGGCTTACAGCAAATTAGCTTTGTTATTACATACCCAATCTACATCTCAGTTAATAGCCCACTGAAAAAACGAGCATACAAATTTAAAACCAAACATAACTACCCCATTTGTCCACGCTATATGTCCTTTAAATCATACATCAGCTAATACTCCTTTACTGTGATATTACAGTGCATTTTCCCAGTTGCAGAAGTTAGTTTTTATTTCAACTTCGAGAACACACTTGTCTAAGACACTATGAATTGATCTATGACTTACAGTTGTCATCTCTGGGAAAAGCCGAATATAAAACAGGTTCTTTACGATGCTCTCTAGAAACCTAGCTGTGCTTATTACTACTCCTTCTAATCCATGGACTGGTTCTGAAACTGTGCCATCTCAGGTCAGCACAATCCCCCATGATGACAAAGCCCTGCTGAACCCTACAACAATCCAAGTAAATAAATGCACAGAAAGGGCGCCTCTTAAAAGTCATCTTAAAAGACTACAAAGCATAAATAGAATCTTATACACAATGAAGAGACACTTAAGACTTTAAACACTGGAACTACTGGAACCTGGTGTACTGATTAGTAGGAAGTCAGCTGACATTTTAACCGAATTAAGATTCAGCATAAGCAGAATGTCATCAGAGAATTCACACAGAAGACAGCCTTTATGAATGTCACAGTCAAATGACAAATTTCCACTGACTTTCATGTCTGTGACAATCCACAGGGGAGAGAACCTTGACTGGAAGTCTCTTAAATCTAATAAGACAGAAATTTTTTCTGAAGCCTTCTACACATCTCAGGCATCCATAATGTTGCTCATTTGAGTGAATCTGCAAGGCATAACAAGATCAAGTTTATGCCACAGCCCTTACTTAACAGCTTCTCACCTGTCTCTGGCCACTTGATCTCCCATGTGTTCTTGTGAGGCTTACACCAGTGGGACTCCTGCCTTTCGATTCAGATCTGATTGAATTTAGATGATGGTTGGTGTTAGTGTTGGTGTTAGTGTTAGATTATAGGTTGGACTTGATGATCTCAGAGGTCCTTTCCAACCTTGTGATACTGTGATAATTTGGGAGCAAATGGTTCAAAAAGCAAAGTGGGATTGAGCATCTCTCATTTCCATAGAAAACATGCTGCAAACAAGGAATAGAAGACATCCACCCAAGAAACCAAAGATTCAGCAGCTATGCTAGGTTATCTCATCCTGTACTACTGCTGTAGTGTTATCAGAACACAAGAAAACACTTTTTAATGTGAGGTGGTCAAACACTAGCACCAGGTTGCTCAGAGAGGTTCTGAAGAATATCTGTAGATATATTCAAAATCCAATCAGACACAGTCCTGGGCAACCCCGTCTAGCTGACCCTGCTTGAGTAAAGCATGTGGATTAGATGATCTCCAGAGGTGCCTTCCAACCTAAACAATTCCGTACCTCATAAATTAATGCTTGATGAAAGACACCAGTTACGCACACAAAGGAGAGATGGAGACCATATTTTAAGTCTACCTCTCTGCTGCCTTAAGATAACTTTTTCATAGAAATAATTAGTCATTACAATCATACTAATATTTCTACCATTCCTGTTTTGTGACCAGTGCTCCTTGAAGAAATCTAACTTTCATTCAGGCAAATTTCAACTGTATTGCTTTCTTCCGTCACTTCTGTGCATCATCCAACATTGCCAGCTCCTCAGCTCTTGAATAGTTCAGCTGGAAACATGCCACGACATGAAGTCTATACTCAATGCCAGGTAATTCACATCCCTGGATGTAGAAGAAATTGACACAAAACAGGCTGCCATGTGAAATTAAACTGGTTATACATATGCACAAGTAGATAAAGGAGAGGTGGGGCACAGGCCTGAAGCACTGCTCCATGATTTCTGCACTATTTAACTGCTAGCACATGCCCTGTCACATTTTTAGTCTGTGCCAACTAGCATAGTATGCAGTCACAGTTTGGGGGACAGCATTTGACAAAATTATTCCCAACAGCCAACTTGGACATAGCTATGAAGTCTTGGAGATAGAAAGCTTTGACACGCAGGTGTGAGCTGGCAGATACCTCTTGCCTTCAGTGCCAGAGTACAAGCTGTGGCCAGCCTGCAGCTGTATAGACATAGACCCTGAGTTACACAGGCAGCAAACCACATCCCAATGATGAAGCAATGGAAGGCCCAAACGTGTGCTTTGATCAGCCAGGAGACCTGAAGGGCTCAGGATTTCCATCAGGAGGATGGTACCAAGAACACCACCAATACAAACTATAGCTACATTGCTCCTTCCTTGCTTTTTCTTGCAAATTCTCTGTCAGGTCTCTGTTTCAGCAACAGCAAGAGCGAGTAGAGGGTATGTTGATTGCGACCTTCGCAGAGAAGTGCCAAATATTTCAGACTAATTTTCCCTCCTTTTCAGAAAACATAACATAATAGGTAGAGATTATACATGGGATCTATGCTTTTGCTGCCTTTAGTTCATTTTTTAACCTATGAGGATAGCAATAATAAATTACAACTTTAACAAGATAATCTGCTTATTAATTGCATTGAAAAGTTTTATTAGGACAAGAGGAACCCAGCTGCCCTGGAAATCAGATTTGTGTCAGTTTTGGAGATCAATACTGATTTAAGAGACGCACTATGAAAATGTACTGTATTATACTTTGAAGAGGCAAAATATACTGTTCTCTCAGTGCTCTCTAACGTGGTGTTTTTCAGCTTGTATTTTCATTTCCTAAACAACAAGAACGAAGACACTTCAGGATTGGACAAGGTCAAATAATAATTACGAACTACCAAAACTTACTAAATAATGAAAAAGCAGATTATTTGGGTCCAACTTGGGAAGAGACTATAAATACTTTTCTTCACTGTTTTAATAAACCAGACTATTACATAAAGTATGGAATAACACGTTAATAAATTCTGCTACTGTACACGCTATGCAACGAAGACATCTCAACTATTCAAACTCAATCTAGTTAAAACCAATTTAAGATACTCATCTGTCCTACAGAATTAATAAACATTCAGGCTTAGGAGAAGGAAAAAAAAATCCTAATTTCATTCAAAGAACGGTGATATGTTATTACTAAGAGATATTTCTTTGCACAGCCTTCACTGAACAGAGCAACTTAGTGCTTCTTTTTCAACAAGGCTGGACTGTTTTCAAGAAACTACATTTTTTCAATTGTAACATTTCCTGCTAACTCATTTAAGCCTGCAGCAGACCCGGGACTGTGAACTCTCTGGAGTTCTGTACATCAAAAGCAAGTTTTAATCTTGAGGACTGAGTCCTAAGACAACCAAAGGTAAACCTCAATCAACCAACCACCTATCACTACCACATTAACTGTCTAGAAACTAAGACCATCATCAGTGCCGTAACAGTTAAATGCTGAAGTGTGACACTAAAGGTGTTGACTTTAAAGCTCTAAAACATACCTCACCGTAATAAACAAGCAAGTAGTTTGTTTGTTGTTTCAATAATATTAGTTTGAAGGAACCCACTGAAAAAAGATTCAATAATTAGAAGATTTGCTGCATCTTTGGTAAGAAATAAACCACCAGTTTTTCAGTATAGTAGGTCAGGGCCCACTTGGACCTAGATCTGACACACCTTTTTGGTTATTATGTCTAATGCAACTGTTTGGTTAGATTTTGTTACCTTGTCCTGGCATTCTTCCCACTGAAAGACTTAAAGCAGAATTTTCTAATGCAAACTTTGCAAAAGGTATAAAATAAGAAAAAGTTGTTTAGGTAACATGCAGAGTTGTTTAGGGAACATGTACACACACACTTACTCTTTAAAGGTACCCTGCGATTTTCACCCCGTCCTCTACAAATTTGCATCTAATCTACAGCTAGAGAAGCCTTTCTTTTTTTTGGTCTAGTTTTGGCTACTGCAGTTCCTAACACGAGACACTTTTGCACCTCCCATCTCCAAAGAATTCCTTCTGCTTTTCCGAAGCAGAAAGTGTTAATAACAGCATTTATTTCTAGTTTTCAGAACTCATTTTCTTTGCTTTTGAACCACCAAAATACACACAGGCATAAACAAGTAATTGCACTATTTATTTTTTTTTAATCAAATTATCTCATGATACCTTTCCTAAATAATGAAATATGGATATCTATGTCCCACTAAAAATATAAGTTTCTCTATCTCAGGAATAAGCTATTGATCTAGAACCACAAGGAAACCGGATTTCACAGATGCAGTTTTCCTATGGCAACCAGTTGGCATTTTGGCAGTCAACACTGAACTTCATGACTTCCTCACAGTCATTTGTTAGCAAGGAGGGCAAATAAGCAGACTTTACCACTGCAACCACCATCTCTAAGAAACAGTAACAGAACTGCAGTTAACTCCACAAGACCTCAGTACATCAGAAGTAAAAGAAATTCACTCTTCACTGTTCATAGATCTTGACTATGAGAACACGTTCTTTTTAATGAAAATCGTTTAAACAACTAAGAAATTTGATTTCCTCCTGTCAAAGGAAAAGAATATGCACTAGTAGCAATCAAAAATCAAGAAACCTAAGTTAGTTAACATGACACTTTGAAATACGTTTTTCAGGTAATAAGTCACAGTTAAGAGAATCAGCTCTTTGCATTTTAGTGCAATTTCAAACAACAGAAAATGCCTTAACTCAGTTTTAGATAGCATTTCAAACTATTCAGTGGTATGTTTGCATTGTACAGGCAGTACTCTAAAACAAAGAGGGGCTCATGATTACATGATTGAAATGTTATTTTACAAGTATATGCTACACAGCAGCTTTAAGTACACTTTTTTGAAGTGAGTCATTCTATAATGAGTTTGCCAGAAACTTCATAAGAATGAGAATCTCATTTATTAATTTTTGGCTAGTAGTTGCTTTTACTTCCTCACAAATAAATGCATGGTCTAAGTACTGGATGCCATGTAAAATATTGCTGCCTGTTACCTTTCAAAAAGGCCTCACTGACTTTTCTGTTTGATGCCCTCTGAAAAGTCTAAAGCAGTTTGAGACTTGAGAGATCGAAGGCATAAAAATAAAATTAGAACTAGTGTACTCTCGGACAACGTAGACTAAAAGAACAAGCAGGGAAGAAAAAAAAATGCCTGAAAATCTAATTATTTATCTGTATCGAGTACCATCCAGGACATGGGAAAAACACCAGCTATCCTACTTTTCTTTCTTTCTCTTTTTTTTCAAAACTAAGATGTAAACAGATCAAGTAAAATGGCACAGATGAAACATTTAATAGTCCTGAAGGAGGAAAATTGCAAGAAGTATCTTAGATGTCACCAAAAGTAAGAGGTCTACTCCTAAATACTGTTCTAAGAGATAGAAGGATAACATAATAAGTTTTAAAACTGAAGACATCATTCCAGGACAATTGATTCCCTTAACACTTCTTAACAAGAGGTGTGGTTTGATTTTTACATAGACCCTTGTACTGAACACTGCTTTTTATAGACAGTATAATAAGAGCTAGTATTTTTGTATCTCACTGTTTTGTTAAGAATGTGCTTCTGTTACACACAATTCTCCAAGTATCACTTAATCTTAACCTGTTTGAACATATGTGGAGATACTACTGAGCAGTCTGTACGAATTGGCAGTTAAATGCATCTTGTAACTTAAGTAACAGACTTGCCATTAAACTCTGTTATTCTAGTGCCGCTTCTTTAATTGTCTAAAACAGCTTCAATAATGAAATTTGGCATTTATTTCTCCTAACTTAACAAGCAACCTCATCTACACTTGCTATTCCAGAACAAGGTGAATTGAAATTATACCTCTTGCGGTCTAGATTGATAGAGCCAAGAATTAAGCTTATGTGTATTACTGATTGCTCAACGTATTGCCTCTGGTCACCAAAGGCTGAAGGACTTCAGGGATTTTACATTTGCATGGAAACTCAACTCTAGGAATGGTTACTGCTAGGTCTATGCTTACTAACATGGTGGTAGGAAGACATGGGTAAAGACAGTCTTTGTACTGATAATGTATTGGACAACTTAGTGAGACAGATATGGAGAGTTCCTAAGTTTATAAAGCAAATGGTTACAGCTAGATCTTTCCTTTTATAGGCAAAAAGGGAGACTCTAGAGGGATGCAACAACTCCCACCCAACAACAAACAAATAGCAAGGCAAGTAAAAGACTGGTTCAGAGAAAAAAAAACTTTTTAAAGAAGCATTTCCAAGCCTGGAAAAGGTTAAAATGTAGGGGTACCTTATACCACATAGTACAAAATAGAAGCTTAATTATCTCAACCATGGTCTTTGAAGGCTCAATGGTAGTATTCTCTTCAAGGCTGTCTAGTGTATGTATAGATGGGAGGGTGAATATGGGAGGAGAGCTATGCTTTTTATGTATTCTGTCTCTAGCTGGCAAATGTCAACTTGAATGACAACACAATTTATCATTTAGAAAAATACTTCACTGTACTAATTAAGTTGGTAATAAAGCTGTATAGAAAGAATCTAATAATTTTGATTAGGTCTGCCATTTTCTACATCCAAGAGGACGTGAAACAACTACTCAGTTGTCCAAGACAAGTTTGGAAGTAACTAAGAAATACCCTTTATAAAGGGAGAGTGACATGCCCACAAAACATAATTAATACTTCCCCAAAAAGGAGTATAAAGCTGTTAATTATCATCACTAACAATTAACTCACCAAAAAATATTGTACTAAGAATTGTTGATGAATTAACTAAGGGAAGACCACACAATCACACATTGCAATAAAGGCAGCGAGAAACAGAACTATACAACTCATACTGCAGAGCTGCTATCAGTTCTAATAATGCTCATAAGTCTTGAATTTTCCATTTATGGGCAAGAGAACAAGTTTCTTCAGATTCAATATTTAACAAGGAGCTACTGCAGTAATTATTTTGTTTCTTAAGTTTTAAAGACACTAGTCGCAAAGAATCAAAGAGAGCTGAGTTTTGTTCTATGCAAAAAGCATATACTGAGGAAGATCTTTCAATAATCCCATATTCTGTAAATAACTGTTTTACTGATTGGTGATTTTTTAACTATGCCAACCATCAAAAACAGCCATATGGAGCAAAGTACCATACTTTCAGCCCATAGCACTGAGGCTAAAATGCCAAAGGCTAATCCAAATATATGGCAAGGAAGGAGCATTTTGTGAATGTGTATTTGAAAAACGAGTAGATAGTGCTACTGGAATAATAACGACACTACAAGGCAAAGTTATATTACTAAAATATTAGAGGATTTTTATTCATTTTCTAGTATCATAGAAAATATGATAGGGAAAAAAATGTCACCTATAAACCAGGTACTTTTTTCATAAAAGAGAGATCAGCGCTTGAAGGAAGTCACATGAATTTTTAAAATATAAAAAAAATTAAACATGGAAAAGTACTAGTGGTGTAGAAAGAAATGGAACATGCACTGGTAAGGCTGCTTATATTATTTCAATTTTTCCTTGTGACCTTTTAAACAAGTTACAGAACTAACAATGGAATTTTCCATCTAGCGATACATAACAGAAAATGGAATGGTAGCAGCAGCAGAGCATACTTTATCATAACCTCTGCATTAGGGTAAAGAGAGGAAGTTAATCAATACTTATATTTATATATAAATATTTAAACATAAAGTATTTCAAGTCTTATGTTGTCTTAAAATGAAACAAAACTTACAAGGCAAGAAAGCGCATACCTGATATACCCTGAGACTCTGTCTGTAGATCACAGTACCACAGTCTGTTCACTGGATCACACCCTTCTCGGATAGAGAGCAAGACGTATCGACCATCGTCCGACACCTTTAAGAAGTTACAGAAAAATCAAAGACAATTCATCCTTTGGAAAAAAAAACAACATGAAAAGTCAGTCCCTAAATACCTAACAAAAAGTAATTTGATGCTATAATTAGTTGAGTGAACAGTTGCATACGGAATATGAGAACTTACCAAGAACCATACTCATTGCTTACATAAAGAACTAACGTAAGTACAGCCTGCTGCCATTTCAGAAGATAAACAGCATTATCTGTTTATTTCCACCATGAATTAAAAAAAAGACAGTTTATGATTATTAAAAGTGTTCCAGCTAAAAAGGTGTCTAAATGAGTCAGGGTGGATATCTGCTCCACTGTGGACATCCATATGCTGCAGAAGAACAGCCTCCAGAGTCCCTGGGAGGCAGACTTGAAGGGCAAAGGAGTTCAGGAAGGGTGGACATTCTTCACGGAGGAAGTCTTAGGGGTGCAAGAGCAGGCTGTTCCCATGTGCCAGAAGACAAGCCGGGGGGAAAGAAGACCAGCCTGTCTGAACTGAGAGCTCTGGCTGGAACTCAGCTAAAAAAAGAAGGCAAGCTTATGATCATTGGAAGAAGGGGCAGGCAATTCAGGAGAACTACAAAGATGTTGAGTTTATGCAGTGGGAAAATTAGAGAGGCTAAAGCCCAACTAGACCTTAATCTGGCTACTGAGGTAAAGGATAATTAAAAATGCAGACCTCACCTGTTAGCTAGGTCTGCTGACAAATGATGGAAAGTAGCTTAGAGAGCACCTCTGCCAGCTCCCTCAGTACTCTCAGGTAGATCTCATTCAGTCCCATAGACTTTTATGTATCTAAGTGGTGTAGCAGACCGCTAACCATTTGCTCTTGGATCGTGGGGTCTCCATCTTACTCCCGGGCCCTGTTTTCCAGCTCAGGGGGCTGGATACCCACAGAACAAATGTGTTACTATTGAAGACTTGGGCAAATAAGGCATTAAGTACCTCAGCCTTTTCCTCATCCTTTGTCATTGTTTCCCCCCGCATCCCCTAAAGGCCGGAGAGTTTCCTTGGCCTTCCTTTGCTGTATCAGCATTTTTTGCCCTTTCTTTGGTCACCACTAAGGTGCTACCAGCATTGCTGGTGGACTTAGCTTTGGGCAGTCACGTGTATGTCTTGGAGCCATCTGGTATTGGCTCTGTCCAACATGGATACAGCCCTGGTCTCTTCTCACAGAAGCCACCCCTGGTACCAAAACCTTGTCACATAAACCCAACACAACAATTAATGCACAGCACTAACCTGACATTTCAGTAACTAAGCATGGAGTCAGCATAAACAGTCTAAAACTACAACCTGCTGGCAAGAAGTGATAAAAACCAGACCAAAACCAATCACACCCAAAACACAAGCCACTTTAACAATATGTCACAGTCAATGCCTTCAACATGGAGAGTTGAGTTTAATACAGTATGTTGAATATAAACCACTGTTTAGTCTTGTAATCAGCTGGATTGCCAGGCTCCTACTGAACTATAGTACTTCAAAAGAACCCTCCTACATCAAGTAAAACATAGATTTATGTAGTTCCAAAAAACTGGAACATAGATTTATGTTTCTCAAAAAACTATGAGGCAGCCACACCTGGTGATGTAGGTATCAAGTTTCCCTCCAGTCACTGACTGTCAGCATTCAAATCCAATGTTAATTTGTGCAACAGTGTTTGCTAACAGCCACCTTTGCAAAGATATAACAGAGCGACCAGTGGCTTTTGTCCAAACAAAATTTAGAGTTCCTTGTGAGGACGATGATAAAACTCCTGAATGTCTGAACTCCTTTATCAAGGTATCAATTCCATGCAAAAAAAAACTTTACCTCCTCCCCAAATCCTCTTGGAATGGATGGAGACAAGTAGTGACATGAGAAGGACCAGTAACGTATATCTCACTAAAAATCAGTAATTTGGGATATACATATTAATTCAGGTATTTTAGGAGATGCAGAGATGTACCAGGACTGCACTTGCTCATCAAAGGAAAACCTGTGCTGCTGAAACTGCTACTAATTAGGTGAAAGAGGCATTTATCTTTATTTTGACCCCTGCGTAAACACTCCTTTTTTACTGTGTAACCTGTCAGCTAAACTGAACCTACAGAAAAGAGTTTGTCACTTACTTCTTAAAATGGGCCCTCAATGCATCTTACAGGCCTACATAAACTGATTGCTGCCTCTTCTACACAAGGAGGTCTCCTCACCATGCCTCCTCTCTCCAGAAACTCCAACAACAACAGTGCTTGAGCCTGTGAGCATCCTAACTTTGCTGAAATCCAGGTTCCTCAAAAGACCCCAGATTCACCCTCTTGGTCAGTTAAGCCCTGTAACATCATTTTGCTGATGCATACACACCTCTGCATTTGCCACCAAAGTACTACGTACATAGCAGTAGAATTATATCAAAAACAATACCTGTTGTTTTAGTGGGAAAATCAAAATGGCAGGGCAGAGAAAATCATCAAGTTGGTGCTAGGCAAACATGCTTGCTCAGCACAGCTGCCCTGCCAATCTATTTTTTAAAAGCAAAAGCTGAATTCTCACCTACTTAATACTGTTATTCACAGTGTGACATATATCAGAAAGAAAAAAAACAAGTGGTAGAGGTTAGATTTGGATTTCTGGCTGCCTTAAGGTATCTGCCAGAAGTCCCTCTCAGAGGTGGAAACAGATGTGCAGCTCAGTCTGTCCAAATGACAGTCACTTAATTCACAGCAGATCTCCCCTCAACTTCTCGAGTGATGGAATTAATAAGGTGTATTTTCTGTCACAAAGCAGTATGAAATTTTTTAGAAACTATGCAAGCTGGTAATTTTAAGGGTACTTTTGCTTACTGTGGCAAACTAAATGATGCTTATGAAGTTTTCATTTTTGTCATTTTCATAAGGTTTATATACAGAAGAATCTAATGCTGCTGTTAAATGAACATTTTCCAATGAAGCTCCTTTGTTTGCTTTTGCACATGCACGTACACACACAATAAAATTTCCAAAGTGGTGTCTGCTGGTACATAAAGTTGTCAATGAATCCTTCCTTCTTCTCAGACTTTGCAAACATACTCTGTTTCCTGGCAACGCTTTTGAAAGTGCAAGTCCATCAACAAGATGCAGGAAGAAACAGGAAGTCATCAACTTAAAGTTTTCCTTGCCTGACTGAGCTGTTTTGAGCATATTCCAAAATTAACAGATTTAGATGTTTTATTAATAGCTTATACAGAAGGCTGTTTCCTGTTCACATTCTTACATGACAAAATCTAATGGAAATTTAAACCCCTAATCACAAAATACATGTCTGAGTTTTGGAAACTTTCCGTTTGGCCCTAAACATATCTTAAAAAAAAATTTATTCATATATTATAATTACTTCTTAGATTTACTCTGGTTAATATTCGTAACATTAGTTCTATAAGAGATCTATAGAATTAGTCATGCAAAATAAATTTCAGAAGACTTGGGTCCTAACTATGCCACTAATCAAATAGATCCACCGTTTTGAAGCCACAAGAAAGGAACTTAGTAGGATACAGAGCCAAATCTCAGTATATGAAAGCTAACAAAAAAACCCACCCTCAACAAACAAAGACAACCCCACCCAAATTAGGGTTTCCAAGTTGTATTTTTTTTTACAGGCATTTTGTCAACAATTGATTATACCACTAAAAAATGCCCATACAGCTGAAACCTCACATGGCAAACAGAAGCAAACACAAGATTCCTACTGGACGAAAAAAAAAAAACTATAGGGAACAGCTAAGACAGTTTTGCAGGCTGCCCTGTCAAAGCTGAGACATTTTGCCTCCTCCTTCCAAGACTGGAGTACATCCAGAAACAGACCAAGATCAGGTAATCTTTTTTGAAAGAAATATAGTCAGTGTTTTCAGACAAACATTATTTGCATGTGTCAATTTTTATTAAACCAGTGACTGGAATATGCTGCTTAAACAACTGTTCATACTTGTAAAGGCACCAACCCATACAACACCTCAAATAATTGCAAGTAGCATATATAAATATAAATTTCAGTTAAACTCCAGACGACATACAAAATTCTTGTAGCCATCATCAGAACTCACATAAATTTGTTTTTTGATGCTGTGAGTCAGTGGTTAACAGAAGAGCAGTAGCAAAGAAAGAAAACCTGTTTGCAAATTTTTGATTTTGTTGTAAAGGCAATTGAGAACCTCTGATGACAGCAAATCTGAGTACATATAATAAGTTTTTCCTTCCACGTTCCCAGCTGGACTAGTGAAGAGTTGATAACAGTTTATGTTTAATTTGAAGTAGGAATTCCCAAAGCATATTGCTGGTAGGATGCCAATTAGGTCTGTCTCTATCACTAAAGCTGTTTTTGCATCAGTGAGTTCTATAACCCAAAGGAATTTGACATAAACAGGACAAGATACTGTTGACTGTAGCATGCTAAAATGTTTATTATTATACTGCAGATTCAGACATCCATATAACAAAGCTGCAGTTTGATGAGAAAATATTGGCAGCAGTACCAGCTTATGGTGTTTCTAACTCGAGCTCTTTCTACAGCTATGATAGCTCATACTCATGAAAGTTTATTCCCCTCATCAGGCCAATACAAGCATTTACCATTTGTGTGGTAAACCAGACCAGGCAGCTGATCCGGCTTAGAAAACAGAAAGTTTAAAAAAAAAAAAAAGGAAAAAAGGAAAGGAATCCAGAATTAAACATAACAAAGAAGAATCCAGGAGGAAAAAAGGAATAAGAAAAAAACCCACACAATATAAAAGAAAAAGAAGAAAAAGTCCCTTTGCTAAGTTAGTATCTCAGTTCTTTGTGCAGTTGCACAAATGGCTGAGCTAACACATTGCACCAAGCAGCTGGAAACAAGAATAACAGGGCAGAGATTGCTTAAGGCAGCTCAGATATCAGTACTGTCAAATTAGTAAACAAGGCCTGACTGCCACTGACTCCTCTATATTGTAAACAGAGAGAATCTGCATTTCAGAAAGGCAAAAGGAAACAGGATTTCCCAACTATCATTTCGGTTATTCTTACACTGCTACATTATCTTCAGAAGCTGAACTGCAATCCTTGCTCTTGGCCCACAAACTTATGAACAGAAATTTCATACTAGCATTTCACTCAAATCTAAGAACACATTCATGCTTCAGCATAAGGGAGACAGCTGTAAAGTCAGAACTGACAGCTTGGATCAGAAGTAAATTCTCATGGTTTCTGACACCCAAGCTGAAAAGGAAACACATCTCAAGAATTTCTGAGAGATCTGGAATGCTAGTCAGTGCGCATTTTCCTCACTAAAGTAAAGCAAAGGTAAGCAGGATATAAAGCAACTGAACACCTTAAAATGATATTTAGGACCTGTCAAAATAGAACAGAAGAAGCCTTTCAACTGGAGCTTTTAAAAACCTTCAGCAAAACAATGATTTTATTGGTATAATCCAGGACTAATCCCTAATGCAGCATTAATAAAGGAAGGATTATTTCAAAGAGCTGATGATGGTACATGGTTTGTAGCTTCACTGCTGCCACACAATCACTTGATAATTTCAAATTTTTCTGTTATTTTTGAAATACTTGCTGTGACCATCTTGACACCATACAAATATTTGGAAGTATCATTATGACAGCTGTGCTCACAAATACTATTCTGTTTAGTCTTTCAATATCAAACCCTTTGAAGTAAAATCTTTATAGATAAGTTTTGGGTTATAGTGGATTTTTTTTGTGGAATATTATAGTGGAATATTCCACTATATTTATAGTGGAATATTCTACAGCTTTGTATCAGTTGAGTAAAGCAAAATACTGAACACAAAACCCACAAGTGTTCTGCAGCAGAAACCCTAAAATTCCTGAAGAATTTGACAAAACATTTGGTCTATAAAAGATGAGAGTAATTACGTTGTCTGAACAGCCTCAAGTGCTCTAACATCCTAGATGTACAGATCCTCCTGTGCCATGAAATCCTGCTTGCACGATGACAAAGTAAAAAAAAAACCCTAGTCTAACCTCCCAGCCTTTCAAAATCCATTTTTTTAACTAACTACCAGAAAAAGCTAAGTTGTTTCCTTTCCTAGAATAAGAAACAGTTTTTCATACAGTAAAATTACCTTGAAGGGTTGGCTGTTGGGTTTTTTTGGGGGGAGAATATGTGTTTGTAATGAAAGGAACACACAACTATATTCTGACTTTATCTTTGCAGTGGTGCCAGAAAGTCACTGAAGTTTGCATATATCTCCTATAACTTTTTATATCCTAGCTGACTTTTGAGAAGATGAGGACTGAGGCAAGAATTCCCTTTCAATAAGCGACCTCTTGGGACCATCTTCAAAATCCAAGCCCCTCTAGTGCTACAAATGCTTTGTTTTGCTTTCTACTTGCATCATACTGGTTTAACCACCTAGATTTCAAAGGCCTAATGACATCACAGGGATGTGTAATTTCAAGATCAGGTCCAATAAAAACTACTTGCTATGTTTTGAGGAGCAAGCCTGACACAATCTACGCAGGACATGGACTGATTATATGTAAACAACTTGCTGATATGCTCTCTCCTTACAATCCTCCAGGTTAGGAGACCTACCAGAGCCAGAGAAGTGGGACTTGGACTCCAAATCATTGTGCTTATGACTGGTTCAATTGTAACAGGACAGGAGATAGCCTTAGTCAAAAGAAGAACACAGCAATATGTATGTGCACACTTACATGCATTCTCTTTCTTAAACCTAGCAGAGAGTAAAATCAGTAGCCTTCGGAGGTGACAGACAAACATCACACAATTTTTCCTGTGGCTTTCAGCTTGCTTTTGAGTGCACCGAAAGCATCCAAGCATCAGAAACTTGGCTATGGAAGAGATTTTCATCTACCACAGCCCATGTGCAGTCAGAAAGATGTCCTGCATTTTTCTTTATGGTAAAATTCTCCTGACCTATTGACAAGGCTGAAAAAAAAGTAAGATATTCACAGTAGGTTTCCATTTCAGATTCAGCTTTGACAAAGATGGTATTAAGGCTTTATAAAAAATTACAACAGCTCTGCTTAATCCAGCAGCAAGTCTCACTGGAGCAAACTGACAATGTTTTGAGCCCTTCCCCTTCATGATGCTCACTCTTTCCCTGTCAATGCTGTGCTTCCAAGTTCCTGCAGTGAAAACACACCATAGTCAGCCCACATCTGGCACAGATTATTCCTCTGTGCTCTGAATTTAATTTGCAAAATCAGCTCCCTGGTTGTGAACCACTGATGTTAACTGACAGCTTGAAACATTAAAAAAAATATTGTCAATTCAGGGACTGTGCACATAATTTGTTAGACAACATGAAACACTGTACTTCTTTTACTGCTGGTAGGACTGGGATAGGAGAGTTCCACTCACCCCCTCCTTTCTCTCCTGTTTACCTTCCTACCAGTACCGTAGGGACTTCTAACACTACCAACTGTGAAAGGCTCTTATATAACTTAGTGTTTAACTTTGAGAAAAAGTCTGGCTGTGAAAGAGAGATATGCTATATGAGTCTGGAAAGGAAGCAAGAACATGCCACTTAAACAGAGAAGCACAGGAAGCTCCTTTTTTCTGAGAGTAGCTGTGACATTGCCAAGGTTTTAAAAATTTTCATCTCAGACTGCCCTCTGCTGTGACATTATTCAAAAAACTCCATCCCTCCTCTTCGCAGCTTCCCCACCATCCTAGAATCTGTACCAGAAATATACATGCTTTTTCTAGACTAAGGAAAAGATCTGATAGCCTCTTTTTTCAAAACCTACCCATCTGTAAATATAGAAGTCTGACTAACAGTAAACAGATTTTTTTTTTTCTTCACAAGCAATCCATTCAAGTGAGAAGCTGGAAATGCATCTATATTTCTATGCCAACACCATTTTCAGCACCACAGTTTTTGTTTAAATCAAGCATACTTGGGACTGGTGTTGAATGTGTAACGAGGAAAAAACCTGAAGCTATATTCCTGCATTGTTTTGTACTAAGCTGACAAAATTTTACACAACTCTTCTGTCCTAATCAGTGACCTTGGTTTCTTCTCTCCATTGAAAACTTTTGCAGTCTCTGAAGGATCACCTCATCAGGTGCTTTTCCGCTTGTAAGTAAAGTGTTTTGCATTCTTGATACAATGGTTCCAAGACCTGCAAATTCTGCTCTAAATCTGAGTCTGGAAGTACAAGTTCTGCCCCCACTCTACTGAAAGGTTTGCTAGCTGAGACTACATCCCCCACCATAATCCAACTGTCTTCACTGGAGGTTGTGTAAAATATGAGAGCCCAAATGTTATATTTTACAATTTGTGGTAGCGTATTAGTACCAAATAAGAATATTCAGAACAGTGCCAGTAAGCCACATAATTTGATTTTTACTAAAAACGTTTTAATTTTTAACCCATTACTTTGTGGTCTTCCACTTTCTCAAAAACATAATTAAAAATTTGACCAGAAAAACTCTTTGAATGGCCTAAAAGGAAAACTTTTGACTTATTCCACAAAGATGAAACCACATTTTGCAACGGCATTGTTTTGCTTTGTTTTTTTTAATTGCAGAATGATTTTTTCCTGACCGTTAAAAACCATTTTTCATCAGTGTTGGGATGAGAGAGCCACATTTCACAGCTGGGGCTCACAGCACAACCCCAGAATATCAGCTGTTTTAAAAAAGTACTTTCACTTAGATAAGTTCATGAATTTTTTACCAAGTTCACAGAATTGTGGAATTGTTTGGTTAGAAGAGACCTTTCAGGTCATCAAGTCCAGCTGTACCCATCCACTACTAAACGATATCCCTGACCATCTTGTATACCCATCTTTTAAATACCTCCAAGGATGGTGACTCAACCACATCCTTGGGTAGCTCATTACAGTGCCTGATAACTCATTCAGCGAAGACATTTTTCCCGATACCTCATCTAAACCTCTCCTGGCACAACTTGAGGCAATTCCCTCTCACCCCATCACTTGTTACTTGGGAGAAGAGACCAACACCCACCTTGTTACAACCTCCTTTCAGGTAGTTGTAGACAGTGACAAGGTCTCCCCTCAGCCCCTTTTTCTCTAGGCTAAATAACACCAGCTTTCTCAGCCGCCTCTCATAAGGCTTGTTCTCCAACCCCTTCACCAGCTTCACTGCCCTTCTCCAGACACGTTCCAGCACATGAGTGTCTTTCTTGTAGGGAAGGGCCCAAAACTAAACACAATTCCAGGTGTGGCTTCACCAGTAGTGAATATAAGGGCACAATCACTTCCCTGGTCTTGCTGGTCACACTGCTTCTGATAGAAGCCAGAATGCTGTTGGCCTTCTTGGCCACACTGTTGGCTCATATTCAGTCATTTGTCAACCAACATCCCCAGGTTCTTCTCTGCCAGGCAGCTTTCTAGCCACTCTTCCCCAACCCTGGGGTTGTTGTACCTCAAGTGCAGGACCCAGCACTTGGCCTTTTTGAATCTCATACTGTTGGTCACAGCCTATTGATACAGCCTGTCCATATTTCCCTGGAGAGCTTTCCTACCTAGAAACAGATCAACACTTCTGCCCAGCTTACCGTCATCTGCAAGCTAATTGAGGGTACAGTCAATTCCTTTATCCAGATCATTGATAAAGATATTGAACAGAACTGCACCCAACACTGATACCTGGGGAGCACCACTTCTGACCAGCCTCCAACGGGATTTAACTCCATTTAACGTGACTCTTCGGGTGCGGCCATCCAGCCATTTTTTTCACCCAGCAGAAGGTGTGCCTGTCCAGGCCACTGGCAGCCAGTTCTCAAGAATACTGTGAGAAACTGTGTCAAAGGCTTTACTAAAATCCAGGTACACTACATCCACAAACCTTCCCTCATCCACTAAGTGGGTAACCTTGTCACAGAAGGAGATCAGGTTAATTTGTCAGGATATGCCTTTCATAAACCCACATTGACTGGGTCTGATCACTTTGTTGTCCTGCATGTGCTGTATGACAGCACTCAAGATGATCTGCTCCGTGACCTTCCCTGGCACCGAAGTCAGATTGAGAGGCCTCTAGTTCCCTTGGATCCACCCTCTGGCCCTTCTTTTAAGTGGGCATAGCATCTGCCAAGCTCCAGTCAGATGGAACTTCCCCAGTCAGCCACCATTGCTGGTAGATGATGGAAAAGGGTTTTGCAAGCACCTCTGCCAGCTCCCTCAATACCTTTGGGTGGATTCTATCTGGCCCAATAGACCTGTGAATGTCTAATTGGTCAAGAAGATCTCTAACCATTTCCTCTTGGATTGCGACAACTTTTTTCTGCTCTCCATCCCTGTCTTCTGGCTCACAGGCCTAGGAAGGGAGAACAGCTGACCATACTATTAAAGACTGAAGCAAAGAAAACATTCTTATCCTCATCCTTTTTTACTATTGTTCCCCTTACATCCAGTAAAGAATGGAGATTCTCCTTGGCCCTCCTTTTGTTGTTAATTTATCTGCAGAAACATTTTTATTATCTTTCACAGAATTGGCCAATTTAAGTTCTAGTTGGGCTTTAGCCCTTCTGATTTTCTTTCTACAAGTTGGATCTTTGCTTTACCACTCCTCCTTGAAATAGTTATTCTTAAACACCAACATCTCTGGAAGTTTATGCCTCCTAGAGGTCAAGAAAACAGGCATAAGCAGCCACACAGATTTATTAACAAGAACCCACAGTAGTGGTGGTAAGCAGAGCAACACCTCATCCCGACTTTCCCAATACTTATGAGCTGTTTCAATTCCAGTGGCCTCAGAACTGGTAGCTGTGCTACATTCTATTATTTTCCTGCTCTGCAGCAAGACCTGTTGCTGTCAGTGCCCTCTTCCCACCCCAAAGACCTTTTGATAATTTAACTTAAGGCATATATGCTATCACTAACCACAAAGATTACCAGAGACATTTGATATCAGGCAAAAAGATACTTTTACATTTAAGGCTGCCTCAAGCTTTTCTTTCACAATAGAAGAGCCAGGAGATGCAGGATGGCTACTTCTCTGCACCCTGGCCAGGCAAACTCTTTGCTACTCACTATGCTGTATGCTATGCGTTCTCTACCATGGTCCTCCTCGTATTCAGTTCTGTATTTCTGATCTTGAAATGCTCCTTCCCTGCTTCTTCAACTTAGATAAGAAAAGGCTCCGTTATTGCGCTATGATTTCAAAGAAGGTTCTGCTACCTGTAAGACAAGCGCGCCTCCACACCTAACACAGAAGGTATTTACACGGCATTTAATACCATCTGAGTCTGCAAACTTTCACTACCCTAAAAAGCTGTATTGTCTAATGAATCAGACTGCAACAGCACTCCCCCACAGAAAATGTCTTCACAACAACATGTGTAGTTTACCTGCACAGCAATAATAATATGCATCACTCGTGAATCAGTGGATACATCACTACAAGACATCTGTCACCAACAGAATGTCTATTTATTTATGAAACTAGGGAAAAATAAGGATAATGATTTCCAAATTCCATTTTATGACCAGTTAAATTCAAAAGAACTGACTAGTTTTTGAACAGCAAAAAAAAATTCCAAAGCCCCATTTGCAAGTTTGCAGTGATATTCAGGTCAGTTTTTAAAGGTATATTTTCATGAATAGATCAAATTACGTGAAAAGAGTTCTGTTTATTCACAGAACCTACAGATAAGTCTGATTTGTATAGAGAAAGCTCAGTGTGGAAGCCTTTTGCATTCTTACTCACTGCCATATTTTGAATCCTTCTGTTCAAATCCTTTGAAAGAACCTTTATTTCTGGTAGGACACAGAAAAGAAACCCCTAACATCTTCATGGGTTGATGTGTTGAAAAGTGAGCACAGACTGATGATCAAATTTTTAAAAAGATGAACTCCTAGGGAGAAGTCGTGAATACCCTGAATATCCCAAAAACTGAATCCCCCAAATCAGGGTAAAAACATTTTGTATTTATCGAAAGTGTCAGACCAAAACAGACCCTGTATAGAAACCAAAAGTAATGACTAAACCTAGTAGCTAGGGTTGTAGAAAGAATTACAACAGGTTTTATCCATTGGAAAAAACATCAGTTCCCCAATAAACAGAATGACCACCGCTACATTCCAACAGCACTTAGAGCAGCTCTGTTAAATCTTATACAAAGAATAATACACACAATAACTACAAAAATAAGGGTCTTTTGAATGATTCATGTAAAGAACAACAGACCATGGTTACCGATCGTCATGGTTCATGGATACTTTGCACTATATTAGCAGTTCAACAAAATAAACTTAAGAAATCACTTCCAGCAGTTACTTGTTCCATCTCCAATAACACAGTCCACACAATATTTGCGCTGATAAAACTTGTATGGAAACTCAAAAGTCTTCAGCCATGCACACAGCATTAATAGATTTTACCCTGTATGTCTGCATTCTGCAAGTAAGTAGATGTATTTCATTTTCAGGAAAGACATCAAAAAATAAATATAAAAAAGAAATGCATGACAGGGAACATTCAGACATGTTGATTATTGGAATAAGATTTAAGATTTTTGTGCAGGAAGTGAAGGCTGGGGCTCAACACTGACTAAAACCAAACAAGAACAGTGACACATGGTCCATCAAATGATCCTTCTCTGTCCTGGAATTCACATCAGGTAGAATGTCTTCAATGAAGAAACAGAGTACATCATTGTGTCATTACAGGTTTAAGGACTGATTTAAAGCAGACTAGTCTTATTGTCAGCAACTCTTAGTAAACGATACTTAGATGAATGGTCAACTCTGCAACTATAATAAAACACATCCTTTTAACAAATGCTTTCTGCTTTATAACTACTGTAAGTTTAGAATCTGAAAAAACAAGCATAACAAGAAGCTTTAGGGTGTTCACCATACCTCAGCTCCACCCATCCATTTTGGTTCATCAGGAAATTCAGCACATAGGATATCTTCTGACTGGTTAGTTCCTAATACATGATAATGCAGCTTTTGATGAAGATTAGTGGAGGTCTCGGTGCCTAGTGAAATGCAGATATTTAAATCAATTAGCTCTCAAAGAAATCAAAAAATAGCCAAATAAAACCCTTAGAAAGGTCTGTATCATTTTGCATATAAAAGACAAGAGTAACTGAGGAAGGTTCTGGAGCAGATCATCTTGAGTGTCATCATGTAGCATGTGCAAGACAACCAGGTGAGCAGGTCCAGTCATCATGGGTTTAGAAAAGGCTGGTCCTGCCTGACTATCCTGATCTCCTCCTATGACAAGGTGACCTGCTTAGTAGATAAGAGAAATGCTAAGGTTGTTGTCTACCTCAACTTTAGTAAAACCTTTATGCTGTGTACTGCTGTTATCTCCTGGTGAAACAGACTGCTAATGGCTTGGATGGGCGTACTCTGGCTGGATGGTCAGGCCCAGAAAGTTGCGCTGAATGGACTCAAATCCAACTGGCAGCCTGTCACAACTGATGTTCCCGACGGCTCAGTGTTGACGTTACTTCTGTTTAATGTCTTTAAGAATGATCTGGACGAGGGGATTGAGTGCACCTGTGGTGAAGTTTGCAGATGATACCAAGTTGTGTGGGAGCATCGACCTGCTTCAAGCAAAAGAAGGCTCTGTAGAGGGATCTGAGCAAGCTTAGATCGATGGGCCGAGGCCAAGTGTATAGGGTTCAACAAGGCCATTTCAGGTAAAGCACTTGGGTCATAACAACCCCATGCAGTGCAAACTGCAGAGCAGAAAAGGATCTGGGAGTATTGGTCAACAGCCACCTGAGTATGAGTCAGCAGTGTGCCCAGGTCACCAAGAAGGCCAGCAGGATCCTGGATTGTATCAGAAATGGTGTGGCCAGCAGGAGTAGTGAAGTGATCATCCCTCTGTACTTAGCGCTGGTGAGGCCGCACCTTCACTGTAGTGAAGGGCCCAAAACTGAACACAAGAAAGATACTGATGTGCTGGAGCATGTCCAGAGAAGAGCAACAACGCTGGTGAAAAGTCTGGAGTGGAATTCTTAAGATAAGTGGCTGAGGGAACAAGGGCTGTTTAGTCTGGAGAAAAAGAGGCTCAGGGGAGACCTAATTGCTCCCTACAACTGCCTGAAAGGAGATTGCAGCAAGACGTGTGTTGGTTTCTTGTCCCAAATAACAAGTGATAGGAAAAAAGGAAATGGCAAGTTGTGCCAGCAGAGGTACAGATTGGTTATTAGGAAAAAAACTGTTCACCGAAAGGTTGCCAAAGTTTGTAATAGACACCCAGGGAAGTGTCTGAGTCACCATTCCTGAAGGTATTCAAAAGATGTGTAGATGTGGTGCTAAGGAAGACAATTTAGAGGTGGACTTAGTAGTACCAGGTTAACAGTTGGACTTGATGATCTTAAAGGTCTTTTCCAACTTAAACGATTCTGTGATTCACCTTGAAACAAACACCACCCTCAAAAGCAAAATAAAACTTCAAACCACACTGCAAACCTGTTCAGTTACCCTTTCATTGCTGATAATACATCCCCCAAATCTGAAGATTTATCATTTCAAGCTTTGCTTTCTAGAAACAGTAAGTAGATAAAAGAAATAGAACAAAAATCCCTGCCACCTCCTAATGATGTTTTTGCTTCCAGTTCACCCCAGGCAACTAAGGGCAGATTTATTGCCAATTACCATGCCTAGATACTTTCATATTTACATTTGCTTAAAATAAAAGGAGTATTTTAAAACATTGCATGTAGTGCTAGTTGATTTTTTTAATTATTATTTTCCTTGCAACATTTTCCAATACTTCAGTTTCTGAACTACAAACACGATAAAGTGAAAAATCACAAGGTGAGTATCTAACTTCCAAGTTTTGTCAAACGATAGGCTGCAAAAGCAAATACAAGACAAAATTCAGGTTCTCTCCAACGCTTAACAAAGAGCATAGCTCCAGAAGAAGCTTTTCAGTAACACTGCTCATAAAAAGAACTGCTGAAGTCCTTCCCTACTGATGCTCCTCAGTAATTTACTCCACTTTGTGTGCTGCTACTTGGGTTTTGCTAGCATAAACATTTTGTGTTGCTGTGCTGTGAACCACAGATGAATTAATCTGGTTGAATAACAAAAAACTTATGCCCCAGATTGGTTAACCTCTCAAGCCAGTTCATTTATGCCCGCACAAATGCATAAGGGGGAAAGAACTAAGTAAGCTGTCTCCAGACATCAAATTCCAGCCAATAACACCCTGTATGAAAGATAAGTAAATCTTGGCAGAGAAAAACAAAAGGAGCAACAAAGACTTAAGAGAAAGACAGGGAGAAGTAGACTAGAGGACACTCACACTAACTGAATATAGGCCTTGTTCATACAAGACATTATCTGATATCTAATTGTATAAACTTGTAGAGCCTAGTTACTTCAGTATAAACTAGTAGAGCTAATTATTTCTTTTACAAATTTATTGGAAAGGTCATTTTGCTTCTGAACACATGCAATCAATAAAGCCATACTTACCATCGCTTTTCCCTTCTTGTTTTGGATAGCAGTTATAGAACATGCCTTTTCCATCATGGGTCCATGCCATGCAACTGAATTTAACTCTCTCCAGTGTATCTGGAAGATCCTCGGGACCTTCCACTTTCATAAACTTGATAGTAACCCAATCAGAGCCACTAGAACTTAGGCCATACGCAAAGTATTCGCCATCTTCACTAAACGCATAACCTAGGAAATTTGAACCAAACAAGATGAAGTAAGAACCAGCTCAATGAATTGACATTTTCAAAAAATTTTGCCACATATCTCTTTATTATTTACTACACACTAGCCAAATTCAAATGAAAGAAATCAGAAAGCAATAAAAGACTTGTGTTCATCGAACACTAAAAAAAGGGTTTATTTTCCAAAACACAGTGCAACTACATCTGCTGTCATCTGGGATTTACTGCACTCTTCCAGTCTCTGTGGACTTCACAAGTGGTTCACAGATCTGAGTTTAGGCATGCATACTCAAGTAAATATGTTCAGTAACATCACTTAAGGCTAACACCTGAATTATGATTTGTGCAATAATTCTTTTGCTTCCCTGAGTTTGGGGGGAAAGAGGTGGAGCCTGAAAATGCATACAGAAGAATTTAAAGTGAGATTTTAAAAGAGAAACAGTACCAAAGGAGTGAATGTAAATTGAGAACCAACCAATGCATCCTGAAATAAAGCATATACCACTTCAATATTGGAGTAACTGAAAACTGGACCCTTCAAAGCCATGAAAACTGAAGTAACTGGAAAAATTCCCGACTATCACACAAATGGACTCTTCTCAGCTAACACCTCTAAGATACACGTGGTTTTATCCAAACGGCAAGGAAAACACAAATCTGAAAAAGACTGAGATGAGTTTCCATCATAGTTGATAAGGAACAAATTATTTCTCACAAATCAACTCAAGTGAAGAGATATAATTATCATAGGTCTGTAGAGACCTGAAAGTAAGTACTGAAAAAGACACAAAAAAGTTGATTTCATAGAAATCATAGCTTTGAGAGACAACACTGTGCCACCCTAATACGTTCTCCCCCATAAGAACGTAAGAGTGGTCATTCTGATTCAGATTTCACCTAGATGTGCTCAGAGTAAAACCACACCTACAAGAGGAAGAACAATGCAAGCACATGTAATATTTCCCTCAAATACTCTTACAACCTCTGATCATTTTTTCCTTAAGAAAAGCTTTTCCCATGAAGTAGTTGGTTAATAATCCTCAATGTTTCCCTCCTCCCTGACCTTGTCCAGCTTCCCTTTAAACCCACAGAAATTTTTTTCGCACCATCAACACCCACTGGTAAAGGGTTCTACAAATTTACTTCTGTGGTCTGAACCACCACCTTCATTTGTTCGCTTTGGAGTCAACTATCACTGCCTTCATTTCATATCCCCTCATTCCTGTAATAAAAAAAATGATGAATAACCAACCATGCTACTGCATGCCACAAATGATTCTGCAGACCTCTATTATATCCCTGCTAAATTGTCCTTTCCCAATCTGATTGATCCAGGCACACTCAATTGTTCCTGACCTTGGCTCCATACTTTTGATTGTTCCTACAGCCCTTCTCTGAACTGTATTTCAGAACCCCTTTCAAGCTGAGGGGACTGGAACTATATTTAGAATTCAATGCCAGTGCATAAATCCCTGGGTTGCTAATGTAATGGAGTTCTCTGTTTTATTCTCTATTTCTTTCTTAATCATTTCTGACACTTGATGTGCTTGTTTGGCTGCTACCGAGAAATAAGCTGACATTTTCATGGAACTATCTACTACAGCTTAAGAATTGTTCCAAAGCGGTCATGATTCAGCTCAGAGTCCACTCCATCCACTCCTCTGCAAATGAGGTTAAGATTGTTTGTTCCCTATGCATCACTTAATTTATATGCACAGAGACTTTTACCTGTTAATTTATTGCCCATTCACTATCACTAAGGTTTTCCTGCAGCTCTTCACAGTTATTCTTCAGTCTTTACCTGAAATAACTTTGTACTGTCACCGAACTCTGCCACCTAACTGCTCAGTCCTTTTTCTAACTCATATGAACATACTGAACAGTGCAAGTCATAGTACAGCACCCAACAGAACTCTACTGGTACTTCCACTTTGAGAGTCAATCAGTTATTCTTGTCCTAGCTTTTAATACAATTATTTTTCAACAACAGGGACCTTTCCTCTTGTTCCACGGCTGTTTTTTCTCCAAGTGGTCTTAGAAAGAGATTTTTGTCATAAGCTTTTTAGAAATACAGAAAGATTATATGAGCTCACTTCCTTACATCCACAGTTTAAGGCAGGACTTTTCATTATAAAAAGCCATATTGATTTTTTTCAACTAGGTCACACTTAAACCAGGATCCCACTAATTCTGTCCTTGGTTTTATTAACTGGCATTGAACAGACTTAAAGGACTTCTGGGTTCAAGAGTTTTGCTTCTACAGGCAGTGGGAAAACAGACAGCGGGAAAATAAGACAGCTAACACAAGTTGAAGCCCTAGTGAACTTAAGTAATGCTGTGATTCTCCTAAAAGCTAATGCTACATTCATTCATAGGCTCTTCCTTCAATTTGATGGTTTATGTTAAAGATTCTAAATACAATTTTATGAAAAGTAAATACATATTTTCTTCCTTGCTATGGACAGCCTGAAAATCCATTCATATTTCAGTGAAAACCTTCCACACGGTTGTGAAAAAAAAAAGATGTTGAGAAATTAAACCAAGTTAATTATGAATACAACGTAGATTTAGAAGTGTTCTTCTGGAACCCTATACAAACCCACATACGGATATTGTGACTGCTTTGATTAAAACAAGTCACTCTAGCCATACTTGCATAGGTGAAGAGCTGGAAACCATTTCCAACTTCTGTGAAGACCGAGATTATTCAGCAGTAACTGCTGTCTCACTAACCTCGTAAAGCCACAGTGCCATCATCAGAAAGTTTATTTGGATCAAGAAAAACTTTGGCTTCAGCATCCAAGGAGTCTTGCACATATAAAACTCGCTGGTTCTGCAGTCCTGTATTGTAGAAATGAAAATACCTAAAAAAACACAAGAAGGAAAATTAAGTAGGAAGAACTCAGATTTTCAGTTAGGCAAGCAAGAAAAATATGTATGAGATGGTAATGAATAAAAGATAAATATATAAGGGAAAGAAAAGCTTTACAGTAGAGTAAGAATTATGGCTTCTGTGGTCATCAGGGATTTAACCATCCTCTGTAGGTGCCTTTCTCTCCCACTTAGTACAGAGGAAACCCAGACACCAATTTCTAGGCCTCTAGAAATGAGAGGAATCTCATCCCAATGTGATGTAGACTGTACAGAAGAGACTACAGGATGCCTCCAAAACATCTTTTAAAAATAAAAGCAGCATTTGACATTTGCCACGGTGCTTTTCAAACAAAGCCAAGTATACTATAGAAGCAATATAACTGTCTATGTTAAACAGCTCAGGCAACTCTGTTACAGCTATTGGCACCAGGTTCCCATCCCCTAAGTTCTAAGCTTTGTCATTCATATTGCTGCTTTCAGTCTGTATCAGGTGGCAGACAGATGTTCAAATGAAACAATTGAAATTGTTTCCTAATATCCCTAAAACTGGGTGTGTTTTGAGAAAGATTAGAGAACTGAGAATTACAGGATTCTATTTAGTGAGAGATATTCTTCACATCATAAGATACTACAGACCACAAATAAATTAATATTTATGCAATTCATAGGTACCAATCTTCTTTCATAGGACTTCTGAATTTTACTACACAAACTTGTCACTTCATAAATCAAATAGCAGCTTCACCTAAGGGAACAGGGGAACTTATGCAGTAAAGTTCAAACCTCAACATAAACTCATACATTCCCTAAGACTTTCCAGTACTTGGATACAGGCATGGGAACCTGGTAAACCAAGAAGAGGGAACCACATTCACAAAGGCCTGACTAACAATCTGAAGTTGCAGTATGTTCAAATACTAACAATAATGTTTAGTGAGTGTGTTCTTAACTGTGACAGAGTGACAAAAATAATAAAAAAAGTTTCAATTGAAAGATTCAAAGAAACAGAAGAAAAATATATGCAATTTTCCATTCTACCATGCATTTTCTAGCCAATTTCACCTCTGCCATGCTGGGCAATAAGTCGGGAAGCAAAGTTCAAACAATGTGACAGGCACAGCACCTCACTGGGCACTCTCTCTTTCAGCAGATTCTACAGAACAGCTCTTCAGATACTGCCCTTTAGCAGCTATTCTACTTAATCTTCTTAAATTTAAGAATTTCTAAACATCATGATGTTTAGAATTCATATAGATTGGTTCCTTCCCTTGCCCCTTACTGTTCCCTAATTTGGTAGAGTCCTCTTGATCTCCTCAAACACCAAAATATATGGGATTTTGGTATTATTTTTTAAGCCACTGTGATTTAAGTTCAGCACTTGCCAAGAAACAGAGTAACACTAAGAGAAACTAAAAAGATATCTGTTAAAATTAAAGTAAGGTGTTGTAAATTAAAGTACATGAAGCTTCTGGCATAAATGCTCTTCCTGGAGGACAGCCAGCTGCATCAAATTAAGACTTTCTATTCCCTTTCGAGACTATATTCATAACTACCATGAGCACTTCTGCAACATCAAGTCATATCAGCATTAAAGATAACCACACCCAGACATGTCTGAACTGCACAGGGAGAATGGGTTAAAGAACCCAGAGCAGTCACTGACCAGGCCTGCTCCAGAATCAGATTCAGCATAGCTACATCCACATAAGCATCACATACAAACTAAAAAGTTTTGCCTGACTTGCTCAGCAAGGCTTATTTCCTCAGATGCAGTATTGTCCTACAACAGTTTCACTGCTTCTGGGCTTAAATCTCACACCTCTATACATCAGTGACAACTTAAATCAACATAAGTTTGGGTTCACTGCTCACAATATACTTCAAAAAAAAAAAACCCCATGGGACAGATCACTAAAGAGTAGCAGATTTCCCTCAATATCTGTGCAGAAATCTTAAGGCAATGAGACATCTTTGTTCTTTCCTGTGAATGACAGTGAAAACACACCTGGTACTTCTGGGTGTTCACTCAACAAGGACCAAACAAATTGGAAATACTAAAGACAACTGTGTTGACCCCAATTAAGAACAGCTGGTCATTCACATTACCTCTCTTTCAACTGCTAAAACAATCTTTAGATAATTACTAAGTCAATCAGCAGTTTCATCCCTTTATTCCCTTTCACTGGGAGATTGCTGGCGTTTCTGAAAAAAGTCGTATAGAACTGAGAAGCAGCCGCAGTTTCCAAACCTTCCGTAAGCCATGGAAGCACATCTCTTTACCTAGCTATAGAATTAAAACAGGGATGTAAGCAGACTGGCTATTGGAACATCCCAGAGTTATTTTACTTCTTAGAAGATAGAGCTTTTTGCACCAGTTGCCTTAAGCCCTCCAAACGATTTTCCCCCTATTCCCTGCAGACACAGGAGCTGTTTTTCACAAAGGAATTGCCACTGCTTTTCACTGGCTATGACTAAACAAAAATCTATCACCTGCTCAAAATATGTCCAACATAAGAGCAGCACTTCAGTATATATTTAGAACAACATGTTCATGACAGACTTGTGCTGTTTTCAGGATGAGGTGCCTTTAATTGCACTGACAGTGACCAACCCCAAAAAGAACTCCTCGAAGTTTTACTTTTACAACAGTTAGTCTGAGTTTTGCTAAACTCACAGTTCTTCCTGTAAAAAGAAAAGACCACAAGAGTACAAGAAGGTAATATCATTGGGAACCAGAGACAGTCAAGCATCGTGTGCTCTGCATCATGCAACCATATATACTAACATTGGCTTACTTTGCCTCTAATTATCAACTATAAAGGAAAAAATACAAATATAATTTTTAATTTGTTTTCCTAACTAGTAGATGTTTTTGACTTGCTTCACATTCATCACAAAGACATTCCTCACGTACCTTTTTCCTTTCTTGAAGTGGCAACTGTACTTAGGATAATCGTAGAGTTCAGTCATTCGTTCTTTGAACAGTCCTCTGACAGGACACTGCTCGAGGAAGGGTACTGTAAGCTTGTTCTGAGCCTCCACAAATGCCTGAAAGAAAACAATTCCCCCCAAAAATACATGAACTCAAGCAGAAATGCACACTTCCTACAAAAAACACAAAAGACTCTTAAGTATGTAAGAGTCTTCAGGCATGACTCCACATGCCTGAAGACTCTTACATACTTATGTCTGTTACGCCACAATATAGTAATCAGACTGCTCTTGTATCGCGAATAATACCTTTCCAGGGCATGCATTGGAGAAACCAGTGGCTTAGCCAAAGACAAGCCAGATTCCTGCCATTTCCCTTTATAAAAACCCTCAAACCTCATGCTTTTTATAAACTCTTCCTATATTTGCCTAAATGTCATAGAAAAGCTAACTTACAGTAAATACCTAGGCAATACAATCTTCCATTGCTTCCCCACAAATATATGATACTCCAATACTCTATGATAAATAAATTAGGAAATGGGAAAGAACAGAGTGCTTTTTGCCAGCACAGTAATTTGATGAGCTGTGAAGGGCTAGAAGATGACACAAAATGCCATGTGCACCTTCTGTTCATCCTACTAACATAACATACAGGATTAGTCCAATTCAGTATTTCTTGGAAAGGCCAAAGTACTGTCCACAGATCGGTTCTTATGTACAAAAAGCAAGAATACCAAATCTCTGAGAAGACAACTTTGAGGAGTCTGGTTTCTTCAAAACACTCCACCTCCTAGCCACAAACTCTTAAGAACAGTGGCCAAAACCATTACCATTCCAGCTGTTTGTTAGAGGCTGCCACTCCCATGGCATACAGGGAAAAACTGGCTCTCTGTTTCACCATCCGTATTTATAGCATAGTACATTAACATAAAATTAATACCTTAATTTCTTAAGGTGAACCACAGCTGCCAAGCAGCAGACATGCACGTTTTCTCTCTCTTATATGGAGTATGAAGGTCAG
Organism: Tapera naevia; assembly: GCA_033556795.1. Taxonomy (NCBI): domain Eukaryota; kingdom Metazoa; phylum Chordata; class Aves; order Cuculiformes; family Neomorphidae; genus Tapera; species Tapera naevia. The sequence goes on from JAUMJJ010000014.1 coordinate 7,578,570, forward strand.
GACACAGTGTGTGTGGTTCTAATTCACTGCCAGACATAACAACGATGGCTGCAGTATCATTCTCAGGCCCCAGCCTGAAACCTGTCTACCCATCTCTTGCTTACACAGGTCTCTTCCTCAGTTGTTTTGAAAGAGGTTATTGTTTCTACTTGTCCTGAATCTGTCATACAGCAAGCAGATCAATGCATGAAAATATGAGCCACACTTCACCACAGGGCAAGACCCACAGGAGAAGCAGGGATGCAATCCATATTCCACGATTTGTGTTTCACAGTTCTTCAGATGACACAGCTGCTGTACGGAGAACCTGGCACAAAATTACAAAGTGCTACCAATGTTTACTCATCTAATTCTTCAGGTGAGAAAGAGGGAAGAACAAAACATAAAAGTCTTTCAGCAGCATTTTACAGACATTTCACATGGCGAGAAGCCTGCACACAGGGCAGGTAGAGAAACACTCCTCCCACCTCACAGAATCACAGAATTAGATTTGTTTAATTTGGAAAAGGCCTTTAACATTGAGTCAAGCCCTTAACCTCGCACTGCCAACTCCACCAATAAACCACGTCCTTCTCTGCCACAGCAGTGCAGCCAAGAGGTGCATTACATGCCAAGTTGTGTTTTCAGAGACCTGTCAGGCCAAAAGGTAAAGGAGAAAGTGCATTAATTATGGTCAGTCTCCATTTGAGAGTTATTTGTTCATGCTTAACCAAGCACACAGAAACTGATAAGCTTTAAACATGAGTGCAGAATTAGTAATGCCCTAAGAGCACTTGGCTGAGTACTAAAACATACCAGTTGAACATGTGGGCTGGTTACAAGTCACCACTGAATGATAACACAAAAAAACAAGCACTACAGCACTGAAAAGGAAGAGATACAGAATACTAAAAATGACTGACCTTTATTCAAAATCAGACTCTACATATCAGCAAGGATCAAGTCAGGAAATCATGCACTGAGAAAAAGGAAAGAGATGAATACATTGCCAAGGGAAGGCCATTTTTTGCTACTCTTCTCCCTTCCACGATGATACTGGCATAAACAGCTCTAACATGCAGCATGGTAGCACAGCACATCCTAGTGGTAAATCAAAAGAGCATGCAGCCTCCACATTGTACCACTATAACAGTCAGACCGCTGCCCCATCAGATGATGAAAGAACTTAATCAAATCTACCCAAGAATTATGTTATTCTGAATTTGTTTTCTCTAAATGAAAACACATGAATTTCAAAGACCACATACACAAAAATCTAGAGAGCATGTTACACAAATAAACCAACTACTGAAAGCATGGTGACATTTTCAGAGAAAAGATACCTTATTAAAACATGTATAAAACCATACATTGTACTGGAGGGGCAAAAGCACTTTTTCAGTTGCATTCAGCAGACAGAAACTGGCACAAATCTTTATTTCATCTATCAATAACACCACCGAAATGGGAACACTGCTGCAACAACATACTGGAACTGTGCATTACTGGCTTTTAAATGCTCAGTCACATCTTACCACACTTGCAAGAAGACAGAAACTTTTCTTCACAAGCGTTCATTGCACAAGAGCATGCTTACATACTAACTATTGCATGCAACTAAATCAACAGTAATTTTGCTTTTACAGAATCTTAGTATGTTCTTCCTGTTTCTATTACTATACACCAAAGATTCCAAGACTATTTGTTAAAAGGGAACATCACAGCTATTTGAAAATGGAAAAGAAAGAGTTCCAACAAGAAGAATCCAGTTCAGTTCGGAAACTCTTGTTTCCAAACACTTTTTTAGACTTCTGAGTACAAGGTTGCACTCTTGTTCAGAAACCAATACATAACTGAAATATTGCTCTAGGTAAAGCACAGAACAGACGTCAGCAGAAACTCTCATAGTAAACAACTCCTTCCTCCATGCTGTGCTAAGCAGATGCCACCCAGCCTACAGAGCTAACTGTAAGTCTGAGCCTATAGAGAAAGATTCTTATTTTACCTTTAGAAATCTGCATTTCACAATCAATCATAAGCCTTGAACTAGGACAGAATTGGCTTCAGAATAAAGGACAGAATAAAGGTCCAAGTAAAGTATATGCTTATAAGTATCTCAGAATACAAGGTAATTTGAAAAGCAAAAGAATTTCTAAAATGTTTAAAAGTAGAGATGTTCTACTTGAAGCCAAAGTGTTTGCCCATCACTTCAGCAGGCAAATAGCTATTTAAAAAAAATAAACGTATAACTAAGTTTCATCTAAAAAACACATGCCACAATTTTATAACCATGCTTTGTTACAACCTATCAGCTTCCTACATGCCACTAAGCTACTGTCACAAGATTATTATTTCCACCTACAGTATACTTGCCAAGGACATGCCTTAGTATATATATTGTTTTAACACTACCAGTCTTTGTTATTAATCTGTAAAGTATTTCCAGTTTGTTTTAACAGTTACTCCCAAAATCTTCGCATCTATCTTCTCAGAAAAAGGCAGTTCAGTGCAACTCCTACGAAAGGTCACATAGTATTTTTTAAGTGTTACAAAATTAAACTAAGCAGTCTTCAGGTGGATTGTCTCTTAGCATTTACTTTAGTATTTGGCAAAGAAAAATTCAAAGTGCAACTGGAAATGTATGAAAACACATGAATGAAACACTGGTCTAATGTAACTACAAGTCCATTTAATCATAGTTTTTAGAGTTTCAGATTCTAGTCATAACCTAAACATACACCTGTTACCACATAATACCACAACTCAACCGTATATGCTACACGGTCCCTGCTCTTTCTTCCCTTGTCCATCCTTCAGTACTGCCTACATTGTCAATGAGTTAAGCTGCTGTACATGACTGACATAGCAGCAAAAGACTTCTCTGCAGCCTAAAAAAGGAGGTTATTTCCCACAAAGCGTAAAAATAAACCAAGAAGCTGTGAAGTCCAATCAAGCCAAACCCAAGACAACAGTAAAAGTGCGCTTTTGCAGTCGTGGCTTATGTCATCACCAGCAGTGCTTTACCAGTGGAGCACAACACTTCAGCTCTGCTAGAGATGCTTCCTCAGTTTGTCTTAAAGACGAAACACTGTGTTCAGTTTTAGACCCCTCACTACAAGGGCATCAAGATGCTGGAGCTTGTCCACAGAAGGGCAACAAAGGTAGTGAAGGGTTCAGAGCACAAGCCTTACAAGAAGCGGCTGAGGGAGTTGGAGTTGTTTAGTCTGAAGAAAAAGAGACTGAGGGATACCTTATCGCTCTCTACAACTGCTTGAACAGAGGTTGTAGTGAGGTGGGAGTTCTCCCCAGTAGCCAGTGACAGGTCAAGGGGAAATGGCCTCAAGATGTGCCAGGGTAGATTTAGGTTGGATATTAGCAGGAACTTTTCAGTGAAAGGGTTGTCAAACATTGGAATAAGCTGCCCAGGGAGGTGGTTGGAGAAGGGAGTTTTGTTTGCTTATAGCTGCACATGTCTACTCTAACTAAGCACACACAGGGAAAAAGTGATATAGTAAAGCACACAGATTATGAAAATGGAATTCCATGCTTCTTGAAAAAGAGCTTTTCCACAACAGAGTAAGTGGCCTGATGATTGGCTTAATCAGCTCTAAGACTGCACATCTGACAAGAAACAGTCCTGCTTAGCCATCTGCAAATTTCAATAACCTCACTTTTATAGCAGATACATACACTGCACATAGAGTAAGATGTCCTTGGTGACCTGGCTAAAAATTTTCCAGGCCTATTTATCTTTTACCTAGTGAAAAGTAGGCCGTAGGCAGCTAGAAAATGAAAGATTCCATTCTGGAACCATCTTAGACCCAACTACCGTGTGCCCTTGGGGTGACCTAGATTAAGCACGTCTGCCAACAGAAAACTAATCCACCAAAGGCTTTCCTCCCAGAACATCACCTTGTGATGGCTACACCCATGCAAGGGAGGGACAGAAGCATTCAGATCAGAGCAAAGAAGGCAAGGGAGAGCAGAGAGAAACCACAGAACCACCTGACTTAATGGAAACCTGCAAACTACGGTGCATCAGGTACAGTACCATCTGCACTCTACTGTCAATGTAAAAATACCTGCTTAAGCCAATTAAAAAAAAAAAAAGAATCTCACCCTTTTACGTTCACGTGTTTCTAAGCTAACAGAGCCCACTGTGTCCACAGGAAAAACAAGTATGACTGCTCATACTCATAGCTGTTGCGGGTAATCTGTTTCAGTCTCAGTCCTGTCAACCCTGGAGTGGATATCAGGTGAAACTACCATGAAAATTCCAGAGTTAACATCAATCTGATTTGCCTTTGCTTTGTTCTTCATGCTTCAAGAAATAGTAAACTCAATGTTTCGCTGATTCGCATCAACACAGAAATTAAGTTAGGCCTACCTATTTATTTTCTGTGATCACATCAATGCTTGACATGACTATTTCTGCTAAGTCTAGAAAAGCGTATCTATTTGACAGCACACACCAAGAAATTTTGACTGTGTGAGAAGAGATTCTTAACTTAATAAATGAATGACATTCAGTCTTCCCTCTTGTCATAAACCAGAATTTTCACTGTTACACAAACTCAAATTAAGCAAGCCTGTTTTGAACAGGAACCCACTAGTGGCTCTTTCACTATAGACGAGCATGGATGCCCAAGGAATTCTTCTTCTAGGTCTGTACTTAACATATAGAAAAGGTAGCCTGTTGCTGCAGGTCTATAAAAGGTATTTTTACTATTCCCCCAAACAAATGGAGGTCTGGGTTATTAAAGAGGGCATAAAGGAAGCAAGTGACTTGGAGGAAGAATGGAAAGGACACAGGTCTCAAGGTCAGTGACCTGAAGGCTTGAGAAGTCTACAAAGCACACTGCAAAATCTCTCTGAAGCCTCAATTCACTCTATACCTGTGCCTGGTTCTTCTGTGATCCGTTACGTGCACGATGGCTCTTCTGTAGGAATCCTGCCAACCACCTCAAGAACTTTTCCTTTAAGAAAAGCTATCAAGAAAGAGGTGCTGTCAACAACTTCCACTGCAGAACACAAAGAACTGAGTGATAAAGCAGGTGGAGTTTAGCACTTCAAGACTTTTTTCTGCTCTCTTCTAGGAAAGCAGCAGAACAGCAAAATACTTTTAAATCCCTTTGTTCAGTAACTTCTGGAACTTTGGAAAAAGATGACCTACTCGCATACACATACAGGAACTCTCTCCATTCTTTGCATTATACTACTACTGCACTGCAAATTTCTGCTGAGATGTATATTTTAGAGTGTCAGCAAGTAAGACAGAACAGTATTTTCATTCCACCAATGTGACAACTTGTGTCTGGGTTGATGAATTTTTATGAGGATTTTATAATTCACCATCCCTCATTCTCCCTGCTACACAAACTACAACCTGTGGAGAATGAGGTTCACCTTCCTCCAACTGTTCTCACCCAACCTGCTCTCAGTATGTCGCAAAAATAAGAACATAAGGACACAAAGAGACAGGTCTTAGCATTTTCTCAATCCCAACTCTTCCATAGTATCCTGAAAACCACTTTAATAGCTATTTGTAAGGCCTCTATAAAAGAAAGACACAACCATACCTCCACACACATATACCCTTCTGAATCTGGTACCTACATATACTGTTTCTTAAGGATGCCAGAATCAAAAAAATCAACATACCCTCAACTTAATAAATATCTAATTTTCAATGTTAACATCCATGGCAGAGTTTTTCACTAAAACCTGATCCTGAACCTTTTTCAACCCACATGAATTTTCATACATGCAAACAGATTTGTAAGTAGGGAATGAGATCCTAACTGTACACATTCTATCTTGGTCTTGACAATTACAGTAAGTTCTATTTGACCAGCCTCTGGCTCATCAAAATGTATTATGTAAGCACATATATAAGAGAACCTAGAAAGACTCTCACTAATGGACAGTCACCTTGCACTTTCAAATGGAGATCCTGCCCTCTATCATCTTTCTGACATAATCATGCATACTAGACACACACCAGTGTTCTAGATCTGCAACTACAGTTATCACAAAATTATTAGCCACTACAGAGGAGACCCCTCCACACTGCCACCTACCACTTTCTATCCATCACCCCTGCAACTTCCTATGCCATGAATACTGGAGGAACTAGTTCAGAGTCATACTTTATTATTTTTCATGATTCTTTCTTAGTGAAAGACCAGTTCAAGTAGCATCACCTTGCTATACCAGACTGCAGGCTGAAAACACTGCAACATCTATAAACTGTAAATAAAACTCACTAACAAAGCCTAATTTCAAAAGGAAAATGTTTTGTTTTTTTTTTAAAGGAGGGGTCCAGAAAACAAACAAAAAAATGTTTTCGCACACTTTGTCACTGTACAAAGAAATCAAGACAAATTAGTGTTCCTTTTACTCTTTCCTAACTATTTTATTATGGAAATTTTAATGTACTTAGGACAGTTGATAAAGCACTCTAAAATTAGAGTGTTTCTCTTCAGCGTGACACCACCACCTTGAGCATTCAAACTGTAGAAGTAAACGAGTGAAAGACAAACAAGGCATTAGTTTTCCAAATTCTGTGCTCTAGGTTATATCAAGAGTTCCTGTCTTTCTCCCATTAACACAAAGGTAGAAAATAATAGCACTGCTGTTGGCACCATAAGATACCACATGAACTGCACCTACATTCATTATGTAAGTTTTCAAAAAGTATTGGCAGGTCCTTCAAAAAACAGAGTACCCATGCACCTAGTCTATAAAAGAGAACCATGTCAAAACAGCCATTTCTGTACAAAGAAAGGTTACCTTTGTTTGTTCACTGTCGGGATCTTCAAGCCAGCAGTATGGGTCACTGATTTTACAGCCATGGTAATCCAACACCTGAATATATAAAAGACAGTACTTGAAAAAACCACATGCACACAAGCAAACTCTATTCATCAAGGAATGACAGTCATTGAGACAAAGGGTATTTGGAATTTCACAATGCTAATAACCAAATGAAGAGAAAAGCAACACCCTGCTCCCATGTGAGTCTACTATTACCATTCTTTGGTCATATCACCAAGTCAGCAGAGTCATCCTCAGAAAAACACAAAGCACCAGAGAAATGCAGAACATGAATATAAATTCCTTCCAGAAGATAGATTAGTAAAGTAATAAAAAAAACCAACAAACCAAAACCCCTAAAAACTCCAAACAACCCAAGACCTGATCCAAACCCAGGTGTTCCCATCAAACCGCAAAATCTGATTAGTGTACACACCCAAAATGTAGTTTCTAGTTACAAAAGGTTTAGCTCTTCCTACTACTGCTGCTCACAAACGTGAGTAAAGTAAAGCAAAACCCAACACAAAAGAATAACCCACGTGGCTGAATTTATCTGCTTCATTCCTCCAGTACAGAAAACGAGACTGGCAGGTACCTGCTGTCAGCTCAGCCATTCACTCAACTATGGAAGTAAATAAGTTTTACCAGTGTTGGCTCACGTCGGCAAGCATTTCGGTTTAAAAGCGATGTTAGTACGGTACATAATTCCCAGGCTAGCTCCTAAAGCAACGTCGTTTGTGAGAGAACAAAACTGAATCCATTTTAGCCAAACTCGCACAGCAATTACGGCTGGAACACAGGGTGACAGACTATCCTGCACGTGTGCCATCACACTGAAACACTGCGGGTCCCTCTGTGGAGGCCTGGATTTCCCGGAAACACGCAGCGGTACCAGATCTGCCCTAAGCCCCGCTCCCCCCGTTCCAGCCAGGCAGCAGGGGCGGCGCTGCCCGCACACACGGGACGGGCCCGCAGGCACTGCGTTTAAACCCCCCGCCCCCAGCAGCTGCCACGGCCCAAAGGCGTTACAAACACGAGGCGCTGGGCTGGCAAACGCCGAAGCCGAGGAGCCGCTAACACACTCCCCATCCTGAGGCGGTCCGCGGGACCCGCAGCACGGAGGGGCGAGCGGGTGAGGCTGCCCCGCGGGAGAGGGTGGAAGGGGAAGGCTGGAGAAGGAGCGTGGGGGGAGAAGGCTGGAAGGGAAGGCTGCCGGGAGCGGCCGCCCCGGCCAGGGCCGTACTCACGGCGCTCTCGTCGCGGTACACCTCGGGGTACTGGAAGGCCTGCATGGCGGGCGGCGCGGAAAGCCGGAAAGCAGAAGAGGAGGCAGAGGATGAGGGTGATGAGGATGATGAAGCGAGGCGCGGGGGTGGCGGCGAGGCCCGAACGCGGGCGACCGACAGCAAGCGCGCGGCTCGACCCAGGCGGAGCGGCGCCGCCATACGCCCCGCCCCCTGCGCCCGAGGCCCCGCCCACCCCGGCAGAGAGAGGCCCCCGGCTGCGGGCACCGCCCACAGCGTCCCCTGCAGGCGGCCGCCGCACTGGCAGGGGCTGCGGGCAGGGAGAGGGAGAGGGAGAGGGAGAGGGAGAGGGAGAGGGAGAGGGAGAGGGAGAGGGAGAGGGAGAGGGAGAGGGAAAGACGGGTGAGGGGGGGAGGCCTGTCACTAGGTCTCTGTGATGATAGCTCCACCCCTGCTATAGGGGGCTCCAGCCCCTTCCTGATGCAGCCTCTGGCCTGCAGAGCAGGTCTGGATGAATGTGCACCCACTGATAAAAGAAGTAGTTATTATTACAAAAAGTGGAATATTTTGATTTAAGATAAAGTAGAGTTGCTTCATATAAGTAACTATTTTTCTGAATGTTAGACTAAATATCCCTCTGACAGCATGTTTTCTTCATGGTGTGTTTTTTCAAATAGAGTTTTCCAGACACTGTTAAAAGGGAAATGATACTGTCTTGTGTTAAGTATGGCTGAACAGATGTGTCTCTTTCTATAATCACCTCTGTTTGCAGTCTTTCCCTGTCTAAAATACTAGGTTAGACAGAGAGCTGGCTCCAAAGCTCCAATTAGTAGAGATTCAGCTGTTGCGAAGTTCATAATAAAATTAAAATTAGTCCTTGGAAAGTAATAGAATATACATAAAATTTCTGGGAAAATTAATACATATGCATGTAAGTGGGAAATATATTCTGTTCCCAGCTCTTGTCTTGTTACACCTTGGAAATAATACCCTCATGTGTCCAGCACTGAATTAAAGGATGCTCACTCTGTAAAACTTCAAATAAACTCTTTGAGAGTTTATTTGTCAGCATTTTCAGTATCACCACTAAAGGTGTTTTGGGTGGGTGACCTCAGCCTCATCTGCCAGGCATTTATTGTGCAATAATGTTTCCTGGGTCAGAAAACTTAAAAACAGTTTTTTCCTTCTAGGTAGTGACCCAGTGGCCCCACGTACAATGAAAATACTGGCAACATGCAGAAGAGTTGCCCTTTGGCTAGCAACACGGCTGAAAAGTTTTTCTTCCAAATGGTTGTGGCTTCACAGTCGCTGCCAGCAGCCCTCATCACGTCATCCTGTCGGCCTGGAGAGGATGTCACCTTAGCTTATCCAGAGTAAGCTCACGAGTCAACTCACACATGTGTTTGTGTGTGTGTATCGCTTGGCACCAGCTGGAAAGAGGGGGGTTTGCATGCAGTGGTGTTTAAGGTTTCAGCCCAAAGAGTGTTCACAGTTACAAATAAAGTAACCACCTGGAATGTCAATGATTTAAACAATTTCAAAAATGGCACCAAATGCTTACAGTTACCAGCTCAGAAATGTTCCTTGATTACTTACTCTTAATGAAAAGACTTACCATCTCTAATTGGTCATCCTGTGGGGAAGCTGAGGGTTGTGTGCATGAGGAAATAAGCCAACCCCATAATGATCACTGCTTCTAAGTAACATAACTGTGTTCATTAACTTCATTTGCATCCTAAACAACATCTACATGGCTTCTTGTCTCTTGTACCTTCTCTTTTCGTCATTTTTCCTTTTTACCTTGTTTCTCTCCCTTTGCAAGGTTTCCAACTACACCTTTTGTTATAGCACCCAAGAATAAGCAGTCAGCAAGGTGATTGATGGCAACGCCTTGACATGCCCAATGTTAATTAAAGCTTGCTAACTTGCTTAATAGTGGCAGGCAAAGGCTGTCACATTTTTGTTTAGAGTTTCCTGTACAGAAGTGCAGATGTACATGAACTGGTATCATATGGAGAATTATTAGCTCAATGCTTCTGTAAAGCCTTGTCTAAGTCCTGCACACATACAGTGCGTGCACAGTGTATCTGAGAGTTTTGAGCAGTCTTGATTGCAAATTCACTTCATACACAGCAAAGGCCTTGCATTTGATTCAAAGCTGTGGTCTGCCGGAAGAAAATGTCGTCCTTTTCATTCTGAAAATATTGCATTTTTACATTTGTTCAGAATTTCTGGATGTTTAGCAGCTGGGTCAGACTTGCACGTATCACTGACTGAGTGGCCGTACATCCATATATCCTGGGTATTTCCACGTCTCCGTAGATGAGGTTTATGCTGTAAAAACAGCCAAGCTGAGATGTACTGGAAGTTTTGGATAGATGTGCTTTCGGCACAAGATCCGATCTGCCGGGAGAGGGCAGCCTCACTGCACACCGCGGGGCCGCTGGCACAGCAGCGCCCGGGATTTTCAGGTTTCAGCAACGCTTTCAACCCAGGGCACCGGAATCCTGAATGGGCTGGCAAGCATCCAGTAATCACAGTAATTACCCATTACAATACCTTCCAATTCATCCTGGGTACGGAGAAGGCGGGAATATACAAAGAAACCCAAGTACCTGGTTGTTCAAGATAAGATCTTTAAGCCTGTATTTTGCAAGCAGTAATTTTGTTCCAAAAGTGAGCGCTAGGGACAGAAAGTGAATTTTCTCTTTTCTGTAAGTTTCTCCTTTGTTTATTTGGGGGAAAGGAGGAGGACCACATGTGAACAACAGCAAAAGACATCTAGAATGTCTTGATTTTTCTTACCAGAAAAGCAATGAACACAGTATTGAAAATACCGCCCAAACCACGTTTTTCTTACCAGGGACCAAGCACCCGCCGCACAAATGAAAGGCAGTGCAGTGTGCAGGCTGTGAACAGAAGTACTTGCAACTTCTCTCTTTTGCAACTTCTTTCTTTTTTTTAACGTTTGTTTAACACAACATTAAAAATGATCAATGCTAGGAATGCATCATAATTGAATATTTGAAGCCTGTCTTTATCGTTTAGTGTTGTAGCAGCAAGTAAAATTCTATTCAAATTTTATCTTTTCTTAGGCCTAACCAACCCCAGCAGAACTCAGATATGATATTTGCTGAGTTCCGAGGATAAGCCAATGAATAAGGAAAAAGTTCTCTTCCTGTATTTAAAAAAATGTTTGAAAATCTCTCTGTAGTCTTTATTATCTTATCGTACTCCCATGTTAGCATGAATCTGATCATTTGAAAAACACATACTGGTCTCTGGTGATATTAATTACACTTCTGTTGGTATCACATCCCGTCATTAGCAAATCTCTTTCAGCTTTGTCAGCATCTCCACAATGAATCACTGCAAGTAGTTTATTGACTCAGTAGGAAGTGACCTCATCGTCATTGTCAGGGAACATCTGACAAAAAATCTAGCAGCAAATTTTGGTTTTACCTTTCCTTTTCGCCCTTTCGCCAATCTCACTCCACCATTATGACCTGGCAGTGACTGGAAGCTTTCCTGCTGCAGAAAGAAGGCAGGTCTGTACTTCTATTCCTGTTTCTTTCCTGTATTTTTTAATTTCATTTGCCTAAACTTAAGACACCGGTTCTGCTGTTCAGACGTTTATCAACAGGTGTCAGCAGAACCTCAGCCTTTCATTGTCATGAGCATGTGCTGAGGTGCACAAATAACTCGAGTTTCAGAAGAATGTGACTCAAAGTGTCTGTCCTGATGGATTCCTGTTTTAGAGACACTGACTCAAGAGCCTAAGTCCTATTGATTTTCAGTGAATCTTTGATTCCTAAATTATGGTCATCTGCTGTACATATTAATTATGAAAATTGTATTGTTTATGCATAATTGAAGGGTTGCTTGTTTTTTCAAGCTGAATTATGAAGTAGCTTACGTAACATAAAATATGGTTTTATTATCTCAGTTAAAGAAAATTCTACATGATGTAAGTCTGGTCAATATTTGAAAGTACAATCAAGCAAAGCAATACTTCATTGTGGTTAAACTGCTCTACATGCCGTGGGACAGGATGGGTGCACTGAAATTAGTGGTATGCTGCAGAATCATCTAGCTTGTGCTGGGGTTGCTCATTGGTATGCTTACACTCCTCGTGTTGTGAAGTCAATTAAGCAATAGAGTGAATGTCCACGTGGGGTGCTAGTATGAAATAGCAATTAGAAAGTAATATCTCAAACTAGTTCACCAGGTAGGCAATCTAAACCCTGATTATGGTATGGTAAATGTATCTAAACTGATGTATGAGTATCAACACACAGATCAGTATAATTATATCCTTTTAAAAATAACATTGAAGGATTTTTTTCAGACAAATGAAGGTTAAGGTGATTTAGTCTCTCCTTTTCATTCAGTAGTGACCTTCCCTAGGAACTGAAGAATGAACAAAATTCTAATTCTAGAAGAGGCTGAAGATCAATTTTTTTTTTTAATTTATGGTTGTTTTTTTGTTCTCCAGTTTTTAACTAGTAATAATTGACCATTAAAAGAAGGATTTTCCAAACACCAGAGGTTGTGGACAACCCTGGAGATCTGGGCCCTTGTACCCCTGGGCAGATAGTCAATACTCAGCTTTCACCCAATTATGCCTTTTAATAAGTTGCTGGAGAGACCTCCAGAGTTTGCAAGGTTGGGTAATGCCTACTTATGCACCAGTTCACCACCTGACACCTAGATTATACTTACTTCAGCATTTCTTGGAACATACCTTGGTCTTATACAATTCAGCTGGGACTCTGTGGCTTGTTCTGTTGCTGTTCTTCTGAAGAAGACTCTTGCAGAGAAGTCACAAGGGTTTGAACTTTTGTTGATATACAGGATCTAACAGGGGGGCAGGTTGTGACATAAATCCCAACCCAGTCAACAGAGGCTTTTCTATCTACTCTTTTCCTCACTTATTTCACTGATCTTTGAATAAACTCTTCCTCCATCTGCTTCCACCAAAAATCACTCTGAAAAAAGGAACTGTATTTATAAGCATAATTTTCTAATGAAACAATATTCATTCTTTTGTGCGGAAAGATGGTAAATCCATATTAACAAAATGTAGAAAGAAAGGCTTATTTTTCTGTTCACTTTAGTCTTTCTGAACTACTCTTTTGTTGTTGTTCTATCCTAAAAAAAAGACTCAATAAGATAACTCCTGTCTTCAGGCATCAAAACCAACTTAAGATAACCTTTACACTGAAAGGGATGGCAGTACAAATAATTCTTACATGGTAGTATCTGAAAATGGAGATAAGCACAAATTGGAAGGAGGTTTTTTATTCTTTTCAGTTCTGAAAATATAAGGATAAAAATTTTCTTTCTTTGGTTGAAATCTGCCTATTGAAGTCAAAGGAAATTTTGTCACTGATTTCAAGTGAATAGGTGGGTCACCCCTGATCTTGGCAGCAAGTAAAACAGAAGGCAGCTTCCTGTGAACAGCTTATGACTTGTTGATAGAATTTGAAATATGCAAAACCTAAGGAAACTGATATACTTTTCTTGGAAAGGAAAGTAGCTTTAGCTCCTTTTAAAAGACTACATCTAGAAATATTTTCTGCAGTCATGATTTACTCATGTTTAATACATTTTAAATACATACATTCAAATGGCTTAGAAATAGAGTTTTCTATTTTACCTCAGGAAACATTTGGCTTGGGTTACAACACTATAGAAGCTATAGATCCCTGCAGAAAACAAAACAAACCAAAAAACTTTAGAGTCAGAGACAAATAATTCAACTACAGAACTGCTTTTTAAGAAAGACACCAAGTTTCGTGAGACTCTATATAATTATATTCGTAAAGAACCTTTTTTTTAACATTCAGGGGTAACTTTACCCTCTCTGCTAAAGGAGCAAGAGTTAAAAGTCTTGTAACTGAATAAAGCATTCCCAATATTTGTATAGCTGAACATAAAATCTTCGTGTTTCTATTACAGTACTGCAGTGTCTGTGCAACTCAGACATGGGCCAGGGCTTTGCTGTGCCCTATTCCACACATGCCCAAGTGGTACTGATGCTTGATAAATTTATGATCTAAGGTTTATGATCACAGTAGAAAACGCAAAATACCAGGTATCTACATTTAGGGACTTGGGGGAAAGCAGTGTGATGTTATTGGTCATTGTGTGTACTGCACTTGCAGAGTACCAGCAACCTGTTTTTTGCAGACAGTTGGAAAAAAGAAAACTCCCAAGGAAATTTTAAAGGTGCATAATGGTGGAGTGCTGTGTATTTTTACAGAGAGCTCCTCCGAGGCTGGAAGGGCAGTGTAGAAAGAGAGTGTTACTTGTGTGAAAGATTTACAAAAGCACAATGACAGCTGGCGCCATGCGTTATCAGAGATGGCAGTAGGGCAGCAATCTACATGGAGGAGAATTACATTGTGCTTGATGGTAGGGGAGCTGGTGGGAAGATGGGAGGAGAGAAGAAACCTGCTTACATCTGTGGGCACAAAGAGTGGGAAACACACTCTGTCAAAATCAAAGAGAAGCATCTTGTGGCAAAAGGATGAAAGGCCAACCAGTAATTTTAGCTGTACAGACATATGAAGAAGGTCATAGCTTTGAAGTTTGACGTATCAAGATTTACACAGAGCCTTGATATGAGAAGCTGAGGTGGAGAAAGTCCCAGTCTGAAGGTGTTGACAAATTCAAGTCCCAAGAAGCAGACGGATCAGTGCTGTTAGCCACAGTGACTGGAAAAAGCAGCAGCAGAGAGAGCTTAGAAGACAGATTAAGAGCTCTGGTGAGCCATACTGAGCTTGAGCCGATGGCGAGACATTCAGAGAGAAGAAGGCTGAGCTTTGGACTTGGACAGAAGGGAGCATAAGTATGGATTTGAGTCATCAGCATGAGCAGTTGGACTTGAGTTTACAGATGAGCTTCCCCAGAGACAGGGTGCCCTGTCCAGAGGGAGGAGGGAAGGTAACCAAGGGCAGAGCCCTTTGGAGCCCCCGGAAAGCTGGAGAAAAACAAGGGCATGTTATTCTGCTTTTCCAGCATGTGATTTGTTGATAACAAAAGCTTTTAATAACTGATCTTAAATCCTTCTACCAAAACTTTTAAAGACATAAATTCTAACATAGCATGGAGTTGGTATGGAAGACCTACATGGTGTAATGAGTAAATCGTCTCTTTTGGAGATGAATTTTAAGTTTCTTAAGTTACAACAATATTACTGAAATATTACTGCCTTTTATGTATTTTGTTATTTCCTTCTCCTGGAGGACTGTGCAGAAATTTCAAAGGAACAGAATTCTAAAAGATTCGATAGATATTAGAATGAGTTTAACATTTTGTTTATGTGGTAATTTTTTGTAAAATTTTTGCAAGCTCTTTTTTAAAAAAAAAAATAAAATTCTATCTATAGGTTTTCAAATTCTGACAGAAAATGAGGGGAATTGAGACAAATCTTCTGAAAATCAATTTCTCTTCTGAATATTTTTTTGATCTTCTTCCTTTGCTTTCAGTCTAGGCAGAGAATGGATCCTTTTAGCTGACTGGAACAGGTTTCTGAGCACAGCCAGGAAACACAGAACAAGTCAAAGAGATTGCACTAATACATATGACACATCTGGTGGAAGAAAATTCTGCAAACATGCCTCACAAACTTTCCTTCAACTAATTTAATGCAATTAATCTAATTCATTTAGGCACAGGACAAGGCCAAGGTCGAACAAATTCTCTGTCTTATGACTTTATAGACCTACTACTCCAAAGCACTGCTGAAATTACCGAGGTCAGAAGGCCCCTGTATGTATCTTAGGAAAAAGACTTAAATCAGCATTTCTGCTAAGTAGCAGTGATGTTTCCTGCTTCCCCTTGGTCTATTCCACTTATATGTGCTGATAGTGTGAAGTTAATATTCAGCAGCCACTTCTGCTGCCTAACTTCTGTAGAACCAGTAGGATACTGCTGGAAGTTATTTGATCCCATACAAAAATTATTTAATTATCCATGCTTATGTATTCAAGAGGAAATAAAATACTCAGGAAAGAAACTTAAAGGAGAGACATGCAAGATTTAAAGACTGGGAGACCACACCTTCTTCTGCAAGAAGGGTCTTGCTTACCTGGTAGACTTTCTTTGATGTCTAATTATGTTAGATGTTATGTTGTTGGTGTTAGTGTTGTAAATAACCCCTCTTAGAATTCACTAATTAAATCTTTTAATATTATTCATTTCCTCTCACCTAAATTTACTTCAGTAATTAAAAATATCATAGTAATTTATTCTGACCGCATGACTATTTTGTTCAGATATTTATTTAAATAATTGTATTTTATTACAACTTCAAAAAAATTCATCCTCATCATTTAATTAGAGAAGTATGTGAAAAGTCAAGAGGTATTCAGAGTTAGGCCATGTTTGTTCACTTTATTCATGCCCTTACTCTTGCAAACTTCAGGGTATTTACAAAGGTATAAAGGGTAATTGTTCTTACCACACCAAGTAAAACTTGCAAAATACCTCCATTTGCTTCATGATAAGCACTTTATCTAAATCTTGTGAGCACTAAAGAGATCAGAGAAAGAAATGTACCTTTCTCTTGTGTAATGCTACCTGGATTTTCTTTTTGTCTTGTGGGAGATTGGCATATTGCTTTAAACCAACATTCTTAATAATTTCTGCACTCACTGCCCTTAACCAATTCCACCGCTGTACCTGGTATCATACAGACACAACCACAGGCACATGGATATAGACATATCTCTACACAACTCTTATGCTTTCTCTTTTACCAGAGCTAACTGAAAGTAGCTGCCTACATAGAGTCTTTGCTCATACTGGCAGGTCATGATTCGAGCAGGCAGGTTTCGGCCAAAGACACCTCAGTCTCAACTCTTTGGAAAAAAAGCACAGTAAATTTAGTAACTGTGCCCCTACACCCACTAAAGAAACTGAACTGGCCTTCTAGCTTCAGGGCAATAAACCTAACAGCCTCATTTCCTGGAGGGTGCTGAAAAGAAATGAAGCCAGCCTCTCTTCTTCCAAGCAGTGAAAAAGTTGGCAATCGGTCTTCTCCAAGGGAAACCAAACAGAACTAGTCCCAAGCATAGGAGACCCCTCCCCTTTCTCCTTGCAGAAGAGCACAGAGCTGAAACCATGACTGACTGATTTAAAATAGCCCTTTTTCTTCCATGGAGGCTGACTGATATGGAAGAAAGATTCTGTGCCAACCATTAGGTTGAAATAAGTGGTTTGATTGCTGGGTGTTCCAAATCCTCTGGCCCACTGCAGTCGGGGGAAGTTGAGTCCCCATTATTTACTGCTGCTAACTTCTTTTTCAGAGGATTTTCTCACCAGCAAGGATCAGAAATCACAGGGAGCACTACCTCTGAGCCTAACACTTCACAGATCTCATAAAAAGAGATTTATCCATGTCTTCCTCATTACCATCCAACCGCTCCAAAGTTCCTCATAATCTGTCCCTGAATGAGCAAGATCAGATTTGGAAGGACAGTGAGGAAACCATGAAGAGAGCCTTCATCACCAGGCTCCCTGAGAGTCTGTCTTAGAAACCACCCAATCAGCCCATGACTCTCATGACTGCACTGGTCGAACTAGTGTATTCATGCCTGCAAGTAGGTTTCCTGTCCTTCATAGTTCTGTCACTCCATGAGGCCCTCAGCTTTCCTCACATACATCTGAAGGACATCTTCACCATATGTGAGCAGAAATCTTATGATACCTTACGCTGCATTAGATTAAACTACTTGAAGAGCCTTTTCTGGTGACTCACGTACTACACCATCCAGTCTAGGAAAACAAGGAATTCTGGAATGGCACCACTGGAGGACCATTACTGTTTTTTTGGTCCAGCCTGCACCTACAAAGCAGGTGATGAGTTACTAGCAGGAGTGAACACAGAACCAAGGTTCCAGCCCGTATACCCAAACCCTTCTGCCAACATCCAAGTTAACTCTGCAGCAGAGATATCTTGCTTTGTTTTACTACTAATCTTGCAGAATTCCATACTTCTTGACATGCTTGCACTCAAAGTCCGTTTACCACTACATACTGTGCTGTCCAGTATGGTAAATAATGCACAGTTTTGTGGACTTGGGTCCCCTCCTCCCTTTCCCCTACCCTTACATTCCTGCACACTAAGCGCTTTCCCCACATACATCAGGAAGATCTTCCTCTAGATTTGCTTTTCTTGCTTATCATGGCCTCAAGAGTTAGTACTATGCAAAGTTAAAATCTGTTGAGCACAAGAGGATTTGACCCTGACCACAATATGCTGTTCCTTTAACAAACAATTAAGACATTCCATGTGTGACTAAATTTGAAAGCAAACCTAAGAATTAATCTGCTTGTTTTAAATAAGGATATAAATAAGAACCAGCCCAGCCATTGCCCAAAAGATAAGCCAAAACTTTGAGGTTCAATAAAAGTTCAGTCACTTCCGTAGTTTTTTTAAGCAGGATTTGTTGGGCCTTTATTTAGGGAAAAGGGTCTTAATTTAGGGAAAAAGGTCTTTATTTAGGGTTTTGAGGGAACAGAATGTCTTCCTCAAGTTTGTATTATGCGTCTCATTTCTATTTGAGTAAGCTTCCTCTGGGTATGTGTGATACTACAGGAAAATAGCATAGCCAAATCCATTCTTGCCTAGCACAAATAGTATTTCTGTGGGCCTTGTAGTTCTAGTGTGCAGTAGCAACAACCAAAATAGTTATAAGAGTATCTGCATAGCTCTGCACTAGGTGTATCTATCCTAGGTTTTTGAGGAGAGGAGAACACAGTAAAAAACTTCTAGGCATTTAAATAAGGTTTGGCTGGTATGATACAATGCAGCTTAGTATTTAAAAAAGATATTAACAAAAAAATCAATACCAAATTTTAAAGTTAGTGGCATCTTACTTGATGAATTTTGTTGAAATGATAAGGTTCTTGTATAAGATGGTATATTTACTTAGCTTGAACAAGCTAAGTAAAATATATCCTCTAAATGTTCATATATTTCTGTTACAGTTTTGGATCATATAAGTTAGGAAAACATAAAACAGTTTCTATGCTCTATCTAGACAAAAATGTTACAATAAAACTGCATGTAGTAGAAAAATTATTAAAGTACTTTTTACCATGAAATATTTCTGTGGGGCAGAAAAACAGATGTAAGGAGATTTTTTGTTTAACTTAATCATGTGAAGTTAAAAAAACAGTGATTAAACTTATGAGACCATGGAAAGTGACTATACTCACACAGTTTTTGAGGTGATATGGAGTGCGGAGAGTTAATTTTTCAGGGTTTGTAGATTGAGATTATATATTAACCACTAACCTAACTGATTACTCTATGGACAGAGTCTGGTTTTCTGTGTAATATGGCCTCACTTGTCCCACGCGTAATGTTTTATGAGAGCTCTAAAATTTATGCTTGCAGTGTTGTCTTGCAAACTATTTTCCATGTAGGTCAATAGGGCCTTTCCTAAAGGATTCAAGAAAATGTCTGAGAATTTTTATGTAGATAGAATGAAACCTTAAATAAAAACTGCTTTAAAGAGGAGTTCTACTTCAGAATACCAAATTGATCAAGTATTCCTGTTACTGTTGCAGAATGAATTTAATAGAGCACTGCTGTCTGCCTAAGAATTGTACACTATAGCCTAGCACTGCCGTGCAAAGCTTAAATACTTTGATATTTTTAAGTATCTAACAACTATCATGATTTCAGAGAGACGGGTATATGAGCATCTTCGAAATCTTAGTGCCTTCTACATAACATCAAGAGCAGCAGCGAGGTGAAAGGGATTTCATGATGTTTCTGGCACTTCTTTTTGGGAAATACCTTCTCAGAATAGCAGAGATATTGTGAATTTCTCTGAAGTAGCTAGTTTAATGTTCTATTTTATTTGAAGAAGGTAAGCACATTGTTACAGCAATTTTTGCAATTATAAGACTTTTTTGAGAAGAAGAAATCTTTCATGTAACGTTTTAAAGAGATGTTTCATGGCAATATTGGGAGAATCCAAGGAAAGTGCGAAGATCCATTTGTTCTGTAAAGCACAGGAAAAACTAAAAACATGCAATGGTATAATTTTCTTTCAAGTTAAAATCTTCAGTGTCTCATGCTGCATCTGAACTAAAATCACATAGCCATTATAATAAGTTTTCACTCAAATGCAACACAGCAGTACCAATATTGAATTTTATTGGCCTGTAATTCATTTGTGATAAGTTTTTGAAGCCTTATGTAAATCAAGTGAACACATACTATTCATAAACATGTATATAATTTTATTTCTGCATTTGTAGTATTAACAAAACATTCACTTTCAACTGCATCATTTTTTATGTCTCTGTTCACAGACATGTATTGAAAGTGTTTCAAACACCATGATGTTGAGATTTTCTATTATTGGAAAAAAAGAATGAGATCTTTTGTTGAAATCAAAAGGATTCAAAGCACTTTCATTACATGGTGTATATTATTCACCATACATTTCGTATTTATATGTCCCGACTGTTTCAAATCTATCTAATAAAGAATACTGTGGTACTTCAGCAGTATTTTCAAAGCAAATCAGTCTCACGACTCTCTCAAATTTCTGATTTTCCAAGAAATTTGATTTTCAAATTATGAGCTTTTCCACAATGAAAATCAAATGTCAAAATTTCAAAATATGTGCCCTGAAAAAAGAGTTATTTTATAAATAGCAACAGTTGTTTTCTTTAGAGTAACTTTAAAAACACATTTCTTCCCTGTAAGATGTAAGACATATGCTATGTTTTCAGTCAACCAAGGCAAGAGTTGCCTTTATGCAAGGCTTAAAACCCAAAACCTTTAGAAGACAGCAGATAGTACCTGCTTATTTGATTTTTGCCTGTTTTCAGGAGGTTCCTAATGATCTGAAAATTTAGAGGTCAATGAGATGATCTAACCCTTAGTAAGTGAACCCCTAATTATTCTAAAGGAGTGAGGCACTGGGGATCTGGGCTCTTCATTATTCTCTAAAACAGTGTTTCCTCTGAGCTCTGTGGAGAGATCCGTTACCTCAATTAGATCTTTGCTTGCCCAGCGATTGTATACTTTATTTTCTTGTTTTACAGATAACACAAAATCCGTAAATTAAATTTAAACAAGATATATGTTATTATATCGTTTTAACACAAATCACGTAATGCATGTTATACATTTTTTTAAATAGCACTAGGAGCTATTATAGTCAGCTTTCAAAAATGAAGTTTTCTGAAGCCCTCAGACACTGGTAACGTCTTTTCAAAACTTTCTGGAACTTGATCCAAAGCCAGGTCAAGCAAGTGAGACATTTTCCACTGACTGAAAAATGTGATTTCTCTGAGTGCAATACATGTCAGGTGTTACAAAGAAACAGGTGCATTTTACTTTGCGGCTTTTTAGGGAGCTGTGTTGTTTGGATTTTTTTATAAAAAAGGGACTTTAAAGGCTAGACCCAAAGTCCACTTGTCTCAGGAGACTAAATCAAGCTGAAAATTCTATTCTGTGGCTATAATATATTTCACCAAGGTGAAATCACACCCGTAAATCCTCCCATCACTTACCCAGCTGGCTAGTTTCCTCCTCATCCTGTCTTGCCCCTCTACTAGTACTGAGTGGTGACCATGATTGCAGCAACAGAGTCTTGCACTAAGACATGTTGTTTATAGTTAGGTTGAAAGACTGTGATCTGTGCTGCTAAGCTGTAATGATTAATGTTACAACAACACAAAGGCTTCAGTCTCTAGACTCCCTTTTCTTTGAGACATATCTGACCAAAGTATTTCTAGCCTACATTGAAGATTTCATTCAGTAAAAATAATGACTGACCAAGAAGGATCTCTGGCCAGGAGATCTGCTTGAGTTAAATGCAACATTATTCTACTTCTGTATTGCTGCACACCTCAGTGAAATGGCTTAGCTTTATCGTAAAGGAACAGTCAGGTTTTTGTCTTTCACCCATTTTTATTGCAGATTCCTGTCTTTTATCTTCAGTTTGTATGGCTGCACTGTCTGCTGTGTGCTGGTGTCCCCACGGGACCCTTTGTTTCCTACCTTTGAAAACATTCAAAACAAACAAGACCCTTTCTCTTCCCATAGACAGTATGCGTAATATTAATGGTTATCTACCTGTGATAAGAAGAGCAGTATCATTTTACATGACTTGAAAGGGTCATCCGTATTGTCAGGCACAATTAACTTGTCTTACTCTCACAAAATGGGCTGGGGGAAGTAACTAAGAGGTCATACTTTTTCACATACCTTAGAAAACAGTTCCGGTACAAGTGGACAGCCAAAAAATACAAAAAGCTCCCAAACAACAAACACAGCAAGGTTTTTATTGAGATCACAAGAAGCTGTGCAACACCTCTTGATGTTATACTTTCTGATGTGCCTATGTGTGTATTTACTGGAGATAATGAGTCACATACAAGTTTAAACAAGTCTATCTCCTACTTTTGAAGAAAACAAATTCTCTTAAAATTTTCTGGAAAACGGAGCTAAAATCACCCAGAATGTGCACCATTTTTCTTTCTTTTTTTTTTTTTGCAGCCTACTTATATCAGAACAGCAAACTAAGAATGTACGGTAACTCCAGCTCTCAGAAGGAGGCTTTCACATCCTATGTGCTAGCCCTTCTTCAGTTCTCAAAATGAAGAAGTTCAACAAAGATCCAGCTTCGAGGAAAAAATGTCCAGGTAACACATTGGGTAGAGAGCAATGTTTGTAAATTTATCATGCTGGAATATCCCCTCTGAGCCAGCACTGTATCAGTGTCCCACCTGATGTTTAGAGTAGTGCTGTACTATGTGAAGATGCCACCATTCAGATGAAATTATGTTGATCGCTTGGGTTGTGGAGAATTGCCTAGTACTTGTCACAATAACATAGCTATTAAATATGTGACGTGACCAAATGCCGTATCAAAGTATTGCTCTAGCCACATACGTTATTCCTGCAATTAAAGGAAATGCATTTCATTTCCTGTCTTAAATAACCAGGTAGTGCTGCTGCCAACAAGGTGCTGAGTTTCCACAGAAGAATGACTGACTGTCAATACACCACTGTCCTTTAGAGGTTTTTTTCTAAAATGCTTTAGGATCCTTTAGGAGAAATCATTCTAGTTAATGCAATTAATTGGCTATTAATCACACAGCATGTTTGAGTGTGCCATTTTCTTTTTATGACTGATGTAAAAAATCTTTACAATGTCAGTTATGTTGCGTCTTTTCCCAGTTAATATACATACATAGGGAGAGATGGCCAGAAGAAAGCTAATCTTTCTTACTGAGGTAAAATTTAAAATAGGAAAATGATTGGGAAATTCCTGTTTATCCATATTTTTAAAAAAAACAAGATAAAAACTGCAGACTTGTTTTCTTCCACAAAAGAAGGTTTTGAAAAGGAAGAGAAAGTCTTCCCACATGATTTCTGTCCCTTTCATAATATATTATTTCCTGACGATTGAATTGTTTGTGTGTGCCTTTTCCCCTTGAAAAGAAAAGTTGGAAATGCTTCAGACTTGTATTTTGATTTATTTCACAATGATTAAAGATAAACTGGTGTGTTTTGGTGAGGGAATCTAAACATCCATTCCTCTTGCTATCCTGTGGTGTCAATTTTTGCCAGCTCTACGCTGAGCGAGTGCAACCTGCTTGAATTGTCGGGAGGTTCACAGGGGTTTAAAATAGGAAGCTGTGGAAAACGAGTGTTGTCAGTAAAGGAGAAAGGAGTCACAGCAAGGCAGTGAGGGGCTGTCTTGAAGAACAACTGAAGACGAGCCAGCTCTGTTGGTGCTGGCGGCTGAAGGCTGCTGTAACATGAAGCTTGCAAAAGGTCAGCGGTCGCATTCTATAGTCTGCTCTCTGTCTATCTGTGCCATCTCTTGAAATAACAGTGACTTCCAGGACTCCTTCACCTTCTTCCCTCTCTGGCCCCAGTATCCCCTCCCTCCCTGTCCCTCTCTGGCACATATCCTTCAGCACCACTCTCTTTTCTTCCTTGAGCCTTTCCTGTTGTCATAAAAGACCTCTATGTCCTTTATTGTACTGTGTCCTCTCCTTGCCTGACTCAAAGGCTAGCTCTGGCTCCAGAGAGAAAGTCTCTGCTAAGAAAAGGATGGATATTTAACTTAGAAAAGTAAACCATGAAGGGTTAACAAAAAGAAATATGCTGGTGTCTTGTTTGGGGGACAAGTGCACTGCTGTTGTAACTTAGTCAGAGAGGTAAATTAAAATTTTTCCTTTAATCGACTATTTCAGCATTATTGTACCCAAACTTTGTGAATTTCCTGAAAAATCTATTTCTGACCAGTTCCCTTGAAACTTGGAAGCAGTTCATTTGAGAGAACCTTCCATATTACTCTGCCAAGAGAATTACCGAAATAATCCTGTGGCATTGTTTTTTTTTAAAGATTCATGACCCTTCATTCATTTGTTTGTTTTAGAGGTGTTTTTTTTTTTTGTTTGAATCCATTTGGTCTTCGTGACAATGAAAGTTGAAAGGAGTGTTTTAAGTAATAAAAAAGTAACTGTTTCTGTTTGCAGTGCAAATTATTCTCTGAAGGACCAGTGTGGCTGAATGAGAGTTCACATGACTGCTATCACATACTATGATGCGATAGATACTAAAATATATGTACTGTACTACAAAACTTCATTAACCTGGAGCAGGAACTTAGGATAGAACACTAATTTGCTACATGCTTTTGGACACAAAGTCCTGCTCAAATTCCCTTTTGAAATGAGGGCACAGTCTCTGTAGTAAGAGCTCTGCCTGGGACTTCAGGGGCACATGTGGCTCCTTTTCCTGGGGGTTTTCTTACAGACACACAAGCAATGGGTTTCAGCTGCTGAGAGATTGTTTTGCCACTAGCAAGGCCTCCTTGACACATACTCAGATAAGGAGCACCAGCCTCGTAACTGACAGGTGAAGGGGAAACAGGCTTTGCTGTTCACAGACACCAGTCCCACACAACTAAATGGCTTTCTGCAGAGATACGTACAGTGTGGTAAAAACCTGAGTTCCTTGTCTTCACTGTGCATGTAGCAGGGAGAGTGCCATGTGCACTGTCACACCGCCACATGGATGTGGCTGAGGTATAATAACAACCTCTTCTCCCCTTTGCTCTGCTAAACCATTTTACTGCAATACTGCACAAACACAGGGCAAAATCTTTGGCATCCAGACCATGTGCCTACCCAAAGAATATTTCACATTTGAAAAAAATCCAAGCAATCAAACCAGGTGAAACTTATTAACCTGACAGAAATATGATAAGTAGTGCACAGAATCTCATAGACTTTGTTGCTAGCTGTTCCTCAGTGCCTGCTGACATATTTGGTCAGGGTCTCAAAGCAAATTCAGTTATTATTAGTTTAAATAAAGATGTTAGGGCCTACTTAAAAGGAAAGTATTTGTACTGACAATTGTTTTTTTTTTGGTTTCTAGGACCAAAAGTTTATTTCTAAAAATTTTCACACCCTTTGTCACAATACTGTTCATGGATCCGGAAAGACGGGTAATCTTGCGCAGACAAATGAATCACAATAAATTCAAAAATCTATGCTGGTTACGTTATGATATAAGAGCATCCTTAT
Source organism: Tapera naevia (assembly GCA_033556795.1). Classification (NCBI taxonomy): domain Eukaryota; kingdom Metazoa; phylum Chordata; class Aves; order Cuculiformes; family Neomorphidae; genus Tapera; species Tapera naevia. Next base: position 7,604,192 of record JAUMJJ010000014.1, read on the forward strand.
ATCCACTCTATTCAAGATACCAAATCTTATCCAAGCATCTTCCTCAACGCTGAGTACCTGCAGCTTACTTCAGGACTGAGCATTTAAGGAATGTTCTGAACACATATTAATCAGCTTCATAGAAAGTACTGTACATATACAAGTTGACTTCAAAAATAACTTGGTACCTCTTAACAGTTTGTTTGCATTGCTTGTTCCTTAATTTACTTTTGAAGCTCCTAATATGCAAGGCAAATCTGAACTCAAGATTTACAGACATGGTATGTCCTCCTTGGCTTATGAAGGAAAGTTCCACTGGAGAACCTTTGAGCTGAAATTGTTGGCATTTCATTCAGAGAACAATTATTCCTTGCCTTCAACAAGTGCATACTTTGTTGGTCAGCACTGAAGACATCTGGTTATACCATCAGACAAACACTCCGCTTGTAAATCTGGAGGAGTTATATGCCATTTACAAGATCATCTACTTGAAAGTAATATTTTAGATCTGGAAAAACCCTACTTTTTCAAATCTTATTTTGTTAAAAATATGGATTATTCAGTAATTCCAGTGAATAAGTGTACATATAGGAATATGGATGCATTCCGGTCCTCCAGATTCTCTGTTTATGTATTTTAAAATGATGACCAAGAGGCTGTTGCCTCCACTGAGAGAAGTAACAGGATTTCAAGTCAATGGAATAAACCAATATCTCACTGGAGGAAGTTTGCATCTCTTTCACCTTTCTTTTACACTGTTACTGCTAGAATAGTCTACTTGTTGGACAGGTCAAATTATGAGTAGAGCATGATTGAGCTGAAATAAAGCTGTAACAGAGATTATGTGAGTGGGTGGTGGAAAGTAATTTGGTGACTTTGTAGTCATAATGAATAATTTTCTTGGCTTTAATACATTTATTTGGACTGCAATCTAGAAATATTGTTGAAGTCCTGCTCATCCTAAATACGTGGTTTTCTGTCATCTCTGGCCAGTGAAGAGTTCCCTTCTAATCTCAGTAGATGGTGACCTGGCTTTGCTTATTTATGCCCTTTCACTAGGGTACAGCATGTTGTACAAAGGATTTCAATGGTGATGAAACTTCAGAAGGCATAGGACGGTACAGCACGTAGGTTTTCTGAAGCTATGGAAATCCTTTTCTTTCCCAGCTTCTGAAAACCATTGCAAGCACAACCCAAGAGTTCCTCAAGCTCTTGGGCTAAGGCCATGGTCAGCAAAAACTTTCCTGTAGTGAAACTAAGTGTAGTAGGGATGATGATCTTTGCAGAAGACAAATAGACTCATGAACGAACTCCTGTGGGGTCTGAGGAATATTATAAATTCTGTCAACTTCACCTCCAAGGGTCTGGCACATTTAGGCCCATTTCTTGGACTTTGCTTGCCTTATACAGTAGGCAGTGATTGCTGATCATTTACTTTCAGAACAGAAAATAGAAAACATTTTTCAACTGTTGCAACAGTGGGTTCTGAAATAGCCTTCCTAACAGAATTGTAGGAGAAAGAATCCAAAATTACTTCTAAGATTAAAGTATGGACGGGACAGATTAATATTTGAGCCATCAGTCTTTGGCTGTTTCGTATTTGGACCTTCTGATCAGCACTAAAAGTAGACATGATGTCTGTTGTTCATGAGATGAGCTGTGTCACATCAATGTAAGGCTTCATGTTTCTGCTGGCCACCTGCAGAGACCAAAGATTTGTTTCCTCTTCTTTGACTGTAAACTTGGCTCCCAATTTGTTTGGTTTTTAAAATAACTTCTTGCTTCCTTCTGCAACAGTAAACATTGTCCACAGTAAGACCAAGGTTATCATGCTGGATTCACTGGGGCTCCAACCTACTGTCTTGGGTGCATAAAGTAATCATGAGATTTGGGGTCAGGAACGCATTTTCTCTCATGCCAAACTGGTGAGGCCCATAGCTGTTTGGGAGGTACTAGAGGCTTCTTTGCAGAAGGGCAAATAAATCATTTCCTGCAACCCTGTGAGTAAGCCAGACAGCAAACTTAAACAGGATGGTATCTGTGATCTTGATTTCTCTTGCTCCTTTCTTGTGGCACTACATAGTCCCACAAGAATCTTCACAAATCTTTTTTTCTGTGATATGCCGAGAAATATATGGCTTGTGGTAGATGGAGACAATACATGTGCTCAGCATGTTTTTAGTCCCGTTCTTCGTATCCCAGTGTATGGGGTAATCTTAGATTCCACATAGTAACACATATATTAAAAAGACAAATGGAAGGCAAAAGAAGGCCAGAACCCTATAACAAAAGCAAAAAACTGTGTGCCTCTCCTCCTGGGGAGCGGACGAGAAAACAAATAGCATATGATAGACACTAACTGTGGTACTTTATGTATTAATGAGGATTGTTATACTTGCACACTTCTAATGATCAAACTGTAAGACTTCAAAGCACAAGCTGGAATAAAGAAAGGCAAAGTAACATGATCAAGTAGAGATTTTACTGTGTAAAAGCACAAATATGTTTAGCGCACTAAACATAAATTTCCTGCAATTATATAGACAGGGGAACCCAAAGGTAAGTATCATTGTTGATGTTCACAATGCGTGTATCTAAAATGTATTATTTATTGAACATTTATACTGTGAACAAGTGTAAAGACACTCAGTGCGAAGTGTTACTTTATGCTAAAGATCTCTTCACTTAACGTTTGTAGAGTCCTGAGCGGTTTGCAAGTCAATTAAACACTGATGGAACAGAGATAAACACTTCCTATTGAAAAATGTCACATCACTCTTTCTGCTTCATTTCATTGTGTCATTTAATGCACTGAAAGGCATTCAAGTGACACAGCACTAGCTATGATATCATGGCATAGCCCACATAACATGCTGAGACATGTGTAGATGGGTAAACAGTATTGTAGTCATACCAACTGCCACAGAGAGCAGAGAGAAGCTGTCATATATTTACTTTTAGTGCATGCTAACATGCCATCAGAATATTGATAAGAGGGTTTTCTCTCATGCATTACTCTCTAAGCAGCAGCATGAAGGCACATGCAATTTAATACCCAGTAGCTCTCCCTTCCTTGAAAATTAAGAAGTCTGGCAATCAGCATTTTCAGGACCTTTTAGGATTACCTTTCCTCATGCTTTCTGCAAAAGGGAATGTTAGCAAACATTGTCACTCTTCTCTATGTGATCCATCACTCACATTGTTCAGGATAATAAATGAAGCATTGGAGTTTCAGGAGTGCTAAAAAAGTTGCAGTTCAATTAATGTTTGCAATTTTTCAAACAGCTGAAACTTCTACTTATCAGTTTTCTTTATGAAGAGCTCAAGAAGCCTTGTTTTCTTAAGAGCTATATAGTTACAATGATGGTAAAAGCATGCCTGGCGATCAGAGAAACCATATGTCCCTGTTTTAATATGAGGCCTCATGAGTTTGGTTTCTAAATACTTGAAAGCTTCCAGATTTTTATTTCATTGTTGGGACACTGCTATTGTTGCTAGCATATTGTTTGGTAACAGCAAAATCTATGTTCAGAGTTGACTTACAATTCGTTGCTATCTTGAGTACTATGTTTCATTCAAGTATAAATACTGGAAGAATCATACAGTAGTATTTAGAAGTATATTGTGAGATAAACACTGAAAAAGGAGAGATGAAAGCTCAGTGTATTTGGAAACTCTTAGACTTAGTCTTGAAGTTCAAGTAAATATTGGTGTCATATGTTTCACGCTTTATAATAAATTAATGCAGCACCCTGACATAGAAATAAATAAGTCTCCAGTTCTCAGAAATGCGTACACATTACTGTTGAATCAGAGCTTGGCAACAATACCACTGGCACACAGGAAAGAAATGGCCTTTTGTTTTCTACAGGGATATTTTTGGAACTGTGTTTTGAAAGCACCATACAGCCTGTAGCTGCAGCAAACCAAAGAGATGATATAGCCATGAATCAAACTTGCTACATTTCCTAATCAAAGCAGTGACACAGTCTTTTCTCTGTTCCTATTTCTAGCTAATGGTGCTGAGTCTCCTTCCCACTGTGACAAAACCATGTTTCCAGGAGTAGGTGCACTAGATGGAAGAGAGACTTGGATGGATGAGAAACTTCCATCCATGCTTTTGCTCACAGACAGCACCTCAATTTGGCCTTGATTATTTCTATAAGTTCATGGCCCTTTTTTGTGTTGCTCTTAAAATACAAAAATAGAAATTAGTTTGGAATCAGGAAACTGTGGTTGAAAAGAACTGGAGACTTCAATTCACTTTCTGGTTTTGGGAAAGCAACAAGATGTCAAATAATGACAAACAAATATGTATAGAATACCAGAGATAGGGGTTTGTTTGCGTATCTTGTCACCCTACTGTATACAAGAGAAAGTCGTTAAGGCTACAAGTCATGACAGTACTTCTTGATGATAAAATTGCTTTGTCCACAAAAAGGGCTGAGTATATAAATGTACCGTATATAATCTCCCACTCTTTCTGTCTACCTACTATACGCTTGTTCATCTAAGTATATAATAAACCCCTAAAATTTACAGCTTCCAAGATTTCTATGTAAATGTAACTGAAAACAGATTTTACTTGGAAAAGGAAAACAAAACCCAGTACAATGTTTACAACCAAGATGTTTCAACTTTGGAGTCAGTTCTCTGAACAGAGGAGGAAGGCTCTCAGTGAACTGGTGCTGCCACGGCTCTCCGTTCTAGGTCCCTGTATCCAAGGCTCTTTGGCAGATGGGAATACTCCATGTCTCCTGCTGCATGTCCTCCTCAGGAAAGCACAGCATCAGATGATTTCTCATTTACTCTCTTTTTAGACCTTTGATTTGACCTGTTGTAGCTTACCCTAACTCATCTCCAGCAGGAAGGGTGGAGGCTTATCTCTCCCAGAAGAACTGATCTGGTGGTTACAGGGTTCTTCTGGGATGTGGAAATTGTGGAGTCAAGCCCTCTGAGGCTGATGATACAAGAAAGATTTCCAGTTTCCTGGATGAAGGGACCATGGCATCACACATGAGGTGTGCATGAGAACTTCCTTCTTCATGCAAGCTCAAGGAAATGCAGGGCATAACATTGCTTCCCTGAGCACGGAAAAGTATTTGAGTCTCTCCAACCCAGTTTCACAAGGGTGCCACATCCAAGCAAAAGAAAAATATTCCTGACTCCTCATTTTTCAGTGCTTATTATATCTTGATTCGAAAGTCCTGTAATGCTGAGTCGAGCACTCAGCTAGGAATTAATTCTTGGATGCTTATGTCTCTCTACTCAGACTCCTAGCTACCTCCACAGCCAGGCACTCCAGCCTGCAGTGTGGGTTATTGCAAGGCTTAAGTTCCTCCTGCAATCTTGGCCTGGCTGCTGTTCTGCCTAAAGTAACAAATGCTTAGCATCGGTGTGAACCAGCTGCTTCAGTACACTCTTGTTTTGTTTTGAGCAACTCATGCCATTCAGTGCTGGAGGTTGCCAGAAGGTCACCTAGGAGACCATTTGGGTATGGATGAGTCCAGAGTGGATGCAGATGGCCACAGAGCTCTAGCAAGAGACTCTCAGATCTTCAGTAACCAGGACCCAATCCAAAGCCCATAGAAGTCAAAACAGAATTGCTGTCTTTCCACATGAAGGAGCTACTCCATTAGCTGTGTGAAATAAATGAGCTCTTCTTTCCAACACAGGCCAGCTATTAGAAACATTGAGCCAGTAGCACTGTTAGAACTTTGTAACAGACTAACAAGAAGACTGTTGGGAAATCAGTTGAAATTCTTTTGAAATGGCTTGGGGTGAAGACACTACACTAAGCATAGACACAAGAATACATTTTAAGTGAAATTATCAGAGAGCTTAGCTCAAAATAGCAAGTATTACAACATCTTGAAATAGGCAGCTTCTCCCAAGAATTTCACCAAGAGCTTGGATTTTTTGTCTGGGAGGAAAAGGAAGTATGAAATAAGACCAGAGAAAACTAATATGACTACAAGAAAATACTGTAACAAGCTAGACCTTGGTCAGTGTCTCAAACTGCAGCTAGTGAGTCCAGACTCCCTGACCCACAGAGTACGCGACATGAGTGAACAACGCACAGGATGAGTGGCCTTTTGTACCTTAAATCCTGCCCAGCTTAGCTTTCTAAATTGCAGCCATAGTAGTATCACAGCTTAAAATATAACTTTCCTGATTCCTTATGTGCATTGCCCTGAGACTTACTCTTGAAGTTAATGGAAGGCAGGAAGTTAGGTGCTGTTATTTTTTTCCATGTGTATGTAAAGCTTAATAGACTAAACTAGCAGGGTCAACAATAGGCGAAATTAAAACGGTTCTAAAAATGAACTAGACAAGAGGAAACAATTACAGGGCTGCTACTTGGAGGAAACAAGCACTGGGTGGTTCAGTTGCTAACACAATGAAGGAGACGGCCCAAGATGGTGCTTCTAAACCCTTCCTGGTCTGGTATTCCCAAACTGTCCAGTGTTGTTTACTTGCCTGGAACAAAGCCACAGACACATCCTGATAGGTTAGGAGCAAACCTTGGCGATTGTTGTGAGAAATAGGAAGCGGGCAGGGAGGGCAGCAGAAAGTGGCGTTTGCTCATTTGAGGAGCCAAGCAGTGAGTACTTTCGCCTCCCCGGGTCATCTGAGGCAACATCTTCAGTCAAAAAATAACTGCAGGAGGTATCATGGGCTGCAGAAAACATTGTCAGATAATCTCCATGATACCTCAGGTCTGCTTTTAAGATATTGAACTGTTTGGGAGAATTCCTGCTGTTGTACCCTCAAATCAATGAAGTGATTTTGATTGATGGGAAAAAAGACACAGCCTTAAGTGAAATGCAGTAACTGAGAACTCAGAGGACTTGTCCTGTTTTAGATGCTGACAAAGATTTAGACTGCATCCTTGGATATCTCAGCTTCCTGCCTGAGTACTGCTTCCTTTCTCCTTTGAATGCTTGGTGTTTGTGGCAGGGACTGTCTCAAACTGCTTGTAGGTACCGAGCACGGAACGGTAATGCCAGGTTTCCATCTGCCTTACTGCTAGTTAATGAATTTATCTATCAAACTACAGAGCTGTACAATGATAATTGTTTCATTTTTCATGACAGACTTGAGTTAGGTCCTCTGATTTCTAATTAAAGGGCAGTGATTAATAAAAAGATGTTTTTCCTTTGTTGAAGGCACAGAAATGTCAGAAACAGAAGATACCAGGAGACCAACAGATGAGTTGTGCCAATATCCATTAGTCAAGCAGGTCAAAGGAAAGGGAGAGTTTCTTTGCTGTGTCATTTTATCACCCTTCCAAAAATTTCTGATAAGTGAAAGTAATTTAAAAACTTTCATTTGAAAGGCTAAAAAAAAAAAATACTTGCAAACCTCTGCTCTGGAGAATTTGTGGAAGGCATCACGTGTAGATCCTCTTATCTGCCAGGTTTTATCATGTGGGGTGAGAGTGGTGGTTTTTCTGAATGCAGAAAACAATGCAGACCACAAGAAACTTACCACAGTTTTATTTTTTCTGCAAACACTTTCATTGCAGCTTCAAGAGACTGAAAAATACTGCCTGAAAAGCGTGTTTTTCTGCTCTAAAAATGCAGTTGAAAGCATTCTGCCAGCAAGCCTACACAAAAGCTCATTAAATTAAATGCTAGGGATTATCTCTGAAGGTAAGTGAATATAGAAGGCAGGTGGAGACATTCAAAGTGCAATATTATCCCATTTATTCTGTTACTGCATCCACTCTGCTGAAATTTCTCAGTGGTGTCCTACCAGAAAGTTATAGGTTGTCTGGTAGCTATAGCACAAATAGTGCTGCCTGCCACTCCTGCAGAGCAAAGAGAGATGCTGATGGCTCAGTGGCAGTCGGGGCAGTAATATGCCAAGGAAAAGTGCAAGCTACAGGTGAGGCTACTGAGAGCAGCAAGGTACTTGATCCACCCTTCTCAGCAAAGCCAAATGCTGACAGTGATGCAAGAGCTCTGCTTGGAGCCTGCCAAAAGAGTGTATGCTCTTTCAGTATTTCATGACCTCACACCACCCGTTCAGCTGCTAATGGCACTCCTTCTATTGAAAAGCGATCTAGCACTACGCACGTGTGCCACAGTACACACAACACCCCCAGGCCCTTCTTTAATAGCTAAGAACTCAATGTACTCTCTAAATACAAGCTGGCAACAAGGGCGGTGCAGAGCTACGATGGCCCCGGGGCAGCTCAGGGAAGGGAGGCAGGAGGGGTGGAGGCCCTCCCAGACCTGTCAGGCTGCAAGAGGGACTGGAGAGTGACCCGGCAGGGTCTGCAGCTATGTCCCTTCCCTCCCACTGCACTGGGATTCTTTGGCTGAAAGTCAAAAGGAAAGAAGACTGAAGGATGGCTCTGCTGTCTTCCTGTCTCTACACTGCTCTGCTGTGGGCTCTAGGAGCTCTCTGGGAACAGGAGAAAGCCGTTTCGCTGGTTTCCAAGGAGTGCTCCCTGGAGAATCCAGGACACAGAGGAGGGACAACAAGAGCCACCAGGAGCTAATTTTTCAGGTCTTGGTCAAGAGCCTGAATTAGAACTTTCGTTTTCTAGAATCTGAAAATGCGTTTCTGCAAGCACAGATTGGCCTTGTTTGTTTCATTTAGTTGAGCACAAGCTTCTGTTTTCTTGAGGAAAATGGATGTTTAGAAGAAAAAACTTCCACAGAAGAGGCCTTATGATGTCCTAACCTGGCAACACTTATACATGAGAGCAGAATTTGCAGGAGAAATGAGGACTCTCTAAGAACTGGCAGGCAATTTACCACAGCTTCTCCCAGCCAGTACCCTCACTATTTTTACTTCCTATCTTTCTTCCTCCCCTCCATTTCCCTTGCCATTGGGGTTTCTTCTGTGATTCCTTTCCCTTCATTTTCTTTCCATGTAACTGATCTCTTCCTAATTAAATCCTACCCCAAGAACCAAGCTCCCATCTCAATTAATAATTACAGTCCCTACTTTTAATGTTTTAATTTTCTCTTACCGGATCTCTGGTTTGTTTACATTCACTAAAAGAGTATCTGTTTAGGTGAGGGGAGACCTTTATTCCATATTTCTACAAAGTCTAACTGTTTGACCTCTTTTCTCTCCCTCTCACCCCCAATTGGCCCTAAGGGAGTAAATAAAATTGCATTTGGCTTTGAAGCACATGTCAGTCGCACACAATAAGATACCCTACAGAGAATACCTATAGGCCATGCTTCATTATTTTATCTGTTTCCCTTCCTTCTTTCTGCTTCTGTTTTCATTGTCTCTTTGTTTTTGTTTGTCTACTCTGCCCCATTTTTCATCCAGGACTTTTTTCTGCTTCACCCCACCCTTGCAGCCTCACCTCAGAGGAATGCAAACCAAATAACCTTTCAAGGCTTATGAACTTGAAAACCCATGACATTCAAGTGAGTTGGAAATTAGGCAAAACAATTTCACCCATCCTTTGTTTAGGGCCCTGACAAACAGCTGGCTGCAGTTCCTGGGTTAGTGTGCAGGAGGATGTGCTGCTGCATGTCTCCCTTTCATAAGGGAAACACTGGAATGTGGCCATGTCCCAAAAAGCTTGTTGTAACATAGTTTGTTAGAAGGATGCCCTGGATCCCCCACATACATCTCATATACAGGGTTTTTCAGCTCAGCTTCTTTGATAGTGAGCACATGGAAATTGCGGGATGAGTCTTGTTGATTGCTTAAGTAGAGTAATTTTTTAGGGTAATGAATAGACTAGTCAGCAAATCTGCTTGACTCAAGTCGAAATTCTGTCCCAAACAACGAAATAGAGTTTTGTTTTGCTTGAGCAAGAAAACAAGATCAAAAGGAGTCCGTTGTTTTCACTTTCTTGCTTTTTATAAACCATTTACTAAAACTGTCTAAGAAAAGCATGTGCGATCCCTTTACTTTCTTCAAAAATCTGTTCCATGCTGGGTTAAAGTGTATTTTATTTACTTCGCAAGTCATTTAGACAGTCCAAGTAAGAACAGAGTCAGAGCACTGGGGTCAGACGTAAGGACGAGGTACTTTTCCTCTGCCCCCTGAGTGGCAGGGCTGTAGGTAGCACTCACCATGGGGGATTCCAGGTGATGGGGAGTGGCAGGAGGGGCTGGGAGGTGCCCCAGGGCCTACAGCACCTCAAGTCCTGTGCAGGGAGGGTGCAGGGAGGTCACACGCAGGCAGCCAGAACTTTGCTAGTGCATGAAAAAGCAGCAAAAGCCAATCTGTATTTATTGTTTATTCATCTCTCACCCTTTCTCTCTTTTCTCACACGAACTCAAGGTTGCAATTATCACAATAGCAAAGCTGGAATTAAATTTCTTTTTTGGAGAACTATGAATATCAATTCTGGGTTTGGCACTTATAGGACAGTGCTATTCTTTTTACAGAAAGACGTTGATATTGTTTCTTGAAAATAAGCTAACAAAGTGAAAATGAAATATTTTAAAATACAAGGGAAAGAAAGTGCTTGGATCCAGATTCTTTCTGATTTCTAGGGGCATAAATCTAATTTTCTGTGCAATTAGTTTCAAATCATGGTAAGTGACAGATCCTTTCATTTATTTGACTGAATTGTGACAGCATTCTCTCTTTTCTTTTTGTTTGTTTTTTTTTTTTAATAGCCCACCAAGCCTGATCCAAAATCAACTACAGCTAGTGGAAAGATTCCCATTTTCTTCAAATCGGCTTTAGTTTAGGCCCTAACTAGCCTTGGGCAAACGAATAAAATCAAATATTTAAATTCTTGTACTTTGAGTCTCAAACCATGTTTTGTTTTCATTCTAATTTATGAATAGCTTACATCTCTTCATTTAGGAAAATTGAGCTAAATTAGTTCATATAAAAAGCCCCTAACAAGTTAAAAACCTACTGTGAGAACACTATACCTATATCCTCTTAAGAGAGAATGGGAAAAGTGTACAGTCTTTCTATAGACACAATGTACATTTCAAACATCACGAAAAGCATAACCAGAAGTCTTCTTCCAGCAGAGTCTTTGTATTCTCTAATAGTCTGTTGTATGTCTACCTTTCCCATAGCAGCTGGTAAATGTGTGATACATAAAAGTGTCTGCATATCCAAAGATGCTTATTAAATATAGCTATGAGTAACTGTAATTTTTATTGATGTAAATAAACTACACTAGCTGAAGGAAGTTTTTGCTGATATAACTACAGCAGAGTTCTTTTGGCGTGACTTTGTGCTTCGGGTGAATTTTTCACACTTCATGGCAAAGCTGGCAAGACTTTTAAGAATTATGAAGTCTTAGACTGGATAACGTCTTAGTTGGCAAGACATAAGCTTCTTGATTTGCTCTGCACTAAGTGTGCTACAATAGAATTTACCTAATGAGCACATTGGAGAAGGCACTTGATTCAGACACTTAAATCAAAATCCTGAATTCAGAATATATCCAGTGCCAATCACAAGTTTTTACAAAGACTAAACAATGCAGAAAATGTACACAAACAAGTGCAGACAGCTGCCTTTTCAGTCAGTGTATAATTAGAGCAGGCCATACCCTACCTAGCTCACTCCCTGCCAGAAGTCAGGTAGCCACTTTTTTGCTGCCACACACTCCTCCAGCAATACAGCTTATTAACCTGGGCTTGCTGCCATGAGCACAGCTACGACTTTCAGAGAGGACCTGGTGTATGTCTGACTAGCTCAGAACGGAGCTGCGTATGAATCTGCTGTGTTTCTATACTGGGTCAGCCTTTTGGTCCAAAATTAGATGTCTACCATGTAGGTATCTGTGTCTGAGTTTGTTCTCAAGGCTCTTTTTAGAAACAGTGAAGAGAAAGGAGCACATCTGAAGTTCAATTCATCTCATTCAGAGGTACGTGTCTAAAAGAGACCAGAGGAATTATATGTGCAGGTGTGTAAACTTAGATGGGATGATTTCCAGCCATCTTCATGAAAGACTACAGCTTGGACTTGATAACACATGGTAGCTGCACGGTTTTAAGTAAAAGTGCGATGGTATATCATGCTGATGAAATGAGTACCACATGGAGCCATGCCCACAGTATGAAGTGAAGATGTGTGCCTATGGGCAGTAAACTATAGTACTTTCAGGATACTACTGCAAAATCCTGTTTTGGAGGCAGATCAGATGATTTGTTATTTGCTGTATGCCTTTTCTGCACTCATTTTCTGGGGGCTCTTGGAAGGAACACCAGGAAGGTTAATGCAACATTTTCCCAGATAAGAGTATCTCGAAACAAAGGTGAAAAGCAATGAGGGAGATTAAGTAGGCTAAGTGGACTGTAAAAGACACTGTCTGTGAATGTGGAGTGAGAGGGTTTTTCCATTTAGAGAAGGGACCAGGAGACAAGATTTACTGATCTTGGTGGGTTTGTGGGAAGGCACAATCCACAGGCACTTATGAGGAAGGTAACTTGACAGTCAGTAAGACTGTAGATAGTTGTCTTATTTTGTGATAAGTTTTGAGGCTTCCTTTTCTATATTGCCTTTGTTCTAAATAAATCCTTAAATATATTTTGGTACTGCTGCCCTTGTGCTGAGTGGCGACAGCACTGGTGGGTCCGCACAGGAATAACTAGGTCAGTAGTTGTTAGGGGCTAGTTTGCTGGCTGCTTGCAGATGAAAAGTCTTCACGTATCACCAGCCCAGCAATCACTACAATGGTGCTGCGAATACAGCTCCAGAGACCTTCAGGGTCCAGAAGGACAGTTGCCCAAATTCACTGGCCTAAGCCTGGTTTACAGTTGTTTGCCTTACGTTTATAGGCTAAAAGGGGACAGAGTAAACCAGCATAAGCTGACATAAGCTGAACAAGCCAAGAGTGTTCAATTTCTCATAAATTGCAAAAAAAAATGTGTCTTCCTATTGATGAAGAGGTCCTACACACTGAGTTCTCCTCCCTGCTTGAAGCTCCAGTGAAACAGAGAATGGCTGTGTCAGCATCCAATATGTCTTACTTAATCGGATCACTTGTATGAAAATGACCATACCAGCCTTAGGTTAGAAAACTGTTGCAACCTTTCAGCTGCCTTTGACCATGAGACTTAAATCTGCCAGATGAATAAACTGATTGTGGTGTGGGCAGACACTTCTCACTGAGTTTGAAAGAAAAGCATTTTTAAAAACTTTTTCACACAGCATAGTTCCATATGTCCAATCCGGCAATTAGCATGACTCTTCTGTGAACCTCCCTGTTAAATAAACGTATTTGATCTACAGCATTTTCCAGCAATGGTTCAGACAAGTTAACCCAGCGCATCTTTGAGGAATAAATCTGCTGAAAGAGGGACTTATTTTATTTTGAAGGAATACCTTCAACAGATCTCAGCTGCCTCCATCTGTGATTTATTTAATTTGCCTGTGGAAGGACTTCTCAAAACTCTCATAAGATCAGCCTCAGTGGAAATGACAGACTATTTTCCTGCTGAAGAGGGATAACACTATTCTAAACACTTCAGGCTTTCCAGACTGTCAATGCATAGTGAGAAGAACTCTAAGCACCAGATGTTACATCTACACTTTCACCAAAAGCTGCTTGTCAGAAACTATTTCCTCTTCTGTGTGGGAGACATTTTTTTCCTTCATTGATTCTCCCTCCCAACACCACTTTATGTATATCTCTGGATATACCCAGCTTTTTCATACCAGAACTTTAAATCTTGAGGTTGTTGAGAAACTTTTCATCAGTGCAGCAAGTAAGTGTCATGAGGCACTCGAAAAATAGGGATACGTAAGTCAAAGGGTATGATTTCATGTAATTTAAGATGATGTAACTCTCCACACTGTTTGTCTTTCAGACTGTCCATAGCCTCCCATTTTCTGATCCATAAAGGCAATTTCTAGCCTTCAGACATTTGCTCCCTGCTTCGAAAGAACTGTTAGCAACGTAGCCCCAAGGGCTAAACTAATGAATCTTTGACTCAGCTACACACACATAAGTTAGTGTTTACTCTTTGTTTGACAGACTGGCAACAAATTTCACCTCTAATTTCCCAAAATCCTTTCTAAGAGGTTGCATTTATTTTGACACTTGTTGTTTAAGCCGGGTATAGTACATCCTAGCAGATCAAACCAAACTTTTTTCAGGTAAATGCACACTGTAAGGTGAGACACGGATCAGAGGATGATTAAAGACCGTGTGTCTGGCTCTGGATTGCTAAGGTGTGGGTGTCATGCATTCTCTTGTTCTCAGGGCAGCTCAGCATCTAGGCATCCTTCTTTCCCTAGAGGATATGGTTGCCTACGACATGGGCCTTTTCAGCAAGGAGCATGCATCAGATGGCTTACCCAAGTAGGGTTGTTTGACAGTGCTGTAAGGCACTCTGGGACTGACAGTGGAAACCCACACCAAGCACACTTGGCCTCACTTGTGCTGTGACAGGCCTTGCTGCAAAGAGGAGGTGATGGAGGCAGCCTCCTCTGCTTCCCAGCATGGGTTTCCTTTGGGCACTCACAGGAACCCCCTTCTGTCATCAAAATGTTTGGCTGAGTTTGTGCACCAAAGTGGACTTAGACCCCTGTACAAAAGGCGTTATAAAGACTCAAATCAAACTAAGGTCATCATGAAGCATTATCAGCCAATTAGTTCATGACTCCAGCCTTCCTTTTCAGTCCAGAATTCTGGAAACTGTTTGGTCTCCCTTTGGTCAAAGGCCAGACTGGACTTAGCTGTTGCCAAGAGGGGTGGTAGAGAGCTCTGGTGGATGCACAGCAATTTTCCTGACCTCACTAGGTCCACAGAAAATGAAAACAGTGCTTTTATGCTTGGATCTACTATTTTCAGAACTTGATCTCAGTGGGCAATTAGTCACTGGAGAATGAAATAAGTACTTACTTAGAAAAGAAACTTCATGACATGAGTCAGTTGTCAGCCTCTGTTCTCTCCCCCAACAGGCAAATTGTTACTCAAATGCTAGTCATCAGAGCAATTAGAGTATCCTATTAGCCGGTAATCCAGGCAAAAGTTCTGTAATAGTGTGAAGTAAGAAGGAGGGATATTCCTACATGTTTTATCCATCGACTCATCCCTAGCATGAGGAGCTAGATTCCAGCTCTCCAACAGATATATGCCGAAGTTCAGATAATCTTATGTTTATGTTCAGCACTTTTCTTCCTAAATTTAACTTACGGCATGTTTCTTACTTGAATTTAAAAAAAATGAGTGAAGTAATGTTTTTTCCCCATGGAAATATCTTGGCACAAGTTCTTCAGTGTTTTCAAACATGATTTTGAAATCACTGTTTAGAAAAAGCAGAAAGTCAATGCATATTTACTTACACTTAGCTATAGATATCTTTTCAGCCTCTCATTTTCTCATGTACAGCCCAGAAAACAAAAGAGCATCTCCTTTGAGTGAAAGCAGTTGTATCCACTGTGAACCTAGGGCCAAGATGATATTGAGCTCATGCGCACCATTGGCTATTTTAATTCACGCAGACCTTGTCCACGTTGTCCTGTTACAGGGTCCCTATCGACATTCCAGAAATCACTAGCCCCTCAACAGTCCCCTTTCCTTTTTGCAACCCCAACAGCATCCCAAAGGCAATCCATTTACAGGGCCAAGGCTCTCCTCAGCTTCACTACCATTCAGTGGGACCAAAACACTCCCCTCCTGGACCCTGGTTTGCAAAGACATCCTGCCACACTTTTTCACCGATGGCAGGCATCCTGTGTTTGATAAACAACTTGGCTGCACCAGAACGGAGGCAAGGGTGACTCCTTGCAGGGCACGCACACATTAGTGCAGCCCCACCAGCGTGGGCTGCTCAGGAATCCTCCTCCATCCCTTGCTCACCCAGCAGCAGAAGTGGGTCTGGTATTTTGAATGAGCAAAAGTACTGCCTACAGCCACCATGCAAGAGCAGGCAGGCAGTAAAAATAAGCATGAATAGGTGTGGTCTTTCTTTGGATGTGAAATACTGTCCATGAGGCATGGATTCAGGACATGTTGTGTCCTGACTTGCAGGCTGCTTTCCCTCCAGCTCACCCCCAGAGAGGCAGCAAGATGGTATGTAGGGGTGTGCAGCCACATACGTGAGATGCAGCCTGACTGTCCGGCAGCGGGGGGGCAACTGTTCATCATGAACACGTCAGAGCAGCCTGGTGTGACACCATCACTCCTTGCCAGACAGCAAGGCCCCTTAGCACTCCTTCCTTTCCTCCAAGTCCCAACACAAGTTCTTAGGAAGCAGTCCCTTCTTCCTGTCTCCAGCACCCTCAACAAGCCAGTCAAGACCAGCTGTGCTAGCTCAGACAGAGTAAACCACTTCATGAAAAGTAGCCTGCGATGTTGGCTGCCTTGTGCAGTAAAGAGATAGGAGGCTGGCCAGGAGAATATCTTCCAGAGAGTAGAGCAGGGTGTTGCAGGTGGCTTCTGGCTTGCACTGGTTGCATCTGGGTAGGCATAGCTCAAGTGTCTGCTTCACCAAGGCTGGAAGGTCTTCAAGAGGCAAAAGTAATACTGATGTTTCTGGAAAGGCCCAACTGGGGATGAAGCAGGTGTGAGGCACATCTCAGAGAAGTGAGCAGCAAGCTGACTGGCCTCCTGCTGGCAACGTGGTGGGGCTGGTCTCATCTTTTCCTAGAAACTCCCAGGCCTAGCATGCTGGGGCACACACCTGGTGCTCAGAGGCTGGGAAGGGTCTAAAAAGACTGAGAAATAGGCTCAAGAAGTGCTGTGGCCTTTGTAGGCAGTTTGTAGCCAGACCTATTTTTTATTCTCTTGCTGACCTCACTTTTGTCCCTACATCTTCTTAAAATTACAGCCAAAACACTCCCCAGGTTCCTGTTACTAATACCTTCATCTGAACTGCCCTGTCCTGGGGCCTGTAAGCTCAGCCACTGCTCGGGCTGCTGTGTTGACAAGAGAAAGAGAGACACACTTCTGTGCTCTCCCGGTTTTCTAATAAATGCCTCTTGGGACACATCCTGAGAGATGCCTTGGGAAATTGTATTAGAAAGGGAGACCCTGGGTCCAAAGAACAGCCTGAGAGTCATATCCTTTCTGCCACTGCTTCTTCTATTTGGAATAAATGTTGCTCAAGGAGTCCTGGGAATAATTTAAATGATTACCGATTTTGTTCTGCAGTGTGTCCGAGAAGTTTCCAGAGCTGCCTCCAACCATCTGCAAAGTAAGGATAATATTTTTTGAAGAGGGTTTGCCTGTTGAAAGATACGTTACCTAATGCATTTTTTTCCAAGGTCTGTTGGCTAAATCGACAGTCCTGATTTGAAGGCTTTTCTGAAAGGAAAGAGTGAGAGTTAGTGCTGGGTTAAGTGCTGTCAATGCAGTTGGCACACTGCAGTGTGGCAGCACCGTTTCCCTTGCAAATGCCTGTCCTCTGTGGAGTTCTCCTGTGAGCATCCTGGGAGCTTAGGGAAGTTTCCCTGTTCCTGAGCATTTTTGTGAATGCTAGAGGGCTGCAAGGCATCATCCATAAATGACCTGTCCCATGAAGACAGGCTACAAACCCAGCTCATTTCTCACAGCCTGTATGACTTGGGAAAACACGTGTGTTTTATCCCAGGCACTATTAACAGGCTTTACCTCTGGGTTGTGAGGCTTTGTCACTTTGCTGACCTGTGTCTCATCTTCTGACTTGGCAATATGGGAAAGGATAAGTTGCAATTCCTCTCATGCCAAGATGTGTGCAGTCCCTGCGAGGGCTACCACCACTGCTTGATGATGATGAAAGAGAGCCCATGATCATTAATTTCATATGCCCTGCATCCTGGAAGGATGAAGGGGGAGAAGCTTTCTCAGTGTGCGTAGGCAACCAGACAGGCTAACTTTGTGTAGGCGGAGTCTGGCTGCCGTGTCCTCCGTGGGCTGCTAGGCAGAGATGCAGACAGCCCCGGGGAAAGGGTGCAGAAGGCAGTTGGCCCAGAGCTCTCTTGTCTGGCCCGCATTTTTCCCTATCCCCTGCTTTTACTAGAAGATACTGGTGGATAATATGGTGAGTCAGGCAGTGTTTATGTGGCCTGCTGCATTTCTCCTGGGGACTGGAGGTGTTTTCATTTTGTGGTTTGGGTTTTTTTTTTCCCCGTCTGTCAATAACTGAAATAAAAGGGTCAGGAGGAATAACCAGAAAGAAGAGGAATAGGAGTACTTACAAAGTGAAGTAAGCCTCTGGCTAGGAATCTTGGCTAACATTTACATTTTGCACAAAATGTTTTTACTGTCAGAAACTCTCAAGGCAGTGCAGGCTTCAGGAGAGGAGCCACTCCTGACCCCGTGCTAGACCACAATGTAGATGAAGATGGGAGAGAACAATGAAGTGAGCAAAATTTACAGTAACTACAGGTACTCCATGGAAATCTTCCAGCATGTAACTGGCAATCCAAATACCAAAACCAAGGCATGATTGAATTAAAATAATTCACCACATATTGAGAGCCAGGTTCTGAAGAGCATACTGGAAACTGGCAATCTCAACAAGTGTTTTGATAGACATCACAGTATCACAGTATCATAAGGTTGGAAAGGACCTCTGAGATCATCAAGTCCAACCTATAACCCAATACTAACACCAACACCAAAACTAACGCCAACTCATCATCTAAACCATGGCACTCAGTGCCTCATCCAGTCTCCCTTAAACACCTCCAGGGTCGGTGATTCCACCACCTCCCTGGGCAGCCCATTCCAATGACCAATCACCCTTTCAGTGAAGAACTTTTTCCTTACATCAAGCCTAAACTTCCCCTGACGAAGCTTGAGTCCATGCCCTCTAGTTCTGTCACTGGTCACTCAAGAGAAGAGACCAACCCCTGCCAGACTACAACCTCCTTTTAGGTAGTTATAGAGAGCAATGAGGTCTCCCCTGAGCCTCCTCTTCTTCAGACTAAACAGCCCCAACTCCCTCAGTCGCTCCTCACAGGGCTTGTGCTCCAGCCCCCTCGCCATCTTCGTTGCCCTCCTCTGAGCACATTCCAGTATCCTAACATCTTTCCCAAACTGGGGGGCCCAGAACTGGACACAGTATTCAAGGTGAGGCCTGACCAGTGCCGAGTACAGGGGGACGATAACTTCTCTGGTCCTGCTTACTACACTATTCCAGATGCAGGCCAGAATGCCATTGGCCTTCTTGGCCACCTGGGCACACTGCTGGCTCATGTTGAGCTTCCTGTCAACCAGCACTCCCAGGTCCTTTTCTGCCTGACTACTCTCCAGCCACTCTGTCCCCAGTCTGTAGCTCTGCATGGGATTGTTGTGTCCAAAATGAAGTACCCGACATTTGGACTTATTAAACATCATCCCATTAGAATTGGCCCATCTCTCCAATCTGTCCAGGTCCCTCTGTAAGGCCATCCTACCCTCTAGCAGATCAACCCTTCCTCACAACATTTAATCCAAATCCACGTATTGAAGTCAGTATGCCAAATTAATAGCTTCTTTGTACTCAGTTGTATAGTAAAAGCTTAATTGAAATGGTACAAATCTCTCACTAACTAAAGAAGGTCTCAAGGCAGTGCTACCTTTAGTCTGTTTCATGAGGCAGACCAGCATCAATTTTGCCTACTTCTCCATCAGATTTCCAGCACCCTCATAACATATCTGTCATCTCTCTTGTCAATTTGAATAGGAACCAGTAATTTCCAGGTAATAATAAGTAAACATTTCATTCTTACAAATCAGATTTTCAATTCCCCATATACTTCTTGATGTGTCCTGGGGATGCGTTTTGGATAATTTGAAACAAGCCAAGGTGAATGTCAGGAGGATCAGAGAACAGAGGACTGTATTAACCAGGTAGGCTTTTGAAAGGCTTTCTTAGTAAGCATGTAGATCAGTATTAAAGAGGATGTTGAAGCGAAGTGGACTTGGTTTAGTAAATATATCTATGGGAAAAAAAGAAGACTCTAGTATAGCTTTTGGACTGAGTTCTTCTGAGGTAGTCAAGGGCAGCAACAGTACAAGTAAGTAATTCAAGAATTTTTCTTCCATTTCTAGCTTTTCTTCTCTTTCAGTTCTCTGGGGAAAAAAAAAAAAAAAAGCATGAGATGGAAAAGAGAAGAGATGACAGGAAGAAAATCCTAAACCAAGTCTGTTCTAAATTCCAATCTGGGGTGATCAAAAACTCAGAACTTAGTCACTAAGTCTTCCCCAAAATTACCATGAAGTATAGCCACCATTTTTGGACAGCTCTTATGAACAAAGCATTAAATATGATTCTACAAGGACAGGTTCACAAGAAAAGATCAACACAATTTTTGGCCATCGGGCACAAACAGATGTCATTGAAATAGTTGCTTTCTCTGCCAACCAAACATGTATACTGCAATTGGATTAAACTACATCAAAAATGATGTGGGGTATTAAAGGATTAATTTACGAGAGAAGATTTCGATCAGAAGTGGTAAGTACTTTCAAAAGGAGGACCAGTTCTAATAATTTGGAACTTCAGGTAGTGTAGATACCTGATGGGGGGGAAGAAATAAGCAGGAAAATCTGTTTACAGTAAGATCCACAGTTCCGTATGGAATTGTCTCCCACAGGAGCAGGTGAAAAACACACTGATTTTTTTTAGGTCTGACCAAACACCAGACCCCAGGACTAACCTGCTTTTTCATAATATTGATTGTCATGATCAACCTTGTTCGTTTCTTTCATGAAATTTCCTCTCATAAAGAACTTACTTTGTTTTCAAAATAAAGCAAAGGAACCAGCACTGAAAAGCTGACATGGATAGGTTAGAAATAGGTGAAAACAAAGGTGGGAGGTGCTATCAGGATATTTCCTAAACTGCTGATGTGGCAGCCTGACAGGTAAGGTTACCAGTCCTGACATCTCTGCAGAAATTACTGTGCTTCATTACACAAGAGCAGAAAATACTCTGATCACCTCGTTCCTTTTCACTCATTTGCTGCATAGAGGTTAGACTGCAGCGAACCACCAGATCTTATCAAAGAGTAAAAAGAAATGAGTAGGTCTGAACAGCAGAGATAATGGAACTTGGTCTGCGAGGAATTGTGTCTTGTGGTTGGGGTCTCTGATGTCTAATAAGGTGTGAGTTTTACTTGAAGTTTCACACACAAGAGGAGCATTCATTCACCATTTCTGTCTCCCATGTTAATTCTCTGATACTTCAAGAGGGCTGAACTCATGGCACATTGATTTTGGGGAATTGTCACAAACAGGTTATCTTTAATCTCTCTCTTGTTTTCTTGATGCCTATAGACAAACACACTGACCCTTTGAGACCTCTCTACTGCTAACAAATTTGGTTTAGATCAATGGTGCTTATGCCCCAACCATTCCTTCCCACCGTATATTCACCCCTCTCTGGAGGATTTTGTCGGACCAGAGCAGAGAGCTAAGTTGTCTGAAAAAAGTGTGAATTGAAAAAAATATTTAGTAGGCCAGATCAATTATGACGTCATCTCCCCTCCAAAATGTTTGGGCTAACTGAAGCAAGAGGGCAGTCCCAGGGCAGGAATGGAGCTCCATGCCTTCCTGTACCAGCAGGGCTGCCTTTTGGTAGCTGGCAATGAACCTGCAGTATAAAAAACATGCCTGGAAGATTTAAAACTTAGTCCCAGAACAAAGTTCACTGGTTGAATCCAGACAGTGTGAGTTCACACATATTCATGAGCAAGCCTGTGGCTACCCATTAGGTACAAGCATAGGGCTAG
This sequence comes from Tapera naevia, assembly GCA_033556795.1. NCBI lineage: Eukaryota > Metazoa > Chordata > Aves > Cuculiformes > Neomorphidae > Tapera > Tapera naevia. The sequence goes on from JAUMJJ010000014.1 coordinate 7,625,777, forward strand.
GGCTGGGCATGTTTCACTGATAGAAAGAGTGTCCGTGACAGACCTGGAGCATAACGAGCACAGAAGACCTTTCCTTATGGACATGTAAGGCATTGCTTTCTTCTCAGAAGTGAATAGAAATCTAAATGGCAAGAGTTGCAAAAAGGAGAGTAAGTGTTGAAAAGGGGTTGCCGAGTTTATCACTAGCTGCTGCTCCCACTCACCTCTCTGTTCCAAACAGCTGGTCCCAAAGACAGGCTATAAAGCCTGGTGGTTGCAGCAAACCAATGGGAACTGGGAGAATTTCAGGCCATAAACTCATCTAAACCATTGACTCACTGTGTGGTCGCCGGACCTCTTTGTGCCTTGGTCCACCAAGCTCAAGATCTGGGCAAGACATGGAGGTGAAAGAAAAACAGGTGCTGATTTACACCTCTCTGAGTCCGTGTGTCAGAAATAGGTAGCTGGTGGTGAACATCTATTTTAGTGGATTAAGTTTTACTCTGAATAATGTTCTGGTTAGAAATTATATGAACACCATAGAGAAACAATAAATACGCTAAAATCCTGACAAGATGAGGAAACCCATGGTAAACCATCTATTCAGATGAGCATCATTCTCATATATAGCGGCTGGTTTAGTTCGCATGGCTTCTGGTAAACTCAAATGCTGTTTTATAGCAAATTCCATTGCTTTTAAGAGTCTGCTTCCAACCGACTTCTTATCAGGCATCATTTTAATCAATACTGCGATACTGCCCTGCTAGGGTGAGCAGACTCATATTAACTACTTTGTCTTTTGATGCACAGTTTTCTTCCTTTGCTGCAGTAGATGTGTCAAGCACGCCCTGACTGATTTAGCTTTGCCTGCCGGTCTAGTCAGCGAGGACTGGAAAACTTATATTCATGCAGAAACACTGAATTAATAATGATGAGGTGCTGAAAAAGTTTTGGGTCACATCCAAGTCTGCGTTTCCGAAAATGAGACCCAAGCAGAGAACTACAGACTTAGAAAAATACAAAATTCCGATTCACTTTTTACACTTACAAGGGATTTTTTTTCTTCATTTCAAAGGAAATTCAGTTCAGTTATTCACATGAAACTTCAACAATCTGAGGATGTAATTCTGCAATTCTTTGTCAGGCAAGTCTCCCATTGACTCAGTGATTTCAAAGGCACTGGGGCCTGCATATGAATGGCAGGATATGGTGCAAATTTATGATCATGGAGAGCTCTGCTGTGTTCCACTTTCACATATTTTTTTAAATTTATTTTATGGAAACATCGTGGGAAAAAGATCAATTCATACAACTGGAGTTTTACCACTCAATTCCATGGAGCTGGGCTTCCTCCTGCTCTGCTTTTTACTAGACAAAAAAAGTTGTGGTGCCTCTGAGAACTGCATTTCTAGAGTGAGCCTTGAAACAGGATCCAAATATCACCAGACAACAGGTGAATTATTTTAGGAAAATACACAAAATTGGGGTTTAGGAGATGATGAATCAGAGGTGTGTGACATAATTGCACTGTGACAAGAAAGTTGACTCTGCAGAGATCTAGCAGTGCAGTGCCTGTAGCTTTTGACAAAGAGACTGCTAATGTCTTAATTTGCTTTTCATCACAACATCCCTTCTTAACACGAACTGTCTTGACAGAATGTGAATGATAAGACAGATTGATAAAATAGCTTTTCTCCACACCTAAATCATGTACAAAGTATGATTTATGGCACTGTTAGTGTCATAAAATAGAGATGTGATATCATTGCCTTGACATTATCTCTCTTGCTACCCTTGAACTCCAGAGGCTTAATGGCCTTCAAATAAATGGTATTTAAACAAACCACTTTTCAAATGATCTTATGGAACCTATTTAATCATTACCAGGAATGAGTGGTCATTGCACAGAACTGGATTTCCCTGGCTGCACCAGCAATAGTCAGTGTGTTCAATTCCCTAGGGATCAAAAGTTGGTTTAACAACTTTTTTGAGCGCAACTGTATTATTTAACTAATTTGAAAAACGGTGCTGCAGATTCACCAGCCACCAATTACAGCTTTATTTTGCAGAGCATTCTGCAAACTGCTGAGATTAAACTATGATCTCGTACCAGTTAAATGTATACCTCCTTGTACCTATCTTTCTTTCTCTCTCTCCCTCCCTCTGTGTATAATATATGGATATTTATCTACTTAGCCTTAAATTTCATCATTTGTACATAGGGGCCAACAAGACTATAACTTAATCCAGGACTGTGACTGAATTCAGTGATGGTTAATCACCACGCTTTATATGCTGGAAATAAGATTCCCCATTCTTTATCCAAATATTCAATTAGTCATAGTAGTTACTGTAAAAACAGAGTGAATCTGAGAAGATGCATCTGCTTAGACAGGGAAAAAAAAGTCTTAAGGAACAGCAAGGATTTCCTTTCTCATGTACTTTCACTAGTGTAGCAACACCAAAGTTCTCTGAGCATGTGTTTCTCTCTTTGTGCATGGAGTGCAGCAATGGGTGCATGTATGTGCTCTACATCAGCCTTTCGATTAGTACTATGATAGTTCTCATCTATTCTCATTTTTCCACTCCATGTTTTTGCCTATTTCAGCTTTATGTCTTACATCATCATCTATCTGAAGGGTAGCTGTGGATCTTAAACACTGGCATTTATGTGTGAGATGTAGTAAACTGGGAAGTTAGATCATTGCAGACAAAGGGAAAAGAGCTGTTATCTAACAAAATCCAGTGCTCCATATGTTGTCTTGCAGGTGTCCCTTTATGTTCTTGAGCTGAGTACTTAATGGCTCTACTTTTTGTGTAAGTGCTGTCAGGTTTTCTATACCTGTTTATGTCCTCATGTCCACCACTCCACATAAGAATTTCCTGCTAGCAAAGTGCTCCTCATGCCAGGCAGAGGAGAGCTTTTTCTCAGCAAAGCCATGACTGCAAAATATGAACTCCCCCTGCTTTCAAAAAAGCTAAAAGACAAAATATTCCTCTTCTTTCGCATGAAAGTCCTATGTCAGAGATATTTTAAGGTTAGTGGAATAACCTCGGTTTCGGGACGGAGGGGGCAGAGGGGAGGAGAAGGTTTTTTCTTCCTCACAAGGTACTTTGCCTGAAGATACAATACAGGATGTATTAGGGTATTTCAATGCAGGATGGAGGACAGCATGACTGAGAGTACATTCTGTGAAGAAGGACTTGGAAGTGCTGATTGATGAGAAGCTCAACATGAGCTGGCAATGTGCTCTCACAGCTCAGAAAGCCAACTGTGTCCAGAGCTGCATCAAAATAAGCATCTGAGGGAGGTGATTCTTCCTCTCTACTCTGCTCTTGTGAGACCCAACATGGAGTGTTGTGTCCAGTTCTGGAATCACCAATAAGAAGGATATGGAGCTGTTGGAACAGGTCCAGAGGAGGGCCACAAAGATGTTCAGAGAGCTGGAGCACCTCTGCTATGAGGACAGGCTGAGAGAGTTGGAGTTGTTCAGCCTGGAGAAGTGAAGGCTCCCGGGAGACCTCATAGCGTCTTTCCAGTGCCTGAAACGGCTACAGGAAAGCTGGGGAGGGACTTTTTACAAGGGATAGGAAGAGGGGGGATGGCTTTAAATTGGAAGGGGGGAAGATTTAGATTAGACATTAGGAAGAAATTCTTCACTATGAGAGTGATGAGGCGCTGGCACAGGTTTCTCAGAGAAATTGTGGATATCCCCTCTCTGGAAGTGTTCAAGGTCAGGTGGGATGAAGCCTGGTCTGGTGGGAAGTGTCGCTGCCCATGGCAGAGGGGCCGGAACTGAATGGGCTTTAATGTCACTTCCAACCCAAACCATTCTATGGTTCTAAGAGAGCGGTGTTTGCTCTGGCCGCCCCAAGCGCTGTCCTGCTGCAGATCCCCTGACCTGTCGCTAGTTGGGGCTCACGGCAAAGGGACGAGGTGGGACCCGGCTCTTGCTCCCGATGCTGCAGCTGCGCTCGCCCCACCGCCCGGCAGCCGCGGGTCCCAGGTGCTGCATCCCCCGCCTTGCCACAAGGGCCTGCCGGGTCCTGCACTTCGGACACAACAACTCCATGCAGCGCTCCAGGCTTAGTGAAGAGTGGCTGGAGAGCTGCCTAGCAGAAAACGACCTAGGGGTGTTGGTTCTCAACTGGCTGAACCTGAGCCAGCAGTGTGCCCAGGTGGCCAAGAAGTCCAGCAGCATCCTGGCTTGTATCAGAAATGGTGTGGTCAGCTGTACTCAGTGCTGGTCAGGCTGCACCTTGAATACTGTGTTCAGTTCTGGGCCCCCTAGCACAAGAAGGACATTGAGGTGTTGGAGCACGTCCAGAGAAGGGTAGCAAAGAGTGAAGGGGCTGAAGAACAAACCTTATGAGGAGTGGCCAAAGGAACTGAGACCGTTTAGTCTGAAGAAGGCTAAATGGAGACAGTATCACTCTCTACAACAATCTGAAAGGAGGTTTTAGGGAGGTGGGTGTTGATTTCTTCTCCCAAGTAACAAGTGGCAGAACAAGAGGAAACGGCTTCAAGTTGTGCCAGGAGAGGTTTAGACTGGATATTAGGAAAAAATCTTTACTGAAAGAGTGGTGCAGAATTGGAACAGGCCACCCAGGCAGGTGATAGAGTCACCATCCCTGAGGTGTTCTAAAAACCCTGTAGACGTGACACTTTGAGGGATGGTTTAGGAGGCACGATGGTGTTGGGCTGATGGTTGCACTTGATCTTAAAGGTCTTTTCCAACCTTAATGATTCTATGAATCTACTAAAAGCTTTCTCTTGGAAACCTCAAACAGTCTGTGTGTCTACACAAAAACACAAGCATAGGAGTTAGCTAACTGTCCTGGTTTTGCAGGTAAGGAAAATTAACATGCCCCTAAGTTAAGTAGCTTTCAAAAGAGCAGATGAGAAGACTATTGCAGGTTGCAGAACAGGATCTAGGCAGACCATCTTCCAAGCCTTTGTTTTAGTACCAAATAATTTGTCATCTGAAAAACGTCCTAAAAACTGTGCATGATTTTAAGGATGTAAAAGATACCATTGACTTCACCAGGATAGCTCACATACGACATCTTCTAAAACGTGCTGCCCTGACTTGCTTTCTGAATGTATCAGTTGTTTCACATTCAGCTTTGCCAGCTCTGAAGAGGAAACTTAAAATAGAATAAACTGCAGTATCCAAGGTTCTGGGCAAAATTTCAGTTTTAATCCTAAATAGCCCTAAATCCATTCTTAGTAAGATGTGAATCATCATGTTTATAGCCAGAGCTACAGAGATAAAACTTGACACAGTCTGTAAAAACAATTCTGTATTAAAATGTGAAACTACAGTTCCTCTTCAAGTCCTAAAACCTAATACCTGATACTGAAATAGCTATCAGCCTCTCAACACAAATGCCAACTGCCTGTTTAGAGAGGAAAACCTGCCACAAGGCTGGTCTCCCTTTTCCAATTTCTGGAAATGAAGAAGAAGGAAATAAAAAGGCCCTTCACGATTAAAGGCAATCAAGTCACAGAACAGATTTTCTTTCCTATTAGATTTTCTTTTTTTTTTCAGGTTTGTTTGTTCTGTCCCCTCCTCACAACCCACGTTCCTCTGGTATGACTGATAAACAATGTCTTTTATTGCTATAGGCAGCCAGTCCTGCCTAATACAATAGCAGGCAAAGTTTGGTGGGACTGCAAAGTGCAGGTGTTTGGAGTATTGTGGTCATCCAAACCAGATGCTGAAGAGATGGAGCACCTGTTTCCCTTCTTTTCCACACTGGAGGATACTGTAATATGCAGGCTACAGAAACAGCAGAAACAGCCTGAGATTAATAACACTGCTGCAGTTTTCCATTGACAGGGTAACAGAGATTGTACCATCCACAGCTTTTGCAAGCACTCCTCTGAGTGCTCATGCATATGTGCAGATTATTTTTTTTTTTTCCCAGAAAAACAGAAGGCAGTCAGAGACTGGTCTGTAACTTCATTTCTCTCCAGTTTATTTTATTCATCATTAACCATGTCCTGGCATTTAAAAAAAAAAAAAAGTGTTTTTTTATAGTCCTGGCAGCAATAAAATTAAATGAAAAAAAAAAGTATATTTTATATCTGTTTTCAAAGATTCTACAAATGTCTCTTTTGGATGCAGATATGCAGTTTCAGTGCTGCGTTCAGAATAGTTGACTCACTGCTACTGCCTCTGCAGGTGATAGAAAGTTAGGATCCTACCTGAAATGTGGTAGTAATTGTACAAGAAAGGTCACCAAAATGATGGTCCTAACCAAGCTCTCCTTTCTCTGTCTGACAGTCCCCATGGCTTGTATGGCTAAGAAGCAGGAGCTGAGCTGGGAAAAAATCAGATTGCAGCACTGTGGTGAGTAATGAGCCCTCCCTAGCCTCAGCCCACCTTCTTCTGCCCCTTCCCACCTCCCACTCCCTAAAAGCAGTGCCCTTCAGACAGGAAAGAAGAGCAAGCCTTTTGTTGAAGCCTTTGTGGGTGGCAAAATCATATAGAAAGAAATAATTTTTCAAAGACTGCAGGACTGTGTCCAATGCAGGAGCTGTAAACTCCATTTGTGTCCTGCTGCAGACAGCAGACAGTCTTTAAATGAAGAAGTGGCACAGGTTTTAAATTAATGGAGAACATAAAAATGCCAACTGCATTATAACATTTTATTTTGTTCATAATGTACAGAAGTATGGATGGTCAGCAACATTTTCCAGTTTGTGGCCACAGAATTATTTGTGTCAAGAAAGTGTAAGTATTAAAAAACATCTGCTGGAAAAATAAAATTTGAAAAACTTTGCAGAATTGTATTTTAGGACATATCACTTTCAAAAATGGAGTTCTGGCTCCTACTCTTAAAAAAATACATCTACCTGAAAAAAGAAATCAAAATTAAACAGTGGTACTTTTACCGCCATTTAAATGGCAGTCAGGACCAGCTTCCACATGGAAAAGACACTCTGGTAATATCACAGTAAAATAAAAACACCTCGTTTTCACTGTGATTTTAGCTCAGGATTGCTCATAGCCATTTATTACTTCTGGGCATGTGAAGAAACAGTTTTTATATGTTAAAGATGATTGTGCAAACACTACCTTCTCTGTCTTATCTCTCAAACAGTGCATATGCTTACACATGAGCACACACAGACACACACGAGCATACACAGACACACACACATAAACACACATATAAACACACACATAAACACGCAGAGAAATAAATATGCAAGCAAGACTCCCGCTGGAAACAAGAACAGTTCCAGCTCTCCTGTAATTCAAGCAGATCTTTCATTCTTTTAACTTCACAGGGATTTGACTGAGTGTACAGAGGCAAAAACTCAATTGCATAATTACATGAGTGTCCACTTCAAAGTAGGGCTGAAATTGCTCCTGGATTCCTCAGTCCTTAGCCACAGCCATCCATAAGGCCCAGATCATTCAGTACAGGTGAGGATTTTTTTTCCTTGACTCCTTACAATTCGCTGTACAAGCAGACTAAATGGGAGCTCACAATTGTGACCAGTTGGTATTTATGAAGCTCTTTCCTATTTCTCCATGGACAAGGTACACTTCTTTGTTTTGGCCATTTAGAGGAATACAGTGAATTCGACCTCTCCCATGGTAGTTTACTTTTGTGGATTCTGACCTATCTTTGGTTTAGCCCCAAACAGATCCTGTAGTACAGCACAGATAAACCCTGCCTAATTTAAAATCAGTGATACACAGTCCCCTCTCCTCTTCCTGTTCCCTTTCCCCGCCCTAAACAGAACACATTAATGAGCCAGAAACTGCTTTGAGTCAGGAAAAAGGGAATTTTGGCAACCAGTGTTGTGTTTCTGTAAGGAGTCAAAAATAAAATTGGGAGGACAAAAAATGTTACAAAGAAGCCATTCGAGTTGGAATAACAAGAGAGAGGAACTACCTGCACTAGGAAAGAAGCAAAAGAAGGGCAAGTTGGAAGACAGATATGCTGGGCAGACTTCAAGGTCTACAAAAGATTCGTTGTCTCTTTTGGGGTTTACACTCTGTCTAATTAGACTAATAGAGGTAGAATAGAACTGGGGGAGATTAAAAACCATAATAAACAAGGCATCTTTTATTTAATATTATTGGAACTGGTTTCACTTATCTTCAGAAATCTTTCTTTTTGTGCTCCTTAATTTGTCCTTGAAGTCCTGTATCTAATCATTAGTTAAGCAACCAATAATCCTTCCCCAGCCCCTCCACCCCTTTTTATGACCAACTTTAATCTTTCAACTCAGTGAAAAACATGTTTCCCCTATCATAACTAGTTTAACAAAAATTCCCTTTCAAGTTTAGATTGCACAGATACAATAGCTTTCCTGCAGCTTCATGATGGAGAAAGGAATTTACATTAGAAAAAAAAGAGATTTATGATAGCATTGTATTTCCATTTGAATATGGAGAGTTAATAACATGCATATGTTTTTTTATTATTATTATTTTAAGGTTTAAGCTATGCCATAGGCAAAAGGAAACCTGGAAATTGTGGGACTGGCAGGGCTCAATGAATAACCTAATCTGGATTTCATTCACAAACAGCAGCTCACACACAGGGAAAGGGCTGGTGTGTTTTGCCAAATCGGAACTGGAGTAAGTGCCAGGATTTCCTGATTTGTTTACATTTCTCAAAAAACTTTTTTTCCCCTGGATGAGGCTAGAATTAGACTTCCTTTTCCACTTTTGGCCCTTTCCAAACTATTCTTGTTTGACATATTCTCTCCTTTTCCCTGTATTCTCCTTTGTTCCAGTGTCAGCTGGCTCTTTTGTCTTGGAAAACAGAAAAGGCAATGAAAGATGTCAGTCTATGATAATAATGATAATGTAGCCAGGTTTACATGACAGCAAAACAATGCTGCAGGCTTTTCCAACACTGTTGGATCCACATTATTCTTACAACGGTTCAGGGGGGAGAAAGTGGGATCTCTCTGGGGCCACAGGCTGGAAAAACAGTGTCATAAGGTACAGGAGATAAAAACATCAAAATGAAGCAGGCTAATCTAAACTCTCCTGATGAGACCTGTCACTGAGTTAATAAAAAATCAGAGGGGGCCAGATACACATAACTAAACCACCTTTTCATCAGTTGACTGGGTTCTCTGAGCCCCTCAAAATGTTGTTTTCCCTACCAGTCCTTTTTCACTTTCACTGACTTTACAGTTTTTTACCCATTGTCTGCAACCTCAGTTCAATCACTGCAGAAACTTGTTTGGGAGACCTTCTCTGTGTCTTTGTTTATAGCCCTTTGATCATCCCACAGAAAGAAAAACACTGGAGCTTGAACCTAAGCCATTGTTTTCTTAACATGACAAGATTACCAGCCTGCATTCAGTGTTTGGTGTGCAGGCATAAAAGGGCTGCTAGGGACTTCAAAAATGGTGAGAAGACTAACAGAGATATTGAAAGCTTGGGCACCTTGCTAAGTAGTGGTGAGGTTTTCAAGTCCATGATGTAGCCACTCTGCCACTGCAGAACAGCAGCCGGTGTAATTGTTAACACAAAGTTATTCTTGTCACATCCTCAGCGCCTTAACTATTGCCATCAGTGAGAGCCCTGTGAATGGTTCACTCTTTAACGGGATAAGGTGGTGAGGAGGAGCTGTGCCAGGCACTGACATCCAGTGCAGAGGCAAAGCAGTCAAGGTGAGGAGAGGCAGGGGTGCAAGACTGAATTTCTGCATTTCAAAAAAGTGTTGTCAGACAGGTTTTACAGGTTTTTAGGTGACGTGTTCCCATTGACATCAATGCACCAATGGTGATTTACACTGGCTGATAAATATTCGTCTGGGAGAACAGACAAGTGCAGAAGAGTCAGTCAGTCAAATCGGAAAAGGAAGTGAGGGTGAGAAAGACAGAGATAAAAGGGGAAGGGAAGGAGAGACGTGAGTAAGGGACTCAGGAAGCATGAGCTGCAATGTAAGTCTGTGGGAAAAGGATTAGAAGAGATTGTACCAGGCTGGACACCGATTTTGTAATTTTAAATGGCACCTTTTTAAGATCCTATACCGAGATACTGAACAGTGTGTGTTGCTGGTTATCTGGAACAAGTCCAAGCAAAAGGCCAAAAGCAATCAGTCATCTATCTGTGTGTGCTGGTGCTTAGTACTAATGTGTCTTCTGTAGTCGTTTCAATATACATCTTCTTTGGTTGTTCTGAATTCTCTTTTTTACAAATAAGCATTTGTAACATAGTTGCTTACACTGTGTGTAAGCACTCGTTTTTAGCACATCATTTAATTTGGGGGCCAGAAAACACTGTTCCACTAGTATTCACCAGACGGAGGGACAAAAGCAAGAGATGGGGAAAGCTACATGAAGGGGAAAAAACTGACTTCTGAAAAAGGGAGTAAGATAATATAAGGGGTGGTAGAAAACACCTTTGTACATAAAATCACTAGCCTGCTTCTTTTGCTTTAGGAGATCTCTGCAGAGAAGCAAGAGGTCCAAAAGCTATTTTGCTTACTCAATTGATTTAGCTGATCTCAGTAGGGCTACTTGTGTCAGTAAGGTGAGCAGGAAATGGACTGATGTCAGCAGGCAGCCTGTGCTAGAAACTCACACCTACCCTTTATGCTTCATCAGTTGTCTGAGCCCACAGTTTCACTATTAGGTTTTGGTGGTACATTTTTAGATTTCCAGTTATAGCTTGCTTGTTAACCACCCGCAGTCTAGCACCTGACCAGTTACTGCCATTTAACTTGATAAGAATCATAAAGGAAGCATTCTTCCAGGAGAAAGAGTGGAGGAAGGGCCAAGTGTATTTCTAGACGTTTCCAATAATTATAATTCATGACTTGTGTCATCTGGAGTTCAGTTCTCGCTGACAAGTGTTAGTAAGAAAGTCATACTTTAAGAAAACACTTCTGCTTTCCTTTATATTACTGACACTTAATACAGATGAAACCACAAACCTGAAGAGTTCAGGCTTCACCAAATGTTAGTCACGCCTCATTCAGAGTAACTCAGTACTTGATGGTAATTGGTGTTTAATTTGGATGTTCCTTTTTCTCGCAACCCCAAATAAATTTTCATTTTCATTTTTTGTATTGCTCCTTATGTGGTAAAGATCATCTGATTGTTTGAGCATAAAGTTAACCCAATATTTTCTAAAGCACTAGCTCATAAAGGAGGGCATACTAAGGAGGCCGAATAGTTGGCCTAACACACCCACTTGGCCAACACAGGCTTCTGGTGCCATTTTATAAGACAAGTTACATTCAAGTTATTCAGTGTCATAAAAAAAAAGTTTGTTTCCACAACATATCTCCAGGAAAAGAGAAGCTGAAAAGTACAGATGCAGGGTGATGCAGTTTGTTTTTCACTCTCCCCAAGGATATGAGCTGATGATCACCATGCCATTCTGCTGCAGCCCTATAATTCTCGACCTGAATGTCTGGGTACACTGAAAGTATTGTGAGTCATCCCAGCAGTGTCACACACTAGTACCTCAGTGATTTACCTGCCTCAGGTAAAGCTTGTCCCTCTGGCAACAGGACATCTTTGGAAGTTCATGAATTCCACCTGGTGGAGAAATTACAGTAGCCAAAAGATCGGTGTAGGATGCTTCCAGTGATACCTATCCTCTGTGCGAGTGAGCTGTTGACAAAATGCAAGATTAATTTTATAGACAGCAGGACATGGCTGCTAACTCAATATGTTATTTGCAATTAACCATAGCTGCAGTGGAGCCTGCAGGCCCATAGGACGGCAGAACTATAGGCAAGCGGAGATGGACGTTCATGGATATGGTGGGAGGGAAGATGGTGTTGAGTATTGGCTTGAAATTTTTCATAGAGGTCAGCCAAGAAGTCAGACTCTTATTTAAAAAAAAACCCCTTTCAAATTGGTACTAAAACCATACTTGAAAGCACTGTGGTATAAGAAACAGGCCTGACTCAGAAGAAATCTCAATGTTCCTCACAGAGATGGGCAATTCCCTTTCCGATACAGACGCAAGAAGCAAATAAATTTTTATTTTTACATGTATAAGAAACAACATTTTTTTAAGGAAAAATTGTTTTTGAAATGCAACAATTCAAAAGTATTTGTGACAACTCCTGATCAGGGTCCAAGGTACATTTGTTCTGATTCTCCTGATGGAATTCCTATTTCTTTGTTGTGAATGTGCAGACTTTGAGTAAAAAATTACAGTCTTTTCCCCAGCAAGATTCCCCTCCCCACTCCAGACTCTTAAGTTTTTCTTTGTCTTTTTGTGATTACAGTAGAAAGAGGACACAGCTGACAGAGGAAAGATATGTGGCACTTCTGCAAAACTCCATTTTTTTTATTAACTCCTTCTTTTGAAAATTGAAAGATCAGGATAGGGCCAACCAAATCCATCTAGCTTAGAAGCTTTTCTTTTACACTAGCCAGCAGATGTTGGCTAAGCAAAGAACAGAAGAAAACAGGTAAACTCAAATGGAGCTTCCTTGGGAAAGGCCACAAAACTGCCAACAATCTGGAGTTCACAGAACTTTTGAGCCAGAAGTTGGATCTGGGTTGTTGTTTTTGATGTTCATCAATGGATCTATTCTTTGTAAAATTCTGTATTCCTATTTTGAATCCATTTATGTCTTTTGGCTTCCACAACTTCCTGTGACAGTAAGTTAATTATGCTTCGTGTTAAAAAATTACTCGCTTCTTTTTTTTTAAAATGATATACCTCAAAATTTCAATTAATGTACTCTCTTGCATGGTAAAAACTAGTGAATAAACAGTGCCTATTCACCTACAGCACCTACTCATCTTACTCGTATCAGTCAATATAGCAGATTTGATGTGACATCTCATTTACCAGTTGAAGAATTATAATTATTTTGCTGATTCTATACTTCTCATCATCTTTATCAGTCTTTTGCCTGCATCTTTTCCACTCTGTTGTATCTTCTAGAGATAGGGTGAGTGGAACTGCAGTAGACTGCACCAGGTGTGGCAACAGTTTTGAAGCATCTGAAGTCAAATCACATACTTACATTGCAAGTTACCAAAATGCCAGGTTAAGCTCTGTTTGTTGGAATAGAATAAAGAAAAAAATAAAATCTGAAGTTTCTCTTTACCTCTTTCTACAGCATACTACTTTCAGGACCATCTCTGGTTTTGTTTTGATTTAGTTGTTTTTATTAGGGAAAGTGATTCATGATTTGGGAATTTGGATAGTGCTAGCCAGCACTATCTTTCGTTTCTGTCTCTCTTTCTCACAATTATGGCAATATTACATCCAAGTGAAACTGATCATAAACATAACGTAACCCAGTTTTTGGTGTTATGCTACATTAGTCTCCAAAGAAAGCTCTATTTACAATTTTATAGCATCCTTAAATTTTAGATCTGAGCCGACACAATCCATTCAAGGATAAAGACATCAATTAATTAAACATTTGTTTAGATCAGAAATCTGACACCCATATGGTGTCAAATTAGTGCCTGAAAACACTTAACTGCCATGAGAAGCACATGCATCTGTTGCAAGAGATTAAAATTAATTATCTATAAATTACTATGAAATTCTTGATTGATTTCAAAATTGTATCACTGAACTGATTCTCTTTCTGTTATTCATCTTTAATGTCATACATAAAGACTTGCTTCAAAAATATCGAGTTCTAGCTAAATAGTAAGTACCCTCTAATAGGAAGCAAAGGAAATTGGAAATTCAGCTGTGAAGAGATGCCGAGATGCCACAAAGCATGTCTTATGTTTTTTTACATTGCTAGAGCTATATAAAACCAGATGTATACGGGAGAGAAAAGTTGCCTGATGTAACAATGAGTAATAAAGAGTATCTCACAATCATAGGATGCATGACACAATAATGAATTGTGTATTACATACTTAAAAACACAATTAAAACTGTCAGTTTCTTTCCAGTGGAAGTTCATTGGCAGAACTGTGATACACCAAAATTCTCCTTCAGGTCTTTCATGCTATTTTCCTGTTTTCATGCACTCATGAATAAGAAAAAGTGCAGATGTTCGAAGCACACACGCTGTCTCTCTCTGTATCCAAGGAAATAGTGTTTCAAAATACACAGTTGTCCGGTTATCACTGGTTTATTTTTAACATCCTATAGTCAAAACTACGTCTGCTTGGACAACATCAGATCCCAAGTCAGATGTGTTTGTCTCAGTCATGCCTTTTGATGCAGAAGGAAATATTCCTGCTAACTCAGATGGAGACATTCTTTCTTCTGAACCAACGGCTTGGTATTATTTTTATGAGGATATATATTCTGTTTCTTTAAACACGTAGCAGGAAACCAGGCAGGATGGGAATGGGGAAAGAGTCCATAGCAGCAACCTGACAGTGAAGAGAGAGAGCGAGCACATGTAAACATGCTTTTTAAAGAAAATACTCTACTCCTTATTTTAATAAATATCCTTGTACAGGTGTTCAGAAAAAAAATGGCCAGGAAGTCCCTCACTGCCAAGCCTGAAGAGCACATTTGGATTTTGTGGGTGCAACGCAAGTGGGGCATACACTTCTGAACATGTAAGTCTTTCTCACTTACCTAGGGTTCGGTCTAAATAATTCTCATCCAATCTACCTGCTTTCTACCAGCTTTATCACTTGGTAAAATACATAGAAAAACTTATTGTGCGGTTACATCTAAATGACTACTTCAGAAAATTTATCTGCTCCTCACTTGTTTTTACAGAAATCATCTGCACATGCTGTGTAGGAAAGCTAATAAAGAGCTGCCTGAAGTCCCCTGCTTCTGGGACAGAACTGTAGCTTTCTGGTCATTTCCTTAGAGAAAACAGGAACTAAGCTTCTTAGCGCCAACAGAATTCTTCACTTCTAGCATCTGCAGATCAATAAATCTTCAAAACACTGATATCAAAGACTAGAACAAATCTGAAGAACTTTGTACATGTTTTGGTCTCCTACACAAGTAATGATTGATGGCACTTCTGTCTAATAATCAGGCTCATAAGCTAAATCAACAGATTTGAGGAAATCAATATTTCACGGGAATAACTACCCTGCCACAAGCTTCACATTGGCTTTCCTCCAGAAGGGAAACTGAAACAGACTGCAAGACAGCAAGATCAGGCACATACATAATTTTAAAGTTCTCCTTTGGGGAGGAAATGTTTTGTTAAATTTTTCTTGTTTACCAATGAAAAATAAATCTTCCCCCTTCCCCCTTATTTACTGGATTTACAGAAGATGAGGGCATCCACTGAGACCTAGTCTAAAACCATCCTCTCCTGGAGTTCACTGAGATTTGGATCAGCTTATGTCAGATAGATATTCTAGGTGTAATATGGGATGGTATCTTCCTGTTTTGTCTTTATTATATATTTCTAGGGATGTGTCATTTGGGCTGAAGAATGAAACAAAATACATGAAAATAGTGCCTTGATTATTATTACACCAACATCAGACTGCTGTTAACAAATAAAACTCTTGCAAAAAAGATTTTATCATTCTCATTCATCAGCGTTTTTCTATTAACACTGGAAATCTACTATATCTCAGTTTTAATATAAACAAAATTACTCTGATTATAGCATTTTTTTTTGTTATGTGGTGCCAGTAATAATTATTTTTATGTTAATGTTTAAGGTGAGTTTGATCAGTGTTCCTGCCTTATGAGATATCATAGTTCCCTCACGATCAGTTAGAAGCTGGAGGAAGAAGGCAAGGTCCCCTTATTAAAATTGTGACACTGACACAAAGAAAGCCTGGGTATAAGCTCGTTGCATCTGATGGTTCTCCCTGCTTAAACTCAAACCCAGACACCTCCCTCCAAAGCTCCTTGGAAACGCCTTGCCTGGTGACATATCCTCTGAATACACCATAGGGCAGATAACCTATACGGAGCAAAAATGCTCAAATCCAGTGGCTGAATGCTAAATCTGAGTCCTCTCACCACCTCAATCCTTTATCCCTTCTCTTCTCTCCTCTGCACCAGCTCGAGTAATTCTGGAGAGCTGTAATGGCAAAGCCTACCACCCAAAAAGGATTCCTTTTTGCAGGCTTTGACACACAGCCATGAGGCTTCTTCCTGAGGACTTACTCTCAGTTTTGGCGTTTGCCACAGGCCAAGTTCAGGCCTTCAGCAGAGGTGAGATTTTGAGGGTCACAGAGCAATCAGGCAGCACTTCAGGGAGCACTGAAAGTTATCAGGTGGCTGGGTGAGGCTCTCAGAGTTTTGGATGTCTCTCTCAGTTCTCTGCCAGGGTAATTCTCTGCCAGGAGGACCTGGAACAGCTCATGGTTGGGATAGCACCACAGGGCTTCAAACGACAGAAGCATCATCTTCTCCTTAGCTTTCAAGTTCTCGTCTGCACTTCTTAAAAGGTGCTGTGTGCTTTGTGGAATTTCTCATTAACTCTACCTCTCTATGAAGACTCATGTAAATTGTGATTTACTTGAGAGCTGGTTTACTCTGACCAGAATTAGGAAGCGAGAAAATTGTTCAAAACACAATAGGAAAAACACAATAGGAGGTGCTGCAGGCTTTGTGGTATAAATTCTCTATTTCTCTACATAGGTGGTATGACAGAACAATCCACATTCTATCCAGATGCTTCTAGACGAATAATATACAATTCAAATACTCATTGTTCTGGTCAGCATTTAGTAGCACCAAATGTTTCAGACAGAGTTGTCGAGCTGCGTCCATCTGATTTTATGAACAGGCAAATAGCGTTCTTACACAGTCTTCTAGCAACTATAAGTGTCTGTGCAGAGCACAGTGGGTTGTATCCATGCAGACTTTGCACTTTTAAAATGTCCCACCTATTCCCTTATGCTTGGTTTTAATATAGCTGTGCTTTATAAGGATCATCATCTGTACTATGGTAGAAATAAATTTTAGAGCAGTGCTTGCCTGCAGATTCAGGGGAGCAGTACACGTGTGTTACTTTATTAGCATGAATATGGTCTAAATAGCACATATTTTTGTCTGAAAAATGTTAGAAATGCTGCTCAAGAGGTCTAGACTGGATTGTCCATGTGGTTTAAGATCCATATTTGCATACATATTGGCATCCTGTAAATATGTTGGTAGCCTGCAGAAAAAGAGGCAAGCTGGTTTTAATGGTTGCAAAATTATTTACAAACACACGTATTAACTGCATAAAAATCACCAATACAAAGCATCAGAAATTCCCAGAATCACAAATTATTTTTGCTGGATATTAACTGGATTCACAGAAGATGAGGGCATCCATTGAGACCTAGACTAAACCCATCCTCTCCTGGAGTTCACTGAGATTTGCATAAGGTTATAATACAAACAGTAAAGTTAACATTTTCATTGTCAGTTTCAGTAGTTATAAAGCCCCTGTTCTATGCTGAAGATGGGCTAAACATAAGATTCCCAGATTTACGCAGAGCTTTACGCACGAAATTTTGTCAGTTCTATCTGAACCCAGCAAAAACTCTATTTAAATTTCTGGGAAGACGTAGTGGTAAGTTTAATCAGATCCTAAAAGAGTAGATTGTTCTGAACATGCATGAGATCTTATATTCACACACAAAAAGGATTAATTATATTTCCCCTTTATGTAAGGCCACAAAGAACGAGAAAAGGTACAGGAAAAGTCTCTGTTTTTTTTGTTGCCACCATCGGTTTTAGCTAACACAATCCAAGAAGCAACCATTTACCTCTCTGAAGGGAGAATTCTGAAAATCAGAGAATATTTCAGTATTGTCTCTCTTGTTTTGACAGTTAAAAATATTAAAAGAGACTAAAGCCTTCTTGAATTCCTGGATCCAGGTATTCAAATTAATTTATCCATCTATAAAGTTATATGTGTTTAACATTACCTTTATGAGATTCCAATCAAAAGCAGGTTCTATAGAGCTCGGGCCAGTACAAAGAAAAGGAAATTCCCCAGTAGAAAGAGCTAAAAGCTTAAATTAGATGAATGAAGGAATGATAATTACCATTTTATATATTCCTGCATGATAGCTGCCCACTGGGGGGGCTTACTATGCATGTCACATCTCTCTCTACTGATTCCAGAAAAAAGACCGTGTCTGATAACCTTGAGGCTGAGGGCAAATAAATTTCTCATCCACCTCTTTAAGCAACTTGCCAAAGCAACAGCAGCAACTTCAGTTCAACACCCACAGCCAGGAACCCTGGAGCATCCAGTGTAACTTTGACTTAGGAAACAAAACACAAGTAGGAGCATTTTCAGACCCATGACTGTTTTTTTCTGAACTCCACTCTTTTTTGAGTTTGGACACTTCTTCTTTCTTTGTATTTTGATTTCTGATATCCAGATAAGTTGTAAAATTGTGTTTCAATATCTTCTGCAGTCAGATGAGAGGAGATGTTTAAACTGAATTTCATCTAATAATTTTCCATGTGTTTCTTAAATGGCTCGGTTACTTTTTTTTTTTCTGTCTTTGTTCTTCAAGACTGGTTCATTCATTTCCTGAAATTTCACTTCACCTTGTCTGTCTTTTCCATCTGCAGCATGTTGTTATATGCATTTACTGATGAGAATTAGCTTAAAATAATCTGTACCATGATTAGTGACTTCAGACTTGTTTGTGTCTATAGGGGGATGTCCACGACAAAACAAAATAACAACAAAGAGGGAAAATTACCACTTTCTTCCATATTTGGACAGACCAGATGTTATTTACAGCATTGTTTATGAAGCTTTTTCTTTGCCTTGCTGGCTTTGATCCACACACGTTGTCAGTTTTGAGCACACACGTCCTGTCACATGGTGACTGTGTGCCCCTGACAAGTAAACATGCGGGAATGCAATTTATAAAGACAGGCTAGAGCAGCAATTAAGGAGAAAAAGGACTACAAACAAGACAAAGGAAATTAGGCAGGAAGATGAGCTAAATCTGGTCAGAATACAGGATATCAAGGCAACAGCATTGCATGTCATTTATCCTTTAGTCACTATCAAGTGTCAACATCAGTACGTGATGTCTGTGAAACTTTATCATTTGTCTGCAAGACAATTGCTGAGTGACTTGTTGCTACAGAATCCCCTGAGTGTGCAATCTTTAAAGGGTGAAGAAGTTCATTGTCACATTCGGCACTGATTCAAAGTGATGGAATTCTTTAGGCATGTTTGGCATAATGAACAAACAGAAGATTGTAAATTCTCCCTTTCCTATGAAGCTGGAAAAGGAACAATTTCCAGCAAGGTCCCACAGAATATGTAGGAAGAGGAAAATATCTGACATGCATTACATTTTCATGCTAATACAAAGTAATGCCACAAAAAAACTTTCAACAAGTATTTCAGGCAAAAAAAAATCAGTCACAGGAATATCTGGGTGACAGCAGCAAAATGTTATGCACCAGGACTCATTGGACCTAGGAAGGGAATGTGGGCTATTGCTTATTTCCCTGTTTACAAACAAATAAACCCCAGGCAAATGCTCGGATATGGCAAATTCATTTAGGACCCTGCAGAATGAGTGGCTGAAATTTGGCTGTGTTGTATGAAGAGGTCTCTGCTCTGTAAAGATGTGCTTTATTATAAAGGTCATAAAATCAGCTGGAGGAACTGGCAGTTTATTACCCCTGTGTCTATTGGGACTCTATTCTGGTGGTAACGTTTCTTTTAGCTTTTCAAGTCTGTAAGGGAGGACACTAGAGAACATTCCTTCTTCTCTGGGATTAATTTAGCTCCTTAACTGCTCTTTTCCTTTCAGCCATCTGCTCTCTACTTCTTTTCTTAATCATCCTCCTAACAGTTGCTGTCCTCATAGGGCAGACCTTGTTTTTTTCACAAACTTTCTCACAGTATATGGCAAGGTACTTTGCTTCCAATTAATTTAGGAAGGGAAAGGGTTAAACTAACTCATGGGAACTGGGTGCATAGCTCCAGACCTTCAGGTATTTGCCACTTGGATCTTGGAAAAAACTCTTACATCATGCTTGGATCTTTTCTGTTGAAGAACTTGTACATTCTGTAAGAGTATCATGGTTTTCACAGACTCAGGAGAGTAAACCTAGAACTTTTACATGGTTTATATGATAACTTTGAAAAATCTGTCCAAAGAGTTTCTTGATTTCTGTTTACCTCATCCACTGACCATGTTTTCTGCTAAGTATTATTTGTTAATATTTAAGAATGCCTCCTTATTACAAGAAAGAATTGGAGCGAGTGCATCAATGGGCTAAAAGGACGATTAAGGGATTGTAGCGTCTGCGCTGCGAGGAGGCTGAGAGCACTGAGACTCTTCAGCTTGGAGATGAGAAGGCTCAGGAGGAATCTGATCAATGAGTATAAATATCTGATTGTGGAGAGTAGAAAACAGGCAGCCAGGCTCTTCTTTGCTGTGTACAGTGACAAGAGACAACAGGCACAAACTAAGATACAGGAAATTCAGTTTAAATACAAGAAATTTTTTTTTTACAGTGAGTGGTCAAATGTTGGAACAGGTTGCCTAGAAAGGTTTGGGAGCCTAAATTCTTGGAGATACTCAAAGACTGACAGACATGGCCCTGAGCAACATTGTCAACACTTCTGTCATTGTACTCTGAGCAGGGAGATTGGACTAGACTATCTCCAGCCTCAGATACTCTATGATTCAGTAAATCAGATGCATGTCCAGAGTACATATTCAAACAAAGATTATGAATTTCAGCACTCAGCAACTCAACAAAAATGTCATTTGCAGGAGAGGTTAGAAACCAAATGGAAGCAAGAAATGAGAACGGCAGAAGAACTGCATACACCTGGAGCCAGAGAGACATAAAAAGAAGAACCTTGATTCATTTTTTTTGGTAAATACTGAAGGGAATTCATAGCAGGTTAAAGAGAGCTCTTATTTGTATACTACTATCCTATCCAAACACAGGGTTAAAGAGGACAGCTAAGCCAGCAAAGTACATTTCAGTCAGACTTGGTTCACTCAGATGCAGTGGGAAGAGCTGCATGTGGCAAAGGCACCATGACCATACACAGCCCATCCATCTTCTCACTAGTAAAGCAGAGAAAGAGGGCTTCACTTGCTTCCCAGTTTTCTCCAGAAACATATTTCTTGGAAGGAATCATGAATCTGAAGAACTAATTTGAAAATGAGAGTAGAACTAGTTTACTGTTGTTTTCAGTCAATTCATAATTGGCAGCAGAATGACCCCAAATATGAGACAGGCTTTTCCTTCCTACTAGTAATAAATGTCTTTGGCTCAGATTCCTCATGACGATGATGGCAGAACTTGCTGGTACAAATTTGGAGGGCTATGGCAAAAACAAAATAAAACCTCAAGCCATGGCAGTTTTAATGCTGTAGGTAACTCCAAAACCAGATCTGGGCTCTCAACATAAGTAAAAAAAGGATTGAGAGTCTTGGAGGCCATCATACTCTAAAGAAAACCACAGTATATGGATTTTGTAATACTAGAGAGCTATATATTAAGACATACTTGTAACGTGTATGACCACTTAAATTCTTTAGACGGTTGGCCTTCCCCACCACTTTCCATGCCATTTTTGCTGCCCTTTCCACTTAAAACATAAAACCCCCACTTCTGATTACATGATCAGGGAAGTTTTTTTCCAGCATTCTTCAAAGAACTGATTTATTTGCATGTTAATTTTCTTATCCATATACAAAAATGTGCACCATAAATAGTTTTATAAGGGAAAACCAGCCAACTGGAAATCCTTCCTTTATTTTAAAGATCATAGCTCCATTTGTTTATTGCTTCTGCTGTTGATTTTTTTCAAGCAGAACAGCAAATCTGCTCTCAGTTAGGCAAGCGCAACCCTTCCGCGGCCAGAGTTCAGTACATATCCCAGGGTATCTTTCTATGGTGAAAAACCCTGCCTACTTCAATGAAGCTGTTCACAATTAACTCTTCTGGATGTGGAGATCAAAGCAACATAGCCTTTCTTTGATTGCCTTGGGGCTACATTCTGATGGCCTGAATTCCACCAAAGTCCCTGGTGCTTGCTTTGCAGGGAGACTTATTGAGACTGAAGGGGAGCCCGGTGCAGGCAGCATGTGGGAAATGCTGCCCATGGGGCTCTGGTGGAACATGTAGGGATCCCTCAGATTGGCCAGCTACTACTGTGTGATTAAGCTTGAGTTTGATTCAGCTGGACAATCAAGAGAGAAAGATTATTTTCTTTTTGTTCCCAGAGAGTGATATTTATAAAATCTACTTTTTTAAACCTCTTTTTAAAAATATCTTAGTTTTCTGTATGTTGTGAGCCAGGGTGGAGCAGATACCCAGAGAGATCAGAATATACAAGTTTTTCGTTTAATAATCATGTTTGACAACTGTTAAAACATGGAGTGTAGTGAAATCATCACTACCCATTTATTATGGTAAACAAGTTTTTTCAGTGGTTTGAGGGAAATGCTCCAAACATCCATAAAAATTGGTTGCAACAGGACACACACCAAAACCAATGTAACAAGAACACTCAGCACACTATGCTTCTGTAGGGGAAATTAATGCAAAAGAGCCACAGCACTAACGACATAATTATTGCCTTGGTAGCTGTCAAGATGACACCAAAGCATCAGACAAACTGAATCTTTCTCCCCAGATGGGCTAAGTTCTCTTTCAGTTTCCTGGTCAGGTCATCATTTTGCTGAGAGTAGTTTTATGCATATGTTTTTACAAATCTAATTGCCAGGGAATTGCCTTGTGGCCTAAGCTGTTGCTCCTAAAGTGTCCTATATTGGACTGTAGCACTGAATACTTTTTCCAAATATGTTTTTGTTTTGAGTAGGATATTCAGAGAAAATCAGGTCCTGTATTTCAGCAAGGAAAATCTGAGGTGCGTGGAGAATGGATAGAGAGCACCCTAGCCAAGAGGACTTGAGGTGTTGGTTGATGAGACACTCAACATGACCCAGAAATGTGTGCTTGTAGCCCAGAAAGCCAACCATATCCTGGGCTTCATCAAAAGAAGTGTGATTCTCCCCCTCTAGTCCACTCTTGTGAGACTCTACCTATAGTATTGTGTCCAGTTCTGGAATCCCCAACATAAGGAGGATATCGAACTGTTGGACTGTGTCCAGAAGAAGTCGGCAAAGATGATCAGAGGGCTGGAGGACCTCTCTTATGATCTCCAGCAGAAAGACCTGGGATCCTTCAGCCTGGAGAAGAGAGGGCTCCAAGGAGACCTTATAGCAGCCTTCCAGTTCATAAAAAGGACCTACAAGAAAGCTGGAGAGGGAATTTTTACAAGGGCATGTAGTGATAGGACGAGAGGTAACGGCTTGAAATTGAAAGTGGTTAGATTTACATTAGATATAAGGAAAAAATTTTTTACTGTGAGGGTGGTGAGGCTTTGGAAGAGATTTCCCAGAGAAGTTGTGGATACCCCTTCACTAAAAGTGTTCAAAGTCAGCTTGGATGGGGCTTTGAGTAACTCGGTCTAGTGGAATGTGTTCCTGCCAGTGTCAGGTGGGTTAGAACTAGATGATCTTGAAGGATCTTTCCAATCCAAATCATTCGATGATTCTATGATGCAGGGCCATGGACTTGGAAAAGAAAGGACGCCAGTGTGGTCGTATCCCTCTGATGCCACTGAGGAACATGACCTTGAAAATCTTCAGAGCAGGAGTGTGTAAATGAAAATAGGCCACTTGGTCAGTGAAATCAGCATTTCAGTAAAGCAGGCCTTTTCACAGGTCTAGCTCTTGCCAGTCTGTCTCCTGAACCCTCACACTGTCATACCTTCCTTCCACTGCCATGTGCCACAGGCATCACCAGGACCTAAGTCTCGAGTATCAAATGCTCAGACTTTTCCAGAATAATATTTCTTACCCATAGCTGGCCATTACATCTTTCTCCTCTTTACGTAGCTTACAGGAATGAGATCAAGCAAACATAATCAAAAGCTTGACTGCTCAAATGTAAGATCTGGGAGCATATTTAACTAAAATGTAGCCAGAAACCAGCCATTGAGAATTTAATTAGATTCAGCATGTTCTTCGGTTTCCTTGTAAAGCACCCTCCTTAAAAAATGGAGTGGCTTAAACAGGATTTTTGTTCTTCAGGATGTGGACACAAGGAGAAAGTGCTAGCTGATTGCAGCAAATTACTAATTCGGTCGATGTGGGGAAAGACATTATTGTTTTCTTCACAGCTTATTTGATGTAACTCTCACACATTTTAAAGTTGATCTACTAAAGTACCAAAACAAGTTTCTTCATGTACCTTCCAAATAATTTTCTTCTGAGAAGGTGTTGATTGGAGGTACATGCATATGAAAAACTAGAATGATTCAGTCAGGATAAGGCCCTTTCTCTGGAGATCAGATGCTTATCCAAACCTGAGCCACTTAAGCCCTACTGCTTAGGCCTAGGAGCATTATAGCCTTAGGGCCAGAAAACAAATGAAAGTTAACACAGAACTGGCCAAAAGGGGACAGTAAATCAATTATCAAAACATCCCTAATACAAGTTTCAGGCTTTCCTGAAGTTTGGGTTTTCCCTTGTTTCCTCTGGGGATTTTTTAACAGCTGGATGAGTGGGATAACTTGGCTTAAAGATGCTTTTCCTGTACTGGCTCCTATGTGTGCAATCAAAAAAAGGACTCAAGATCACAAAGAGTGTTCCGGTTCGAAGAACAATGATCTCCCCTAGGTATGAAGAAATACAATATCATTAGGCCACATTCACTGGTATGCTTGGGATGCTTTGCATCGTCTTGGTGACACAAAACAGTCATAAACCTGGATTGTCTGTGCAGCTGTATAAAGCAGCCAGAACACATGTGATCTGCAGTCATCAGCATTATATCTCACATGCTCTGGAAACCCCAAGGACCTATTATTTTATACAGCTCTCTGGACCTTAGTGAAACACTCCCTGATAGCACAGCTTTTATCATTTTAATCACAGAAATCAGTGCAAAATGGAGCATCTTTAAGCCAAGTTATTCAGCTGATCCAGCTGTTGTGAAATTCCCCAGAGGAAATGGGGGAAGACTCAGAATACAAAAACAAAACCCCAAACCAAACCAACCAAATAAACCAGCCCTCCATGTTTTACAAGTGAGGCTGCAGCAGTGTGAGGGACTGAGGGACAAGGCTGCAGAACTTGGCACAGAACCAAAGTCAGAGGCTGCTTCTTCCTGACGGCTGGTTCAGGCAGAAGTCACTGAGCGGGTTAGCAGAACAGTCAGCGGAGGCACAATGGCCTCTCTATCAGTCTTTGAGATCTTTGCCACTAGCTGGGCTAGGTCAGGAGAGAACCTTACAAATGTGCTACTTATTCCCTGGAGACTCTTGTGGTTCAGGCTCTAATCCACTGTACTACTGTCCGCCAAAGAAAATTCCACAGATTATGTTACATATTTGAAGAGATTACATACACGCAGACCCTGTTTTTTAAACCCCCTAAACCACATCACACAGCTTAGTTCAGGAGTACTTCGACTCTATCTATGCCAGCAAATAATACTGGAAATATTCCCAGGCACTGGAAATTGAACCTCTGTTAAATTGTTTGACTGTCCTCTGCTATATGGTGTTGGCTCATGCCAAACCATTCCTGATACAGCTTGAAAGTTACTGAGACCAGAGACCAGAGCCAATGGGCAGTTTGCATGCAACTGTCCCACTCTGGAGGCAAATGAACCTGGGTCTCACCATGGCCTCCAGACAGCAGCCCAAGTCATGCTTAATTTGCTGGCAACAGCTTACCTTCAGCTGTGCTGGGCACTGAGGACTCAAGAAACTGTCTATAATTCTGGTTTTAATGATTACTTGGTCCAGATGAAGGAAATGTGTTGCTTGTTAGTCTATTCAGTCATCTTTAGCAGAAGATATATGTGTAGAAGAATCGTTTTACTTGAAGCATATACTTTCATAATAATGAAATGAAAGTCTCCAAACCTGAACGAAAATCACACTATTAAGACTAAACTTAAAAGTAAGAAGTTGCTACAGCTTTTCCAGTCCCCTGGATAGCTTGCTAGGAAGGACAGGCAGCTGCTACGACCAATCTCAGGTATGCTGCAAATACCCTTTCTTGCTTTTACTGTCCAGGGCATCTGAAGCCATCCTGAGCAGTTACTCACAGTGCTCCTTTCCCATCACACTGAGGAATGACCTACTTCTTCTTTGCCTTTCCTGTTTACCTGCCTCACTCCCTGTGATTGGATGCTGAGACATTGCATGGCAATGTGGGGAATGAAGTCATTTCCTCTTTTCATCCTTTCTGTCTCTGAAGTAATTTCCTTCCCCCACCCACTCAGTGTTTCTCAATATTTTTGTAGTATACGCTGCTTTCTCAGCTCTATTCTGCTTTCTGCTCTTAAAGACAAATAAAGACTAATTGGTAAAATATTACACTTTAGATCATGACAAATATAACTCTAGTAAGAATGCTGTATATCTAAAAATTATTCAGCATAACAGAGGGTACTTGCATTACTAATGCATTCACCCCATCTACACTGCTGGTTGGAGTGGGGACAAGGATGAGTGGAGCAGCATAGTAAAATAGCATTAGCTGGGTTACAGCTAAGATAGAAAGCTGGTCACCTAGGAATTTTAAAAGCTGTAGCTTGTATAAAAACACCCGTAAGGAGCAGCATCACCATACCAAAATTTTTCCCTTCCTCCATGGCAGGAGTCAATCAATAAACAGCAAAGACAGCTGAAAAACTAGACTGCATGAACAGCTTACCTATTGCTAGGATCCCCATCCCACAGAAGCCAGGGTAGATTTCCAATGGGAGAAAACTTCAGAGCTAGGTAACCTGGGGCAGAGCTGACCTGGCACCAGCCTTTGTCCCTAGGGGCACATAGGAATAGATTTCTGCTTGGTCCATGCTGTCTCAAAAGTCTACAGGTAAGCTGTGCTGACATAACCTGTCACAAGACCCCACAGCACTGAGGCACCCTACAACTACAGCCATTTGTAACTTAGATGTGTTTGGATCACTGTTTCAGGTACTACCTTCCCCCTTAGTTGTGTCATCCATGCATGTTTTAATTTCAGGGTATACTGGAAACATTATAGATACGGCCAAGAATTTATACAACGTCTGTGCACAGGACGAGTAGTGCAAGGTATGCATTAGAGTACATCTTGCTGCCTGGCTGACTTCACTTGGGAATTCAGGAATGCCATTTCAAACAAAAATACATGACTGGAACTAATTCAAACCACAAGGGAATAAAGCAAAGAAATCAAATCAAAATAATAAATCAAGATTACAGCTCTCCCAAAAAGATATGATCTAATTCAGCCACAGGTTATAAGACTTGATGCAGGAATTACTGGAGGTAGCTCTACAGCCCGTGATTGCAGTTGATCATTTGAAATGATCTTGTTAGTCTCTTTTGCCTTTAGTGCCTGTGAGCCTTGTGAGCACAGTTGTGTGAATGAGGTCAAGGTTTCTTTTTGCTCTACTTTGACTGCTGGCTACCGATTACACTTGGGATGCCAGCAAGGAAACAGCTGAGGAGTCTCCACAGGTAGAAAGAGAAGCATCCCACTTGAAAGCAACTTCTCAAGCCACAGCAGGAGTCCATTGCCCAGGAATTGCTCTCCAGAAAGGTATTTGCATTTCCAGCTATAAACTGTCTGTTATCAACAAAAAATGAGCTCTGCAGAGTACACTTTATGTTATCTGAAACAATAGGGCTTATAAATTCTTATTAAAATTTGGGTTATAACATTAATGAAGGGTATTTTTTGGGAAGGATGAAGTGTGATTGCTTCAGTTTCCTTTGCAACCCCTAACTCAATGATACTGTATTTATCCCTACCACATAATCCCAGCATTTTCCAGGGGAATTATTTCAGAAATTTCAGTAAAACATTGCATCTGATATTCTGGCATTTCTACAGCAAAAAAGTCTCTGAGAATTTTGATGTCCTTTTTTAGTCAATGACAAACAAATATGTAGTCTAGAGAAAAATCCATTCTTTTCAGAGGAACACATATTTTGAAAATGCTCACAGTTTTGCTACCACCGAAGATAATAGCAGTTTTTAATTACTTCCACCAAAGCAGTGTGGAGAAAACATTATATGATTTTTGAAGCGTCATGTCAGAATTTGATGGAAGTGAAAGACATAATATATTTCCTGTTCATATATAAATACTTTGCTGAGAAAACAAGTCATATCCATGTCTCAACCTACAGTAACTACCTGTAATTCAAAACAATGATTCAGCATTGGGTATTCAAAGTAGTGAACATTTTAACAATTTTTTCCACAAAACATTTGGCACTTTTGCCTCAGACACTTTTTGAACAGGGCAAAAGTTCAAGCAAGTTTTGCAAAAGAAAATAAAAACTAGGGTTTTCAAGTCACACTTAAATGCTTGAAGTGCAGTTTAAAAGCTATCAACTAAGAGGCTGTGCATTTCAAGCCCGTTTAGATTTCTCCCAGGATGTGTTCCAGAACTACATCCACTAATGCAATGTAAGAAGGACACTCCAAAGGCTGCTTCCTATGTGGTTCTCAGCTGGGTGGCCATCACTCCTAAACCTACTCACTAATCCTCTTGGGATGACTTGCATCTCTGTGCACAGTCCGTCTAGATTTATTGTGACGGATTTCCCCATCCATATCTGACTCCTACCTCCGCTCTGTATTACTTTGGGACAGCCTAGCCTCCCCCAGGGTGAGAGTAGTGTTGCAGCAGGCTGGGTTACAGTATGCTTGTAGGCAGACAGATGGTCTGTAAGGATCTGACCCCAGCTGTAGGATCCCATGACTCACACCTGCCCTTGGGGAAGGCTGCAGGGAGTTTCCTCCCATCACGTTCCTGGAAAACTAGTGGGAGCAAGCACCGGTGCCAGCTGCTTCCAAGCTGCCAGGTAAGAATTACCCAGCTTCTAGACAAGTGGTGAGACAGTCTCAAAATGGAAACTCCATCTCCCTTCCTGGAGAGTTTCACACACACAAGTTTGTGCTGCCTGTGACAGTGAGGAGCAGGGTAGCCCTGGAAACAGCCTTGCTCAGCACTGCTGCAGCCTCTGTGGATTAAATTCCCTGGCCCACCAGCAGCCTCACCTGAGCTGTCTCTCCACAGAGCTTCCAAAAAGGGGAAAAAGTGAGAACATCAACATTTGTCCTGGTGCCAGGTTCCTGCTTGTGTGTCTGAGAATGGTATTGACCCTTTCAGCCCTGCAGTGGAAGATGGTGTCTGGATGGGCAGCTGCTGTCATCTCTGATCTAGACTACAGATCAGTGATTTTCAAGCTTAATCAGTATGACCATACTCCCCCTCTCACCCCTTCCCACCCCCCCAAATCTCTCAGTGGAAGCCCAGACAACTAGGTGGCCAACTTAAACTGAATTTTTTTTCACAGTATCTCAGTTATACAAGAATACGCAAAAGAAGACCATGTATCGGTGATTTAAAAGCCTGGGAGATGGAGAACAGCAGAACTAAACCCCTTGGAGGTATTACAGACACATTTTCAAAGAAAAATATTTCATTTTGTAATTTTACACTAACCTCTTCTGCCTTTCAGAGTGATAACTTAAATCCAAATGTTGTCGCAGGAGCGTGCCAGGAAAAAAAGTCCAATTTTTGAGCATTTGGTTTACTTTTCTTTTGTGTTGTCCTTTTCCAAGGAAAAAAACACCCATTTTCAGCCAGATCAGCAGAGCATTGTAGAAGAGGGAATGGAGAGTTTCTGAACTGACTTTGGGTTAACAAGAATTTTTTCAGGAAGAATTTTAACTGTCAGGATACCTGGTAGCACCTAAATATATGGAAGATGTAAGATAAAGAGGAAAGGTTTGAAGCTGTTAAGCAGGTGGTGGTGGTACTAAAAGAAACACTAAATACCAGAGAAGAGTTCTTAACTAATAAAGGAAGCTAAACGGAGATGCAGTAACGACTGACATCCTGGTTCCTCATTAGGGAAGGTCATACAGGCTTATATAGTACAGAGCTTGCAACACAAAAGGAGTTATTTTTAAATAAACTTAGAAATTGAAAAAATAGTATTACATTATAAAAGCTTGGATTAATTCACTACACTGACATTCAGTGTGGGTCACTGCAATACCATGATTTTAAGTGGAGTTATTCTGAATTGAAATAATGCTGTAATAATGTAGTATATAGATCTTTTTAAAAGTATTTTAAAATGCATTATGAACTCTAGTACTCTACAGACTGCTCTCTGAGCACAAAAGGAAAACATTACGGATAAAGATTATTTGTATCTTCTCACAAACAAATTTTATTCCTAAAAAAAAAAAGGAACCAAAAATGTTTTTCTCTCTGAAAAAGTCAGTGAAAATTTTCATGTAAAAATGGGATATTAAGGTTCAATGTTCAGGAGAACAATGCTACTAAGAACAATTACAATCTCCCCTTTCAATGCTTTGGAAAATCTAATTTTTTTACATTTCCTTCTTATTAGATACCTTAGATTTATTTTAATCCTTTAAATACTTGAAGGAAAAACTAGCCGTTGTGAGTACTACATTTCCTTCCCTGAAGCACTGACCAGGGAACACAACAAAAAGGTTATTATATCTGATGAAAAATACAGTTTAATACATACTCACTATGAAAGACCCTCCTCCCCTTTTCAGATTTTGTCCTTGCATTTACCTATTTGTGCTTCTAATAGGACAGATACATTTTTTTCACTAGAATTCTGTTAAAAAAATTGTGGGAATTGTGGAAGGAAAGATGATCTCAGACGGATTAATTTTCTTATTATTTGTTAGCCAGATTTCCTCTTCACTCTTCTTTTTAAACATTGTTTTGGGAAGTATTTCAGTTGTTTTTTTTTAATTTTAATTTTTTTTTTTTAAACAGAGGGTGAAAGGTTATTTCCATCCAACTCATCTTCCATATGAGGAATCTACATTTATTTCCTGTGAGCAAGTATGGACTTTCCACTTATAACTACTCAGACCCTGAACATAACGGCACCATGTCAGCTGCTTTGTAAGAGATCACATTTTTTCCAAGATCTGATGATGGAAAGTCTGGAAAGCAGTGTTTCATGTCTCTCAGAAGGGTGTTTATTCTCAAAAATACTCAGTTATTTAGCCTCATAGCAATTACCCACTCCTAATTTGAAGAACGTTCATCCAGGAGGTAAAGCATTGAGCTGAAATGAATCATTTGTTTCTTTTATGGGGATTAAGTGCATTACTAAGCAATGAATAAGTTGCACAATTTAATTTTTTTTAAGCAAAAAGAGGAAAGTGACAAAGGAAGGAGGGATATATAGGCTTTTGCAGTTTGTTTGGGTTTGGATTTCCTTTTTTAGAGACTCCATTTCAGGCACTGCCAGTACTACCAGTAGAGCTCGCTATGGGACCACTCAAATTTGGAGGAGAAAGGTGGACATTCGCAGCCAGGTTTCTAAGGTTTCACTGTTACCTTAAATCACTGGAATTAAAGTCCACAAAGAATCACCATCCATGAGGTGGAGGTGCCCACTTAATCATGGAAGAGAAGACACCAAGTTTCACCCAGTGGATGTTATCCTAAGCACATCAACAATAACCTCGGAAGCGGCACCAAGTTCTTCCTGAGTTTTTGCAATGACTTTGACTAAGTATAGAGTTAATTAAACTTCCCAGCTGGTCTAGGATAGGAGGCATCAGACTAGCATAATGTATTCAGCGGTGAAGGGACAAAGAGTATTTAGGTTGATTGTTAAGCAACAACACTACGTGCTGTGGGCAAGGACACAAGGCCAGCTCCGGATATTTCGCAACGGTTGTATTTTTATTTTTTTTTCAAGACTTTGCAATGGAGGCTTGCAGGGTTAATAAACAACAACCACCACCAAAAGTAACATTTATTACAAGACAGAAAAAAGAACAAGAAGAACATTTACAGTTGTTATTCTGCGAATGCTCCACTAAGAAAGTGAGAGGACTCATGTCTTTTTTAGTGCAACAGCACATCTCTAACTAAATCCCAGAGGGGACATATTTCTGAACGCCAAGATGAAAGTGGAGGCTAAAGTAGGCAGGAGAAAAGGTGGTTTTGGCTAAACCCAAGCAGCTGTGTTTTGCATGTCTAAACCAAAACCACATTTTGTCTTTGTCTCACTGCACTAAGAGCAGTGGTGTGCAGGACAGCGCCATGCACAGCATGGTCAGCCCTAAGCAAGTGACTCGAGGAAGGGCAGAGTGGAGGGTGAGTAAGGAAAAGCACAAAATCAGAGCTCACAAGTACACAGATTCACAGGAAGGAGAGGCCATGGCAGAAAAGCAGTGCCTGTCACTGCTGATGAGCAGTGCCCAGAGTGCACCTGGGGTGATGTAAGTTAAAGCGAAGCTCAAACTTCAGCCTACAGCTCTGGACCCCATCTCCTAGCTAAGGAGGCACAGTGCTCCCACAAGATATTTATCTCTGAGGTAGATGGACATTTTATTTACCTCCATGTAGAGTCCTGAAATGAACCGTTTCCCTTATCTCAAGTCTGAAGGAAAAAAATGAGAAAGTCTCCCATGCTTACTGCTACCCATGGCAGCTGCAGCAATAAATACATGCTGAGACAAACTTACCCCAGCCAGGCTCACACACGCACAAATAGTAGCTCAGGCTGTGGTTGCTTAATATCCCAAATGAGTGGCTAATTACTCCATGAGCTAATTCAGAGTACATACTACCTGTGCAGCTTAGTAAAAATAGTTCTCATGCGTTCAAAACCAGGTCAAACACAAAGCAATGCAAAAGAAATGACCTGTAGAAGGGTGAGTGACTTGTGTCTCAGACTGTCATTTGCCCACAGGTAGCCATTCTCATGAGGGCACAGGCTCACTAAAACTGGACATGCAAACATGCAAGGAGTGGGGAAACTGGATATTAGTGTTCAAGAATCTGAATTTAAAAATCAGAGCAGTGCTGAACTTAGATACTACCCCATGCTCCTGACAAACCCCTTTCTAAATAACAATACAAGTCAAATCAGACTGGGCTTCTGAGTGGGTGAACATTTCTCACTGCTATATAGAAAGCACAAACCACATCCAGACAGTAAAATTACACTTTCCTGTGTCCAAAAGCTGGAGTCATGGCCACAGGAGGGATCCATATGCCGAAATTTACTGTGCAGAAGTCAACTGCTGAAATTAAAACAAATTCTTTGAGCCACTGGAAAATTAAGTATTCTTTCACTGCAGAAGTGACTGCTTCTTCTTGTCAAGGCTACTCCAGGGCTGCTGCCTCTGGAAGACATGGGCAGCACAACACAACTGAAGAGACATCACTGAAAACAAGAGGCAGGAGGGAAATGGAGGAAGAGGGATAATTCAGGGAAAGACAAATCACAATCCTTAACGCTTCCGCAGAATGATGGGGATAATTATGATGGTGTTATTTTGTTTCTTTAAGATAAATTTCTGTGTTAGCCTGTAGAGATGAAAATATAATATACTGGAATATTACTACTATAATACAACTTTAATATGTTATGTATGCTAGGGCTAATATTTTTTGGTCTGTACAAGTGTCTGCAAATTAGCTGTAGGACACTAACAAATTGCTTCTGTGCTTGCAAACTGAAATTTTTGGAATTTTTGCTTTGCAGGAATGTGTTTTTTTATTCCACCCAGACTAAAATAAAAATCCAATTCTGAAATATAACTTTCCCACAAATCCTTAAGGATTTTCGTTCAACAGAGAAGCTATGAAGAAGATTCACCTTTGTAAGATTTTGCAGTTATTTGAAGTTTGATGCTGTCCCAAAATGGCAGGTCACCTGACAGTTGGACTATTTATGCCCTGGATTTAGACACTTCCACTGACTTAGTTGTCTTTTATCAGGTTTTGGATTTTTTTTTTTTAACTTTCCGGTAGCAGATTGTCTCTGGTTCATTTTAAATAAAGATCCGGCCAGCACCGTAAATGGATTTCAGGAGCCACAGTTCTGACAGTAGTAAAATGTTATAGCACTGTCCCAGAGATATTAAGGCAATTTTTTAGTAGGTCAACACTTGTTTAATATGACGTCAGGTACAAATGCATGTTATAATTTTAGATTATAATTCACTACTTTTGGTTCTATCGGATGAGCATGAGGATGAAGGCTTTTTTTTATTTAAGACCACAACCTTTCATCTAAACCTCTGCATCTTTTCAAAGTAATTTCTTTTTCTGGTTAAAGCTTGCTTCCTTTCTCAACTCTTCTGATCAGAAGCTAGATAAATACCACATGCCTATGATCTGGAGGTGAATCCACAACTTGGATAATTAGGATAAATTGCCTCCTGCAGCAAGACCTTCTCGTTCCCCATTGAGCTGCTCCTTCTTACACATAGAGAGATGTGCTTTTCTGGGTGCAAAGGACTGGTGCAAGGTCAAGGGAGGATGATGAAGAGAAAGAAAACAGCACGGCTGAAGTGGACCCCACATAACGACAATGCAGGGGAAACCTAAAGCTCCCAACTTTTGTTCTCCTTTCTTGCTCTCCAGAGGAAAGGACGCTCGGTTGTTGGAACTATTTTCTGTCAATAAGTCACCACCACTTTTACTCCACAGAAGGCAATATTACGACCGCTATCTATATTTTTCACTTTTACATGTGCATTTTTTCCTAATGGTTCATATGTTGCTTGTCAGCTGTGGGGACCTCTCTGGCACCAGTGAGATCTCCTGATGCACTCTATGGAGTCCTTGTGGCTTCCTGACCACCGAGTATGGCAAAACCATGGCAATCTGTGTATCCTGGGGCAGGAGGAAAAGCATGGAAAAGTCTCCGGAGCAGCTGCACAGGATAACCGTAAACAGGAGACATTTTTGTTTCCTTTTGCCTGCCAAATGCAGCTCTGGGAGAGCCATGTTCCTTGCTGGAGCATGGCCCTGCCCTGCCAGAACGGATACTCATTTGGCATTGCAAAACCCAGAAGAGGTTATCCGGTCAAGGTGACTGTGTCTGGAAAAGTCTAAACAAATACTGTATTTCTGGGAATTGTCACTCCATTGGTCAGGGTACTGTTCGTGTGGCTGCTGGCATACCAGTTCTACAGAGAAAAAAAGTGTCAGGACTACTTTAATAAAAAATTCCAATGGGAGTCAAAAGCATGTTGATGATTTCTTTCATGTGTTAACGCCATTAGCTACCTCAGGCATTAAGCGTGGGGAGTACCAGTAACTGACAGTGCACGGAGGGGGGATGAATCATTTTATTTTTTTGAAGTAACTTTGTTGTTCTCATGAAATTTGGTCTCGGCAATGCTGTCAGGATTCAATTAGTGTTGGCAACTCTGGTTTAGAAAAAAAAACCAGAACTCGATCCATGATGCATTACTAGAAATTTGACAAAAAGTGCCTTCCAATACCCTTTAAAGTGATCTGCATCACGAAGGGAATTAAGAAAAAGCAAGCAGAGGGACTGCTGTTGTGTCCTGATTTTTCATGAAGGACGTAAGCAGAAAAGTGTCCTTACATTTCCCCATGTCTGGCCCCTTCAACTGGTAGGCATCTCTTAGGTCAAAACCCATGATTTTTGTACAAACGAAGTTTTTGTGCCACTTCCTTAACAAAGACCGTTGAGAATAGTCAGATTCATAGCATAAAGCTTATCACAGCTGGAGACGGGGACTTTCAAAATCAAGAGGAACAAATACACAAGCAGCTTTGCAACCAGAACAACCTGGCCAGTTGCATGCTGCTTTTCTATTTGAAATTCAGAGCAGAAATAAGAGTCAAGGGCTCTGGAGAATGAAGGGTAAAAAGCCAAAAGTTGTACTCCCTGCTCTAAAACTCCACTTAACAGTATCCTTCTCCCCAACTTTTATGTGCCTGAAGGTCCAGATACAGAGTAAGGCAATTGTCTTAGTGAGGACCTAAAAGTCTCCTACCCCAGCTGCAGGTCTCTGCTCCCTCTCTACCACAAGCCCAGCCAGGGAGCCAAGCTGGCTGGAAATTCACTGTTTTTCTTTGCAGGGTTCGTCTTTACCTAGTTCAGCCCTGAGAG
This sequence comes from Tapera naevia, assembly GCA_033556795.1. Taxonomy (NCBI): domain Eukaryota; kingdom Metazoa; phylum Chordata; class Aves; order Cuculiformes; family Neomorphidae; genus Tapera; species Tapera naevia. The sequence goes on from JAUMJJ010000014.1 coordinate 7,661,606, forward strand.
CTGGCTCCCTGCCCAGACGAGCTGGGGAAGGGTAAAACTGCAGTAGCGCTGACTAAGCTTGGCTTTGGCTTCCAGGGAACTGATCTTTCCCCTCTGCCAGAAAGGAGGCAGCCGTCATGGCCTTGAGTTCTGCATTGCCTAATTTATTTTGCTGAGCAGACCTAGAAGCAGCAGTCAGTTCCATGGAGAGTGGAAAGCATTTCAAGAGTAATACGAAATCTCCTTGAATAAATCTTAATGGGCAGATGCCTGTCCCTTGGTACAGACCTAATTACCAAGCCATTTAGTAAACAAAGAATAATGCTATTAGTTAGGCACGCAGAACTGATCCTCTTTAATCTCTATAAAGAGTCTGGGGACTTGTATCAGAGTTTTAGAGACTGTAGGGCAGCATACACCTAAAAATAAGCCAAACACAGAGCTTTTAGAGATCAAACCAAAAGTCTCTAAGCTACATATGAGAAGGAGAAAGACAACAGAACAGCGGATGTGGTCATGCAGAGCAGCACATGTGCTTAAGTCAGTCAAGCCTGGAGGAACCTTCCCAGGAAGTTGGAGGATATTTTATTGTTACTCCTAGGCTTCTCTGCTGAGGCTGCCAGTGGGTGTACCAATTAATTTCAGTGCTGGGTGTGTTTGAGCAAGTGGCTATCTAAGCAGTTAGGCAATGACCATCAAATAATTCCATATATTTCTTCCACTACAGATGTGAATGTACAAGTTATCTAGTAAACGGAAAGTTTTTTTATCCCGCAAAACTGATTCGAATAACACATGCACATACACACACATATATATACATGAATCTCCTACTTTTTTTTTCCTGAGCAATGAAATACAATAAATCTCTTTCAAAATGCTGTTGCGTGTGATGGACTTGTCATTAGACTGACAGCCACAAATTCACCTTTCCTGTGTGCCAAGACATGGCTTCGCTAGTGAATTCTTAGCTGGTCTAGGAGGAAGAGCAGAAGAGCTATCAGAAGCATTAAAAAGGCCTTAATAAGCACAAGGAGCAGAGGGGCAGAATGAACTACTGAACCTGTTTGATCTGGTGTGACAATGCTCTGTGCCTCAGATGTACTAGGTCTTGTTCCCACTCCTCCTCACTTCTCATTCATGTCTAGACCAAACACTGAGTTTGAGATACTTTTACCACAGCATCTGGTTGCTTGGGAACTTCACTGGCCATCTTGATCCCTATGACTTTTTATGTCTGAGATGTGGTCACTGGATCAGCTGCTGCAGCTCTCAGTTGTTTTGCTCATCTGCATTGTGCTTTCTCTTGACTCATAAAAATCTTGGCTCATTGAGCAAGCGTCTGATGGTTTGACTATGGTGTCTACCCATAGCATACATATGTTTAAATCCATTTTTGTCTGCATTCACATCCAACTAGTACACAGCATTCGCTTTGTAGTTCTGGCATAATAGCCACAAATCCTCTGATGCATTATGGAATCATATGTTTGTAGCTACATCTTTTCCTTGATGAATTACAGCATAATCAGTCTTCTTTCAGCCTCAACCCCCCCCCCCCCCCCCCCCGACAACAACAAAAAAACCAACAAAAAACAACTCCAAAACACAAAGATGTGAAATACTTAGAAGTCAGGATATATTTCATCTGAAATAAAGTCCCATGAGTGGCAGTGTTGGCATAAGTGGTTTGTGGTTATCAGTATCACGCACACAAATTAATAAAATACAGTTTAAACGCTCAGCCTGTTTTTTCTTGCACAAGATAATTCCATTTGACTTCAGATTGATGAATGAAGGAACTGAATTACCAAAATGGCAAGCAATGAATGACTATAATCATGTTAGAAAAAAAAGGAATTTAATATTATAAGATCAGTAACTAGTAGAGTGGGAAAAGATCAAAAAAAACATCAAATTAGGCTCTCCCTTTCCTTGATGTCATCAATATGGATCAGGTTTTAACACTGATTTATGTAAAGATACCTTTGAAAGTAGGCACTTTTCTTTCTGCCTCTGCTCATAACCATTGCGCAAAGAAGAGCTCAAGACTCTCAGGGGAAGAGAAAGTTGTCTGCTCACTGCCATATAGCTGAGGGTGTAAGGGGGAGGCTCACTCTGCCAGATGGGTCTCTTCTCAAGAAAAAAAACAGACAAGATAAAGCACTTATTTTTCCTTCTTATCTAGAGAGAAGATCATTGAGAAACCTGTGAGATCAAGTTGGTCAGGGATAGCCTGCCAACTCACACACTTCAGAGGAATTCTTGGGAAGGAACTGAGTATGAGATTTTAGGGTTCGTTGTCTTCTACAAACTACTGCAAAGTGAGAGGTGAATAGAATTTCGTTTAAAACCATATGTCTGAGTAAAATATTTCACTTTCATTTAGGTGTTTTTTTCCTCTCTATTCTGGTAGATAAGAGAATGAATCACTGGAATTTTTGTACTCTCCATTTCTAAACAGTGGGAAGGGAAAGTTGGTTATTTCTGGTGGGATCAGCGTTTGTAGTGGTTTCACACTGCATATTCCCCCTTCTGCAAAATCAGCTGCTTTTTGCTAGAGTTCAGAAAGTCCAACAATCTCACCTAGAAGAGGACAGACCCGCTTTTAAGAACTACTGGACCTTCTCTATAAGCCACTGTTTAGCCTGCTGGGATCAAGGAGGCAAAATGCAGCCTACTTTCTATGGTACTACCCAGCAAGTAATAGTCTATCACTCAGACCGCATCTGCACTAAAACCCAAGAATTCCACGCACTTGCCTTTGAGTTCTTCGGAAAAATCTCTCTGCTTGATCTTGAATTTTACCACCAATACCACTACTCTAGTGAAAATCCAACTTTTGGTATGTGGAACATAATTGTGGTTGGTATAGCTTTTCCTAATAATGTGTTCCAGTGCTTAAGCATTATGAAATGCCTGTATTTTTTATGTTTTTGATAAAGCAGCAGATACCAGTTCGTAACCTTCTGGAGATATGATCCAGGACTGAAGCAAAGGAACATCTGCTGGCTGATTGCAGTGGCTTCAATCAGACTCTTGCTCTTTCTTATTCTTCTTCTCTTCCCTGGCAACATGTGGGAATAGAGTAGAATCTGATGAAATTAAAATGAAATAGAAACGTAAATCAAAAGATATAAAATAGAATACAGTAAAATAAAATAAAACAATAAAATAAAATAAAACAATAAAATAAAATAAAACAATAAAATAAAACAAAATAAGATAAAATAAACCCCAAATCGATTTGAATATTTCATTAATATTGAACTGTTTACGTTGTAACAGTGAAGGGCAAAATCATTAATTTAACTCTGTATTTGAATATGCCCTCCTTGGCAAGCTACTTTGTCAAACTGAGGATAACAAGGGTGTATTTATTCTTAAAATTATGGTGAAATTAGATGCATGAGACTATTAGCTACTTTCAAAGTGTAAACATTCAAACTGCACATAATTTCATTTTGTCCTGCTTAAAATGGATCCTATTCCCACTGAAATCAAATATATAATTTTCATTAGCTTTAGAGAGAGTGGTTTCAGATTGTTTTGCAGATATTGAGAGCAAATATTTTGGGGGTTTGTATCTGTAAATTGACATGGCTCTCTGTATGCTGTGAATAGAGATAGTAGCATCTTAGGACCCTCGGAGGTAGGATGGCAGAATTGCATTGTCATTGCAAATGTCTTTGCCCTCAACCACACAGCATGGCTCTAGACCAGAACTGATGAGGAAAATGTGCCTCCAGCATAAAGGTGGGATGATGGTTTAGCCGCTCTAGGGAAAACCCTAGGTCTAAAGAATAATCAAAAATTGAGTATTTTTTGATGGAGCCATGTGTATGCACTGAAAGACCGACCATAAAAACTAAAGTAAAAGATCAGTGTTAAAATGATTGTCCCGCAGGGGCTGAGTGAGAGTGTTTTCACGTAATCATCCTGTGACTACTTAATATTTTCCTGATAACAGGGATTTTCCCATCTTTCTCTGGGCTACATGTTTTGTTAGACACAGCAGGAATTTACCTGGGAAGGCAGGGAGGGTTTGAAGTCGACTTACACAGAAGCTGACGCTTAGTACTGCAAAAACCACTTTACCACTCCCAGAGAAAGCATCAGCGTTATTTCCTTATTCTGAGCTATAAGACTTCACATCCTCATTTCATCTGCAGACACTTTCAGAGCTCACATACACCCACAGAGCATACCCCCTTCCCCTTCTCCTTTTAAGTCCATAATCCACAGGCGCACCTCTGTCGCTGTGCCTCTTTAACTTAGGAATCAGTACATTTATGTTCAAAGCTGAGTACAGGTACCCCAAGGAGAGGAAAAAGGCACTGTTCGGGTCATGACTCTGTCACAAGCTCCTGAATGACCTCTAGAAAGCTACTTTTGATCTTCGGATTTTTTGCCTATAAAATAAGGAGAATATTACTTCTTTTCTCTTTCCTTTTTATATAAACTGAAAAAATCTTGAGCTTAGGCACCTTTTTGCAAGCACCTCAGTGTTATGAAGCTGTTATCACTCTCCTTGGAGACAGAGACCTGCTGCAATCTCCCTTGACCACGCATGACAGGATTGCTCAGAATTTTATGCAGCCATATTTCCAGCTCACATATGGTCCCATGTCAATGCAAGGCAGTTGGCATAATCTGTAGTTGTCCCACTCCGGGGTTTTTCGGGGCTTTATTTGCTCACAGAGGGTGTAACTCCCTTGCAGTGAGTACAAGAACCTGGCTCTGATGTGACTGTCCTTGCTACTGCTGGTAGGTAATTCTCTAACTGTATCTCCTGATCGGAAAAAACAAGGTTTGGCTCAAGCCTGTAATGACTCAGGTCTGTCTGTTATGTCAGAACACAGTCCTTGACTCGAAAGTTGTCTTGCTGTTTGTGTGCAGCTGTGCTCAAGCCTGACAATGTGTTCCTTAAAAATGTCTCCTTCTCTTTATGACTCAGAGTTGAATAGCACAGGTCATTTCTATGGGTCTTATTTGTGATTTCAGATGCCTTTCATCACCAATGCTAAATCCCTTCAGTACAGCTGGGGAAATTTTCCACTGGCTGTGCTATTTAATTTAATATAAATTAAAGCTATGCTGCATTGCCAAAAGTAGCTAACAGGACTACAGCAGGGCAAAAGCAGAGGCATCACTTAGTAGGCCAGTGGCTGTAGCAGTCAGGTGGGACAAAGCTGTCTTGGCTTCTGTTTCCTGTTTCCAGGCTTTTGTAGTTTACTGATACCTGTAATTCATGCAGCTGACACAGAATAGAAAAAAAATCACATCAGTCACATACGGTGCTCCACTTGGAATAAGTACTGAGGCTCACCTGGATCTGCTATTGAGTGGAAACCTCTTCTCCTTCTTCCTGCAAGTCTGGTGCTTTAGAACGCCCTTTCTGTCTCCCATGTATAAAACCAGAATTCCTTCAGTACTTGGATGGTTGTGTAAGATAAGTGCAATAATTACACATTGTGTGCTTGTAACTCGTTTCATGGACAGCTTACAAAACTCCTTGAAAACAACCATCCATTCTCACAGCATGCCTGGGAGGTAGATAAGGTTTATTATGCACACAAGACTTTATTTATTGTGAACCAAGAGACAGGACTCTATTGCTGGAACACCAAAGATAAACGACTTGCCCAGGCAGAACCTGGAAGGGAATATAGAGTTGCTCCAAACCGTGTATTTCAATCCCTAGGCCAAAGAAGTTCCTTCAATGTTATTTAACCTGACAAAAGTTAAAGTACTTGCTTATGCCACCATAGTAAATCTTGAACTCCTGATTCACCACAGTGTGGCCAAGTGTGGAAGAGGAGTGTCAATAAAGGCTGATAAGGCTGTCAGTACTCTCCCAGCCAGTTTCCAGTATGTGCATGTGGTTCAGCTCCCATCCCCCCCAAGGATGAGTGCTGCTTCTAGACTGCATGATGAGTCAAGGTATTGTGGCTAAGTCTGTATGCATTGGCTCTGTCACCAAGCAGACAGACAGACATTCAAAGAAACCACAGCCCTCTGGTTTCTTTGCCCTTGTTTGCTTAATCAAGTTCAGGTTGTTTGCGTATATACACATTCTTTCACCCACAGCACAAACAAATAGTGTTCAACACCTGAGGGTGGCTGGATCTCAGAAGTCCCTCTGGAAAGATGACTCACAGGAGGAGTAGCGGGAGGCTCCTATGATATTTGGCCTAATGCGGGAAGGAGCATTCCCTCTTACTGTAAGTGATCTAATTATATTACGGTAAATCTCACTCTCACATTTTCAGCTACCTCCGCATCGGCTTTCAGGCGGCATTTATGTAATTGTGGAAAACTTTCTACCAAACAGAAGATTCCTGCTGCATGCCACATTGTTTGCAGAAGACTTGTATGTGAACATAGGTGGAGAAGGGAGACTTGAATGCAGGAGACTGAAAGTGGTCCTTTTCTGAAGGTCACGAGTACATGGATTTGTGCATTAAATTGCACTGTGGGCCTATAACAACTGCAAAGAGAATGAGCGGTCTAAGAAAGGCATATTATTTTCTTCAGCATGATAAATCCCATTCAGACAAATTGGCCAAGTTTTTTTCCCTAATGTTTCCATTAAACACAATATTCCCTTCTACTTATTGTCCTTGGTCTCACCTACTGCCACTGGTCTTATCATTAGGCAACTAACAGAGTCCTGGCTACAGTCCAGAGGTCTTCTACCTGCGTCCCTTCTAGGTGCTCCCCAAAAGCCAGTTTATTTCATGCAGGCCCCTGTCAACATGGCAAGGGGACCCAAGACCTAGATCAGGAACATCTAATAAGAGGATTCAGGTGACAAGCTGCAAGCAATAAGCTCTTCATATCTGTGCTTGTTATTATTTCTATAGTGAGCTGGGTCAGACTTCTTTAAGCAGGCATACATGGAACCAACTCTTCCACTAGGCCTTAGTGGAGGGACAGGGTAATCACTCTGTTTGGAAACAGACGGAAGGGAGGAACACACTACCTGCTAGTCTGGCTCTTATTGCAGCTCAAAGATGCCACAGGGAAAAAAGCAGTGGCACAAATGGATGCAGCTGTGTGCCAGTGCTTGCCAGAGCGGCTGAGGAAGGTCTCAGAGAGGCAGGACTAGGAAGGACATGGTCAGAGCAGCACTGTCAGTGTGTCCTCAGAAAATCCTGAAGACTGCTCAGGGAAAAACACTGACTGGAAAAGAAACCAGAATGGCAGGAGAAGTCTCTGGGCATGTCTACACAGCCCAGTGTCCCTGGCTGGTGCTATTCCACCTGCATGCCGAGTCAGCCTGGGAGGAGAGCCTGAGCTCGTCTGTGTTGCCCTTCAGAAAATGCTATTGCAATCACCTGGCCCAGGTCCAGCCACCTCAAAGCCTGTGCAGAGCAGCCTGTCCACACCTGATTGAAGGCGTGTCTGCACAGCCTTCTCTGAGATGCTTCCCTTTTATTTTTTTAAATTTTAATCCCTGCTCTATTCAGAGAAAAATAATTTTAAAAAGGACATTCCTTGTAAATAAGAACAGCTTAAGCAATTGACACCATCATCTTTTCCATGTAACTTCAGCAGGCACAGATGTTGCATCTGACACAAGTTGTTTAGTCATAAGAGATAATGTTATTTAAAAAAGTTTCTAACAGAGCCAAGAACTTGACCCATTGTCTAGGAATACAGATTACAATAGGTCATATAAAACAGGAGAGAAAGGGTCACTATAGCCCATCCTTCTAAGCTAAAAACAAGCAAATAAAGAAATAAAATTGCAGAAGGTCAACTGAGGAACTAAGACCAGAGCCCAAGAAATTGTCAGCCAAAGAAACTACAATTTGTATGGATCTATTTTTTCTTGCTAGAATTATGTCCTGACACTTGAACCACTCAATAAAATCCACATTCAGATTCTAGATAAACTAAGGAGGAGTTAAGAAGTGATTTTCTGTTGCAGACATGAAATGGGAGTATGAACAAGGTGTTTGTGACAATGTCCTGCATCAGAAAGATGGAATATGAGGGTGTAGCGAGACTATGAGCTAGAATATGTTGAAAGCAACCTGAAAGGGCCAGGGACTGTGCATTTAAGCTCTGAGTAAAACTTTTTTCCTGCAGTTTTTACTGTCTCTATAAATGCCTGATGAAGACAGAACTACACATTATGCTTTCTAAAAACCATCATAATTCATACTATAAAGAAGTGACTTTTCTGTAACTATGACAGTTGATTATTTCATCCTGCAAATACTTCCAAAAAGGGTACACACGCAAAAACTTTTATAAACAGGAGTCCTGAATTTGTATGTACGCATGGATATTCTAATTCATTTTCCAATATGCACGCTTTGGATATGATCTGTCGCTGTAGAGTCAGACATAACGCACGAAGTTCAAGTAGCATTCATGTATGAGGCATTAAGGCATTAAGGCATTAAGACATTAAGCATTTTATTGTTTCATGCAGCTGAGTTTTATGTGTTTTCAGCATATATGTGTTCTAATATCATTGGTGCTTATTGCATATACACAAGCAATTATTGGCTACAGTTACATGTCAATCTTCACCCAAGCTCCTCTAAGGCCCTTATCTTGTTGTTTCATGAGTTCTCACAACTCCTGATACTTATTTACTTTCTTCCATTAGGGGGTTTCCACATTCTCATGGGTACATACCATCTGGTCAGGGGATTCACAACCTTCTGACAGATAAATGACTATCTAGTCGAGGTAAAACATCTCATGCTCCACCAAGGCATCTGCAAACTCACTGCAGTCTCCCACAATGATCCATTTTTTTACAATTCATTGTAAATATGAAAGCAAAAGGCCGAATAATGTAGATGGAATTAGGGCCCAATCTTACTTCAGTTGAGTTGACTATAATGTTCTCATTTTTTGTCTTCATAACTTTTAAGGACTAGCTATGCTCAAGATACCTTATACTGGCTGAAAATCTATCATCACTCATTTAAGTAAGAGTAATACTTTGCTGGTCACAGTCAAGATTTACTGCTCTTTTTTTTCCAGGGTACGTATGACAAGATTCACCACCACTGCATTTGCAAATGACGCAGCCTAGGTAGCTCTGGAGAAGCGTATGTTTGATGTTTTCCAATGTTCTTTCCTCCCACATCAAAATCCCATCTGTTGGCATCAGGCGAGTAATGGAAATGTTAGTCTGTCTTTAAGAATTAAGTTTTAGGGCTTTAAGGCTGCAGAGGTGCCTTCAGAACACAAAATGGAAACATTCAAAGGTCAAAAGGCAATAAAGAAGGACTGAAATTCATCATTATGTAGGGCCCGTTGTAGTTTTCAAGTCACTCCTGTGATGTTGGGCAACTAACTTGGCAGGCCTGGAAATTGTTGACTTTTACTGGGCAAGCAGGAGCAGTGGAAGGAGAGGCCATTCCTTGTGATGACTGCACCTCCTCTCTCAGAGCTTTGGACGTGTTTGTTCCGACCACAAGGTGCTGGTGATACCTCTCTACCCAGGCCAAGTTTCTAGATTCTCATGAGTCACCTTACTGTCTTATTAAAGAGGAAGATATTTTTAGAAATTTAACAGGATCAAACAAATAGTGCTGCTCTTTGTTTTAGATCCACGGTATGCTCTAAGATGTTTGATCCCTCAGTTTTTCAACACCCTTTTTAGATGTGCAAATGTGGTGTAAGTTAGCACACAGTTCTGGGTTGTTTTACTAGTCAAGATATGAAGTATAGCTGGAAAAGTATAAATATAAGGAGATGTCTGTAAAGTGTTATTTCAGAGCTAGGTGCAGATAACAAATTGAGAGTTTAACCTTTTAATTCATTTGTGAGAGTCCTATGGGTTATGTGTGATTTACCAGGCTTAATATCAAATTATCAAAATAAAATGAACGCGCTAAGGAAATATAAACACAGCAAAATATTTAATTATGGCCTAAGAAAAAACAGACCTGGTTTAAATGACACATTCTAATTGAACTGGTATGAACTTAAAGATAAGCCTAATTTTCTAGCCAAAGCAGGGACATATTTAAAAACTTCAGTCAAAATATATTAAGATCTACACTTATATTCATTTCAGAGCTAATAAGCGTGAAAACTGACTGGTCAAAAATCTGTACAAGAATACTAAGGAAAATCACTATCCGCTGTCACATATGCCTGGTTTACATCTTCATTGTTCACTATCTGTGAATATTTATTCAAGCCAAGTGTTTGTAAGAATGTTGTTTTCATTTAACTGTGAAAATTGCTGGAATCAAATAAACACCTAAGCACTTGTTGAAAAGACTGATGGATAAAATCTATCTCCAATATATTCACAGCTGTAATATAGCCCTAATTAATGCTATGATAGCAGAAGAAATTTCATTTTTCAAAGGAGTTCTAGGAAAGTAGCATTTACTTTGCTCTGAATCAGAATAAAAACAAAGGAATTGCTATGACTGAAAAAAATCCTTGCATCTCAATACTTTTCTTTCTCTGATAGAAAGCAAATTAGAGTTTGAAACAAAAAGTAGCTTTGAAAAAACACCTCCTCCCCCTTAGCTTCCATTCCAAAAATGTTGAAATGGAATATTTTGACCTTCTCACAGTATTTCTTCCCAATTTTTCTCCCAAAAACAAAAGGTTGTGAAAATCAACATGCCTCAGAGACCAGTTTTGGTTTGACAGAAAGGCATTTTCTGATGGAAAAAAAGCATTCCATTGGAAAAAATTTTAACCAGCTCTAGCAATAACTCTGGATTTCACACTCTGGGCTAAATTCACAGCCCTTCACTCTCTGTAATTAACTGGAACACTTGAGAAGTAAGGAAATAATCAGGAGAAGAAGTATCCTCCCAGTACGGTTTGGAAACTACAGGGGGGCCTACTGGAACAGATCTGCACAGGCAGGCTGCTATACGCATTCCCATGGAGTCTGCTCCCACCAGCCCAGTTATGGGACCAGAGGCAGACTTGTAAGGGTTATATTTTTTTTATTTTTTTTTTTCCTGAGGAAATAGCTTCATTTGTTTTGTTTCTTGCTGTTCTTGGCATGAAATTCATGTTTTATTGGTATGAAATACAAGTCTGTTTTGACACTTGCAGAGACAACACAGACAGAGAGAAACTAACTATTAACTGAGGTTTGTATGCCTTGTAAATAGTTTTTTATTGCTCGTATGGCATAAAAGAAAAAAAGAAAAATTTTTACAGACACAAAAATGTTATCTCTGCCTCGCTTTGTACTTTCCTTTTTCTTTCAAAACAGTAATCTGGTTCACTGAGAGCATCTGATCCTTTCACGTACTTCAGCATATGAAGCACTAAGCAAATCCCTGAAATCTGAGTACAGCTTTGGTGCATAGCTATGAAAAGTTGTCTCTTGTCAGGTTAGGTTAGGAGAAGTTACTTCTCCCCTTGCTTGCAGTAGAAACAAGATAGTCTTGCTCTCTCTTCGGCCTGAGGTGGCTTAGAATTGCTGCATTAATAAAGAGTCTGGAGGTTTGATCTGTACTGTTGGAAAGCCATTGCCTCTACTTGCAGTTACTTTTGATCTACCCCTAGAGCTGCAATGTACAGAGCTGAAGCCAGAGCAGTTCTGTCTTGGAAGAGACACAGAATTCTTATCGCCATGTTGCTCCCATATCTAATATAGCATAAAAGCAACTTTCAGCCTATAAGGACTTGAGGCTAAAGGAGGCAGGAAACAATGTTTTATATCATTCAAAACTTTTAAAGATTTTCCTCTCTTTTATTTTTTTTTTCAATAAATCTATACCTCATTAAGATGAAGCAAAAGCCTTTAAATCATTTTCTCACACACAGAGTGAAGACTTAGCACCCAAGATACAGGAGGTGCAGGAGCCTCAGGAAGGTATATGGAAGGACCAAACAGCTACATCTAATACCCACAGGTCAGTGCTGGTGTACTCTAGCTCTGTTGGCACCTTCTGGCCAGGAACACCCTGATGCATGCTCCCATTCCCTGGAGCAGAGGCTCAGGCATGTGGGCTATGACCCATGCTGACTCCTGAGTCGTGCTAGGAGGCCTGGGCTAAAATTACTCCTGGGACCTTCCTAACATTTCAATAGCATGGCCGTGTCCCAGCATGCAAGTCCATGGGACTGATGCTCTGTAATCGACTAGTACAGTCACACTTGATCGATCTAGGGAGTTGCTCTAAAATTCCCCACCTAAGCCCTCTCTCTTCAGACTGTTTGTGCTTCTACTGTAAATCATACTTTAGGATGGTTGATAACATTGTCTGATCCAGAGTTACAACAGGTTCACACTTTGTACTGCATCATGACTCCACATACGGTCAGTAACTGTTATTTAGGAAAACGGGAGGCAGAATTTTACCTAGGCAATGAGAAATCTTGTATGGGCCACGTGGGATGGAGTGGAAAACCATCTGGCTCTGTATATTCAGTTCAGGTCAGCCAGGTCAGTTCCAGTCCTACTGAATCCAGGTAGATTAGTGCAACGTAACTAGTCACAGCAGTGCAGTCATTTGTCCTTTAGGTTATGGGAGAGATTTTTAATATGCTATATAGCTTCTTTATGCATTTGTGACAAGTTGTCATTAGAAACAAGATTTTAAGAATATTTTTTTGAAGCTGGGACTCCAGAAATAGTTATTTCATTGTGAAACTCAAAAGGAGACTTGCAGTACATCACACTTCACCTACACATCACAGATTTACCTTCTTTCACATCAAAAGGGTATGGGAGAGTTGTCTTCTCAGCAAATTGTAGAATGGTTTTGTCTCCTCTCCCATATGCAAGACAGTGAACATATCTTTGCCTGGAATGGGGAGGACCTCTGGAAATACCATCTGGTGGTCTTGAATCTTTATAGTTTGTTTTGTTTTGTCTTTTTTTTCTTGTTCAGGTTTATCCTGATGAAATCCTCTGGTATCTTTCTGAGGCTTTTCTGCCTCCCTGCAAAACTTTTATTGGTACCTGTTCCTGTACATTTTAATACTCTCTCCCACAGCTGTTTTGTTTAGCTTCAAGCATCTTTTCTAGCTTCCAGCCCTTTCTCTAATACTTTGACATTCCTTCAGAACTTTGACTGGAACTTTTCTTCTGAGGCTGTCTGACCTGACTGGCTCCCTTATTGTTGAATATTTCACTTGTAAGGGCATGCATTGCTTTATGGTCCTGCAGGTCTAGAAATGAACTCACCCAATGTTCACATAACCTTCTGTTTTTTGGAAAAGCTGTCTCTCTCTGGTCTATGGGAAGTAACTCTGGATGACTTATAAACATCTGTCTCATGCAAAATGGTTTGTGGCCAAATTTATGTACATGTCTTCCAGTCTTCAGGAGGAATATGTCATCAATCATTTCTCCATCTCCAATGACAAATAGAGAAGACTGCTAATTTGAAACTTCATTAATCTGAAAGTTGATGATGAGTGAATTGCCGAACTCTTTACTGCTCTTTCAAAGCATGATCTCTTCCTGTACACTGTAGGGTGTAGTCTTAAAAAAACCCTCCCAGTCTACAATAATAAGAATGTGTATAAGTGTTGTTTATCCATATTTTAATATATTTTACTTGCAGAAGTAATGAGATTATTGTATGATATCTTAGGAAATTGTTTGTGCCTGCTGAAGCATGTGGACCTGAGCTGACAATCTGAGGTTCAGGTAATGCTATAATAGTAAAAATTGTACTTTGCTGGATGGCAGTGATTCACTCACAAATTATAAAGCATGATAAACTGAGTAAGTAAAACACCGTTCAAGTGGAAACCACATTTAAGAAGAGATATCTCAGCATGGGCTTTAAGTATTTGACATACAAAAGTTGGGCAGAGGGATATCTCAGACATCCATACTGAATTTCAATGGAGCAGAGGTCTTTATAGTATTGCCATTTCCAGCATTTCCATGGAACATCATGTCTCTCAAGACCCTTGAGTGAAACATCGTGGCCTGCATCTGCAACCTCATCTTCATGGATTGTTCCACCACCACTGAGAAGGGCTGCCACACTGACACAGGACTGAGCAGCTCATTACTGCAGCAATGGTGCTCACTGGCATAATTGACAAGTATATTCACTAATGTCTTCACCAAGCACTTGTTTATGCTTAAAAACTGATAAAGGTTTAATAAGTTTGCTTAAAGCCAGTCTACTTACATCACTATGAAACTTTCTTTAAGCACCGTTTAGAATGACTGAAACCTCAGTTACAGTAATTTGCCTTCATTGTGATTATAATACAAATGAGGTTGAAAACTGATTTGGCTATTACTGGTACTTCTATTTTGTGGTACATCAGGGTAAAAGTACTCACTCTAGTGTGACTGCTTCCTTCCTCAGAAAGTCATATCTTCTACATTGTTCATGTTTTCTAACTCAAAAATAACCTTTCTCTTACACTTACATGGGAGATACTTGTGATCTCTTCTTTGGAGATTTTGCTGATCTATCATGATGTAAAAAAGGGCCATGACATTTCGATTAAGAAAAGGTGATAAAGATAAATGAGTATTTTACAAGTCCTAGTATAGCTGAGTGATACAGCTCTTTCAGAGGGAGATTTTATTTCAGTAGCATGTCAAGCACCAAGGATTCCTTGTGCCAAACACTTTATGGGCACAATCCAGCCATGCTTCATTTGATGGATTTCATGATTGCTTTGTTCTAGAAAATGACAGCTACCAGGGCTTGTTTCACTTTTTCTTTTAACTTGTCTGAGAAAGTGCGTCCATATAAAGCACAACTCCAAGCCCCAGTAAGCTGGAAAGCAAAGCTTCTGGCTTAAAATAAGAGAGGGGAGCATGTAATAGGGGATTTCCTGAGCTGTTCTTGGTGCATCCTTGTTGTTAAGCAATCTTAGTCTTCTTCCATCCCTCTCTCTCTTTCATATATACCAAATCCCTATGTATTTTTGACCCCTTTTGCCACTCCTCAAGAAAGACAGGCACAGGTCCTAAGAGCAAAATCACAAGAGCAACATGATTTGAGTTTGAAAAGTATCAGACCTTTATATGCGGACTGCATTTTGCCATCAGATGAATAAGTCTAACTTGTTTGAAGCCTCATGGGAAGGTGACACGCAAGGTAGGCACAAATCTTTCTATCATGTTGCAAAAAGCCCATCATACTTTGAATCACAGAATAGACACTGTGTATGCACTACTCTGTGACTCAAAGCTACAGGTCTGAAAGTGAGTTGTATTTGCTTACCGCTCATGCATGATTTTGTTCTTTTTTCATGGCCAGGTTTTTGCTTCCTGGGAAGCACTTTTGGTTTTCAGTGATCTGTATGAAATTGTTCTTTCTGCAGGCATCACACCACTCCTCCATCAAGTTGCTCGAGGCACGGTTCTGTGTGTTTTTCTGAAGAGCACCATAAGGGCCCAACCCTATATTCCCAGACATCCAAACTACAACTGACTCATTGATGTTCTAGATATTCAGAATATGCAAGAGGGAACCCAGATCAAGAGGTCAGTCTATACTGAACTTTCTCCCTCATTATTAGGATTTTAGTGCAGTCTAAGACCATACTAAAAATATTTTAAGACTACATATCTGCCTTTCCTTTTTATGTTCTTCAGTGCCTTAGGTTTTCTGTCTTGCTCCCCTTGTTTCTTCCTGCTCACTCTGTTTTTGTTATTCTGGGTTTTTGCCCTGTTGATTTTTCTATTTTTGTTATCTTTCCATCTTACGTTTCTTCAACTTTTCTAAGTCATGGTTCCCTTTTACTTTCTTTACCTGTCTCTCTTTTTTTTTTAGCTCAGGACACTTTTTCTTCTTCTTCTTTGTTTCCAATCGTCCTGGTTTTTTTCACCCTCTTCTTGTTTGTTTCTCCATTTTGCTGTTTCTACTGTGGTTCCTGGAGCAGCCTTACTTGTTGTGATGAATATACAGTTAGAAATATTCCCAGTTTCAAGACGTTTCCACTCTGAATAGAAAAGAAAGGTAAAAAAGGAAGTTGGAAAGAAAGGAAATATTGTTGTCTCCATTTTACTGAAGGGAAACTGTGGCAACAAAAAAATCAATGATTTTTTTTAAGTCACACAGAAAGCCTCTGGCTGAACTAGGAGGAAATGCCAAGCCTCCCAGATTTCATTCAGTGTCTTACTCATAATTTCTTGCTGATTTTTCAGGCGTCTGCACGGTAATGATTTGCAGTGTGATAATAACGGCAGTGTCCACAAAGGAACAGACTTCCTACACTGCTATGGGTTTTCAAACTTACATAAAACTCATAAAACTTGTCGATGACTTAGTGTACACTGCGTCGTAAACTAATAACTATTTTAAGGAAAAGAGTTTTATTGGATTTTTTCCTATGATGAACACATATTTTATTGTTAAAGCCCACCAGATAACCAATCCTGTAAGTGCTGGTATCTTCGTTTAACTAATAAGCTATTCAAAGATATTTGGAGTAATCCAGTTTTCCTAATTAAAGCCATCTCCACTAAGATGAGTATTGACCCACATTTTAATAAATTCACAGGATTCCCTTCAGTCTTTGTTCAAAATCTTTACTTTATTTGAAATAGGTGTCACTATTAACAACTACTGTTTGTTTCTGAGATTGATGTTCAGCACTAAATGCAGTATCATCTGACACGCTGTATTTGTTATCATGCAGAAGGAGTTGTGGGCACCCAGGTATGTGTCTTTGGAGTTAGCTGAGCATTTGGAACTAGCTATTTCTTGCTTCTTACCATTTTAATCTGCTCCAAGCAAGCCATATTTCTCATTCATTTTATGGAGATTTTGCATAAAAATGTCAGGTGGAGGAGCACAAAAGAAAGAGCAGAACTTCTGAATCCCTCCATGGTTTACAAATAGTGTTCAGGGAGATGCCAATGTGGAGCTGCAGAAAATCTGTATTCTCCTACCTAGTTCCTACAATTATATGGATCCCTGGCCAACAGCTGGTAGAGTCAAATGGGCACCAGCGGCATGGCAGAACTCCTCTTCCCTCCTCTAAAAGCTTGGATTCAAGTCATGATTTGGTGGTTGCTGACTGAACTCAGTGCCTCAACTTGTACTGATCTTGGGGTGCCTGCCAAGCACCCCGGTCCTCCAGGGCCCTTCTGCCAGCTAGCAGAGCTGCTTGCTTCTCTCATAATGATGCATGAAGAGAAATAAACCAACCTTGTGTCCGCACAGGCCAGCTGTCTGGCAGATGGACACCACTGTGACAGAGCAAATCCCACTGAAGCAGCCAACTTAACCTTGTACAGAGCCAAGCTTTCCTCACCTGCGATATGTCTTTAGTCTTTCATAGGATATAACCACCATGGGGCAAATGTAAGTTTCCTGATGTAAGTCCATCCATTGGGTGAGCTTGTAGCAGAGGTGTGTGGGACTGTGTGTGCACACCAAGCCATGTCTCATTTCAACTGTGCCTAAATTTCCCTTTTTTCCCTAGTGTGTCTGTTGTTCCTGAGATGAACTAGGAAAACTAATCAGACTATATAAATCTAGCCATGTAGAAGAGCGTAAATAGGCTTTAAACATATTTACACTACCAAGGGGTTTTCAGGTTTAGTGTAATTGCTGTGCAGTTGCTTCAGCAAATATGGTGCAAAAAATTCATATAATTGGCTTGGTGCTATACTGAGGCCTGGAGACAGGAAGTGAAAGCAAAGTGCAGAGTCTGCTGCGGCTGCCCCCACTGATGAAGAAGCTTCTCAGATACCTCAGAGAAGTCAATACTCACATCCATTCAAACTGAAAGCTAGAAAATGAGTGCACTGACATTAAAACTATACCCAAACCCACCAGCAGCCTCCTGATGAAGACCGAGAGATGCTGGAGTGAACATGAGAGCTGCATCAAATTCTAATGTCACAAAAAGTGATATAAAATGGAGTAACTCCAGTGAAATATATGAGATAGTTTGAAATGGACCTACACTGACTCAAATCCCTAATGTATGAGGCTACAGGCTCCATCTGGAATTAAGAGGCACCTCAGAGGGATTCAGGAGCAGCCAAGGTAAGCTTATGCTCTAAACTGTTTTAGAAAAAACATTCTGCCTCTCTGTTAATGGTGGAGATAGGGAAGACAGACTAAAATAGTTATGTAAAATTAGGCAGAGTGAAAATGCCTCGAAGTATCCAGATACAGAATCCTAGAAAGAAAAGCTAATGTCTTCAAAAAGCTGTGGTTAATGCAGAAAACATTGGGTATCACTGTTATATACCAGATCCATCCAAGGCTGCAGTTAGAAGAGACAATCTTCTCTTTCAGAAATTTCATAGTCATGAGTATAGTTTCTCTCCTTCCCATGCTCTTGATATCCTCACTGTACTATCCTCAGTATAGAAAAACACTCGCTGTAGATCCTATGCCTTAAATGCTTGAGGCATCCTACCTGCCTCCAAATGGATGCCTGCACTAAGTGCCACACTGTTTGGCACTTTCTGGTCATGCTGAGATTACAAAGGTGCACCTGCAAGGCAGTGGTTTTTTAATTCCCATATTAATTCCTGACTCAAACTTTCAAATGCCAAGACAAAGTTGAGTGCCAGTAAAGAAGTAAGGTCAATGGAGAGGGGCAGGAATCTAGTCCTAGGCCAGTCCTACGGATGAGCACACCTCCATACCACCTAGACATGACATCCGTTCAACTTGACGTACAGTCTTAAGCACTTCTAAGCAAAGTTAAACAGATAAATTACAGGTGGCTCACCTAAACAGCTGGTGTCCCCTAAGCCAGGTGATAGCATTGGAGAGATGGCAACTTTTCCTCCCAGCTCCCAACTGCAGTGGACCAGATGGTTCCCATGGCCAACTACTGTATAGGAGAGGAGCATTTAGGAAAGCTGCTTCCTGTTAACTCTTAGGGCTTAGTTATCAGGTCCTTGCTGAGAGAGTAACCTGAGTGAAACAATATAGATGGGCTTAACATGCACTCTCACACTCAATTTGGCATATCAGCAGGCATGTCAGCAGTCCTCCAGGTCAGGAGCACAGTCGCTTCACCCTCTGGACACCTACTGGGTGCCTGCTCCACACCGGCTCCAAGACAGTCTGCTTCTGTCAAGGCCATTGTTTCTGCAAGTGTTTTCACTCACTGGAGAACCACAAGAAGTAGCCTTTGTAGGTTGCTGCACTATTGTCACCCACACACTGGGCTTTTTTCATCAAAGAAAAAGAGATGGGAATATCCAGGGTTCTTAGTACTGGACACATTTCCAGACTGACTGGCCATAATGTTAACAAATCCACTGAACCAACAAACAGGCCTCCATATGCAACGGAGAGATCTCCCTTGGTGTGCTTATATCCCTGTGGCCTCACAGGCAGTCTGCCCAAGCTGACCTGAGCAGCAGAAGGCAGGACGATGACAGCTTCGTGATTTTGAAAAGAGTGTTTTTCTGCCTCTTCCACATTGCCTTGGCAGCTTGGTGCTGTGCTTCCTGCAGATTTCCTGGAAGGTGACCTGTGTCACCCTGACCTTCTGCAGGACAGTTCATCTTCTTGCATCTGGAATGCAGTCTTTTGCCACCAATTTGCCACCAACTGAGCCTTCTTTCCTCTGCCGAACATGCACCTTTGTAAAGTTCAGCAAGCTGTGTTTTTCAAGCTCAGCAAAAATCCCTTTTTGAAGCAACTTCTCAAACTATAACAGTTGTCTTCCTCAGCCTCATTTACTTCCTGATTTTCTGCAGCTTCTGCAGTTGTTCTCTGCAGATGGGGATTAAAGCTGGGAGACAGAGTCTGCTGGAAACTCACAGTTGCAAGTGGTTAGGTGATTCTGGGGTAAAATTGTTGCTGTCTGAAGGCAACCTCCATCAGCTCCTCAGTAGCTGGCCCTGGGATGAGTCTTACTGCACAGAAATCTGTCAGCTCATGGCAGCCTTGGGTGTTTGAATCAGCTACTCCAAAGGAACTTGATCATGGCTCAGGAAAAGAAAAATCATATTATTTTGGCCTTAGCCTGTTAAAAATAGTGACTTAGAGTTAAAATCTTCTGGTCATGCCCCTATGCACAGCAGAGGCTGCCTCAGAGTCCACAGGACTTGGTGGGAATGCACAGAGTCGTAGAGACTCCCAGAACTCTGAGAGCATAGCTTAAGGGAAAATCCCCCCATGTGGATGTAAAGAGTTAAGTATCACAGTATCACAGTATCACAGTATCACAGTATCACAAGGTTGGAAAGGACCTCTGAGATCATCAAGTCCAACCTATAACCCTACACTAACACCGACACTAACACCAACCCATCATCTAAACCATGTGCCTCAGTGCCTCATCCAGTCTTCCCTTAAACACCTCCAGGGTCGGCGACTCCACCACCTCCCTGGGCAGCCCATTTCAATGGCCGATCACCCTTTCAGTGAAGAACTTTTTCCTCACATCAAGCCTAAACTTCCCCTGACGAAGCTTAAGTCCATGCCCTCTAGTTCTGCCATTGGCCACCTGAGAGAAGAGACCAACCCCTGCCTGACTACAACTTCCTTTTAGGTAGTTATAGAGAGCAATGAGGTCTCCCCTGAGCCTCCTCTTCTCTAGACTAAACAGCCCCAACTCCCTCAGTCGCTCCTCATAAGGCTTGTGCTCCAGCCCCCTCACCATCTTCGTTGCCCTCCTCTGAACACATTCCAGTACCCTAACATCTTTCCCATACTGGGGGGCCCAGAACTGGACACAATATTCAAGATGAGGCCTGACCAGTGCCGAGTACAGGGGGAAAATAACGTCTCTGGTCCTGCTCACTACACTATTCCAGATGCAGGCCAGAATGCCATTGGCCTTCTTGGCCACCTGGGCACACTGCTGGCTCATGTTGAGCTTCCTGTCCACCAGCACTCCCAGGTCCTTTTCTGCCTGACTACTCTCTAGCCACTCTGTCCCCAGTCTGTAGCTCTGCATGGGATTGTTGTGTCCAAAATGAAGTACCCGACATTTGGACTTATTAAACATCATCCCATTAGAATCGGCCATCTCTCCAATCTGTCCAGGTCCCTCTGTAGGGCCATCCTACCCTCTAACAGATCAACCCTTCCTCCCAGCTTGGTGTCATCTGCAAACTTGCTGATGATGGACTCAATCCCCTCATCCAGATCATCAATAAAGATATTAAACAGGACGGGACCCAATACCGATCCCTGGGGGACACCACTGGCGACCGGCCGCCAACTGGATGAAACACCATTCACCATTGACAAAGTAGAAGCTGGCTGTGTGATTAAACGAGACTGGGGTAGCACGGCTGAACAGTCTCCCAGCTCCTTCATGCTCAGCCACCAATTCTTCAGCTGTATCTTCTTGGCCTGTGACTTCTGTAACTGAGACCTCCAACCACTCCCCCATCCAAGGACCAGACAGATCTGAGCTGCTTAACTTACGAGACTGAGTAAGACTGAGTGCAGGAAGGGCAGGGCAACCAAACTTAAGAATGAAAGGATTACAGAGAAAGAACAGTAAGAAATACCAAATTTTCTCCAACAAATCAAGAATCTTCTTCAGGTTGACACAGGTCTTCTGCAAGGCCTGCTTCTCCTCAGGCTGAAGTCTCAAATCAGTTTTTCTTTTTGTTTTCCTTTGGGCCAGGCACTGGATGCTGACTCTTTTAATATTCTGCATTTCCTGTGCATTACCTCTATTGCAGACGAAGTATGAGACTATATGAAGTCAAAACTTAATTTAATTCTCTTCTCTTATTTTAAAAGCCTTCGGCTTCCTCCAACTTTTACACCCCTTGATACTCCAATACATACAACAACCTGGAGTCATAATTCGCATCAGCGCAACAACTACAAACATGGCAGAACAGTTTTTGTTTCAAACAGTAGCTCCTGATAGCTGATGGTGGACTTGCAGTGGTGTAATCAGGAATAGAATTTGCTCCAATGTGCTTTTAATACAACTAGGGACACTCAGGCTATTTATTATGGGAGTCATATAAACAAGTCATTCAAACAAAATCCTCCTAATTTTACAGCAGTCTAGACATGTAGCATATTGCGAAGCCATGTCTAAGGACAGTGTCATTAAAGTTTTTATCCTTATTTCCAGTTCAGAGGAGAAGTGAGGATAAATGTGACAGTCTGGCACTTAGCATACTATCCCACAGTACCTAAAAAGAGTGTCAGAGTCATCTGAAAAGTCCTTTGATTATTACATGATAAGAAAGGTTTATATCATGTTTGCTCTGCTGGGATAATAGTGGCTTTACTCTATTTTGCCAAGTTTGCACGCTTTCTGTGGGAACCCTCCTCATTCCAATGAAATAGGAAGCATTTTATTAGAGCTTACTGGAAAAATGTGCCATAAGTGCCAAAGAGACGGACTGTTGTCCAGCTGCCTGGAGACAGACAATGCGTAAGTTACAAAAGTCGCAGGGCTGCTGGGCTGCATGGAAATTCCCATCTCAGCTGATGCCTCGTCTTGCAAACTCATACACCTTCCGTGAAACACGCGCAAACCTCCTGCACCAATCCTAAGCAATATGTAATGAAATATTTAGCAAAGGTTGCCTTAAAGTCAGCAGGATTTTGAAGAGATGTGGCTGTGTAGAGTTGGTTGCCCTCTTAAAAGAACCCCATGCTCCTGAGGACATGATGACAGCACAACACTCCTGCATGACTTTGGGGCACACAGCATGTTGCCTCCTGTGTGGGTCTATGAGTTGACACAGATAGGACAATGATGTTGTCCCCTCTTCAAGCTTCGCATGTGTCTCCTCTCTTTAATTTTGGTATGACTGAGGTTTGTAAAGCTTAGCCCAGAGCTCTCACAGCAGAGTCAATGACATTTGGAAGCAGAAAATGCCTCCGAAATATTTATGGGATATACCAGCAATTTCCAGATTACTATTTTTCCTTAACATCTAACCTGAAACTTCCTTACTGCATTTTTAACTCATTGCTTTCTGTTTATTCATGAAGGCATTTCAGTAATTAAATTTTATGAGTAATATTCTAAATGAGGGAATAAAATTAATTTCAAGAGACAGCAGACAAGAAAAAATAGGAGCCCTGAGAAGAAATTTGGAAGAGGAGACTGGGACTCATGTGTCCTTTTCTGGCATAGGACATGCCATAGGGGGAAGGAAGGCAGAAATTTTTTGTGGGAGGAGGCAATGGAAACCGTAGCTGCTAGTGGACGAGTGACAGGAGTCAGAAACACAACATTAACAGGAGCTGTACACTGTGTCTGGGTGAAATGCATTATTGGGCAAACAACTGATGGAAAGATAAACGGAGATAGAGGGGTATATGTCTTCTTAAGCTACTGGGAAGAGGATTTGGTTGATTGCCAGAACATAAATATTTTAAATGAATTTCTGGCTCCACTAAATTCTGTGAGAGTTTCACCATCAACTTCAGCAGGGTTAAAATTTCACTCTTTACGTTTATTAATTTGGAGGAGGGGATGTTCAAAAGTGCCAAAATAATGATAGCCTGGTATTAAAGCTCTGGATCCAAATGCAGAGCTACATTCCTACTTTACCAGACTCAACAAGCTGAGGTGAAACACGGGGTGGTAATGGACTGGACAATGGCATAATTAGATTGAATGTAAAAGGCCTTCAGCTGGAAGTAGTCCAGTCCTGGAGGCCTGTTCAAGCCTGAGGTAGAGCTATGGAACACAGGTCAGATTTTGTTAAAAATAGATGCCGTAAAAAAATTCTGAAGAAAATTGAAAAGAAAATTTAACAGTTGTTCTTCCCTTATCTTTCTTTTTTTTCATCTGATCCCTCCCAATTTCATATCAATATATTATAATGATATAATATCAGCTACCACATGTATTTCTGTTTAAACTTTCAAATTTTATGTGTTCCTACGCATTGTCACTTTAATACCACTGATAAATATAAGTTATGATTCAGCAAAATCCCTAAGCACTTCTCCTTCTGTGGATCTATGAGATACAGTTATGAAAATGATCAAAGATTCAGGCTATTACTGAGCTGGAAAAAATGAGGAATGGGATTTTGGGAGAGGAGATGGAAAATGGAAAACATGCAATATTTCGTTTTTCTTTGATCTGAAGTGCTTTATCTGAAAGAAAGCATTTAAGGTTGACCTTATTTAGCTCCTTCCAAAAACACATGAGGCTAATACTGAAACATAAGAACTGTTTTGAAATGAAACATTAACTTTTCTGTGTAATTGTTCTCTCCATTTTGTTTCAGTTGCAGTTTTTCAACAAACTATAAGTAGCCTAGCAGTCATACAAATGACCTTACACAACCAACATGATCAGAAGTTAGGCAACATTGATGTGTTTTGTAAGATTAAGGTGAAATAAGAGGGAAAGAAAGTCTCCACTGAGAGAGGAAGACACACTTCTGGAATACAGATCAATGTGTCCAAAGAACACATTCTATCATGTAAACTGTCTGCAGAAGTTTAGCTAGCATACAAACAGTCTTACAATCTGTTTGCATTTTGCGGGCCAACAAACACTCATCATTAAATCAGTGAGGCCAGTCAAGATGTCTGTAACACAGCAAGAGGCACAGGAAAAGCAGCAGCAACAGCAGCAACAAACTCCCCTCTCACTGCCTGCAAACATCCCAGACTTTTACAGCATTCATTCCTAGCAGGCTGTCAGGAAGCATACTATCTTCTGACCTTAATATCTTTAACCTAGCAGAGAGAAATCATCTTCAAAAGCTGGTACTTTGATCACCCTCAGAAATAAAGATCAGAGGATGACTAAGGGTCTTGGGAATTGAGTTCTTGCTCTCTTTCTTGCTCATGCAGACACACAAAAATGCACACAAAGGCACATTTTCATGTATTTGTTATTGACGCAGACACACTTCAATGAGAGATTCTTACAGCGCACGTACTTAACTGACACATTACACAAATGTTTGCTGTGTACAGAATAATCAAGGAAACAGACTCATGTTTATTATTACTGAATCAGCAGCAGCCTAATGGATTGAAAACATCCTTTTTTTTTTTTTTTTGTCTCTCTTGTTGTGAAAGTGCCAGTGTTGTAAACTCTCCCTTGCAAGAGAAGTGGGTGGAGATGAAACGACTCATGACCTCCATGATCTGTGCACTCCCATCCTCTCAGGTTAGATCTTCTGGCCACAACCCAAACTCCCAGAACACCAGCTACAGATACTTGGAGCCATTTGGGTTGAGAAAGAAGACAGTAAATGTCTGTTTCCGGTTCACAGGCCCCTAAGCGTCACCACATATTTTGGAAGTCTGTCTGGCTTCCTGGCTTTGAGAGTCTCTTAATTTAGACTTTGGGGAGCAGCAGTGAAAGGGGAGAAACCAAAGCTTACCTAAAATCTCATGAATAGTCAGAACATTTTCTTTTCTCTGACTTTTAAAACTTAAAGCCTTAATTTATTACACTTTCTGGGGGAATATTCATAGCAGCTCCTGTTTCTATAACAAGTTGTAGTTCTTTACGTGTATAATCTTCAGATTGGAAGAGATGCCCTAAAATGTATCTGAACTCTTTCTTACACATCCAGATTTCCACTGATTTCACTGGTATCAGGGCTGGACCCCAAGGCCACTGTAACCCTGAATCTGAAAATACTGCCAGTCCTATTAAAACACAGACTTGCAAAGCTTTTATACATCTAAATTAACTTAATAAATTCACTCAATCTGATTCAGTCTGTCTGAGCATCTGCTTTAAATGTGGGAAGAGTGGGATTTAGCAGCGCTTTGCATATTGTTATAAAACTATTTTTAATCTCGCTGTAATAAGCAGCACAGCACAAAGGCTTGGCTACCACTCAGAGTGGGGAATTGGTGTGTAATTATGAGGGACTGTACCTGTCCTGACCCATTAAAATATCTCAGCTTGTAAAAGGAGCATGACAACATGACAACACATGACAAGAGCAAGAACTGCGTTACTAAAATGATCAGAAAAAGAAAGATGTGAGAGTAAGCAGAGAGCTGGTATTACCCTTGCTGGAAGCAGCTGTTAGGAGAAAAGGAGAAAAGTATGAAAGCAAGGGGACCAGCAAAAGCACATAATAAGGCCCTTTTAACTTTCTAATGGCTATTCCTAATGGATGTTCCTGTCATTATTTGCCAGGTCCTGTGTTGGTGGAGGTGTCTGGGTTTTGGGATTTTGGATCCAGTTAGGTGCAGGTGAGGGGGCTGTAACTTCTGAAACCTCAGCTAGATGCTGAATATTGGTCTTTCTGTTATTGTCGCAATCAGGGTACAGACTGTTCCTTCCTCGGCAAGAACTGCATTGCTTATGAGCTTCTCATCACCCTGGCACTGATACCTCACCTCAGCAAGAAATTCCTACCCGCATTTGCATAAGTTTTCTCATTCTTGCAAAAGTGACTCTGGAAGGGTCACATTTCCATGAATGGGCCTGCCGATACATATAACTTTCTCTTAGTCAGAGAGCTGAACTGCATACACTTGGCAGCGTGCCTGGGCAAGCACAAAAAGAAGTCTTCCCTTTCCATCCCAAGCATTTATCAAAGGACGCACACTCTTTTCTCTCCTCAGGCCTGTGTTCCTCCTATTCTAACCAGCTCTTCCAAGTCCCTGATGGCTCTGCCTTTTGGTGCAGCAGACAGTATTGGAAAGACCGGAAATCTGCTGATGGGAAAAACACTGAAACACAACCTAAAACAAATAGACTACTGCCTGCTTCTCTGATGAAAAGACCTGGTAATTTTTAAGGGCTGATCTTTTTCAGACATCTCACAATGGTCTCTCAATGATGGCCTGTGCTCAGATGCCAGACCTTGCACTTCATCACGCCATGAAGGGTGAAGGATGTATACAGGGCAAAACTGATCATAACAAACAAGATTTCCACAGAAGCACAAGATGGAAATGTCTTGTCACATTCTTTCTTGTGTAATTTCATATCTACCTGCTGCAGAGATATGTCTTCTCTTTGTTCATCAAAGCATGATGCCACCAGATGGAAAGGGCAGATGACGTTATGTTTGGGGAGGTGTTGGGCACCAAAACACTCCTCTAGACAAACTCTGTCACCACGGGTGTGTTCAGGCCAAGCCATCACGTGGCACTGGTCTTTCCCCAGAGGCAGAACCTGTTGTGCATGTTTGCAGCATGCATCCAATAGTCATAGGAGGAAGGAAGCACTTGGTTGGGCCAGGTGGTGTCACCTTCAGCACTTCCACTAAAAATCCTTAAAAAAAGGTAGAGCAAGTGATGGGAAATATTTTTATTGCCACGGGCAGTTCATGCCCCAGAAGATGACTGCGAATCCTTTTTCTACTCCAGCAAAGGGGATGCTAATCTTTAAAAACAGAGCCGTTCTAACTTTTGTAACTCCACATCATCAAAGTTAGGTTCTAGCACATGAGAAATTTTCCATTAACATTTTTGCCAAATAGAAGTTTCAAGCACTTTTGTGTGAATGTTTGCTTGCCATAGAAAATAATTCCTTGTCCCCAAAAAGCTGAATCTCTGGCCTTGTGGCTATGCACACAAACCATGCTCAGTCTCTCTGGTTACTTGTCCCTCTACCAAATAGACTTAAATATGACACTGAAAATACTGATAACAGTGAAGTATCTTGTAGCCCACTTTATCAAGACTTTGAATTCCTTACTATTCTTATTCATATCAGTGTGAATCTCTATTCATTGGTGGAGGTAAGATCCAAAGAGAGGTTTAGGGGCCTCACTCCAGTTCAGGTTGCCTTGCTGTCCGTTGAGGTCATCTAATATTAAGCCCAGAGTTGAAACAATGGATTTACAACGGGATAAGAGAAATTGCCTTTTGTAACTCTCTCATTTATTTTAGAGACTTGTGTTGCATGTTTGCTCCTTGGCAAGATGAGAGCTACGAAGTGAATAAACATATTTCAACCACAAATGAGTAAGTAAATGGAAGGAAGTGCTGTTTAAAAAAATGCTTTCAGTGACTTGTTCAAGTTACAAGAATGGCAAGAGGCATTTTCTAGGAAGGAAGAGAGTTTCTAGATTGTTTTATGCAAGATGGGCTATTTTATGACTTAATTTTGAAAAAAAAGTTAGAGGCCACTACTATGAACAGTATAGCTCTGGCAGAATATGAACACTCCAGAGCTTGATTTCTTTCAGAAAGAACATGTCATATCACCACAATCATTGTGACATCACAAAATATGATACTGAGATTATATTGCTGTTCTCTGTAAGGCCACTTAGTCTCTTTTATTGCCCACAGTCTGACCATTCTAGTGAGGGACAGCCAACTACTTCTCCCCATTGTTGTGGCCAACAACTAGCTTCATGTATGACTTATTTGTTTCCTCTTTAGCATTACACATGTTGGACATTTCTCTAGCTGGTGATATAATATGCCTGATGCCAGAAAAGGAGCTAAATAAGGACCTCTTACGGTGAACTAACAAGTCTCTTACAGTCATTAGTCGTTGAGTACCTTTTCTGGGTTAGATAACACAGAATATTACCTAATCAAATTATCTATATTCTCTCAGTGCAACAGCAAAAGATGGGTCTGATTTTGAACTTTGGATTCCAACTCCAATTTTGGATTTACATGCTAATAAGACTTTGAACTTATCTCTGTTAACAAGCACAACTTAATGTACTCTAGTTTTGAATCCCACATTAAAGAATATTAATCATCCAAAGCCTTAGTTCTTGCTATTTCATAAGACCATATTTGGATTCAGAATCAGAGTTCTGTCCCATCTGTCTAAACCTCCAATGTACACATTTCCTTTATAAACACTAACTTTTACTTAGTGAAAAACCACTGCTTGAGAGCTGGGTTTGACTATTATCACACATAATAACTAAACTGCTTTATCATACTCACTGGTTTATACTTGGGTTAAACTAAATAGGGAGCCTCTCTTGCTTTAAAGTCTCATCCAGAGATGAGCCAGCTTATTACCAGCAATAACTGTGCATAAAGGATTGAACCATGCCATGAGGGATAGTTATTGACAGTTCTGGCCTCATTGGTAAAGTGGGCAGATTCGACTGAGAGTATCTTTTCTATTCATTGCATGGTAACACTGGTGGTAATGAAGATACTTTCTCCAGCAGTGATGAGAGGCCAGCTAAAATGAAATGTCAGGGTGTTTTCATCTACAGGCACAAAATCAAGTAAGTAATCTTTCAATATTTCTGACTTCTGTCACATTTAATTACATCCATAGAATGGGCTGCACTCTAATACTGAACAGTGTATAAGAGTGCACCATTGTAATCCTGGTCAGAAACGCATTTATTCTATGTCTTGTTCTTGGAGAGTGGGTTGTAATGTTGCCTGGCCTCTGCCTCCTTGTTTAGAAAGCAAATATTCAGGGCAGGGAAGGACAGAAGAATTTTCCTCTGTGAGAGCAAAAAGTGAGGAAAAAGAAACATCTTCCCACAAGACCTGAAATGCGCTATGCAAATAGATAGCAAATGTAGTCTGTACTTTTCTACTACCAGCACAGTACGTCTTTCTTACAGATAGGATTGTACTCTTTGTTGCTGCTCCTCCTAAAATCAGCATTTATGTGCCAAAAATTGTGCTCCCAAAAACACTTGTCTGTTATCATGGGGGTTGAATTCTCTGTGAGGAGGCAGTTCACCCTTACTTTCGGATTCACAGATGGCACAAAAAAGTGAAGTCAGAAACAAAGCAGAAGTGAAGTATTTAAAGATGTACAAAATCATAAAGATAATTAAGGTAACCAAATGTAGGAATTTCACGAAGGGAGCATTGTGGAGTAACGAAGAGCCTCATGTCAGCACTGAGCTCGTGAAGGGCAGATCCTTGCTCCTCTCATAAAGTAATTCACAACTTTTGCATTAGAGAAGAGTGCTGGAGTTTCTTTCCACTTCTTCACATGAACACTGCACTTTCTCTCTCTCTGCAAAATGTTTTGAATGCCTTTTTTTTCCCTCCTTTCTGTTTCTAATCTTTTCCTGGATTACTGAATGTTCAGTGAAACTTCTTATCTCATGCAGGAATTATGTTTATAACAGAAAAGGAACTAAGGGACTGAATGCCTCAGGGACTTAGAAGATAGCACACAGAGACTTTTATCTTGAGGTTGCTTTCTTGAAAGAGACCCAAGTTGGTAGTGACCTAAAACTGCCTCAGACTGTTTGGTCTCCACTGTGAAATGTGTTTGGTGGTCTCAGTTTAATTCCTGGTAAATGCTTGTTTGCGCACTAAATTACTTCCATAACTGGTATCCATGTTGGCAGTCTCACAGAGAGGTCAAGGGTTTGATGGGAACTGGGACTAAGCTATTCTTTCATGCTGTGTGCTGGGCCCTTCTAGCCATGTGAACTGAAGAACCAACGCAGCTTACAGTGGCTTGAGGTCTGCTTGCTTGTTTATCTGATTCCTATCAAGAGCAGAAATTGCAACATACCAACTCTTAAAAATTACTTACGATAGAAAATAAAGCTTCATTTTTCCAGGGTCATTCCAAAATTTTGAAGCCCAAAGTATCTCCAGAAGCTTCAGACAATAAGGGGTTAGTCCATGTCAGGACATAGTCAGTCTGATTAGCATAGTTAATGGTATATATCTGGATTTAGATACAGTGCATAAACAGCATAATTCACACAAATAATGTCTGTTAGCCCTCTCCTCTCTTTTTCCTTTCACCCTTCTGCTGATCTCTGGTCTTTCAGTTTTACTGGCATTTGTATTCATGTGAATATATGAGGTATCAGATCAGGAAGGTCTGTAGGTTACAGAAAAAGAACCAGCAAAAATAAGTACCTGGTGAAGTAAACTAAATAAAATTATTTGCTCTACTCAGTAGGTGCAAAAGAGACTTTTTGACTGATTTAAAAGCTTTCTGTTACTCTGCACACCTACAAAATTTAAGGTCCCACAGACTGCTGCAAATAGCAGCCGAAGTGAAATTGGAATTAGTATTCCATTGATCATTTTCACACATTTTCACATCAGGACATATTTCTGCAATTGTGCATTCAAAATTGATATGAGCCAGAGTTCATCAGAAAATTCAGCTGTCAGATGATAATTTTTCAGTCACAGATCCACACAAAAATTCAGTAGGACCCTCCTGTCAGATTGCACTGGCAGAATTTACAATAAACCTGATGGTATCTGTTAAAAAGGCACAATAAAGTGCAATCATGGGCATTTTCAGTCTGCATGCCAAAATGAGTTTTATCACTGAAAATAGCATCTGCTACATGCACAGTCTTAGAGCGTGATAAGACATAAAGTGCAGACAGAAATACAGATTGTTTGCCATCACGCAAATACAGATGTTTAAACTCCAGACCTGAAAGTGAGGTCTGACCACAGCTCCAGCCTATGCATGCAAGTTCTTCAACAATTATTAGCGTAAATTTTATTAAATGCACTCCTGCCAGCTGTTTAGGATTTTCAGGACAAGTCTCTTACTGTGAGTTATAGCATTTACCATTGTAATTTTTAATTACAGGCTCTCACATTAACTGGAGCCACATGATATCATCATAGCGCAAGTTAATAATAACAATGCTGTTGGAAATCTGTAAGACCATGTGCCACCATCTGAAAATATTAAGCCATAATTCATTTTACAGCAAGGTAGATAGGACCACTATTTTCCTATAGTATATACTTTCATATCTGTACATATATTGTATTTAAATGTTTTACAAAATAAACATAAATTATCTGGAGTTATTTTCCTAACACACTATCTTTCTGAATTTTAAAGGCATAATCACACAGTAGATTTTGCAAGCAACTTAGAAGCCACAGTGTATAGTGTAAGCATACATGTACGTGTGATAAAAGGATGTCTGCAAAACTGCACTCTTTGTTTTCTTGATAGATGAACTATAAATCAACAGTGGTTTTGTTTGTCCTATATTTTTATTTTCCTGAGGTGAGTTCTGGAGTAATTTCCTTTAAAATGTAGAACTGAGAATGGCACAAAATGTGTTATCTCTTATGTGTCTAAAAAGATCATAAAACTAGCATCACCGCAGGCATTCAGATGAACAGAAAGTGCATGCGGAAAAATGAAACAAAGGAGACAAGAGTGCAGCCAGCCATATAATAAAGCAGATTTTATAAATGTATTTGTTTTTATCTAAGGAGGAACTGTTGTGCCTTGGAGTTTGTCTGGTTTTCTCCAGCTTGTGTAATAGCAGATAATTAGCTTTCCCCATCAATTTTTGCTTGCTTTATTTGTAAAGCACACTCCATTATTGAAATGGCCATGGTGAAAGTCTGACCTAAAGAAAAAAATAAAAAATCTGTTTCAAGTCTATGTGATCTTAGTATATAAAATCTTCTCAAGCAGAGCTTTTCTAGAACAGATTCCTTGCCAATCCATTGCTTTTCATATAAAGCCCATAGGTGAAAAAACCAAGCTTATGGCACAGCTGCACCTAGAAAAACAGCACAGCTGTCAGCTGGGGATGGAGGGAGATTTTCAGTTTGCAAAGGTAAAAGCATGATTTCTTCTTCCTTCCCTGATTCTGAGGAAATGTATGGGTGATCCTACACTGCCCTTGCTCCTATATGATTTCAGTGAGACCTTTAAACGTGAGCTGCAAGAACTGCGAGGCCCAACATGGCAATTATCTTTTTAACTTACAGAAGTAACTGCCAAGAAACTGGTAGTGCTTACACATATCTCCACTGCTTGCATGCAGCTTCACTGGAAAGAACAAGCCTAGCAATTCTGTCATTGGAATATGGGCAGCCTGTTCCGGCACTCTCTAAGCCCCAAAATCTTTGGTGTACCAATTCATTTTACATTGACTTACAAATACTCGTCATGAGAGAGGGAGCAGGTCCTAGTTCATCAGAAATTTAAGAGGTGATTTTCAAGCTGCTGTCAGAGCAAGAAAATGTGTCTTAATAAAAGTTTCATCTGTGCATAGTAGATGAGAATAAAACCAATTTGTTTCCCAGCATTGTTTTGCTTTGCTGCTGTGTTCACATAATGCAAACCCATCAGTACTGCTCTACTGGCAGTTTCCATGAAGCTGATTTTCTATAAATCTGCGTATACACTATGTTAAATTTTTCCTTCTCCTCCGTCGCCTTGCAGAGCGGTATTACTCAACACAGTATAAAATTCTTAGTCACTGCTATCACTGGGCTTTCTATCTCACAGACCCAGTTTTCTGTGCTGCATTCCTCATTTTATAGAACAAACTGGATCTTGTTTTTGTTTGAAGAGCATTGACCAACATCCTGAACACTGCCCATTAGAGTCAAGTACGGAACATTTCACCAGCTCCCATTTTTCTGGGCTGCACTGTGTCGTATCAATAAGTTTCTACTTGCAGGAAACTGAGTCATCCACTCTTTCCTATTTTGATACACCAGAGCTGATGGCCTTAGTTGTTCAGTCCTGTGATATATTACCTCTCCAGAAGAAACAGAGTGATCTTCAAGTTCAGGTTACTTATGGCATTGAATTCATACCCTCCATTTAAATTAACAGTGCACTGTTCTCCTGTTTGATCTGACCAGTCCTTGCACAACGAATAAATCACTTCCTATTATTATAAATTAAGCACTGCAAATTAGGGGAAGAAGAAAAGAGCATTGGAAAAACAGCAAAGAATTCAGTGATATATGCAAACCAAGATCATCTCTGCACACCCTGCCTGGAGAGCTGTTGTAAAGCGTGGTAGTGGTAGGGTGATGGGCTGGAGAAGGCTCCTTTGTGAATCTGCAGAGAGGGTGAGTACAAGTCACTACTTAGGCCCATGGGTGACCATTTCCTAGAAATAAAGGTTCAGGATGGATTTGATGTCAAATCAAACTTCTGCCTCAGAGAAGAAGTTGGGGGGAGGTTGTACGTTTGCTGTGTGTGCATACTAACACCAGCTGCCTGCACACAACCAGAACAAACAGGACATTTTATGTACTTAGCTATTCCACGATACTCTGAGAGAAGTGTGCTGCTTATGGCAGGAGTGCCAGGGATACCTTACCTCCTCCTTTTCCCAATAAGTTCAGAGCCTCATGTATGAAACTTCTGTACCTGATGACATCATTTTGATGGACTTCAGACACGGCACTAGAGATACACTCCGGATTGTTCTTCTGACTGTTTTAAGCTGTGACTTAATTAAGCATGGCAAAGTCATTATAGCAAAATACCTGAAATAGTTTACCGTCTCATTATGACGTTCTGGGCTTGGCACAGCTACACCACCCACGCTAAAAACATGCTATTGATGACAAAACCTGAAAGTCACCACAAGCCTTTCATAATCTAAATTACAGAGATGATGTCTGAGTAGCAATCACATGGCAAAGGTTCTTCCTGCGTGTTCAAAACCAGTTGGCCTGTGCAATCAGGCAGAAAGGTCAGGAGATATACACACTTATATCACCCACAAATCTACCAGGTTTTAGTCCTTTCATTAACACGGGCTGAGAAGGTTGCACTCCTGTAACATATTAAATGTCACGGTTATGTGCACGTATGCAGTTCTCTTTTCCAAGCTACACTCTTGTCTTCCTTTGCATAGCACCGTAGGCTGGGATTTGCTTTGCATTACCACATTGATACCCACCAATAGTGGTGATGGATAACTCAGCTAATCATTCTGAACTAGATTTACCTATTAGTGTCAAAGTAAGACCTTTACATGACTGCCTTGATTCTTGGACTCCCTTGTGAGTCTCACTCCATCTCACCCAAATTTTCCTATCTCTCCGCTCACTCTCTCTTCCCTCTTGCCTGGTTGGTTGCAAATTACAAGCTTTTTCTCCTCTTGACTTCCTGACAATTTGAAAAGAATGCTTCCAAGGGTTGTGTTAGTATTCCGTGCATTTGTTCAGACTTGTGTATGTGTGTGTAAAAGTGTATATGTGTGTGCATGTCCGCAAGGTCCCTCTTCCTCTGTTTCCAGGGTACAGCCTGGATGCCTCCTGTGATCAGCTGTACACATTCTACCTGAAATTTGACCTAAGATGCGATTGCCCTGTGAAACACTTAGTTGAGGGCAATTCTGGAAAGAACAAATACAGCAAGAACTGCTTACAGGACCCCAAAGCTCTGCAATCAGCTAAAGAATCAGAGACATGTTTTGTTAGTCATTAATAACTGAGTGAAATGCAAGCAGGAAATGTAACTCTTCTGATAGGGTGCTGAGGATGAAAATAATTTGGACTTGTTTCCACTGATCACATTCCAGTAAGTGTGGTAACTTCTGAAAACTGTTTGAGAAGGCAGAATTGTTTAGTATTTGTAGTACATTTCATATGAGGCTTAATCAGCCAGGTTTACTTAGCTGATTTAAATGGTTCAGTAGGATTTTTTCCATTTTGATTCAAAAGGTAAGTAAATGTCACATATTCACATATACAAAATACAGGGAATACTCAGTTCAATAGCTATTCTCCACATCTGATGTCTGTGGGACCAAAATTTAGAGCAAATGTGCACATCTATTTACTAGAAATTCAATATCTGATTCCTAAAACTGTGGGTTGAGCCCACTGTTTCTAACAGAAACAGTTACTCAAGCTAAATTATATTTTGTTATAAGTAAACTTGCTTTGCAATTATAGAATATCCTGATTTAATAGGCTGGAAAATATCAGTATTTTTCTCTGCTGGTGAAATTTCCTTTTCTTTCTCTGCCTGTTTTTCATAGGGTAAGACTGAGAAAAGCAGCGATAGCAATCATTGACGAACTGGAAAAGGGAAAATGTGAAGCAGCAGTAGAGGAATTTTAGTAATTTGTCGTACTGACTTGTTTTAGCACTGTCTGCAAATTGTGAGTCTTTATTTAGAGTAATAAATCAGTGCTGGGTAAAAACATCAGAACTTTGTGGATTTCTATGATATGATTTCTGTTTCATTTTTCATTGAAACATACATTTTCATTCATTGCCTTTCATTTGTTAGCAGTTTGCAAGTGTATGCTGTAAAACTGAAAATCAGAATAGTTACTTTGCCATTTTCCTAGAAAAAAGGGAAATCTTTAAAAAAAGCAGTGAAATGTAATTTCACTTGAGTTTTTCTCTCATTCACTGAATGTTCACTGAATTTTTGTGAAGAAAACTACTTTCCTCAGTGTCTGTGTCTGTCTTATCCACATCTGTTTATTTTTAGCAGAAATACTTTTTTTCAAAATTAGTATATTTATAAAGTCAACTCATTGCTTTTTAAATCTGTTAAAGTTTTAGATCACCTTAAGTTCAGTTAAAGGCTCTTTGATATGAAGGAAAAAAATTAGTCTTCCTTAAAATGAAAAGTTTCTCTGTGTTTAGCTGACTTGTAAAAATTCTTCAGACCACGGAGCTCATAAATTTACCTTGGTTTTATCCCTGGACAAGTAATCCTTGATATTTGTAATGTCTTGGTTAAAGTCTCTAGCAATTTTTTTCCACCCACTCTATTCCCTTCCTCCAGACAGGTACATGCAGAAATGCTGCAAAATACACGGGGTGTACATGTTGAGTACAGGTTGCAGAGGGAAGGCAGCTGACCTATAGTGTGCTACCCCTGGATAAAGCCTCCTCTTCACTGGAAGTGGCTCCTGCAGGGCCTCTGACTGCTATTGGAGACACTTCAGTCTGCACCAGCAGTAACAGATTCATCGTTCACACAGAGTGATGATGTCAGCATGGATAAGGCCCGTTTCATTTTGAGTTTTCAGGTTCACACAATACTGAAACTCAAAGCACAAACAGGGGAGGGGATGTCCCAAAGCATTACTTACTGCAAAGTAAGCATGCCAGCTCTGTTTTCCAAAACCTATGCAAATTGCAGCTGGTGGGTTTTGCAGAGCCTTACCTGGTAAATCATGGTGCAAAGCCAGCTAGCACATTTTACAGTTACGAGCTCAATCCTCCCGCAGGGTTGCAACAAGTGATTGGTCATCTAGCCTCAAAAACTCCACCTTGCACTCCTCTGACACAGGAGGAAGCTGTAATAATATCCTGATTAAACACTCCAGAGAGACCGCAGCCTTAGGCTGCACGTGTGCTGTATGTATCTCCTTGAAGCGAAGTGGGATTTAGGTGACAAAGAGTTTTTGTGCTAGTTCAAGCCCTGGGATGAATTTCACTACACAGCAATACAAGAAGACCACACAACTGCCTTCAACTAAGGCAGCATGTAAATTGTGATCCTCCATATCTACTTACTGCCATCAGCCCTGATTTAGATATCAACATTTTCTGTGAGGCTGTTTTAATTGTGTCATGGCCATATTTGAAAATGCAGGGGCCAAAATATTCAAGTGGAATGGTTTCCTGGAAAATACTGAAGTTCTAAATTGTTGCTGAAATGTCACTTTTGATGAAAACTTCACTGTTTTCAAAGTATAAATATGAAACTACATGCTAGTGCAGGCTGAGGCTGCAAAACATTGAAGATGTCCAAATTGTGGTACTACCACTTAAAAAAATCCATTTTGATTTTAAATATTGACATTTTTCACACTGGAATGAACTGTTCCTCAGAAATTTTGACAAATGCGAATCTGTTGGTCTTCATGTTAACTTGAATTTTTTGAAAGAAAACATGGAGATACCATTTCACACAGAATCATCTCTCTATCCATTTATAAGTATGCATAGAAGAGGATTTAATGAATCACTGATTTGTGATTCTATTTTACTAAAAAACGTCTATCTTCCTTCCTTTTCTTCTCAGCTCAGGCAAAGAGCAAGGTATCACATTAGACATTTCAATTGCATGGGGAATCTGGTTTTGACCATCGTGAGTTTACAGGTCTATAGTATATTAGTGGTTAGCTTCCACTGTCAAGTTGCAGCAGCTACACTAAGTAGAGCCAAAGCACCAATCTGAAGTCAATTAAAAATTGTTACTAAGGGGTGTTTTATTCTAATCCTTAAATAATTCACCTGCCTTTGATGTTAATAAAGTGGGTTAGAGAAATAACATTTGATGGAATAAAGCCACAGATTCAAGAAATAACATGAAAAGCTCCTACTTAAAGCAGTTAACAGCTGCAAAGCTAAGTATAACAATAAAATGTATTAGGTAAAGAGATGTATATATATTTAAGCGTACTTAGATTTTATTGCTAAAATGTATAATGTGATACACTGCAAGATTTAAGTGGTAGAGCTTTTTATTACCTTTTAAAGTGTTCAGAGAGAAACAGTGGAGAATGAGGGATAATTCACTGCATTTTTGTGGGTAGCACCCACATGCTCACATTTCCCAATGTTTTTTTCTTTATGGGAAAAAAAAGAGTGCGCAGGGCAACAACTTGGTTTTTTCTCATGTAAAAATCATGTGCCAGTGATTCACTAATTCCTGTTTTTCCTGGTGCTTATAAATGGGCAGATGGATGACTGTCAATGAAACTACTAAAGGATGGAGAATACATTACAGAGTCAACATTCCGAATGCTATATTTAAGATAAGACGGATTTGAACAGGTCACTGTTTTGCAATTGCACAACTGTCTGAATTTTTTGGATGTAGTTCATTTCATTACAGTGTCCTAAAATTCTGTCTTACACATTGTTAGGAGCAAAACATTTTGATGAGCTGACATTACGGTCACTCCCAAATGTTAAAAAAACATGAGTCAGGGAAATCTAGGGAATGTTTTTAAGAAAGTCTAATTTTCTTTTATTTGTTTTCTGATTTCTGAGTCCTTATGCTGTACTCCATCCACACGCTCTGTCTTTCCTTTGCACCAATGAAGGCTGGAAATGTAAATTATTTGTTAAAAACATAGACTAAGAATCCTATGTAACAAATTGTCTCCAGGATTTGGATTCACAATAAATTAGCAGTGTATCCTTTATAACTGTGTGAAAAAATGCATTCCATCCATCTGTATTTTTGTATTTTACCTTCACTTCCCTTCAAGCATTTGAGTGGTCAAGCTTTATTTGTATGTATCTTGACAGAAAACCAATGGCAAGCTTATTGTCTGGAGTATCATCAAGGGAACTTCTAGATTCATAATCTCAAAGAGCAGAAGGGCTGCTAGGTATTTTAAGTAATCATAAAAGATCATTACTTGCACCAAAGTAACAACAAAATCAGAACTATGAATTATACACTCAGGCATTGTGTCTTCCAAAACCACATTTTTTTTTCTAATTTCTAATCTGTCAAGATGGGAAAAAAAAGTTAAAAAGGTAAGTTCATTTCCCCCCCCCAAAATACAATATTTTCTCAGTTATTTAAATAACCTTATACCTGACTATTAATATATTGGGGGGTTTATTACAACAGTAGTGCTAAACCAATGTGGGAATCTAAAATAATCCTTGTGATTTATATAGCTAGTTACTGTCAAGCCAGGTAGAACTTCAAACATCAATATTGAATAGTGTAATTTTTTTATAGCTGCAGCCCCCCCCAAACTAGTGGAAAATCCTTAAAAAAGGAAAAAGAAAAAGGCATAGTTGACACAAATTATGAATTTCACAAAATCACTGCTTCTGGGCAAACTGCAAGACAAAACCCTCAAACAAAAAGGAGCTAACAAGTAGTTAGGTGTTTCCTATGGCTCATGCACTGCATAGTAACAGCTCACATGAGAACCAGGTGAACCTCACAGCTGGTTCTTCTGCATCAGATAAATTCTATGACTATCTCTCTGATCTTAGAGAAAGCTTCACTTATGCAAGCTTGGAGCATCTTCCCCAACAGACAACCTTTAAGAATAGCCATATTTGTTTACTATTTATTTAATATTTAATTACATCTCTTTCTTGTGCAAATATTTAACAGACTTACAAATTAAAGTTCCATTAACTTCTGACATCGGTGTGATGCAGACTGTATTGTCTATAACATTTTCCAAAAGGCTAATTTAATTCAATTATCAATTTAAGAGAGCACTGATACTGAGTACTCTACTGTTTTCTGCTGGCAAATTACTGAGTGGCAATAGCAGAAAATGAAGGGAGAAACATTATAAAGTGATCCATTAAGAACCAATCAAACTTGTGGAAAACCTGAACCACAAGGGCTGACGAGAATGGAGCCCTGCAGGGACTGTGATATAGGTGTGAACATCCTTTGATGATCTACTCCTCCTTTCACATACAGGAGAAGAGCTTAGTAGGGAAAGAACTTGTGTGAAATGGGCCATTATTATATTCGGGAGGGTGCTTGGCAGCAGAGAAAAAAATAGTATGGTTAATTAAATGAGAATAAGCTGAGTGATGGAAGGAGGAATAAAGAGATTTAACATGGAACTGAAATGGATGTTGTGATGGTTATGGTTAAGCTGTTATGGTTTCTCATTGAGTAAGAAATCAAGCACTGAGTTTTCTCCCAGGCCTGCCAGAGATGTGCTTTGTGAATTTGTGAGGGTCAGATAATCTCTCTGTGGTTTTGGCTCTCCATCCGTCAATCAGAGATGAGGTACTCCCATTAACAGGTTGCTACAGGATTCTGCCCACTTTTCCATTCCTGGGTGGTGTTCAAATACCATGGTGTTGAGACTTACAGAAAAAAATAATCCTGCCTTTATCAACAGGAGAAAAAAAGATGAGAATAGGATGAAAATTATGTTGGAAAAAGTCTAAATGCATTTTGAAAATTTCAGATTTCTTATTCTTTTTTTCTATAGTACCCACACTACAATATCAAACCACCTTCTAATAGTTATGTGAGTGAGATGATTAATATCTTTAACATTAGGTTCTTTCTCATTACTGGGGGAAATTATGGGATTTTAAAATAAGTATATCTTCTTTACTGTTTGATTTTATTATTAAATGCTGCGTGAAGGAAGTTCACTTGCTCTAACAGCAGAGGTAAGAGCACCTTGAGGAACTGAAATTCTGCGAGAATTGATTCCACAAACTTGGACCAAGGTATTGAGAAAGTCCTGTCTCAACACAGCCTATTGGCATAATCAAGATTTTCTCTTATTAAAGCAAACAGCATTACTTTTTCAAATCTATGATAGATTTGTGCTCATGACACTCTCTGGCATAAGTGAAGATCACACCTTCAGTGTTGCTTGAAGTGTGCGGCTATGGAGAAGTATTTCCATTCAGTGTTACAAGTGCTGACCTTCCTCCATGAATGCTACCATGTTACCTAGCAGGTGGATAGGACAAAACTGGTGGATACAGTATGAGCATTCAATAACCAGCACTTCTGAGAGAGAGAAATAAAGGAAAAGAACAAGGTGATATGCGGAGAATTTCTCATGGAATTGCTCCATTTCTACTTGGTTTGACTGGATTGAGTGTTTTCTTATAAATTGCTGTACACTTGGCATCAGCTACAAGGTTTGGACCCAAAATATGGCCTAAAGGATATTTGGAAAGTTTAATAATTAACTTTGGGCTTAAGGATGCTGCGTCTCTCAAGACACTATTAATAATGCATTATCTGAAAAGAAATCATAATAGAGTGGCTTTCTGTTTTTGAGATAATTTGTAGATAGCTGAGGTACCCAAGATGAAAAAGAGGGAGGTAGGCCTAACAGGAGGTGCTCAGAGAGCAAAATTGACTGCTACTCTCCCATCTCCACATTCCATTTCTAACGAGATTCAGTCTCCAATTAAAATGTTGTGCTTGTTACAAATAAATTTCTATTAAGAATATAAAACCACCAAAGGGGAGGTTGTACAAGCTATCTGGAGCTCCAGAAAAGCAATGACTTAAGCACATATGTAGTGCATAAACATGGGAGTTTTACTCACCCATCTTCTGGCGCATCCTGATGCATGCTCTTTCCCTTGGGAAATCATTTGTTCCCACTGGCAAAGTTGGGGTTGAGAAAACAAAACAACATTTACAGAAATAAATATGCCAGCATGTCATGAAAACTTTTGGAGTTTGTTGCAAAATTTTTAAGAGAACGGAATATACAGGATGTACTTTTAACAGGTAGTTCTCACTAATTAAGATTTGTTATTCTTTTTGCAGCACAATTTAGTGAATGTTTAAACTGACTTATTGTTTCCCTTTTTGCTGTTGTCTCTACTGAAATTAATACGTCAATCTTAGGAAAAAATATTATATTACAAAATTTTAATTCCAAAAATAAAAAGCAGTAATTAAGCTACTTATTTTTCTGGGCTAGCCAAGGCATTCTTCTTTCATTTTGTATCACCCGGGTCCTGGTGGAAAGGAAAAGGAACAATGAGGTCCTCTACTGAATCCTTACTCCTGTTCGTCGTACGATGTTTTTCAGAGTGCAGAGGACTTCTGACTGAAGTCAACTCTATCTAGAACTTCCGCCTGCAAGAGGGCTTATTCACTGTACCAAAGGCAGATTCTTCTCGGTTTAGATCTTCTTTATCACAAGGAAGTAAAACTGTAAGTTTCCTTTTCATGATTTTGCTTTTACTCACCTTTTTCTCTCTGGAAGATTGCTAGCCAGGAAGTCCTATGTCCTATGTCAAATTTTTAGATTGATGCAGACTTATCCGTCTCATGCCTACTTTTTAATAACAGTGGGTTCTTTGGGACTGTAGGTAGCCCTTCCAACATCCTTTGTAAAACTGTGCTGGTGATGAATGAATGCTAATAGCAAAGTAGGAGTGAGACATGCAAACTTGCTTAATGGCTCTGTTACAAGCTAGGTTGAGACCTCACAAACATTCTGATGTTTCCGAATTCAGGTGGATTTACTCTTTTATTCTCCTTGGCTGTTGACCACTCAGATAACCTATCTTATGCAGCCATTGAGTTTTTCTTACAGAATCAGTAATGTTACTGTATTTTCTCTGCTTGTCAACTTACTACTGAGTGCTAATCAGTCTGGTTAATAAAACCAGACAGATCACCTGTATGATTTCTTATTGCAAAACCCAGGTACCTTTATCCAAAAGGGATTATGTTAATATCACAGACACACTTACATGTTGTAAATAATTAACAAAAGGTCTTTAGTGGCTTTTTTCAGCTAGTGAAGCTAATTTCTTATTAAAAAGACTGTGAAGCTATGTGGTGTTGGTTTTATGATTCTAAAACCCGAGTATTAAGATATCCAGTTACTGCTTTCCATAGTAAACCTCCTTGCTCCAGTGACCTCGGGTGGGGGATATTTAGGATGCTTTGTATCACAGTTTCAACAGAGAAAAGCAGAATGATCTATTAGGAGTCCATTTAGTTAGTATAGAAATGACTGCTGCTGTGTGCCACGAGAGGTACCTTCCTGCCTGAAGCTAACGCACTGGTTAGACCTGGCACAGCAGCCCCTTGCCTACCCTGACTCCAGAGGAGCAAGGACCAAGGTTTCAAGCAGAGATAACTTAATTCATGGCATAAAGTAAACATATCTTGCAACGTCTAGGGGCATAGAAAGGTGCGTTCTGAAGTGAGGGTGAGCATGCTTATTGCGGGTAGCAAGGCTTTACAGTGTGTTGTGCACCATCAGCACTACGTGAATACCAGTATGGACCTGTGGGAATTTTCTGTGGGAAAGATCATCCAACCTGACTGCCAATCCTTCAGACAGATTATAACTTAATTTGTCTTTGAACAATCTCTGCAGTTCACTGAGTTCAAATGGAGTAGAATTTACACACATTCTAAAGACCCACTTTCGAATAAATCTCAGTTCAGAGAGAAAATTAATTTGATATGGTATGTGCAAGCTGCCCTGTGCAAGCCTACTACTTGCACTGGGAGGTTAGAATGTGGCCAGCACCATTTTCTCTTTCTGAGAAGGTGTTATTTTAATTGATGATGAATAAATATTCCAGCATAGTTTAATGAGATTCCATCACACTTCAGGAAAAAATAACAACAAAAGGCAATTATTATCAGAGTTCAGAAGACTTACAGGAAGCTAATTTTCCTCTGTCAAAATTTTTCAAGGAACTAAAACGTCTTACAGGTGGAGATGACAAGATCTACAGCAAACACTATACTTATTCTGGTTCAGCCTGTTTCGCTCCTCTATAGTATGCTCCAAAAGAAATTGTGCAAATAGCTACAGACTCTAGGATGAGGCATCAATAACCTCCCCCCAAATCCATTACAGCTTTGCACAGACACGTAGACTTAACAAGCTCTAGAGCTTGCTGCAAAGTAAAGACAGGAATAAAACTTAAACAAATCATGGAAAGTTCAAGGAAATGAGAAGAGACAGTAATAATTACAGTGGACTAAAATGCCATATATCAGTGGCATACATCATTGTAGCTTCTCTGAAGACTATGGAATCTTGACCTTAAAATACAGGATGGAATCTAGTTGCAAATTAAGCAAGATTAAGCAAGATGCTTTACTTGCCTGCTTGCTTGTCTGTCTTGAGAAAAACACGTGCTAGTAATTTTGCCTTCCATCTATACAAGGAAGTAGCAAGTATTCAGGCCTTATCTCTAGACAGAAGTAAAAGAAAACTGGGATCAGTTCATTTCTAATGGAAAAAACATGGAGCAATTGGCTGCTGTTTGCAAAATGGCCACCCAGGTGTGAAGTTGCTTGTCTGATTTAAAGGGTCAACAAAAACAAGACAGACAAGGAGTACCTAAAGGGCAGCTAGGAGAAGGAAAAGGCAGTCTCTGTGCTGTATTTCTTGCTGTTGTATCAAAGGGGAAGTGCCCCTCTATAGCTTGCCTCCATGGATTTATAGTCGGATTTGGGAATGTACTGTGCTTCCTCAATAATGACTGCCATCCCTGGAACTCAGCAGCATACAGAATGCACTTAGTCATCTTTCAAATTGTATATTATCTTGGAATATCTTTCGAGAAGCCGATGCATCAAATAAAAAAACCC
This sequence comes from Tapera naevia, assembly GCA_033556795.1. Taxonomy (NCBI): domain Eukaryota; kingdom Metazoa; phylum Chordata; class Aves; order Cuculiformes; family Neomorphidae; genus Tapera; species Tapera naevia. The sequence goes on from JAUMJJ010000014.1 coordinate 7,706,126, forward strand.
ACAAAATAAATGGGTAGAACTGTTTCCCCTGACAGCATGACTCATGCTGATCATCCTGCTTTTCAGCTAACTTTCTAACACCATAGTGATTGTCATCTTTATCAGATGTGGTTAATACTTACAGAAAGTCACAGACACTTGCCACCGTTACAACCCATTTCAAACTACAATAACACAAAGGAAAGATAATCTTGTGGCTTTTCTTGTGACGTTTGCCCTCCACATACAGAAACTCAGATAAAATCCTCAGAAGGTAACTCATTCCCCTGCAGACCAACCTGCAACACAGCAGCCATCTCAGTGACAGCAAACACATGGTAAATAAATATCAACGCTGATAAAATAAATAGATATTCAAATATAGATGCAATTATATAGGATGATAGGTATCAACACATATGTATATTCATGAGAAAGAGGAATTACTGTTCAAGTAAGAGAAAAACAGCCAGGATTACCCATGCTACTTGGATGTTCTGTGTTCTCCAGCTCTGCTGGAGAAATCACACTTTGGAGTGATCTTGAATGCACTGAAGCACCTGCCCTGAAGTGAAAGTTCCCTGTTGAAAGCTCCCCCTACTATCTAGACACCTTCCTGACACCTGCGCCTACTTAGACATTAGGCTTGAAGATCGGACTCTATCTTATCCCTGTGAGAGAAAATCCAAACAATGAATTATATGTCACCTGGTGGTTTGAAATCTCGTTCTGTGAGATGATAGAGCATGGGGAGATCACTTATCAATTTGGCGGTTCTTATGAGTTCAGTGGCATTATCAGTTATAGCTCTGCTGGCATGACTGTGCTGCTGCTTGGGTAGGATCCATCACTGTGCTTTCCACACTCAGCACAGTGTGCAGTGGAGACATATTTTATAGTCTTATGTGTCTCATACATGTCTCCCTAGGACATTATCCCAGTCTCTTACAGACCAGTGTCCTCACATAGGATAGCTACGTGCCCAGTCGATCTCTACTCAATTCATAGTGTGGATTACTATTTTTGGAACTTAGATTCCAGGAATTTAAGCATAAATTGTGTAAGACCTGGGGGCAGGGAAAAGTCGTACTACGCTAGTGTCATCCCAGTATGAAGAAAGTATGCCAGCAGCACTCAGACTAAGCAGAGACCAAACATTCTTTTGTGAAATAACAGAGATATTGTCAAGGTTTGGCTGCACATCAGACTATCCAAAACAAGTTATAGTTCCTCATCACATACCTTCTATTCCTTTAATCTAATAAGCGGTGTTAGCAGTCATATTCTCTCCTGCTTGACCATTTATGTTGCTTATCCATCTCAGCTGACACCTTGTGAGTCTCACAAGGTTCTATATTGTGAATAACAGAGATCATTCAGGCTGATGGGTGAACTGTTTGGGTCATGCGAAGTCTCAGAGAGAAAAGCACAAGGCATATTCCTGTCCTCCAAGCTGTGCCCCTGTAGAAGATTACCTGTAGGTTTTTAAATGCAACTGTGGCACTGAATAGTCCCAATATACATAGTATACAACATCTGAAGAGTAAACTGGCTTATCTGTACTGGGAGGCCTTACTTCCTTTATTTTGGAACTGGACAGTTTCAGGGTGGTGATTCAGGGTAGTTTAACCACGCTTACATGTTGTCCAGTTGCTTCTTTCATTCTCTCTACAATAGAGTTCTGTCTAGTCTTTAGCATGGCGGACATTTCCACTGTCATATTAACAGAATCATAGAAGTATTTGCTAGAAGGTACTTCTAAAGACAGTCTAGTCCAGATTCTCACTCAGTGGAGGACTACCTCCCACTCAGGACCAGGTCATCCATGGCTTTTTCTCTTTGAGTCTTGAACACCCTGGGGAAGAATGCAGCTTCTCTGGTGACCTGCAGCTTCTCTGGTGACCTGCTTAAGTGCTGCATCACCTTCCTAATGAAAACAAACCAAACCAAACCAAAACATGTTTTTCTAATGTCCAGTCTGAACTTCCCAACCTGCAACTTGTGGCTGTTTTCTCTTGTTTATGCCTGAGGCTGCCAAGATGAACTTGGATCCATTGTAACTCCTCTCTAGGCAAGTGTAGGTTACTATCAGGTTGCCCGTTAACCTCCTCTTCTCCAGAGCAAACCGGTCTAATTCCCTCAGTTTCTCCTTTTACATCATGTGCTCCTAATTCTCTTGGTAAACTTCTCTTGTTCCCTCTCCATTTTATCAGCAGCTGTGACTTGAATTTGCAGGAACTTCCGCAGCATGGTTACAATTTGTACAACATGCCCTCTATAGAAAATACGCTCTGCACCGGCTGTCTCTTAGGATGGTAAGATGCTTTTGCCATTCTCAGCATTTCCCAGTTTTCAATAACCATGAGAACATCATTTATCTTGCAGGCTGTAGAGGCAGAGGAACCCAAAATCATACGCAAAAATCTTCCTCACACCTTCTCAAAACATTTGCACTGAACTACTATGTTAGGAAGAACTTCACTGAAAGGGTGATTGGCCATTGGGAATGCGCTGCCCAGGGAGGTGGTGGAGTCGCCGACCCTGAAAGTGTTTAAGGGGAGACTGGATGAGGCACTGAGTGCCATGGTTTAGATGATGGTTGGTGTTAGTGCTGGTGTTAGTGTTGGGTTATAGGTTGGACTTGATGATCTCAGAGGTCCTTTCCAACCTTGTGATACTGTGATACTGTGATACCCAGTTTCATAGTCAGAGAGAGAAGATGCAAAGAAAATACTCCAGAACTGGTTGACCATTGTTCTGAGTGACTATATAGGAGAAGCATGGTCAGATCCCTGATGTAGAATGGAAAATCCCTGTTTTGAATCCTGTAGAGCGGGAAGCTGCACCCGTGTCTTCCATGTGCCTGCCTTGTCCCTTCACCACCCAGCTATTAAAATGACACATTCATCCCACCAGTACACACAACCAATAGAACATTTCTGGTTTCATTTCAACATGGGACAAAAACAAATTCTTAAACCTCAAAGTAGTCATGTAGCACAATTGCTGTCCCCTGCTCAGCTAATGTTTACTAAGTTCTTTCTTGAGCTCAGTTACTTTGATTGCTACTTGCTATAGTTGTCCCTTGCCCATTACACATTGAAAAAGGAAAAAGGTAAAATGAAAAACTATTTTAAGGGTGTTCACACTTTCAGCAGCAGTGTATGTTTGTAAGCAAGTCTTTGGTCTCATGCAGTATGAATTGATTGTTTCTGGTCAGCCCACACTGAAGAAGGGTCTCCCATCAAAATACCACTGGAATCCTTATGATGATATTTGAGCAGGCAAGCTTCTGGAAACTGTTTGCTCATGTGTCTTCATCAGAACCACCCTAGGCCAGAAATTTCTTGCAATATCTTCACGTTTTATTTGCCCATGACCATGCCTGTCTTGTGGTTTAACCCTCGCAGGCAGCTAAGCACCATACAGTCACTTGCCCCCACACCAGCAGGATGGGGGAGAGAATCAGAGGATTAAAAGTGACAGAACTCGTGGGTTGAGGTGCAGACAGTTTAATAGGCAAAGAAAAAGCTGCACATGCAAGCAAAGCAAAGTACAGAACTCATACACTACTACTTATCAGCATGCAGGTGATCAGCCTGCAAAACCTGCAGTCCTTACCCACGAGAAAGGGATTTACATATGCTATCTACCCAATGAATGAACGTTTCACTCTGTTTAACAGTGGTTTTCTAAAATTATAAAATTGATATGAGGACTGGGAAGGAAAAAAAACAGAAAGGAGGGTACAGATACAGAATTAGGATTCACAAAATTTAGTCAGCTTCAAATGAGGATCGCAACCTTTGTTTCCAATTACATGTGACTCAATTTGTTTATTTGTTCTTGTTTATCAAGGATATGTCTCTGACCCTCAGGAAAGAATTTCTGTGAGTGCTTAAATGTGAACCATGACTTGGGAGAACCTCTGAAACTTTTCACTTGTCAACACGTAGGAAAAGAACTATGTAACTTTTCCCTTGGTCCTTTCTAACATGTGGTATGATCAGCCAAATAATAGATAGGAAAAAAGTAATTTCTGGTAAACAAGAAAGGATTCATCACCTCCACAGCCGGAATTACTGAGTCAAATTCTACAGTTTTGACACTAAGTGACAGTTTGTGGTGGGACTGAATCTAACAGTACGTTTTGTTGCTACGTGGTTTTAGACATGAGTATTCTTACTACAATGTGAAGAAGACAGGTATAACTTGAATAACTGTCTCCACATCTGCACAATGCCATGACTCAAATTAGTTGTACACATTTAGTATCAGGAAATACGAAATCTCCAATAAAATTTACAGTTTTTTGTAATTATCAGCAAATATTTGTCATGTAGCTGCCCCACAAAGGAACTAAGCTGTGCCAATATTGTTATTAAAATGCCAGAAAGAGAGCATAATTGTAATAAAGTGTCAGAATCTCTTCAGTTTCTTTCCTCATCTGAGAGTGAAGGTACTTTATTCAGACTCTCTGACTTTGCCCTTTGGAGGCAATTCTGAAGGCCCTTCTCTTCTCAGAAGATGTGGGGGCCTGAGGAGCTTAGAGAAGCTCTCTGAATCATCCAGCTGAGGCAAGTGTATAATACCTAGGATTGCAAATGATAGTAGAAGTAGTAACTTACGTGCCTATTCCCTAACAGACACATTTTTAAGATATGCATTTTTTAAAACGGGGCTGTAGTGAAAAGGTACTGCAGTTCTGTAAGAGTTCTGGACAAACAGAAAGGATAATAATGAACTCCAGAATTCAGACAGTAAAAGAAAATGTAGTTTTCTTATGATTTTGGAAAATAACCCTGCCTCTTGCCTAACTGTTTATTATCTTTTAGAATCAATAATGCATTACGAGTCTTAAGGATTAAAATGAATAAAGGTAAAAACCAGCCAAAGATGAGGAGAGATGCTAAGTTATGACAGCCATCAAATGAATGCTTGCGCAGCATAAGACAATATTCTGAAAGAGTGTCATAAAATGTTTCCCTTTGTACTTTTTATTGAAAAATCATATACATTGGTTTGAACAATTGTGTATGGTTTGCCACAATGGTTGTCATATAATTAGACAAGTGGTTTGATTACCTGCAGAGTGTGTTTTCATATGCATTCATATATAGCTTTGTTAACCTTATTAAGCGACTAGCTGCCTAAGATGCTCATTGATTTGAATATTCACTTAGAATACAATCAAAACCTTAGCTAGGTCAAGAAAGTATCAGTATTAATAAGGTGGACTTACCAGGAGCTGATGCCCTTTGTACAATTACATGGAATATAGCTGATCTAAGATAACTGACGATCCATGTTTTAAGACAAAATTCTTCCCATTATGCAAATCTCACATAATGGATGGTGGGTGACTTTCTCTTGAACACACTTCATTGCTTTATTTTTACCTCTAATGAAGAATGACACATCCATGTCAAATTTGTAAAGAAAAAAATAACTAAGACACTCTCTTTTAAAACAATAGATGCAAAGAGAATAAACATACAATCTTGAAATATACAAGAAAGCAAATGAAGTCTACATGACAAAAGGGTTCTAAGACACATAATGTTTCTCTCAAAGTTGAACCACCAGAAAATGGTTAGCATACCACAACAATGGGGAGAAAAAATACACATCAACCTGTCCATAATTCATATTACCCTCAGCTACTCGTCAATGAAAGGCAGCTTTCCGTGACAGCACAGCAGGCAGATTGTCACTTTCTTACCCTTTGGTCAGGCAGGTTTGCCTAGCTTTGTAATTTTTGCATATATGTGTAGGTTTCTGTTTGATCCACTACTATAAAAACTCAGCTACGATGTCTATTCTACATTCTCCGACTTTCTGAGTTTTCTGAGTTTTTATGGTTAACCTTAAACACCTTATGAGTACACTCTTGGAAAGATGTATTAACAGAAAAGATACTAAAATACATCAGCTTGAAAGTAAACATATCTGTATGAATAAGCCTCAGAGAGGACGTTTCTAGAGTGCCCCACCTCCACAACCGCTGCTGTGATGGAAAGTCCGAACTACAGGGTTTTGATTCTTTTATGTCACTGTTGCTGTTTCTGTTACAGTCACCCCACAGATAAAAAACACGATTTGGAGGTGCAGAAGTTGTTGTTGAACTCTTTTGCTCTTTATTTTTTTTATTTTATTGAGATACTGGTAAGTTAGTTGTAGAAGCTGAAACTGTTGAGTCATAAGTGAAATGCTCACAGAAATTTTTTGAGAGCCTCATTTATAAGTGATTATTTTATGTTAAAGTAGAAGGTTGTTATAGACAATTTTTCTTCTTTCTTTGGAGTTGTGGGTTGTGCTCTGGAAGATAATGTTGATAAAGAAAATAACAGTAACAACTTCTTTTCCAAAAGAAGGTTTGGATTGAGTTTTGGCTTGAGGTTAGGATATGTTCTTAGTTTAGCAGAGCTACTTCAAACAATGCTAATTAAAGGAACATTAACATAAGAACATTTCAAATTCATTGATGCCATCTTGCTAACAGATTTGGATACATGAGCCATAATCACAGTGAAAGCCAAGGGCTGTTTTTTCCAGAATTGGGGAAGACTCTTACACTGTGATCTGTTTCCATAGTTGGGGAGAGTCAGGGAGATAGGCTTTGTGGGATCAATTCTTAATGGTCGTTTTTCTTCCCAGGAGTCCTTGGCAATAATGAACTACACAGAACATGTTTGGAGCTAGCATCAGAATGGTTTTAGTTTGTGGCTTGATTTTGGGTTAGTATCAGAGCTTAATATAAAATCTCAACAGTTTTCATATAGCATGTGGCACTGGTATCACCTTGTGAGTATTGCCATAGCAAGAGTGGCTATACTGACCAATAAAGAAAATGGGCCCCCGTAACCACTTAGGAGTTCTTTTAGGCATACCTCTCCAGTTTTTGACCAGGAGTCAATGCTACTGTGTGCTAAATTTTTCTCATATGAATACCCATCAAAATGCATCTTTTCTTCTTAAGTCAGTGTCCTCAAAATTAATTTGCCTAGGCCAGTAAGAGGGTTTCAGGCTCAGTAGGGTCTTTTTGCTTGCTTTAGTTCAGAGGTATAACATTTCTAATGCCTGCACAGCAAATGTCACATTGGCAAGACTGAAAAACCATGATGTATCAAGATGCTTTATTGCCAATCCATATGGTCCCAACCCTCCGGCAATCCAGAACCCAGTAAAATTATTAATGCCTAATAAAGAGGCTTATTGCAGCTCTGAAGCTAGTGATTGTTTTTTAATTACATATTTCTTTTGATTTAATAATGTAGTAAATATTTTCTTCATCTCCCTTTAAAGGAAAATATGCATTTTATGTGTTGGTACCCTTTATATTGGTTGTTTATATTTCATGAATAATCATCAACATATTTACCCTGGGTCACATCAACCTTTTGGCCACATTTTTACATTATTTTTGCTATCTTTAAAAAACTTTAGTTATTTTACAATTTGTGAAAAGAATTCCTTAAAGATTAAAAAATATATAAATTCTTTCTTGGTGTGAACATACTGTAGAATAAAGAGGACCTTTGCATAAGTCATGGTACATTTGTGTTCATTCCAGCTCATCCCTGTGAAAATGAAGTGATGGGGTCTGAGGCTACGTGCACATGCATGCTCAGATTGACCGGACTGTAGCTTGCATATGTACATGACATGTTTGGAGATAAACAGCAGTGAATCATCCACAGGATAGATTGAACACAAAACTGACCCCCTTTCAAGAGACTGAAACACACAAGTATCCAATCCACTACAACCTCACTATTTCTGGCTTGCTTTTAGAATCATAGAATAGTTTGGGTTGTGAGGGACCCTTAAAGGCCATCTAGTCCATTCCTCCTGTAATGAGCAGGGGCATCTTCAACTAGATGAGGTTTCGCAGAGCCCAATCCAACCTGAACTTGAATGCTTCCAGGGATGAGGTGTCTGCCACTTCTCTGGGCAACCTGTTACAGTGTTTCACCACCCTCATCATAAAAAACAAAAAATCTTCCTTATATCCAGTCTAAGTCTGCCCTCTTCTAGTCTAAAACCATTATGTCTTGTCCTATGGCACCAGGCCCTGCTAAAAGGTTTGTGCCAATCTTTCTTATAGGCCCTCTTTAAGGTCTAAAGGCCAAAATAAAGTGTCCCTGATGCCTTCTCTTGTGCAGGCTGAACAATCCCAACTCTGTCTTTCTTCGTAGGAGAGATGCTCCATCCCTCTGATCATCTTTGTGGCCCTCCTCTGGACCTGTTCCAACAGATCCATGTCTTTTTGGTGCTGAGGGCTCCACATGTAGTAGATGTACCAGGTGGGATCTCACCAGAGTGGAGCAGGCGTGCAGAATCAACTCCCTCAACCTGCGGTCCATCCTTCTTTTGATGCAGCCCAGGTTACGGTTGACCTTCTGGGCTGCAAGCACACGTTGTTGGCTCATGCCCACCTTCTCATCCACCAATAGCCTCAAGTCCTTCTTGGCAGGGCTACTCTCAATCCCTTTATCTCCCAGTCTGTATTGATACCACAGGTTGCCCTGACCAAGATGGAGGACCTTACACTTGAACTTGTTGAATCTCGTGAGGTTCACATAAGCCCGCTTCTCAAGCTTGTCCAGATCCCTCTGGATGATTTCTCATCCCTCACGCATGCCAGCTGCACAACTCAGCTGGGTGTCATCTGCAAACTTGCTGAGGGTGCACTCGATTCCATATATCACTGATGAAGATATTAAGCAGTACTGGTCTCACTATGGTGTCCTGTAGGGACACTGCTTGTCATTGATCTCCATAGGGACATCAAGCTGTGACCACCCAACCAATTCTTCATCCACCAAACATTCCACCCATGAAATCCATATCTCTCCAATTTAGAGAGAAGGATGTTGGGGGTAACTGTGTCAAGGGCTTTACAGAAGTCCAGTTAGACATCATCTGTAGCTTTTCCTTTGTCCACTGATGTGGCCCCTGCACCATAGAAGGCTGCTTTTCCAGCAGATACTGGGGTGGTTGAAGCCCCCCAGCAGAATGAGCACCTGCGAACACAATGCCTCCTGCAGCTGGAGTAAGAAGCCCTGGTCAATAGGGTCTCCTTGATCAGGTGGCCTGTAGTAGACACCAACCACAAGACAGATTATTTTTTAAGCCAGGTAGATACAGGTGTATCTAGGCTCACACACCTAGTCACAGCACAATCTGAGAAGGTCTCCACGCCCACACTGGCCCAGGACCTTGTTTTATCTTACAAGAATTCTTCTATTCTGTATGTTATCTGCATATCCAGTGCTACATCCACATAGCATTTAATTAAGTCATCCAAAATATAACTTTGAGAGGGTAGCTGTCTTAGAAACCTGTGTGCTTCCTAGTCACATTGATTAGTTTAATGCCAGGATGAGGTTAAATGAAAAGCATTATCTTTGTGGTTATGTAGAACTAAATTCAGTATCTCTAAGCGTGCCATTGGACATACTTCTCTCTCATCCATCTTGACACTATCAGTAAGAACATGAACCTCTACAAGAATTCAATTTCATTCAGTCTCTCTGTATGCAGAGGTATATTCAGTTTGGGCTGCACACACTCCTGAGAACACAGTGTATGGAAGTTTTTTAGTCAAGGTCATTAATAAGATTCCCTCTACAGTATCAGCCCCACCTAAAAGTTGCATCGGCACTTTTGTTGCCAGTTGGCACCAAGGAAACAGCCAAGAGCAACACAGAGACAGGGACAAACAGGTGGGGAAGGAGAAAAAATGTAGGAACAATGTTCCTACACTTGTGTATTTGTAGGAACTACATTTGTGTTCCTACTAAAAATGTGCTCGACAGAATGCTGAAGAAAATGTTCTTTCAACTATACCCTAAAAGTAGTCAAGAATGCTTTGTAGGCCTTGACTTGAAACCCACTGAGATTTGATTTTAGCTGACATCACCTGAGAATCTACTGTGGCCCATTCTGCCTTGGTTAAATCAGCAGCTTTGAATTCAACCTTCCCTGTTACAAACCTCCTTAGAAGAAGAAAATCTGTTAAGCAACAAAATGTGCAGTATATTACTGCAAAGGAAGATTTGTAATTTCAGTCTGTCCCTAGGGATTATTTGTAAAGCCTAGCATGCAGTAAGTAGACAGTCTGCTGTGCTATAAACTGTAAACATAGCTCTTATACTATCCTTTTCACATTTTCTTAGGAGACCAAAAGTTGCATGGCAGAACTGCATACTTAATTGTGGCATACACAAGACATGGACATTCACCAGGGCATAAAGCACACTGGCAACAACACAAAATACATAGTTGGAATAGCATCTAACTTAGTTTCTTCCAGGATATAATCTCTTCGCTTATGTGCTGCTTTGACACCCTACTCAATGAGTCACATTAGTGGTTATGTTTGCTGTGATGTAACACTTTAAAAGGGAATAATTTTGTGTGCTTAGGGCCACCTTGAAATGGAGGACTGCAAGCTCAACAGCATATCCTGTCTGAAAATGTCATTCCCAGCCCAAAATCCCAGGCCACTTATCCTGCCTAATCATTGCTCCATGAGACAAGTAGCTGTCAGCTTTACACAGAGCTTATTTTTCCTATAGGCTTGCTCAGCTGAAATGTTTAGCACTGGAGAAAGTGAAGTCTCTTTTTCCTCACTTTTCTTTCACCAAGCTCTGTGGCTGGAGAGCAGGGACAGTAACTAATTACGGCAAAGTGATGGAGTGTACTGTACCCAGTTACTCCTTGCTGCAAGAACCAAGAGAAGCCCTCAGTCTTTATTTGAAAGAAAAGAAAGACAACTCTTCCCTTTAAACATAATGGGCTCTTGCCTCAGTAAACTTACAGGGTTATTCCTAAGGTAATGTGGGGAAAAGTATATTCAGAGGAAGACAAAAACAATGAAGCCACATGTCACATTTTTCATGATTCTTTAAATGCAGAAGTATCCTATGGTGGCCCACGTTCAAAGGAACAATATACCTCTGATCTGAAGGGCAGTCCTTGGATGTGTCACATAGCACTATAACTCCCTGGGCCACGGTGACAAAACGTAAGTCACAAACCTTGCTCCATCACATATGAAGTCTGCTTTCCCTCCACTTTTTTCATACCACATACAGGGTATGAAGGGAGAATGCCTTCCTGGTTTAGGCACAGCTGTGGCCATAAACAATGATGGGTCTTCTCCAGGGTCAGCTGCAGACCTGCTGCTTACATTGAGCTATACAGCTGCAATCTCTGCCTTTTGCTTTTAATTACCTAAATGGTACAAACCCTTTTCTCAGTGATAGCTTTGAAGCTTCAATAATAAAAGGACGTAAAAAATCTTAAAAATCCCTCTGTTAAAATTCCTACTAGTGCCAATGTATTATAAGAAGAGGTTTTCTCTAGGCCACTCTTTTACTGTCAATTAGGGTAAATGAAAAGACAATGGCTGTGATTTTCCACTCCATCCCTCTAGTTCCATATTAATATAATAGAGTAATTAACACTCGAGGCTTCAGCCTCCTCAACTTTTAAGAACGAGTGAGCAGTAGTGGCTGGGTCACAGGGAAGTCTGAGCTGAATTAGCCTCAGAGAGTGAAGGAGGCAGAGCTGTGAGCCAACTACCTGGCTGCGCAGCCTGTGTGTAAAGTCTTTTTGATGAATACATACAGGCAAACAACAGGCTGAATCCTCAGTAATGAATAGCAACATTATATAATAATAGCTGGGAATTACTAAGTGCTTTACACTTATATAACACAATCACACAAGGCTCTCAGATTTTTGCAAATGTTAACCTCTGCTATTAAGTGTGCATAGCATAAGCTTATTAATTAGTTTGTTTTTTCTGGGTTATTTTTAACCTGGAGCAGTTCCTTGATCCAGCTCACAACATAGCCCCACACATAGTTACATGAGTGTTAGTACTTGAGTGTTAGATCTTGATGGTGTTGATAACAACGGAAGTGAGGTCTTTGCATCACTGTAGTCTCTGAAGCCTTCACACTGCTAAATCGCAGGTTTAGGCAAAATTATATTCAATTCCTAACTTCAGCAATGCAGCTGTGATTAAGATTTTACTGCCTTACATTACAGTCTCATTCCCCAAGCTGTAGAACAATTAAAAGGTTTTTTTCCACGACCTTGACATGACCTTTCCAAAAGTAGGTTAGGGCTTACCTTTTGCCTTCCTCTGCCTCACTGCTGTTAAAGACAGGATTGAATTTTACAGCCACTAGATCTACTTAGAGCTACATTATGATTCATAAATTCCCTGAGGCAGAGACTGAAGCCAAATCTGTTGCTGCTATAAACTGGCACAGCTCCACTGATTTTGACACTAATTTGCACCACCTCACCTGTGTATGTTTTTCAAGGCACCATGTTGCCCTTCAAGTAATAATAAATAGAATGGGTCGTTCTCATGAGGGTTGTACTTGTGTTGGCTACAACAAAGATACATGAGGCATGAATTTGACTCAGTATTTCTTTGGCTGATGGGGAAATCACGGTCCTACAGATATGTTTTCTATTTGTTCTTTTATCAATATCTGGATAAAACATATGGAGTTTTTGAAAGCTTTCTTCTGAACAAGGTTGTTTTCCACTTCTGAACTGCCAATTTACCATGAGAAATCCGTTCACTGGAATGACAGAATGGGCAAGATGTACAGCAGAAATAGTATGGTCTGTTGCAATAAATTACAGGTTTCTTTTTCATGTGCAGCAGTAAAGGCGGCACTGATGCAATTAGCTACAGCTGGTTACAGAAAGAAAACATACATATGTAGATGGCTCAGACTGGAGCGAACTGAGATGCATTTTCTGGAATTTATCACTGTAGAGAGAGCAGAGGGGGAAAAGAACTGCTCTCATTCCCAGCAACAACAGAGTTTAATAACCTTTACTTCCCCCCGTTAAACTAACTTAACCTAATAAACACATTTAGTCCATTACACAGCAATTAACAAATGCATGTGTGTTGTCACATGCTCCAAAGGAAAAATTAAGAAAATCCCTTTCTGGAATAAATAATCTGAAATAATTATTTGCTGAAGTAAAATACTGAACTGTGCTGTATGCCCTGTTACCACTGTGCTTCAAATATTCCCTTTAATTTTGTTGTAACAAAGGCTTGGTCACCGAAAGGGTGGTCAGGCACTGGAACAGCTGCCCAGGGAGGTGGTTGAGTCACCATCCCTGGAGGTGTTTAAAAAACAGGTAGATAAGTTTTTGAGGGACATGATTTAGCAGTTGACAGATGCAGTTGGACTAGATGAACTCAAAGGTCTTTTCCAACCAGAAGATTCTATGATTCTTGGGACTAATTTTCTAGCAAAGCTCTTGCTGATGGCTGTTCAGTTTGCCTGTTCCCAGGTGTCATAGCTCAGGGTTTCCAGTAACATAGCCACAGAGGATGTGGCTCGTGTTCATGATTTTCATCACCAGCCTCATGCTGTTGCACTGCCTTTCTTCCTAAATGTCCTGGTCACAGATTTATTTGTCTATGCTTTTTTCAACTGCCACTTTTAATCTCAGTGCATCCGCCATTTACCACCACATTCTTCCAACAAACATGATTATCTTTAAAATTATTCTTTGGAAATATTTTTTTCCAGAAACAATGTGTTTCTCCAAATAAAATTACACCTCGGCATTTTTATTCATTGAGTAAATTTTATCAGAAAAAAATGGCAAAAAGAACTGCTTTTTATTTTTCTTCTGTGGAGAACAAAATAAGACAGAACTTTTCCTCTGAAACTTTTTGTGTCAAGGGTTCTCCCCAGTCTTATGTTTCATTTCCCTCTCTCATTGCCTTGGCCCTCATACTTTATGTAATGTTCTTATCTGCTGAGTTCAGGCCTGACAGACAGGGCTGAGAAAGCTCTGGCAGACCAATTCTCTCTGTTATTACTTCCAAGTAACTATGAGCAAGACGTAGTTGAAAGCACTCGATACTGTCTCAAGATCTAAATACTGCTGCCTCTGCACCCCAATTTCTCAATATCTGGTGGTTCTACCGCTCATCTACTTCTGTGGAATCATCGCCAACTGTTCCTTTGCCTTCTGTGCTTTGTGTTGTGCTTAAATTAATGGGTTGGATCTTTTCCACTTCTATATGCGTTGAACATTAGAGTCCGGGAAGTGGAAGAGAATGACAACTTTGAACATAAATATTTCCCAGTGAGGCATTGCATTTTCATCCTCCAGTCCTACCAGAATCCTTCTGTATTGTGTTTGAGTGTTAGAACACATTTTACAGTTTCAGCATAATTAAAGCATCTAGTTAACTATATTGGCTGATCCTGTGGATCAAAATAACATGACAACGGCTAATTTGTCCTTGCTTAGAGTGCACTCAAAACCTGGGCAGAAAATACCAAAGGGTGGAAAAGGAGAGGTTACCTTGAATGTTGACAAAAATTTGAAAGGGACTTCTGCGCTTTTGTCTCATACTTAACCTGTGCCTAAGCTGACAGTCCATCGGAAAATCACAAAGGTGATTACACCAATGTAGCACGACCACTGACTTGCCACTAATTTTCAAAGCTGTGTTTAAAAGTAAAATGCCTCTTCTTAGACTTCCTTCCTTGTTACACAGCCTGCTTTAATGTTCCATCAAAACAAATAAAACAACTCTTCCCACATTAGGCATACATTAGCTATGAGGAAAAAAAGAAAAACAAATCATTATTACATGCTTTGGAAAAGGAAAGGAGCCAGGGTGTGTGCCTAGACGACAAATTTCTATAATCTCCACACCTATAATTTACTTCAGAAATGTGTGGTTACCTTGAAGACAGGGATCTTCCCAGTTTGCCAGTATAATGAATGATTCAGGTGTGAATGGAAACACATGAAGGGAAAAGTAAAGATCTAAGGAAGACAGAGTTTCAAAACCGTAAGGCTAAACAATGTCTCTTCAGACCTCACCCACTCAAATTCTTGCCCCACAACTCAGAAAAAGAGTCAAGCTGTCTTGATACTGGCATCCTACTGCAGTCAATTTTTTTAAAAAAAGCAAGTATTGAAACCCACAGAATAGATGGCAAAGGAGGCATTAAACAGATCTGACAAGTCTTGAGTTATTGAAAATGGATCCAATTGAGTCCTGAGGCTGCTGTCAATTCTCTCTCCTTAACTACAATCAATTTCTGCTGTGTGCTCACCAGAAGAAATAAAAAAAAAAGCATTTATATTGGAGGTGGGAGCACAACCTGTATTCATATTTATAATTTGTGATGCTGAATGTAGATGATGTTCAGAAGACAGAGGAACAGTGGCTATTTAATTTGCTTATGAACAGAGTAATATATGCCAACTGCTCCCACAAGGGATACCGGCAAGGACTGTTTTCCTCATTACTGGTTTTGGAAAAAATCTTTACAAATCCCACCAGTAATGGAAGACTAAAAATGAGTCCAAACAGATCATTTAAAGTGAACAAAAAATGCTTTCCATATCAGAAATCAGCAACACATGCTGATGTACTTGATTTTGACATTGTCTTCAACAGTCATCCAAGAATATGGTAACAAGGAAAAGCAAATTCATCAAGCCTGCTATAAAGACTGCACTGCAGTCTAATGCATTTATTTAGCATTTCAGGGACCCTTACATCAGCTGAGTTCAGCTATCTGAAAGTTGATTGTTCCAGGCCTAGCTAATCACCCGGGTCTTCTTCATAAGCATCAGCACTTTTAAGAAACACCTTTAAGGATGACAACAGCTTTCCAGAAATGCCTATTTTGCTCTGCCAAACGAGGATGCAGATTAGAGTGACAAGGTTTGGCTGAGGCTGCAGTTCAGCTGCACAGTATATACAACTCTAAGGCTCCAACTTAAATCTAGCGATATTTTTTGACAGCTAGACTTCTTATCAGCAGGCCTTGCTCCAGACTTGGTGTTACCTATCTGTGCTCTCACAGACAGGAGAAAGCCAGCATAAAGTTGCATAAACAGGATATCATATGCTTAGGCTAATTTGATGGAAATGCAGAAATGTGCCTGCATGGGATGAAGCTCAGGTACAGACACCTCATACAGATCAGTGATGTCAAAATGCTGCGTGGGACAGCCAGCATTGTAGCTGTCAGAGGGACATGAGCCCTCTGGGACATCACATGGAGGCCTTCAGGGAAAGTGGGGTCTGTGGTCTCTCAGTCCCTCTGGGTTCGGATCACTATCAAAAGCCACTCTGTGCCCGTCACCTTTTGGGAGAAGGAGGTAGCTTGCTGGTGTAAGACTGCTCTGCCATTGCCTGGCTTGTAACATCAGGTCTCCCCTCCCCTGCTTCTCCATTTCTGCCTTCTCCAAGTGAGAGAAGAGGGAAAACAAAAATGAGCAAACAACTCATTTAAGATTTTGGGCCCACAAGCAACTGATTCACGTCAGCCATCCCTTTGAAGTATGGGGACTGTTTGTGGAGGCAGAGAGATTACTGCTCAGCCCTGGACAAGCTGATTGTTTCAATCAAAGATTTAAATGACTGCCACATGCAAATACATGGAAAAAAAACCCACTGAGCTCTGCAGCAGGCTCTATCCTCCTGGGACCCCTTGAGCATCAAGTGACACCAGGGGCGCTGCAAGGTACAGGAAGGTTCTTCAGCCATTTGAGAAAATTTCTTATTGCAGCTCGTCCACCTGCCCTGAAGTCAGACACCAGGGACCACACTTTTGAGAATTTTAGGAGCTGAGTGCTTATGTTTTAAGTAGATTTCAGAAGTTTATGTGGTGGTCTCAGGCCCATCTTCTAAATGAAGGTGCCTAGACTCACTCTGTGCCCAAGTGTTTCCTACAGGGCAGCTCTCAGATGTTCCCTGTTTAATGTGCAGGTTGGTTTCAAACTCACTGTTACATACCCCAGCCTGCCTTGTGTTGAGTGCCTGAGTGTCTGCATCACACCTTAAGTAGCCTCTTGACTCCAGCCTTGTGTGTCTCAGGTCCTCATGGGTAGGTTCCTCACAGCCTGAAGCAGTATCAGTCATGAAAATACTTATGTGGGACAGTAATACTGTCCTGAGTCTAAGGCATCTGTGGAAATGCTGTGAGATAGCTTGGTATTGAGAAAATGAAAAGATACTTGTGCATCCAAGACTCTTGTTAACTTACCAGTACAATGTAATAATGTGTTCACTTATTTTAAATGACTGCATAGCCCAGAATTGCAGATTTCGTTCCACATCACTGTTCAATTCCAGGAGAAGTTAGATGGTACTTGCACATATTCAGTTTTTGTGTCCTTCGTATTGACTCCAAGTATTTGATATCCATTTGAATGCCATTACAGAGTCTGAATAACAAATGTAAGGAGAATGCAAAAAAAAAAAAGATAGGCTGTTTGTTTGTCCAAGAGTAGGCAGCTCTGCCTGGTGAGAGTTTGTCTTATGTGTTTCCAATAAATTAAATGAACTTGAGAGCTATTTGTGCTGCTACCAAGCTGCTATTCCTCACCTGAGCTGTCCAGAGATGATTCATATTTTAAAAAATATTTTTATGTTCGATACCCAAAGAGGGTTTTCCAGCTAATTTGGTTGGAAAGTTTTACACTGCGTTTAGGAATGTGAAGCTAAATCTTTTAATCCTGGTCTGGCCTTCATAAACTTGGAGAAGGAAAAAACACACATGACAAGAATAAGCATTATACAAACCCTGTTTTAGTTTATTCCAGCATTTCCCAAACATCAGATACTCCCTCTGTAGAAAATACAAAGGACCAGAGGCATAGGAATAGGTGGAAGAAAACATGCAGGAGGCTTTAGACAGATATGCATGAAGACAAGTAAGTTTTATTGTGATATAAGCTAGGATATGATTGATTTCATGTGGAAACTGGGACTGAATTTAAGCAAGCTGATTTTGATTAGGGCTCCACCTTTGGAACCATTCAATGACATCAGGCTCAGGCTTGTTTCTGAATTCTTTTCTACCTTTTACTTCTCAATAAAACACTTTGGAGATGTGAACAGCCTGTGATGTAGATGTAGATATGCTTTCCTGAGTCAGTAGAGGGCCAAAACCAATCATTCCAGAGTTGCAGCTTTTTCCTTCCATCTCTAGTAGGTATTAATTCCAAGTTTTACTGTCCTGAGACACTGCTAACACAACTTACCCTGGGAACACTGTGTGGGAAGAGGAACAAAGACAATACAGTGGCCATCCTTCCTAATCAAGTAGAGCCTTACCTGCTGCTGACAAGGCAAGGGAAGCTGCCAAACTAACATTCTTGAGACAAAAGACAACTTTGCTGAATCTTGTACCCTATACAACAGCCTCCATTTCATCAGAAAAAGCCTGGCCACTGTCACACTATCCTGTAGGAGTCCTGGTGTGCTAGTCCATCAACTGCCAAACACAGCTCTCTGGGAAAGAGAACAACAAACAAACATTTGTGAAATCAGAATCGGAAATGTAGCTCCTTCTTGCTGTGAAACTTGTGTAAGACCTCAGCCTGTATCATATTTTGCCCCAGCTCAGGGGTTTGCCCATTTTGCACAGACCGCAGCATCAGGGCCTACTTATGACAATAGTATTGGGCAGATTAATGTCCCACAGTTTCTCCAGCACCTCAGTTCACAGCATAACAATTTCACAACAGCATGCACATAAATAAACATCAGAGCCAATGTGAGCTGGCAGAGCAACCTCCAACCAGAAGCATTGCACTTTGTTGGAGGGAGCAACTTGGGCTGTCTTGTTAACGGCAAGAAAACAAACATAGTATTGTGAGGCTTAATACTGGTGAACACTTGCTTTTTCTCTGCTGAGCGTGAGCGGGTGTCTGAAAACATGACACCTAATGCATTATATCTAATCATGTTTCTTTCTTTTTTTTCCTTCCTCACTCCAGTTTTACCCTCCTCACACTTGCAAATTAATATTGAGTATTGGAATGTTGTGATTTCTTTTACTTCACCTTCTCTGACTTCTTAGCACATAAACATTCGAGGACTATATGTGTACATACAGTCATACAGTGTATGTGTCGCAGGGAATGTATTTGTACTAATTTCATACTCTTCAGAAGTACCTTGTGACAACAATATACATTCTGGCTCCTGAGGAACTGCGTGGTCCCAGTGGACTGAGGCAAGGGATAAAAATGCAAGGACTCTGCACAGAAGGATGGCATAAGCAGCATGCTAATGCTTAAAGCTGCAATTCCTGGAGCTGTGAATTGAAGGGAGAAAAGAGGCAGAGTTATCAGTGCAATCTCATAGGCTGTGAAGGGGTAATACATACATCCAAAGGTTGTACACATACATGTTGCTAGGCACTAAAGCTATCCTGGTATCTGAGGAGCTGGTCTGTCTTCATATGCATATGGTTCTCCATATCCACAGCATTTGTATTTCAAACCCTTGGGGGAGTTGGGGGCCAGGTCTCATTCTTGAATAGAAATCCAGGGATGTTGCTATTAAGATGTTCATTTACAATTTTTGAACTTCACTGACTTATGGAGTCAGTAGAGAGCAAAGGCAAATAGTAGCATAGGATTTCTCAGTATAATAGACCTTTGCATTAAGAGGAGGATTTGCTGCACCCAACTTGAGGCGTTTGCAGTGCAGCCAGTTCCCCATAGGCAATGAAATAGAAATAGATAATGCTAGGGCATGGTTAATCTTGTCCTCACATAGATATCTAAAATAGGTCAGATGAATCATCTTCTGCAAGCATTTCTTTACACTGATTATAAAGGGAGCATGGCCTCACATGTAGGCCTCTGTCTTACAAATGTTTAGAGTGAGGGATAGGGAGTTCTTCAGAAAGTTAATCATATCAGACATATGTGCAGAAAAGATGAGAAGTGCAAGTATGTCCTTAGGTTGAACAATGGATATTAATAAGTTTCAGTTCCACAATCTGGGAGAACACCTATAACATCAGCAGAAAACAGCTAAGGCCAAAATTTTAGTGCTAGTTCACAGCTCATAGTGGTTCTCAATACACATGTGCAGCACAAGTGAAATTTATTTATTTACATATTTATTTATTACAAACAGTGTTGTTGAATTTTAGGATTGGTCTTCTTGGTAAAGTAAATTCCAGTTTTCCCTCGTGTTTGTAAGGAGGTTGCATACAAAGAAAATGCACATAGAGAAGGTGGGTGGTGTGGAGCTCTCTTTGCCCACAGATGTGGGGACCTTCCATCTGCCTGTAGGATGACAGGGTACAGACTGAGGCAACATGTGTTTCCCTATCGCTAGGTCAATGTCCTAGCAGAAAGCTGCTAGGCTTTCTAGCTGAGTGGCAGAGGAAGTAAAAGAGTGAGTTATGATTTGGCAATGTCTCTCTCCAGGGCTATGGCTGTCAAAGACAGGAGAACCAAAACCAGGAGAACCCCCATCTATTGCCACAGGCAGTCCCTACCTCCCTGTCAAAGCTCCCCCAGCCTCACACCAAAGTTGTCCTTACCACATCTCCTTTACAGCCAGGAGACACCTGACCTGGGCCAACCATGCCATCAACACTGATGCGACACGTGCCAACACCAGCATTCTGCCCACTGCCTCACTAGGGCTGGTGCCAGTAATTCAAGTGCATCTCAGACCGTGGCTACTTGCAGAAGAGTGGGAAACTCCCTTTCCCCACATCTGTGGGTAGCTTACAGCTTCCTCCAAAAAAGTGATGGGGTACAAGTTGGTGCTATCTTATCTGTCTGAGGTGCTCTGGCAGAGGAGACAGAGCACAGGAGCATGCTGTGATCTGCTAGCATCCCTGTGCAAACAGCCAGGTGTAACACACAGGAGAAGCAACAGAGGAAGAGCAGCCACATTCCATTGTTGTGAGCATACCCTACCTTCCTGCCTTCCCTCACCCTGCTGTTTGTCTGTCAGCCTGGCCTGAAGCATCCCTTTTTATACCTGTTCAGGCTGGCCGTGTCACTAACTACCAACAACATTTTATCTGCTGTCACAACATAACCAGGACTAATGCCAGGAGCTGGTGGCTGCCTGCTGTGACATGGCATGGTTGGTGCATTACTGTGACACGGTTATTCTACCATTCCAATGAGAAGAAAGAAAGAGAGAGAAAGAGAGAGGGAGGGAGGGAAGGAAGGAAGGAAGGAAGGAAGGAAGGAAGGAAGGAAGGAAGGAAGGAAGGAAGGAAGGAAGGAAGGAAGGAAGGAAGGAAGGAAGGAAGGAAGGAAGGAAGGAAGGAAGGAAGGAAGGAAGGAAGGAAGGAAGGAAGGAAGGAAGGAAGGAAGGAAGGAAGGAAGGAAGGAAGGAAGGAAGGAAGGAAGGAAGGAAGGAAGGAAGGAAGGAAGGAAGGAAGGAAGGAAGGAAGGAAGGAAGGAAGGAAGGAAGGAAGGAAGGAAGGAAGGAAGGAAGGAAGGAAGCTAATGCTGAGGGGGAAAATAAACAGAAATTTAAAGAACAGCAGCTTAGCAAAGGATAAGAGAGAGTGAAAATGAGCAGGTCCTACACACTACCAAATTTTAAAGACTTGCGTGATACTTGCTGTCAATATGTGGTTTTGAAGGCTAAATTCTGGAAAAAGAAGTTTGTTAATTTGACTAAATGTAAAATTTCACACCTTTGTCTTTAAAGGTTTGTTCAGTGCCAACCCTGTACCTAGGAGTGGTTGACAGACGTAAAGTGTAGCAGTGAACTGCACCTCTGCCCTTCCCTGAAAGAGCAGAAATTGCAAAGTGGACCTTCTTTGCTTACTTGTGGAGACCCAACTGGATGTTATCAGTCCTGAAGAAAGGCAATCAGATGGTTCATGAAAGGAAGGAAACTTAAAACCATTAATCCCCAGGGGAGACACTAAGTTAACCCTCCTGACTTCACCAGGTTCTCCACTAGTTCCTCCTCATTTGGGCTTATGTCTACCACCTCCCAGTCCCTCCCAGCAACTGCTAAAGTCTCTGAGTGGTATGACCACATTTTTCTGCTATGAAAATCCCAGAGCCTGGCTCCCAAGGGATTGTGCTATTGAAAATGCAGTGTTGGTCTTCTTGTGTTTGGGTTTCTTGCAGTTTGCCTTCTGTGAGCCATTTATTAAATAATCAAATAATGGCATAACAATTAAATAATATCTTGACTTATAAAGGCTCACATATGTGAAAAGCAGGTAAAAAACTTGTTACATTTTACAAATATGTAATAACCAAAAAGTAAGACAAAATACATGATGGCTAAGCCCTTGGGTGAAAATACTTGAGAATAAAGCACACTGGAAATTAGAATGGTTTGCTTCCTGTAATGTACAAAATGGCTGCAAAGGAGCTATTAAAGTCTCTCAAATAAATACAGTTCTTTGTGTGTTTGTTTGTTTCTAGTTAGAGGTATACACTCATTCAAAAGACCATGTGCTGTATAGTCTCTGCAGCATTTGCTTTGTAGTACAGATAGTGCCTAACCACTACTTTCCTCTCTCTTGATCACTGACGAAAACAGACCATATAGAGATGAAAGTGTTCTAAATCAGTGCTCTGTGTCATTTCCCACTTACTTTGCACTTTTTTTGACAGCTGAAAAGCTGCAACAAATTGAGTGCATGCACACCCACGGAGATTGGCAGTACTACCATAACCTAGCTTCTCTGGATGTGTATTTTCTTCCCCAACGGGGTGTATTGAAAAATTATCAAAGTGTGTATGTGTGAAAGGGTGTCTTCTACTGTGATTTTAACATTAAAATTTTGATCAATGCAATGTCTTCATGAGTTGAGTTTTCCTACCAAACTTCAAAAAATCAGAATGTTTTTAACTAAAATAACTGAAAACAAATCTGATATTATAGCTAAATAAGTTTTATACTAACACACATATAGATAAAAATCAGGTGTGTAACAACTGAAGTTTATTTTTTCTTTTTTCTCTCCTTCCTTCCTTCCTTCCTTCCTTCCTTCCTTCCTTCCTTCCTTCCTTCCTTCCTTCCTTCCTTCCTTCCTTCCTTCCTTCCTTCCTTCCTTCCTTCCTTCCTTCCTTCCTTCCTTCCTTCCTTCCTTCCTTCCTTCCTTCCTTCCTTCCTTCCTTCCTTCCTTCCTTCCTGCCTTCCTGCCTTCCTTCCTGCCTTCTTGCCTTCCTTCCTGCCTTCCTTCCTGCCTGCCTGCCTGCCTTCCTGCCTTCCTGCCTTCCTGCCTTCCCTCTCTTTCTTTCTCTATTTTCTTCTCTTTCTTTTCTTTATTCCTCTCTTTTTTCTTCTCTCTTTGTTTCTCTCTTATTTCTTCTTTCTTTCTTTCTCTTTTTTCTCCTCTTTCTTCCTCTCTCTTTTCTCTTCTCTCATTCTCTCTCTCTTTCTTTTCTCTGTTTCTCCTCCTCCTTCCTTCTGTCCTCCACTCTACCTTCCTGCCCTCCCTCCTTCTCTCCTTCTCTTCCTGCCTCCCTTTCTCTTTTTGACTCTGCCTTTCTTTTTTCCTTCACTTCTAATTTTATTTTGTAGGTAGTTGGAGATCTGGTTTATTTTAAAACAATGAAGAAGACAGAATCCCCTGAGGTAAATTCATTGAGTACTGGGAGGTCTTGGTAACACAATTGAACTGGCACCAAATCAATAAAAACAGAACAGAAGAAAAAACAGTAATTAAAACATTCTGTCAAAAAAATGGAGCGGTAATTAAAAGATGCAAACTATTGTTTTGCTACAGTAATTACATTTTAATTTTCAATAGCTTGCTGAATAGTATAAAAGCCTATGCCTATAAAAAGTCCCAGTGACAGTACTCTTTCTGCAACTAGCGTGATAACAGTGTTTATGTGCTGTAACAGAGTGGTATGTGCTTTCAACTCCGTGTGGGAGAAACTAGTTTCCTTGTAAGATAGCATGGCAACAAAGTTTTGGGTTTTTTATTTTCTGGTGTGGAAAATTATTACTCAACACATGCACACACACACATGCACGCACATATACATGCATACAAAAACGGGCTCAGTCCAGGAGACACTGTGCTCAGGGCACTTCTATTGACCTCAATGGGAATTTTGCATGTGGCGCAATAGCGGGTTGTTGGCCAGCGGGAATACTGTACTTAGGTTTAGACCATGTTGTTTTCTTCACGTGTTATTGACGGATGAGGAGAAAAACAAACTGAGTTTTCCCACTAATATACAGCATTTCTAACCCTAAAACATGCAAATTTTTAGGCAGGATCCCGAGGACTTTTCTCACAGAACAGTCCTCATAGGTTTCACTGGTAGATACCCATACATAAACGGAATATAATAAAGGCCATATACTCTACTGTTATGAATCATAAGTGTTCTGAAAAAAAATGTATTTAGCTGCTTTTGAGGAGAGTTTGGGGGACAAATTTCCACAGGCAGGTTTAAGAAATGCTCCAAAATAATGATATGTGGAGAGAAGTTTGCTGTTACTATTGTTTGCAACAGCTCAATGCAAAGTTGTAACGCATATGAGTCCTGGCAAAACTTGAATCCGTCAGTTACAATCTGTTTCTCTAGAGGTGTAGTCTGCACACTCTGCCTTTCATATCACCTCATTTGAATGATAGAGGTCTCCCAGAAATGGGCATCCCATGTGTTCAGACATGCCCCAAAAAACAATAGATCCCTTCCATCAACGTGGGAGCGGTGGGGAAATAATTTCTCAGAAAATAATCCCTGGATTTGAGATGTATGAAATCAATGAAATGCCTCAATCTATGAAAATAGTTGACATTGCCAAACAATATTTCACAACTGCAATGCTATTCTACATTTTCAGTGTAATTTGAAATTAATTTTTAAATAATATAAAATGAAAAAAATTAAAATACTTTGAAATCTGATGGAATAAGATCAACATCCTTCACACCACTGCAGCAAAAAGCACAAGGAGGGGAATGTTTTTTAAAAAGAAAAATTGAGCAAACATTGCCTATTTTTTCACTAGTTTACAGTCCCCTTCATATCCTCCTAAATTCACTTCTCAGTTACATATATTCATTCCCATTCGGTTGGGAAGGGTTAACGAGGTATAAGTCTGGACAGCATCAGCCTTCCATCTGGAAATACATAAAAAGTAAATTTGAATGGGAAGCCAGGATAACAATATTACCAAAACCAGGCTCACTCATAATGTATATAATACCTGCATGTTTTTCTAGGGAGTGATACGGTGATATTGATCACGCCAGCAGTACTGGTTCCTTTTGGACATGGAAGCTAACCTGGAGGTTAGGAAGTCTAACTACTATAAATAGCACCAATTACATCCAGTGGAAAACTGCAATTACATATTTCCACACACCAAAGTCGAATAAAATCCAGATACAGAACCCAGCGCAAAATATTGAAGAAAAAATAAAATCCTCTAGTTTAGAAAACTAGTCCCTTATCTTCTGGGAATAGCCCAAATTGAAGGGGGTTTTGCACTGATGCAAGAATAAATTGCTTCAAGAATTATTTCACGGACACGTAGTATTCCCCAAATCCCTATTATTATGAAGCTAGTGAAATGTCCCGATTTACTGAAATTAAACAAAGACAGATATTTATTTAGAATTCCTGTAACTGCTACAGCCAGTAAATGTGTTTCATCACTATGATTGCAAAAACAAATACCTACCAGAGAAATGCAGTTCACAACAGCACAGAACTGAATGGAAATAGAAATTTTGTTAATGGTATGCTAATGCTCATGGCAGAAGTATTTGACTAGAGGGAAAATAAATCAAAAGAGCTGACTGAGGCTGAGCCACGGTTGAGTCTCAGGGAACAGTAAGCTGGGCAGCCCAATGTTACAGGACCAGCTGCAAGGGTACAGTGAGGTGATGGCCTGCTCAGAAGAGGAGTCTGGCCTTGTTATGGAGCACAAACAGTGACTGTAGGCCTGAGGCTACAGAGGGAGAAGACAAGGATGTCCTTGTGGTCCTTGATTGGCTACAAAGACCTTTTAATGCCAGAGCCACGCCTTCTGCTGTGCACTACCTGGATGGAGATACTAGCATATCTCTTGACCCACCAGCCTCTGAAAATCTGTGTACCAGTTGCTTTCAGACCAACTTCACAGTCTCTGGCTATCGCAGACACAGTTTTTTCCTTAGCGTATAATATGTACCTGTCCTAGGGAAGAAAGTTGCAGCAGCACCAAAGTCATCATTCTGTCACCACTTCTACACGCTGGGATTGCCCCAGGACTACAAGAGGTTTCCTCACAGCAGACAAGTATGTGGCCAACTTGATATGGACAAGGGAGGAAATCACCCTCTGGTTGATACTTGTGGTACAGTCATAAACTGCTCACACTGCCAGTAGCACTTTTTGTTCTTGGTAGATCATTATATCCATACTTTCATGGATCTTTGGATGCTCATTTCACTGCCTGAGAAGACAGGAGTAAAAGCAACAAGACAAGACATCAAGAGTTTGTGTTCTCATAATCCTTTGACACTTGATTCTTTAGAGCACAAAAAAGGCTGTGTTTTCACCACTTGGCAGAACAGGGGTAAAACCATTGCAGCCTGGCATACATCCTAAAGGCAGAGACAGGTTGCTCTATAGCCAAAACATGGTCCTAGCCAGATGAACTTCTCTACATCAGCAATGAATTTGTGTCTCTGATATCCTCTCAGCTGGGATGGGGATGCCATTGGCAGTAGGAGAGGACAGAGACCCGAAGGTGGGCCAGGGTAAGGTTACTCTCAGGTTATGCGAGAGTCAGTTGCTCCAGTTGTGTGGTCAAGGTCCATGTGTTTTAAAATTAAGTTTCTTTTGGATCGTATGTCTGAGTAACTTTTCAAATTGGGGATGATGATGTGAGATAACCACAAACAGCTACTCACAGTACTTTTGGAGTACATTTCCTTCTCCTGTGGTTCTTTCTATTAAAGGAGATAATAAAGCCAACAGTAAATATATGAATGAAACTCAGACGTTCCTACAACTTGGAAGCTTAGTAACGGTCCCCTCTGTCCTTATTCGGTCAGTTGTCTAATGCTACAGCCATGAGTTGCGTTTTATACCGTGAGCACACTACTGTGTCAGATCTGTACTTGTTGCAATGAATATTTGCTGATTAAATTGGTCTTTCTCTACTGGAAGTCTAACATTTTTAATCTACAGCACAGTACTAATGAAGCTAGGTCCACAAGTTTAAAAGTACAGCTCCTCTTTTTCGTATGAAAATAGGCTAAAAAAACTGGATTTCCTTGCTTATTTTTAGTACTGTCCCTAAGCATACCTACATTTTAATAATTTCTTATTTTCACCACATACTCATGTGATAACTCTGGAGACCTTCTTTAAAAAGGTCTAGGTGGGAGTAAGACAGAGTAGCAGCATAGCTCCAGACTGCACTGCACTTTTATTTTCACTAGAGCCCACAGGACCAGTAAAATCCTCATTTCAGTCTCTAAAATACTTATTCTATATCCCTATAATAGATGTAGGTCTGTACTGAGCAAAACGATTTCTTCAAGAATACTGCTCTCTGAAGTGCTGCATACATCAGGCAGAGAGCAAGAAGTGCTGAGGTGTCACTGATGTCAAAGATCCTCAAGATCCTAGCAAACAGCCTATGACATATACTAACAAGGAACATGAAAAACCTTGCAACTCTTGCTGCTCTGGTATGGGAGAGGAAATCCCTCCCTATCTCCAAACAGTGAGAAACATCACCCAGCTCTGGTCACATGCTACTCCAGTCGCTGCCAGCAAGCAGCCATTGATGCTGCCATAGAGACTAGACTTCTCTCCCCTCTTCTCTGAGCTCCCAAATACACCTAGATAACTTTTACACTGAGGAAATAGTTTTCATTCTGACTCTGATCTTGTAAACTCAGAAGTATGTGATTTGTGATTTGAGCATCACTATCAATGTAGAATCAGATGTGGAGAATATTCATGTTAATTTTCATCCCTCTCTAGCCCATGAGAGCTGTATTCCTGTTCTGTACAGGACAACAACATTAATGTTCTTTAGTTAGGCAGGGAAATCAAAAGATCTGAGGCATCTTGATTTTTCCAATCTTGCTTAGCCAGTTACAAAACAGGTGAGAGGTAATTCTACTCTTATTTTTATCTGCTTACCACATTTATCACTCTTTCCTGTCATTTGTTGCAAGAGCAAAACTCAATTTGCAGTTCAACTTTCAGCGGTATCTCAATTATACAGTAGCCCAACTTTGTATACGGCACTGTGTTTTCTTCTGGGCACCACGTTAACATGAAATATGCTCAGGCTAATTGGAAAGGATTCAGAGAAGTGCAGCGAAAACAAAACCATGGCACAAGGACTGTGTTCAGCAGTTTAAAAAGGAGAAGAGGCAGAAGAGCTGTCTACTGACTCATTAAGCCATGCTCAGGTGTAGAGTCCAAGTAAGAGGTTTCAGTATTTGCAATGAAACTATTAGGTTAAAAAATATTAGGGACATTACAGTGGATAAATTCCTACTTCGTTTATCCATAATTGTATCCAAAGAGAAACCCCTACAAAAAATTTTAATGGAATACAAGTACAATACAAGTACTTACAGAGGAACTAAAGGGTTGAACAACCTGGCCTTGCACTAGCAGCAGGTCTTAACAGAGCTCCATAAAATGTGTATTACCGATGCACTGATTCTTTTAGTGCCTGTTTTTGTTTCTGGGACTACGTGCCCAGTGAGTGCTCCTGTTTCACGAAAGTTTCAGTCCTGGTGCCTGATGTGTAATTCAGATGAGTAATTCAGGCCCTGTGTGTACACCCCACTTTCTCTGAGAGCACTGACAGTGGAAGTGACTAGTAAAGACAGACATGTAGAGAGAGAAATTGTGGCTTTGCTGAAGGGTATCTCTTCCCTCCAATGCACAGTCAAGGACATTAGAAAATGCCCCTTGAAGAGACTGGTCTTTTGGCTTTATGATGTGAACACAATGTTCCTTGTTGAAGAATTTCCAGCCTGACCAGGAATAATAGAAATACTTAGAAAAGATCATGTTTTCTTTGAAAGAGTAAGGCAAATTGCTTGCAACGAAGAACTAATATATTAATTTAGACTGTGGTTAACATTTACCACCTCTATGACAACAACAGCAACATCCTTGTTTGTGCTCCTACAGCCCTTTAGAATTATATATATTAAAAGGTCTTTAAGTAGCGGGTAGATGTCTTCTTCAGTTTTCAAATGGCAGAACAGAGCAGAATTTGGTGAATTTAAGGACTTATAAGAAGAGGCAACACAACTATGCAGAAAGTGCAGACTGCCTGTTTTGCCAACAGTCTATGTCAATTCCCACAGTTTAACAATAAGTAGCATTGAGACTCATTTAGCAATAAAAGAAATGAACTCTGCACGGGGGATCCTCCTGTGGCATTCACTGTAATTAATAACATTAGTGACACTATTATTTTATCTTCATAATTTTTTAAGTTGTCTTAGTCACTTTTTTAAAGTCCGAAGAAAATTAATGTTATCATCCTGTATGCACACTTTGCACTCCCTTTTTTAAAACAGAAATAAATAAGAAAATAAGTATCAGCAATATGGATGCATTGAGCCAAAGCTTTTGAACTAATCTGAGGAGCTGAAGGCTAAATCCACAACGGAAGTTTCATTTCTAAATTCAAATTTGGCTTTAGACCCCGGAGTCTAAAATTGCCAACATCCAACACCCTTGGTAAGTCACCACCTAGTCCTGAATGCTTTCCAAATTCTAAGGTTTTCAGCAACAAATTCCTCCAGACTCTTTTGTACTCACTGTAACAGCCTTGAGGATATCTATGTTATATTTCCTTGGTACTGATAGGCAAAGAATGTCTTCTGAGATCCTCAGGCCAGCAGCCTCTTAGAAAATAACTGAAAGATCACCCACCACCTAAAATGTGGCCAACAGAAGAAGGGTCATGCCTTCCTCCCATTACTTCTAGTCACAGGTGAGCAATGGTGTAAGAGAAGGATAGAATCAATCTTCCAAAAAAAGCAGGTAGCTGTCCTCCCATGACTGTTCTCAACTGTTGATGCCTCTATGCTTTATTATATTGAGGAAAGGTTCTCAACCTTTCCCAAACATCAATTCTATAAAAGAGGAAGAAAAGGAGGGAGAACAAACATGTGAGTATGACCCCTAGCCTGGAGACGGGAAAGCTGGAATAGGAAAGTGGCCTCTATGCTTGTTCTGCTATCATGTCATATACAGTGGTAGGGCATTATTGGAAAAAAAGAATGAAGCTAAGGACTTTCAGTTTGCATGTGAGCACATTGAGTAATGGAGTTGTGCTTTAGTTACCCCTTGCTCAATGTGCACTAACTTCAAGGAACTGCTTCCATAAAATGAAATGTCTAACTTCTCCATGAGCCCCAGTCCCAGTCCTCCCATGTTTACGGCTGTCTTAATGGTAACTAATGTGGATTTAGGCCCTCAAACAGATGAGAATTCACCATGCAAATCGTTCTTCCCAAGGGACTGTCCTCAACAATAAGCTACTGGGTAAAATAAAAAAGGGGGGATGGTAGCATAATTTTTTTATTCTCTTGCTTAGACTGTATTTTCAAAAAAGAGAGCTGATGGTGGCCTTGCACTTTGGCTCAGCTCAAAGCCTTGGTAGACATGAACCCTGAAGTGCTATTTTAGAATGCCATGAAGGGTAATCATTATGTACTCACAGGTACTGCTTTGCACCCACAGCCAAGATATCACTGCCCCTGGGCTCTATCATAGTACACAGGGCAAAGCATTTGAATTCTATGTTTACTACACCTCTGGACTAGAAAAATATCTAACAGGTCATGTTCAACTATTTCCTTATTTTTAAACATTATTCTTGGTGCATTTATGAGTATTCAAAGGTGCTGACTTCTGTTTTACTGGCCAAGAAGGCGTAGCAGAAGGAAAGAATCCTTTTCCCTGTCTGGCAGGCTTTGTAGATGTCCCAAAGCAAAAAAAAAAAAAAAAAACAACAATCCTCCAGCCCATCTTTCAGCCTTTCTGAAGATACAGGTGATTATTAAGATTAAGTTTAGTTTTGGCTTTTCTAAGACTTTTTTATCATTAGGAAATGGAATGAAAAAACAGGCATCCTACAGCTAACAATGACCTCCAGTGAGGAAAAGTAAATCATATACAGAGAAGAAATCATGTGCTTTAGTTTTTGGTTCTGTTGCAAGTCCTGCCTTATCTTTTTTTTCTTTTTTTTGACAACATACCTGCCTTTCCTACCTAGCATTACCGATTGAGACTGACACAAATCTGGAAACAGATTTTGCAGAAAGCAAGGTAGCACAAGAAGTGTAAATTGACACATTTTTATTATGAATTTATTATTTTAAACTCCAAAGGACAGATGCCTGATATTTTTGACCATCTGATTAGAAAAACCTCACAAAAAATATCTGCTTTAGGATTAAGATTTTGAGATCTGCCTTTTAAAATACCAGGTATCTCCAAATATGTAAAAAATGCCAATGCAAACCTCTGTAAGAATGAATCCCAAAGAAAAATCAGGGATTATTTTTTTGATGCATATACGACTTAAGTAAGCATGCACCCTGTAGACACTTGTGGGCAGAACATGGACAATAATAATAAAACAGAAGTCCTGTGTGCCAGTTGCCAGATCTAGTTCTTATTTCATCAGGGTGACCTGAATCAGGCCTGCCACCCTACTGTCTTGCCACATATCACCAGTGGCACAAACTACATCTTCTTCTGCACAGATTTAATATGTGGTAAGGCCTGGCCGCTGCAGCCAGAGAAATGTAGTGAGTTTCACTAGTCTCCATGCTCACTTCCTCTGAGCAAAACTCAGGCAGAACAGAGAGCTGCGCTCCCAGGACATAAAACAAAGCCATGTCACTTCTTGTGGCACTGCCCTGAACCAATCCTTCATGCAGTGACTTTTACATTTTCCTTCCAGGCCACCAGCTGTCAGATGGTAACAATTTCCATCTACTTGCTGACGTGAGCTGGTTTTGAACTTTAATCCAGTCCATGTCTTAACTGTGGTGGCAAGCACTTTTTAACTAAAACGAGCCTTCAAAACAATTTAAGGAAAAAAAACACGCAACCCCAAAAAAAAAACAGCCACCCCAAAACAACCCTTGCTAGCAGTACAAGGTTTATGAAAGGCTTGACAGATGTAATAGGCTGAGCAAACAACATGAAGAAAGGACGCAGCCATTGCATGATCGCAGGAGCTTGTGGTTGCTGGGATTGAGGCACCTGGCTATTGCTCCATGTGACCACCATGCCAGAGGACAGTGCTTGCTCCAGAGAGCCTGTAATCCTCACTCACCATGAGGCATGAGATGCCCACTGCCGAGGGATCACAAGGGAAAAATGAAACAATGCTGGTCAGCATGAGAAGCAGTAGTCTCATCGTTAAATCATCTGCATTTACTTTCCTAATATGCTAACATTTTATGCCACACACAGATCTCTTCCTCTCAGGCAATACTGAGTGCCTTCAACTCCCAGGGAAGTCTACAAGTATGGAGAGATGTCAGCATCATGCATGAGGTGCTTAGCATTGTGCATGGCAGAGACTGGAGAGTCAAAACTTGACTGTTTTACATATTCTGGCTTGGAGCAACAGTCACCTCTGTAATGGAAAATTATTCTAATACAATAATACAGCTGGGAGGAATTTGCCATGTTTCTTGGACTCTAACAATAGTAGTTTCTTGGTCAAATATACACCAGTAATAGTCAAAATGTTGCCTCTGCTATGCTTACAAAGAGAATTCCTTCCTTAAAAGTTAGACATCCATAATAGAAAGAAAACTGCTTCCATTTTCTCTATGAATCTTTCCTACCTGGGACATGAACAAGCCACTGCAGTCTCGGCTATTTGGGGCTGCTTTTTCTATATCTTCCATGTGGCTAGTTCTCTTAGATTTTCCTTTTCTGAGTAGTGTTCACTGCAAGGACTCACCTGGTCAGTCCCTTTTCTGTGTTCTCCCTGTTGCCTGGTGGCACCCTAACGTTGCAGATGTGCTGGCTTCATCTTCTACCCATCATCAGGAGAGAGTCATTTTCTTGATGAATCAATTTGGACTGTTGGACTGTCTGGCAGATGTCAGAACTTGCAGCAAATGTATTCCACTTAATACCTAGTCTTTTTCTATAGTTGTTGCCATTGTCTGCACCTATGGTGGATTTGCAAATAATAGAGCTTAATCAACTACATTAACTCTAGATTCAAAACTAATAAGTTGCAAATTAATTTGAATTACAAAGGTTAGTCTTAGGAAGGAAAGATGTGGCAAACACCACAGACTTCCAAGCTAACTGCACCTTTTGGAAATTCCCAGAGTAGCTGATTCACTGGAATGACAATTACACACACACACACACCCTCCCCCCCACCCCCCCCCCCACCCCCTCACGTACCCTGCCTGTTTCTTTCCCCTCCCCCTCAAAGCACATAGTTTTACAGGAAACTTAATTTTTGCCAGCAGTCATTAGGACTTTACTGAGATTGTTCATGCTGGCGATAATCTTTAAAAAAAAGTCTTTTTCATTCCAATGGGATTTCCCTGCTTATCCACACCTATTGATTGCAATGGGAACCTACCCTGAGTAAGGTTGCATTTGTGCATCACTGATGTCACTGGGAATTTTCCCATCGGGGTCAGTGGGAGAAAAAATTATAATATCCTGAAAAGTAATTGTCAGACATGAGACATCCATTCTCTTGTTCTTTGCACATTCAATTGCTAGCAACAATAGTTTCAATTCCGGGTTGCTAGGATTTATTTTTTTTAATTAAACACTTTATGAGTCAAAGGATGTTGGATCCAAAACTCCAAGTAAACAATGGGGACAGATCCTTCATCCTGGCTAAATTACTTTGGTGTCCTTCTGTGTGGCTACTTTAATTTGTACCAGAAGCTACCCATACACACATGCATACACATGTACACACATGAGATCCAACAAGCCTCAAAATCAAGGAGAGAAAAAAAACATTTTACAATCTCATATAGCTTCCGATATCTAACTTGAGTTTTAACACACACATACAGAGTACAGAGAAGTAAAGATTTTAATAGCTACACAGAAAAGGAAAATGATCACTATTTAAACATTACATTATTAACTAGCTTAGGGATACTAGAAAGAAAGTAGGAAGTAAGCAAATAAATATTTGCAAGCAACAGAGAATGGTTAACTCTGTAGTGTTTTGGCTGACTGATTTAGTTATTCAAAACTCACTTACAGACATATTTGACTCTACTGACCCTCTCCTTTTCATTAGTTTCCACTTTTGAGTTACTTTCCTTCCTGTGCTTATATTCTGGCTTTGTTAAACCAAGTCCTTTTCCTGACTGTTACATTATAATATAATATGTTGTAACCTAGTACTATACCCTATATATTTACCACAAATGTAAAATACAGTAGGAGAGAAATATTTTCTAGAGGAAATAAAAGTAGCGGTTTTAGCTCTCTGATGAAAGCGTATTTACATACATCAGTCAGTCATTGTCTACCATCAGTGTTATTGAAATGCCCTTTCTATCTTTGAATTATGAAAGCAAAGAATTTGCCCATTTTAGGGAGAAAAGCCTTTTCTTAAGGCTGGGAAAGGCAGGCAGAAACCATAGCTCAACTCAAAGTAGTTCTGGGAAATTCCCAGAATACTGAATCATTGGGATGGGCAATTACCCTGGTCTTCAGCTGAACAATTAGAGATTTTTAAAGAGAAGAAATATACACATGCTTAAAGAAAGGAAATGCAGCTTTACTGTGACTGTTTCTTTGGAGAGTAATTCCTGAGAAATCATTTTCCGTTCATAATGGAGTTTCCTTCTCTCTTAACCTCACACTCACCAGAAACACAAATAACCTCAGAGATTCCTAAAAGTTTATCATTGATCCCGTACTTTCCCACATTAGAACACTTTCTGCAAGAATTTCATCCCCGGGAGCCAGTGGCTGGGCAGGTGCTTTTTGTGTGATCTAACTCGCCTATCATGTAATCTCATACACACATGCATTACTGCGCTACCCAAGAAGTGCACTAAATCTAGACATCCCAATGAAGCCAACTGCTTGAAAACCAGTAATTTTGGGGCCCCATCTTCTGGAATTGTTTAAACTATACCATGCTGAAAATCGAATATATTTTTCATATACATCTACTACATGCCTTAAACAGGCAAAAGTGGACAGCGACTTAGAGAGTCATTTCTATGAAGGGATGGTTTCCCATTGCAGTTTTTCTCCTCTGAAGTACTCAGTAGTGGGAGAAACCGACATCTTTGACTTGCCTTCAACAGTCCTGTCCCATGAGAGAGCAAATGCACATTGATAACACAGAACCAAATGACTAGATTTAGACTTTTTTTTCTGTAGAGGTAGTGCTTTATGGGAAATGTTTTGCAGTTTCTCAGTACACAACCATCGCTCTGATGGAGGAATAATGAATCCCTCCAGCCTTGGCCCTTCCATGCATTTGTAGCTTTATTAAAATTGGGAGGAGCACAGGGGAAAGTATTGCACAGGATAAAGTTTAGAGGTAAATTTGGAATCATTTCACCCTTACACTTTCCAGATCCAAACACATCCAAGCATAGAAGATCAAGAAATTACAGCAATATTACTTAGGCATTAATTATGGCTTACATCTTACGATTTATTTCATAGCCTTCATCTTGAATTCCTTACTCAATTTCCCTCTAATGCCCTCACTTCCTAGATTACGGATTGTGTGCTCAGCACTCCTCTGAAGCCCTTTCCACGTGCTGAAGTGCTGCTTGCTGGGCATTGGGACAATGTCAGCAGCAAGCTACTCACCAAATACCTGTTTGAGAGACCATTGCAAAAAGCAGCAAGCTGCATTCCCAGGAGGGTGTCAAAATGGCCTGTCGAGCCAAGGCACTTGCTTTCCTGCTGACCGAACAAGAGAAAATCAAAGCCGCCTCTCACAGCACCGTATTATTTATTGCTGCTTGGAAGGTGTCAAGAGATACGTCTCACAGATACGGTCCCTGTCCTGCGGGGCTGGGAGCATTGCATCAACTAATTGGTGCAAGAGTTGTGACTGTAGTCCCTGTCTGCAACCAAGCAATCAGTCAGAAACCAAATCAGACTCTGGTTTTGTCACTAAGTTTGAGGTTACACTTCCAGTAACTTCAGCTGACTGAAAGGATCCTGTTCAGAGTTTCTTGCAGATGCTGCTCTTCAGCTGAGGGGGAGATTCCAGCACCTTCAGAGTACAATTCATCTCATCCTGCCTAAGACAAGTGTTTAACGCAGAAAGGATGATTCTTTCTTGAAAGGTACCCATTTCCCTCCATTTAGTGGAGAGAGAGCCAGGACAACCTGTTTAGATTACGTATTTACACAGCAAGGTAAACTCAGAGAAGAGTCTCACTTAGACTAACGATGCAGTTATATTAGCATCAGCATAGGAGCAGCCTAGAATGAAAACAAAGGTGATTTTTTTTTTCTAGGCAGTCTAGTTTTGTTTTGCTTTGGAAGAACCAGTATTACAATAAGACACTTCAGTATGTGGTAATACAATGAGATAGCCCCATGCCTGGTCGACTGAAAGTACTTGGCGTTTAGCCCAGTGACTGGTAACATCCCTTAGGTGTGGTGATATCTCTCAGTATCACCCCACCCTGACATGTGTAGCATTTCATTAACATAAGTGTGAATGAATTTTGCTGCAACAAGGCAGTATTTGTAACCTTATTATGCCAGTGAAAACTCCACAATCGGAGCTTTGAGAATAAGGAATTAATTGGCTTGAAACAGTTTCAGTCTAATAACATCTTACCAGAAGCTCAATAGTACATTAAGGTTTTTACCCAGGGTTGGTTAGATTAGTTTCAATTTCAGGTATTGGGTATCTATCCAATTACTCTACTCCTCACTCAGGGTAGAGCACATGGCATTCCTTCTGCCACTCGATATGCTAAGCAGCAGGTGAGTTGGCAAGTTGGGCTGAAAAGCAAATTAGCATTATGCAAACTGCAAGATTCTGGCACTTACATTAGGATCAGTGATCTGGCAAGAAAGCCTGCCAAACTACCAAGCCTTCCTGAGCCCGGAGAGAGCTGCAAACCCTAATCCAAGAGACCAGCTGACAATAACAAAACAAAACAAAAAAAAAGAGGTTGGGAGAGAGGGAATGAATTCTTAATTGTCTTGGAGGGTACTCGTGGGAGTATGAGGTAGATATTGAGATCTAACGTTTGAATTGCAGTAAAGAAAGAGATAAAGAGAGAGAAACAGGTGAGAGAGAGAAAAGTAAGGAAGATGGGAGAAAGGAAGATGGGAGAAAGGAAGGAAAGAAGGAAGGAAGGAAGGAAGGAAGGAAGGAAGGAAGGAAGGAAGGAAGGAAGGAAGGAAGGAAGGAAGGAAGGAAGGAAGGAAGGAAGGAAGGAAGGAAGGAAGGAAGGAAGGAAGGAAGGAAGGAAGGAAGGAAGGAAGGAAGGAAGGAAGGAAGGAAGGAAGGAAGGAAGGAAGGAAGGAAGGAAGGAAGGAAGGAAGGAAGGAAGGAAGGAAGGAAGGAAGGAAGGAAGGAAGGAAGGAAGGAAGGAAGGAAGGAAGGAAGGAAGGAAGGAAGGAAGGAAGGAAGGAAGGAAGGAAGGAAGGAAGGAAGGAAGGAAGGAAGGAAGGATAGTTTGTGATGTTAGTAACCCAGCTGCTTGCAGCTGCCTGTTTACTGGCACCTGGCAGTGGGGCAGCAGAGCAAAAAGAGGCAAACCCAATTTTCCACAAAGAAGCCTTAGTTAATGAGTTTATCTCTGTGGTACACTAGCCAGGCTGTGGGTCCTCATCCGATTTTGCTGGCCCTCTGAAGACATGGCAGCTGCTGCAAGAGCGACAGACAACAGCAGGGCAGTAATACCTTAAAGCACTTCAGCCGGATTCACGAGAAGTCATCTGTCTCAATTTAGGTTTCTTTTAAGGCATCCCCAGGTAAAGATGATTCTTTCGAGGGTTGGAATAGACTGTTACCAGTAATTTTTTTAGTCTATGAAGGCAGGATAAG
This sequence comes from Tapera naevia, assembly GCA_033556795.1. NCBI lineage: Eukaryota > Metazoa > Chordata > Aves > Cuculiformes > Neomorphidae > Tapera > Tapera naevia. The sequence goes on from JAUMJJ010000014.1 coordinate 7,743,948, forward strand.
GCCCATAATCCTTGCATCTTAGTTTAGGTGGAAGGAAGAAGGAAACTAGAAGAAAGTGTACAACAGTACCTAGGCCTCAATGAAAACCAAAGGGAATTGTGCACCCATCTGTGACTGTGTGCCTTAGAAATCCTTTCTGTATTGCAGCTTTACTAAGTATGTTTTTGTAAACCCTTAGCCACAGATAGCACCCTCTGGTCTGTGCTAACACTATACAGAAAAAGACTGTGTGGACCCTCAAAGCCTTATGCAGTTCTTAGACGGAAAAATACATCTAGCTACATCATGGTCACGTGAGATGTAGTAGCAGTTTTATGCCTTCAAGTGCAAGATGTTGTGCTCTACTTACAGAAATGCATGTCAAATTATGAAAGAATTGCTACATTTTTTAATAAAGATATCTTATTTTGATAGCAAGATGTATCATCTAACTATATAAATAGCTGTGAAACATTTGGTGATGAATTTTCACATTAATAGGGAGAAGTATAACAAAATTTCTAGCTTTGATCTGAGAAAGATTTTCCTAAACCACAAGGTGATCAAATAAAGCACAATAACAAGAAATAAAGACCTGACTACTTTTTTTTTTTTTTTTTTTTTTTTTTAATCAAGCTAGCACTCTGTAGAATTACATCTACTTAACCTTTGGGAATCTTTGGCTTTCACCTTGTTCATGATTTCATCACTGTGAATGGAGGGAAGGCGCTGTGTTGATCCCCTGCCTTTCAATGGCCTTCAAAGTTCACTGGCTATCTCTCCATTGAGCTGTATAAACAGTACTTTTACCTCCTGACCAACACAAAGTCCTTTATTTTCAGTATTTGATTTGCACATGTTTCAGTTCAGTGCATTAAGATTAGAACACGAGACACAACTTTTCAGCTTGTGTTATGAAGTCCTGACTCAAGTGCTTTGAACCCAGTAAGCAGAATGCACCATCCCATTGAGCCTTTTGTTCCATTTTCTTCACGCAATTTGTAGTAGGCTTCGTTAGTTTCCTCTGGATATTCATTAGAATGGGAATAAACTGAGGTTAAGTCCTGAATTTCAATTTTGTATGAAACAACCATGCTTGCTTTGATTTTAGTTGGTTACTTGGTAAAGAAGTATACACAGTTCTTCATCTGTTACTCCAGACTCTTTCAAGTAAACACACAGGGAAGCTTTAGTTTTTGACAGACTTCTCTGTCTCCTTTCCTCTGATGATTGTGTTCCCTTAAAAGCATCCAGAAAGTAAGGACCAGCCTTTGAGTTCTGTGCCTTTGGTATTCTAATCAGAACCCCAAACTAGAATCACAGGAAATCAGGTGTACCATTCCCCAGCTAGAAGAAAGTTGGAGGTTTTATTAACTTTATCTAGGTCACAAGGTCAAAACCAATTTGATTATGCTGAGAGAGGAGGTAACCCAAGTGCCTCTGGAAAATATGATTTCATGATGGCAGGCAATCTTCCAGATTGCATTTAGTCTCTTAAGAAATCCTGGTTGGCATTCAGGTATATGTTTCTTCATCTCCTTACAGCAAAACAAGATATATTTTAAGCTTCTAAAAGTATGTACTCCTTCTCACTCAGGTGAAAGGGCATAGCCTCTTCATTTGGCTTCCTCCATTGCTAAAGAGGATCTACAATTTGTGCAACACAAGTCTGGGTTTTGACCATCTCTGCCTCTGACCTTGCAGGTGACTACAGGCAAGCTAATTCTCCACTCTCTGTGCCTGTTTCCTCTACCACAGGCTGGTTTCTCTATTTATATCATAATCTCTTTGTCAAGCGTAATTGTCTAGCACAATGGGGCCCTCAGTGGGGAACCTCAAGGTATTTCCATCATGAGTAACAAAGAACAGAAGAGAAGAAGAAGAAGAGAAGAAACACCACAAATAGAATAATAGGTACAAACCTCATCAGACCGAAGAATTTCAGAATTCAGGACTTTTCAAAACCGGAAACAGAAGCAAATGAGAGGGTCCAATGCTCCCTTTCATCTAGAGCTGCAATGTGTATCTACAAAGAAGCATGGCACACATTGTGTGCAGTGCTCCTATTGTTAGAACATATTGAGTGACAGTACAGTGAAATTCAAGGAAATTGCACCATGATATCTAACATCACTGCAACCACACGTTACTTTACATTTTGCTTTGTGATCTTCTTCACAATATTAAAGTTTTAAATATCCAGTTAGAAGATTTTACTCCCTTCCTACAAATGATTTATTTTGTTTTCTTGGAACAATAGTTCACATTGTTTTTCTCCTTCGGAGCTTTCACTTTGATGTGTCGGCATTGACTGCTAGAGGAAATGTTGTAGACCAGAAAAGGAGCCTTACTATGGTCCAACTTCACTGTAAACAGCAGGTGCAGCAGCTGCTGCAGGAAAGCCACTTGTTTTCCTGCTCCTTTTCAGGGATGAAAGAGCAACTTATTTTTTCTGGAAAAACTGAGACATAGGAAACAAAAATAAAGACACAGTTTGAAGTGTTTCCTTTATTTGTCAAAAGTCTCAACATGCAAAATAAAGAACATGTAAATACTGTACTTGGATATGTAAATACTACATGCAAGTAAGTAAATATCACACCTGGATATGATAGTCTTGGTGGTACCTATAAATCTGAGCATACCGGTCCTAACACTGAGCTAAGCTATAATTTGAACTACTTCCTCAGCAGAGTCAAACCAATTTCCACCAGCAGTTATGTAGCAGGCTCTCACAGTGACATAAAGAAGTATACCAGTAATTCCTCTTCTATACAAATTGAAAGGAAATTATATAGATGAAACTGTGCTTGCAAATATGAATGTTTTCCATGTTCAGAACATACTGTTAATTAATAAGCACTTTATTGTATATTTTTCTCACAAAAATGCCCAGGAGCAAACTGTAAAGTGTGTATGCAGTTCCCTGTATCTTCACACTGCCCCTTTCTCTGGGGGCACAGGAAACTATTCTCCTTGCTCTTTGGACACAGTGGTCTTTGGCTTGCTGTGCTTCTCACAAGTCCACAGCACTCCTGTTTCAAAGAGAATCTACTTAAACCACAAGATTTTCCAGAACTTCTGAGGCAGCATCAAACTTCTGTGTTGTCTTCATTTCCAACAGCTGAGTTCAGCATCACTGCTGTTCATTTCGAACAGCTGAGTTCAGCAGCAGTGCTGGTCTTTAAGAAATCAGTCACTTTCAGCAGAGGTACTTTGAGTCGCATATTTGACTTCTGTGTCCATAGCTATGAAGTTGTGTAGGAGTCTATCCGTGAGTTCTACTACAATCCTGCTCCAAACAAATCTTTTATTTCCTCCATAAAAACAGTTGAACAAACAGTTGAACAAACAGTACAACTGGGATTTATATGCATCTATGCTGCATATCATCTTGGTCACCCGTGTTAGAGAAAGCAGAGCAATATTTCTGTAAATAACTTCATCCCTTGCTGATAAGTGCTCTCACTTGCAGAATACGTAGTAAAGAGGAGATAGGAAGTCATCTTTACAGGATTTAATGAGTATTTGGCAAGGCTAACGCTATGGTGCATGTTGGTTTCATCAGTTGAAGCACTGAAGTCCCAGAGAACAAAATGGGGATAGAAACATTATGTGACCATCACACAGGCCATCCTTCTTGCACTGTTTCTTTCTGCTGTGGACATCCAAAATTCAGGCTCCATCAGACATACCGAGAATACACTCTAAACACATATGTTAATCCTGCTCAGAGCAGGATTAGCTGCCCCTGAAGCCTCTGAATGCCAACCAGATGTTGCTATGCAGCTGGCAAAATGCCCAAAGCATCTTTTAAATTCCTTTTTCTCTTTTAAAATGGAGGTCCTTTTTACCAGTAAGCAATATGCTCTAATAATCTCGAGGGATTACAGAGCTATCACAGTAGATGGCTCATTTTCACCCACTTTTAGTCCACTGATGCCAATCTAAAGACTCTCAGGCTATATCCATATTAATAAACTAAGGAGGTGTACTGGCACATATCTCACATATTTACAGCAGCCTCCACAGCCTGGTACTTCTCTGCTTCACACTGTCCAGCCAGTGTCCAGCAGCAATTTGGTTGTGCCCACCCTGTTCTTCTGGAAGAAGAAGAAGAAAGCTGAGCAATTTGTACATAAGCTGTGACAAACTGCTTGGCATCAGAGCTAGAGAACACTCCTTGGTTTATTTTATTTTATTTTCTGCAGTAGATGCAGCCCCATTGCTTTTGGTAGGCATTGGATTATACATAGAAGAAGTTAAATGATAGATTTTAAGTGTTGTGGAAACTCTGCCCAGAAAATTGTTTAAATTGGAGTTAATGAGATGCCAACAAGAGCGCACTGTGCTCTGTGCCTGTAACAATTTATATATCATCTCTTGAAACCTTGTATCTCCAAAGGAATGCTGGAGGCATTGTAATCATAAGTAAATGGAAGTTCATAGGTAATAGATTGATTTTCCCCACCTTCCAGGCCTCTTCTTGCAGTAAGAGGAAATGCATCTGAAAAGTAGGTTTTAAAAAGGGGCTTGGTGGTAGACCATGTCTTGCCAGGTAGCTTTTCTTGTCAAATGACGTAAACACGGTCTTGTCATCACCTCAGTGCTTTGGCTTGTTCTAAACAAACTATTTTACAGCACACTTCTGGCTGAACTTAGCCCATCTAAACACAGGTTATATATGACAGGGAAAAGACAAACTTTCCCCCATTTAACCATATAAACAAAGAACTGTATTACTTAACTAATTAGCATAGACCTCACCTTACTTTCCCAAGCTCTCTCAATCAGTCAGCATACCCTCTTCCATCCTCTTTTAGTTCTCCAGCTATCACTCATTCATCCATGACTCGCAGCCTTTTCCATCCTTTCCAAATTGCTGGGTTTTGCTGACACAGCAGGCTACTTAGATAATGAAAATCAAATTGCTGTAGTAAGCTAATGCCATGCTTTTCACTAAAAACAAATAGAAGCAGATACTTAGAAGAAATCTGGAGGATTAGGAGCAGGGACTTTATTATTGGTTAACTCCAAATTCCTGAGACAATCTACCAGATCTTCTAACTGTGTCTCACGTGGTTAAATTAGCCAGAGACATTTTGTGCTCAAAGAAGTTAGCAAAATACCCTCAGGTAAAGAAGTGTCTTTCAGCACATATTAAAAAAGCTCAGGAGAGCCCTTGATATAAGGAGAGAGTGTTGAAACACATAGCTTGGACCAAAGAATGCATAGGTAAAACAGGAACAAATCTAATAATAATTCTATATCTAAGATACTCCAACAAGTTTTTCAAGCATTATTTCTAGGTGCCTTTAAACCACTGATTCATAGCAAAAGATTGTAAATGTTTGGAGGGAATGTCTGAAGTCCTGCAATAATCAAGTGCAGACTTCAGAAATCCTTAGCAGTTGTTCAAATTCCTTTATAGGGCTGGATAGCAGATCTTGATATGAAGTGGTGTTATCTTTTACTGCTTATGTACCTCTTGTCTATACTTAGTGTGTTCAAGGCTGCAGATTATCCTCTCTCTCAGACATGTTAAGAACCCAGGTGATATTGAGACTCTTGCAGAGCTTTCAAAGCTTTCAGTTCTCCTACCATTTGCAAAAGTAAAGCTGTGCTGCTGTATTGCAGAGAAGATTTCCCATTCTGACTGATCACGTGTAAGAATGATGAAAAATGTCTGTCTGGGCTCACATTTTAATTCTCTTGCTGATTTTGTACACATTATTCAAACTTGTACTCTTCTCTGCCTTGCTGATGTTTTTGTCTCAGGGAATCAAAATATCATTGATGACTACATGCAATACTATAGACAGTATTCCATTACACAGTGGCTTTTCTCTTTTCTAGATGCACAGGCTTGTTCTCAGGCCTCTTATCATGTTGAACAAAATGGAACAATACTGCACTTAAATTTGAAAAAGTAATGAGCATGTTTAGAGTAGAGTCTTCTGCTCTAGAGGCATGTAACACAGTCCATAGAAATAAGACAGGGCTGTATTCAGACCACTTACTGAAGGGGTGTTATTTATCTCGCCTCAGTATAAATATCTCAAAGTGAGTTGCTTACTCCAACACTAATTGTATAATAGTCAACGGGAAGACAGATAAGACTCTGGGGGACAATTCTCCCCAATTATTTTAAATATTGATTTTAGGAAGAGACTATAAAGGCAGCCTGGATAATAACCTCTGATTTAGGCAGCTAGAGAACTCTAAAGTTCGACAGGGCGATTCTCATCCTAAGCAGATAGCTTAGGAAATAGCTGGAATGACTCATCCTCCAAGACTGACTCTGACTTCTTTGCTCTGTTGACTGGGCTGGAGAGGCCTGCATATTATTTGTCTGTTGAATTTAGACTCCATGGAGGCATGGCTGATATAGGGCTTTTAGGGTAAATCATATTTTCACCTTCTACCACTGTGGAGGGCTCCATAGACAATAGACACAGTCTGGAAAGGCAGCATAAGAAAGCATGTCCAAGCCTCCCTCAGCAACCCAGCAAAAAAGGGACTTCCTCAAGGCTGTAATTATACAAACCTTGTTTGCAAGATGAGAAACAGGTTAGAGGTGGAACAAGGGCATTTTGCTGCTAAAGAAATGTATAAGCTGTTGTTGCAGAAAACAGGCACAGGAGTCTAGTGAGCAATTATTATCTCCCAGGTTTCACCCACTGATTTGGGAAACCCTTCTCTAGCAGTTTCAGCAGGAAGCCTTACAGCTTAACCCAGCTGCCCTTACATATCTATTATTACAAGAATACTTTCCTTGCCTTAAAGGAAATCCTAACAGACTCAAAAGGATAATTTTCTATCATCTGCTTCAAATGCGAGCATATCTGTAAATAGGAGGCAGACAGTGTTAATTTTGTAGGGCATATTTTTTCAATGAAATGATTTCAAATCATTTCATCAACTTGAAGTCTGGTTTTCACTTTCTAATATACATTTCTAGCAAGTTGCAAGCCTTCTCCCTACCAGCTAAAAGAGTCGACTATTTTACATCAAATACACCTAATATAACCAACTCTGTTACTCACACGTATGTGATGAAAAACAAATTAGAACCACAGACATGCATATGAGAAACATATTTGGGGACTCCACAATATCTGAGTTCCTTTAAGAATATGACAGTTTTGTAGCTTTATCACAGGGCTTCCCAAATACTGAGGATGGAATAAATGCCACATGACTTGCTAGGTTTCCGGGGGGGGGGGTTGGTGTAAATCTGGTAAAACTGCAACTGCATGGGGAGAAATGCTCACAGAATTGTAACAGAACTGCTGGAGCAAAACAAGACCTGACTCTGAGGTTGGATCTCTCGGGTCTCCTTCCTCTGGATGACTCTGTTTCTTTTCACCAACAGAAAATTCTGGCTATTCACTTCCCATGTGCTGCTCTAAGTGTATTACAAGGCAACAGAAATCAGAAAAGGTCCCCATGGTACGTGATGGATTTCAGAATTCTCACAGCTGTCACCAGCCAAAGACTGCTTTATAGATTAAGAAAGAAAAGCAAGCTGTTAAAAAAAAAGGTGTTTTGGCTAGGGTCAACAGTATGAAATCAGTATCCTACCTCTGTGGCCCTGATCCTGCACAGATTTATGCACATGCTTCATTTCTCGTACTGTAGGTGCTCCCATTTGCTGTCATGCATAAAGAAAATCACATGAATCAGTGTTTGCAGGGTCACAGTCAATTGTTTGCAAAATGAAAGTTCTGGTGAAGTCTAATTAAAAACTTTGTGACTCATCTAATGTATTTACTAAAGAAATATTATTTAATGTGTAGTCAATATTGGAGCCTGATATAATGAGTTCTCACACAAACCAAAGTCCTACCTAAGCCATCACAAAAATTTTCCAGTCCATGTCTGCCTCTTGCAGCCTCTCCACCCTATCTGGAGCCCTCTTCCCAAGTTGGGGTGTCAGCAATGGTTCCATGCTGAAAATACAGTCCAGAGGAAACTCAATATTCATAGTACAGTTTGAAATTTAGACTGTTTTAATTATTTTTTCCCAAAGCAGAAATAAAGACTGAGCATTAAAACTTGATACTTACTGTGAAGCAATGCACTGAGCATTGTATGTGCCTGCGTTACTTAAAATACTCTAAAAAAGGGCATTTGTATCTCAAAACTAGCACATTACAACTACGGAAAGGCAAGGGAATGACGTGCCTCAGGTGAGCTCCATTGCTGATTAAATGTGTATATTTGAGTTCATATATATATATAAGCATCAGCAGTGCTGCTCTACTTAGAGCCTTTTTGTGGGTGTTTTATGTTACCACACTGATGGTGGCATAGAGCTCAGACAAATGTTCCGAAATCCAATCACTTACAGCATTATTCCTCTCTGAAAAAATGAAGAAATTGGTAATTTATAAAGGTTTGCATCATGAAAAGTTGATTTGTAACACTACTACACATATAAACAAGCAGTTTCTTGCGAATTAAGTTTAAAAATGGGTCTTTTCTTTCAAAATAAGGAGACTAAAATATTCTGGGTGAAACCCAGACCTTTTGAATCCACTAGTAAAATTTACGTTGATCACAGCAGGTACAGGATTTCATACCATGTACTTCTCATATGCCTAGGTTTTAATATTTTTAAGTTTTACGGCTATAAAAAAGAATCATAGAATCATAGAATGGTTTGGGATGGAAGGGCCCTTAAAAATCATCCAGTTCCAACACCCAGACATGGTCAGGTACATGTCCCACCAGACCAGGCTGCTCAAGGCCCATTGCAACCTGGCCTTGAACGCTTCCAGGGAGGGGGCATCCACAGCTTCCCTGGGCAACTTGTGCCAGTGCCTCACCACCCTCATGTGAAGAATTTCTTCCTAATGCCTAATCTAAATTTTCCCCCTTCCATTTGAAGCCATTCCCGCTCATCCTATCACTCCTTGCCCTTATAAAAAGTCCCTCCCCAATTTTCCTGTAGCCCCTTCAGGTACCAGAAGGCTGCTATGAGATCTTCCCAGAGTCTTCTGTTTTCCAGGTCAACGGTTCCGTATCCTTTTTATGTTAGAGATTCAAGTAGGTTTATATCAAATGACTGCTCCACTATGCTACATTGGTACCAAGCCACCAGACCTGAAGAGCAGGTAAGAGGCTTTCACGCTACAGTGTCTACTGAAACGTACTGGTAACTGACAGCTTCACTTATCCGGATCCTTGCAAATCTTGGTGTGGTCTAGCACTCCTATCTGTGCTTCTCATCATCAGGTGGTATTTCTCATTACAGTAAGTTTAGAATGCTATGTGGCATTAAAATTTGAGCAAATACCCCACAGTAGGTACTGAATTTATGAAATCATATGTCTTATTGAAATCAAGTCAGCTGTTCACATCATGAAATCATTACTTGTCCTTGGAAGAGAGACTGGCTTTAAATACACTTATATACCTATGTATTTGTCATACATATACACTTACTTATTTTTTAGTCTTATTTAATTTTGGCACACCCAGGATTCTGTCATGGATTTGTGCACTTATAAAGCATTTTTCTTTCAATCCTTCTTTTACAATAAAAGTTCTTTCTCTGCCCAGGTTTTTGCTGGTAAGAATGCCAGTTGTCTGAGAAAAGCCTTAAAGCACAAAGAATTGGAGTTTTACTGCGCTCACTGCAAGAAGGCAGTGAGCCTAAGACTTTTCCAAGACAAAAGTGAGACTAAGACTTTTCCAAGACAAAAAGTACAAGCTATGGCTTGTAAAAGCTTTAATGACAAGGGTTCCCCCCCTTTTTTTTAAATGGAAGGAATATTGTTTATCACAAACTTGTATAGTTTAGTAATATATAATATATAAAAATTTCATAGAGAAAAATGTACAAATATTATTTATTAAGTATAACGTAAAATTAACAATGTAATGAAGAACAATTAGAAAACGTAAGCGATATTGAATGCTATGCTTGCATTGAAGGTGGAGATGCAATGTCTGCTAGGCAGCATGATGGAGAAATTAAAATAATGAAAGGAATCAAAACACATTATAGCCATTATAGCCATTTTGGACATGAGGAGCAGAAGAATCACCTCATAGCCAGGGACACAGGACCTCCTCTCTAGCACCTTCCTGAGAAAGCAGCTTACCTGCACAGAGGAGTTGCAAGGAATCAGAGAGGAGGGGGTGCCTGAACTCTTCAGGCTGCAGTGGTGTATTTCCCAATACATTTGCTGTATGCTGCAGCTCTCCCTGTGGAATGCAGCCAGAGGGGTTGGCTTGGTGTCTTGTCTGCAATTGCTTCAGAAGTAACTAATTTATTAGTAATGATGCTAACAGTATAACTGAACAGAACAGAGGTTAGTTTAATTCTGTGAGGAGGGATGTATACCTTAGCACAATGAAACCATTATGAGAACCAGTTTTCCCCCAAATCAAGATAAGAGCACATTGGAATGAGAATCTTGCAGCCACGTGGGTAGGGAAAACAGTCCACTAAAAAGTGGGAATGGGAGGTAACATGACTCTTTCATCTCCCACTCATTAATTATGCATAACTATAGGGCCAGGCCAGTTTTTACTGCAGGCAATGAAAAGTATCCTATAAACTTCAATCGTCTTGCAGCAGAACTCTTCGAGCAGAGTAATCCATGTGACAGCTTGAATCTGCTGGTGACTTTACCACTCACTAGGATGAGGTTTCATGTTTTGAACTCACAACTGAGACGAGGATTTCCAATCAGAGAGAAGAAAGGAGTGAGACTGAACTTTTCTCAATTAGAAGTTATTCCTCCCATACAGAAGCAGTAAAAAATGAAATAAAAGAGCTGTGAAGGAAGGGAGGAAAGACTCAGATATTATACACCTGAGTAGTGATTGCTTTGTGCTGGAATCTTTTTTAACACATTACATAGTGCTTTCAGAAGGATGTAGAGATGTGATAAAACAGATGCAGCAGATGCAGGAAATATAACACTTCTCCCATGGCAGACTTTTGGGGTAATTCAGTTTATTAATGGCATGTATTATGGAATAACAAGTTGCAGATGATCATTAAAACTTATCCTTAACAGACATTCCTTGTGTACTCATCTTTTGTTGTTTCCATAGCAGGAATGAGAGAAATTTGTGTAGCCTGAGACTTTTGGGTTCCCAGAGCTCACATTAACATTTTTGACTTGTGATTTAAAAGCAAGGATTATTTTTAAGGATGGTTTAATTAAAAAATAATAACAAAGTAATTCTGTCACAAGAAAAGCTTGTGATGTATTCCAAAGACAGATCTGGCTCCAGGAATCTTATCTTCTCGTTCTCTTCATATTCTCTATCAAAAGCTATGGCAAATTTCCATTCTTACTACAAATTCATTGCTCTTTTCAGAGCAAACACTGCAGCTTTTAATCTCTGCCTTCTATACCATTCAGTCTCAGCACTGGTGATTTAGGAGGTGATTCAATGGCTCTCCTGGTGAGTTCACTTGCTCCTTCTGATCCCACCAGGAAGCTCCATGGTGCTTGCAATCAGATAACAGTCAGAGTACAGATAAAAGCCTACTAGGGGAGCAGCAGTAGTTGCAATATGGTATAAAAAGGCAATACTTCATTTCCAATCTGTGTGCAATGTGGACAGGAAGGGAGAGGAAAGGGCCATGAATTTGCAAGCACAAGAAAAATCCTGGCCATATTCTGGTACATGGGCATAAATGACCACCGGCCGAACATGTCTATATCAGTTAAACTTCATGTCTCTACACCCTGGAACAGAGGATGATGGCCTTTGGTGATATCAAAAAAAATCCTACAAATCAGAGCTTAAAATGGCAGGGAAGTTAGCAAATAAGCAAGGAATTTGTTTAAGAAGGATGGAGAGAGAGAGGTCATTGTATTTCCTTCACTGTCAAACTTACTAGCAGCTGACTCTGAAGCTATGTCTCAAAGGACGTTACATTTCCAGCCAAAGTTTGCAGAAAGTGTTCTCAGGTACAGAATGAAAATATATTGCCTAGGGGAGGTTTGGATTTGCTTTTACTGAGAGCTTTTAGGAGCAGCTTAAGAGTTTTTTAAAGATTAGATTAGATGAAAATCTGTCCACACAAGCTTATGTTGTGGGTGTACTTTGAGCAAGGGACAAACTAAGATACTAATGTGGTATTCAGATCATTTGGGGTCTCTCACAGGCCTGTTCTTCAATTATCCTCTGTCATGCAAGTGCTATGCAGGACAAGATGATGTAGGTCCAGGCAGAACTGGGGAGATTGTATTTGTAAAGAGAATACAAATGATGGATGGCTGATACACTAGTTAAATGCCATGCTTTTAATGCCATGTGTGTGTCACCAAGTCCACTGCTGGTAAAATTCAGTGCCAGGCATTCCTGATGTTAACAAATGAAATGTGTGCAGCCACGGAGATGGCTTTGCAGACAGAGTAAACAACAACAACAAATGTGATCTAGGCAAAACGTAAATATAACGGTAACCATTGTCAGCACTATACTGCATATGTGACAGATGTGAAACACTGTAAGTGCTAAATGTACCCGAAATAAAAAGACACAGATGTCCTGACAGCAGGCGATCTGTGTGTTTCTTCTCTGTGCCAATTCCATATAGCACTTTGTAGTCCCCAGCTGTGAGCCCACACAGATAGCTCCAGACTCAAAAGTTAAATCTTAATCAGCCCCAAGCTTCTGCACCCCAATAGGCAGCAGTGACATTGTCGTTCCGAGTGCCAGTGCCTGCTGGCACAGCATTCATGGCTTGCTGTGACTTGAGACTGCTCAACCCAGAAGAGAGGAAAGGACAAAAATGCAGAGCAATCTCAAAGAGCAATCAAAAGATGCATTGCTGATTATGCTACACTATGTGATGACCAACACATCTACTAGACAAGATGAGAAGAGGCCAGGCACTGTAACAATGTGCAGAAATCCTTTATCAGCTTGGTCATCGCCTGACAAAAGACCAGATAAGGATAAAGCATAATCTGTTAATTGGTGCTGTAAGGACTCTTCTCACTGTGACAGATACCTTTGCAAAAGAGTTCTCTACTAGTGTGGACCATGCACTGCAGCGTCCAGCCCAGTTAAGTGAAAGCAGGGGTTTATCCTCATTTTCAATACGCACTAGAGATGATTATTTGTCTTTAAAGTTGAGAATAAAGCAAGGAATACAGCATAAACAGTGTGTGCCATGCCAAACAGTTATCTGCTTGCAAAGCAACGATCCAGGACATCAGGGCAAACAACACTTCTGTACAATCAGAAGGGGAGGAAACCAGATGAAATTTGTGATGGTTACAGGCTTGCTCAGGTTTACCTGACAGTATCTCAACACAAAAGTGTAGCAGACTGTGTAGCAAAAGAAGAAAGTCACAAGTGAAGGCAAGGCCTAAGCCACAACGAGGCCATTTGATCTCCAAAGATGCAGTGGGGTGCTGTACATCCCATACTTACAACATGGTGTATCCAAATGTAGTTGATTAGTATTACAGGCCACAGCACCATGTGTAATAAAAGGGAGTTTGAAACCTTCTGTGCCTTCAAAGGCAAAGAGGGCACAATCCAATTAATACCAGGTGACAAAGGCCTACACATAAACAGTATAAACATCCTGACAGACATTGAAAATGAGTCATTGTTCCACAGAGTCTGAACTGTTGGCACCCAGAGCCAGAAAAGAGCTGGCAAGCAAAAGCTGATTTCCAAATGTGTGAGTGCTCTTGGTGAAGACCACTGCCCAGCACACACATGGAAACAGCCAGGGCCCTGAGGAATTCTTGAAAATGGGCAGCTGATAAAGAGGTATGTGAAAAAGCTGTGTGAATATGGTATTCCTGTCACCCAATACAGCATGTAACCACTCTGGTATGTGGTTTATATAGCACTCACGCACAGTACTCGTGTAATATTCCAAGTCCTATGCGTGCTGCTCCAGCAGTACCACACATGCACACAATACCACAATCAAAAACACATCTTCCTGGCAAATTTTGACAATCTATGTACCATGTATTGCAACCACCCGCATACATATGACGTGATGATAACAGCTGCCATTGCATCACTAGCAAATACTTCAATGGACCAGCACACATTTTCTCAGAGAGGGAGAATCTTCACACAGTCTCTGAACAACCTACAAGCAGATGGCAAACTGTGCACATGAGGAAAAGCTTGATGGAGCACCCAACACAAAGGCAGTACGAGCAAATATGCTGCTGCTGAATCTGGCTAATTGAATGTTTCATGAAGTAAACACATCAGTAAAAGCTATCCCACCCATTAAAAACAAACAGCATGGCAAAGAGCTTCAGAACACTTAATAGTTGGTGGGTTGTCACTTGTGAATATTGTTTTTGGGCAGTCCAGTCCAGGACATATGTAAATGTTGCCACTAGCAGAAAACCGTGGCCCAGCACAACACATAGCATATAGCTCTCTTCCTTCCTTCTTTACAGGCCTCTTGGATGTGACAAGGGCAAGAAAAATTTGCCATATCACTAACAGATGTAGCTCAGAAAATTGGTTTCACTATTCTGGCAAATGTACTAGTCCTAGGTGTGATTATTTTGGTTATACGCTGTATAGGACTAAGGTCTCAGGGTTTTTTTTGCCCAGAAACCAAGTAAATGACTGAAGCAACCCTAGAATATTTAATGAAGAGAGGTGAGATGTTTAAGAGGGTTAAAATATTTGCCTTATGATGGAGGGGCTGAGGTAGATGCCAGAGGTAATTGCAAGTGAACTGATGTAGATACATTGATTTCCAGCTAGTTGGATAACTCCCTGTGGCATGTGTGCTGGTGAAGTTCAGTCTGTGTTTTATTGTACGGCACTGTATCCATACAGTTAGAACAGTGCTGTCACAAGCCAACCTGTGCTCACAGCAAGGCTTTCATCTCATCCCACAATCATTTCTGTCCTTACATGCCAGGCAGCAGAGCTGCACACCTGTCTTTACTTAGCTGGCTGCACTCTTTCTCATTTCTCCAGAACATGTCCTAATCTACAGAAGATTTAGCTTGTGAATGTTGCCTGGACGGCAATGCTCTAAGCATTTTCATGTTGTACTTAGCATAGTAATCCCAGGAATCTGGCATTTCTCTGCCAGGTTGTGCAGCATTGCAGACTACAAGCAGAGGTGCCTCACAGGATTCACGTTGCATCCATGGGTCCCTGGAGCCAGAAAGCTCCATCTCTCCTCCAGAACAATCCTCCATCTCTTTTGGCACGGGCTTTCCCACAAGCCTGAGTGAGCCAGACCATCATTCCCCTTGCAGCAGTGATGGGCAGGGCAGCAGTGAGTGAGATGAAGTGGGATGCAAAGCTGTCCATACGGGGTCTTCCCCATGAGCAGGGCCAGGCAGGGTCGGGTTCCCTATGGCAGTGGTGTGTGGATGGTGGGTGGTGTTAATGAGCCCGGCTGCGCCATGTGTGCAGCTCTTCTGGAGTTCTGTTCAGAAACACCATGAGAAACTCAGAGCATGTATTATTTACGCTGGTTATTAGAAGCAGATGCTAATGCTTCTTTGCTGCGATCTCCCAAGTATCCTGTTCTTTTATGATGTGTGGCATGTGTTTGCAGTGTGTATGTCTCGATATCACATGCAAATAAAAGGTTACTTTCACCATTTGTGTTGTATTCATTGATAATGAGGACCTTACAACCTCTTTCTGTGGTCTTGCCGCTGCAGATGTTGACTTGAAGCTGAGGTAAGCATCTGTAGTAATGTGTAGGGCTGCTGTATGGTGTACATGTGTGGATGTCTGGTGCGAGCAATGGATGAAGTATACATCCAGGAAATAACAGTGCACTGAGCTGCCTCCTGGCACTGGGGAGCACAAGGGAAACTGGGATGTCTTACCTGTATACATGCAGTTCAATGTTTGAGAACAGCAGGCCCAAAGTGGTACAACATTTACGTTTTCATTTTTCCTCTCTCTCCTGTATTTGTAAATACATATATTATATGTATATAGGTATGTACAAATAAATACATAGGCACAGAGCTCTTTTTCATCAGACAACTACAAACAGAGTCTACAAATAGTACATACAAAAGTTATCTGGCAAATGATACATACATAAAGCAAACATGGTTTGCCTGGATATTTCTCAGTAGAATTTAACTAACTGCATAGCTGACTTCACTCTGTAAGTGAATTATTTAATAACTAGAAGATTTGTTCACATAACTCAAATGTCCTTTAGTAGCAGAATACCAATAATTCAATGCCTGTATCAGACAGAATAAGCCTAAAGTGATACTGCCATAAATCCAAGTCTTATCAAGCTAAGTAAGTCCTGTTCTCCTGGGGTGACAAGGCCTTATTTTAATGGATTCACGTACTTGAAGGTTCTGTTTCTAATTTCATATATTCAAGCTTTGCCTTTAACATGAAGAAACAGGACATATTTAGAAGATTCCTTAGGCTTCCTTTAGAACAATAAGCCCAAATTTGGGAGTCTTCAAGACGCTCTCCAGAGATTTCCTCCACAGTCAAGTAACACTTCATTCAAGGTGCATCCACTTTCATCTGTGTTTATATTACATTTTGGATAAGTTTTGACTTAAAAGCAAAATGCAGTTACGTCATTCCTGCCCGCCAGGTGGACGCTGGTGTAGCATCATGCTGTAATGCTCCATGTTGGGAAACTTTCATCACATTCCACAATTCTTTTCTTCCTGAACTTATGCCATCCTTGAGTTACAAAGCTAAAATACAATATCCTGAATCACTCCTGCTGTACTACTCAGTACCTTGTCTACACCTTCACAAAACTCCCAGGAAGAGCAAATTGTTTGCTTTTGTAACAAAGATTTAAATCTGTCATAACAAATACTAGAAGCCGTAAGTAATCATATAGGAAGTGGTAGGCATGGAGAGAGAGTGACTATGCTAACTGGGTGTTCTGGATATGAGCCGGCTTGCTATTGGCTCGGTAAGCAATTCGGAAAGACATTGGTCACATCCCTCAGGTGAACACAGTCTGAAGACAAGCAACACATGGTGGTATCCTCCAAGGCCAAACATGTTTTTCTGAAGAAAGAAGAAAAAATGGGCATGATTTAGAATGAAGATTGCCAAACTTCAGTACATGAATCACTTCCAAATAGAATATAGACTGTTCAATGTCATGGATGTAACTATGTTTTTCGAGAAATGGGAGCTGCACAGACCTGGGAGTTATTGCTATTGTTGCCTTCATGTGGGAAAAAGAAATATGGTAGAAGTACAGAGAGAGCTGAGAGTTGGAAGTTCTCTACCTTCAGAAGAAGGTCATCTTTGGTTCTTCAAAAGAAACTGTATACTTCGGCCTGGATGGTTTCTTGAGATAACAGCACTCCTGAATCATGTTCTGTAAGGAAACACAGAGCAACCATTGCCATCTCTTGCTGTTATAGTTTTTGTATGTTATCTGCTTTCTCCTTCTTTTCCGCCCTCTTCTAGGAGCCACTGTTTCCTTCCATTCTCGAGTCCTCATCAGGGCAAGACCTCATCACTGAAGCCTTCATTTGATAGCTCCTCTCCCAGTGTTTAGGGTTACTCCTACCATAGTTTCCATACCAGTTTATGTAGGGAAGCTAGACCCGTGACAGTTCCTGAAAAGGAGCCATTTTTTCTATCACACTATGAACCTTTTTGTCTTTACAGAGTGAAACAGAAAGACATTCAAATCAGTCCCATGTGCATCCATTATCATGTAAGAGTGGCTTCCGGCACTGCGTACTACGATGCATACTAAGTTGGGAAACTCCTCATCTAAACCGATTTCCATCCTTTTCACACATGACTTCAGCTATACGCCAATAGCTTGATGTTGGCCCACATGTAGCGTTATTGCATGTGCAGACTTTTTAAAAAGATGTGACTATTTGTTTGAAGTTAGCTAGACTGACCTTGCTCCTGGTCTGACCTACTATTTCCTCTTCCAGACTCTTGGATCAGTGGCACTTTCATTGAGGAAATCTCTTTTTGTTTAAGAATTCTGTAGGAGATCTGAAAGAATTTAAGCCACAGGTGTGCAATAGTGTAATTTTTAGACTTCCAATTGGAAGAGCGTCCCAAAATTCAGCTATGTAAAATGTTCTGTATATCAATGCTGCTATCTTGTGCCTTCATAAACTACTTGCACTTTAAAACCCTATATATAAATGATTATTCTATGTCTTCATAATTAGTCTTATTAGATGCAAACAACAGGAATGAAAGTCATATTTCAGTCAACAAGAACTTTTATTTATCTACAATTATACACACAATTATTTGTGTATCCTCAAATTTCAAAATGTCAAAGCTATGTGTACATCTGAAAAACAATTTAAACCAAGCCCCAATAGCATTAAAATGTGCATCTGGAATATGTGAATTTTTATGGTTACAAATTGTTTCATTTAAAATCTCTAAAAATGTCTATATACAAATGTGTATACAGAAAGAAGATTAACTGGCATTGTAGCCTGTTTACGGACTACAGCTGATTTGTGTAAAAGTTTTTTAAATATACTATAAAGGCTATCTCTATATTGTGTGTTCTCACTTTTATTTGATATCATTTAAAGCACGTTGTGAGCTTGGAAATGAACTATTTATGCAGCTTTTTTTCCCCATTTATACAGTAGAATGTCAGTTACTGGTCTATAGGACAGTCCTTCTTTTCTGTCCCTGCTGGAAATGACTGAAGCCTTGGCTTTAACAGAAACTAAAAGAGCCAGCCACATAATATTGGGTGAATCTCCATAGCAGCGATGCCTTCCTTCAAAGACCTACCTACCCTTTGTTTGCCAAGCAAAAGCCATTCTTGGCACCTTAAGCCAGGGTGGAGTAATTAGGGGCAGGGAATGGCAATTATCATCTCTAAGAGGATCGGGAGAAATACAGAGGACAAGCAAACTTGTAATGATGGCTGTTTATAGTATGAAGCAGGATATGAAATTAGGAATGGGGCAGGGGCTTTTCTGTGGTTTGTGTATTAAGTCTGAGATGTACTTCTGTTCCTTTTTTTAACATTCACTGTGCTGGGAAGAACAAAATGGGTGAAAAGCTTTTTCAGCACCCCTTAGCACCAGTACTTTGGGGAAACTGGAGGACTAAAACCTGCCTGCCACAGCCTCATACATCAAATGTGTTGTCTCCACTCGATACCAAGTTCTGCCGTGATTTGAAGGCTGAGAGGGTCTGTCAGTGCAAATGCAGCCTGCCCAGCACCAGCCAGCCAACATGCACAGGAACACACTCTTGCAGGTATGTCATCCATGCTGTTATTGCATCAACCAGCGGTGTGACTCCAACACTTGACTTTCTGTAACTGGACAAGAAAACCATGCAAGGACTCTACGCAATGCTAAAGGGAGTTGCAATGGGACAAAAGAAAAGGGGAAATCCCAGCCTACTTATAATTTCCACAATTTAATGATTCGTAGTGCAGTGTACATCAGGTGCAGTTGTTACCTGAATGGGTAACAATGTTCCTGACCTGAAGGACATTCTTCCCCATGAGGTCAGGTTACAGTGCAGGAGTCAGCCCGGCCAAGGGAGGCAGTCCGGGCCCAGCCACCAGCCTTCCTGTAGAAGTGCCCTCTTCAGAGCCTGTAAAGGACAAAACTACTTTCCTTCAGGTGCCGGTGATTCAGGCGGTGGTTGGCGGCCAGAGGCTGTTGACGATTGGGCACAGGTGCTTCTAATGACACCCTGCTCCCGCACAGGGTGGAGCTGCCCTTCCCCACTCCAGCCACACCATCAGGGCCCTGCGGATCTGCCTCCAAGGCCACAGTGCTTGACATGAGGGTCCTGGCCATGGGACAGGATCATGGGGAGGGCAGTGAAGTCAGGGCAGAGGGTTCCATCTTCTTTTGCTGACAACTTGCCCCAGGAGACATGAGAACACCCTCGGTCCATAAGTTCATGGCAGAGCTCAGCAAGAGGTAGACTGGGTGTCATCCAAAAGCGCTCACTCTTTCACTGCATTGTGCAATGCACCTTTTAATCACCAGATGAGGACCTGGATGTAAATGTGCCCCTTATGCAACGGGGTGAGTAAGATTCTGTGCTGCCTGCAGCCTCTTTTCCAGGCAGTGTGGTTGCCTTCTCCACATGATGAACTTGAATGTCAAATATTAATAACAAAACAAATTATCTCCACCCTACCATCAAGGTGTGTCGCAGCTGAGTCTTGTTTAACATCAAGGTTTCTACCGCTCAGGAATCCTTCCTGCAATCCTAGTCTCTGCCTGTATGAGTTCTGTGAGTAAATAAGGAATGACAAAAATCCTGAAAAACTTCCGGGTGTCTGAGCTCATCGTGATTCTCTTCCACGGTTTGCTGGGATGCAAGGAATAAATGGAGCTCCAATGATAGAATGGTTGGAATATATGATAGAATGGAGCTCCAATGATAGAATGCAATGATAAAATTGCAAAACTAGCCTAACCCAACCATCAAAGTGCTTCCTCTAGGTAAGAATTTGCCCCCATCAAGATCAAATTGCTTAAATAAAAGAAGTATTTTGTTTTTCAAAACAAAACCAGTATCTCATACAATAGGATTTTGTATAGATCATAAATAACACTCCTATCATCCTAGCCACAAGTTCTTCTGTGCAATCAAGTATTTAGAGTGCTCAAAATGCATCAGAAATTGTTTTTAGAATGTAGATCATTTGGAGAATCGTGAAACTGCTGGAAAAAATTCATTAACAGTCATTAATTGTGGGATTTTTTACTCTGTTGAAATTACAACTAATTCACGGTTAATTTTTTGATTCTTCTGTTTTGTGACAGCTCAGTAGTACCACAAAACTGTGTATCTTTAAGTGGCTTCCCTTAGAAGAGCCTGAACAATGCTAACTGGTGGGTATGCTGTCTGGCTTAAAATAAGTGCCATAGTTAATTCCAGATCTCTCCAGTGATCTAAGTAGAGGGGAGTTTGTCAGGCTTCAGAAGAGAAAGTGGAGGTGAGATCTTAAACCTCTGTTCAGCTACCTTACAGAAACATAGAGAGGAGGCCAGACTTCTTTCAAAATTTGCTCAGATATCAGATTAGAATAAAAAAAAATCACATTGCAGGAGTCAAATATCAGGACAAGTTGCGCAAAGAGGTTGTGTCTCCTTCAACATACTCAGCAGGACATGACCCTCAGCAACCTGACCTAACTTCAAAGCTGGCCCTGCCCCGAAAGGGGGCTGGAGCAGGTCAGATGCCCTCATGAGACAATGCATTATTTGATAAATCTATGATACTATGGGAAGGACTGATAGCTATGAATGTGACAGTTTTTGCTACTTCATCATTATGTATTGAAATATTAAAAAGGATGAAGGTAATGACAGTGAAAAGATGGGCTTTTACAAAAGACAGAAGAATGTGTGAAAGGGAAGGGACGGGGGGAGAGTAAAAAACAAATGAGGGGAAAAGTCATCATGAAGAAGCACAGAAGTAGATAAAATAAACAGGAGCAGATTCCCATTCCTATTAAAACATCCTTAAAACATGCTGGCCGTGCAAAGAAGAAGCAAAAGATAGGTACACTTACTTCATGTACAAGTTCTACATGTATGAATAGAAGCTTAGTCATCTGATGCTTGCATGATGCCCTCTTTGACTTGAGTTGGATGGTGTCCATATTACAAAAAATACCACAAGAATTGGAAGTAATTGGTATCTCTTATAACATATGCAGATCCTGTGCGGAACACAATGTCTCAGAGGAAAGTCTTTGGTGTTTCTCAGTTATATAGCCCCTAGGGGAGGAGGATGTTATTATTTGTGGAGCACATGCTCCCTACTTTCTATAAAGAAAAAAAAAAGCAAAGGATAAAACCTTTGAGCTCTTCACTAAAAGAACACCTAGAAATCAAATAGTTATGTGATGACTCCTTCTGTGTTATCTCTTTCCCTTCCCAGGACAGAAAATAGAGCTGAGTAGACCTGAATGCAGCTGTTGCGTTGTTCCTAGAAAATTAATCAGTTATAGTCACAGAAGTCAATGAAAACGCATGTCTGATGGAGAGGTGGGTGTTATTTCACATGCATAAAGATGAGAAACACCACAGAGTGAAATGGGATGCCCTGGTGCTGAATGAGATATTTTTTTTCTTGGAAAAACTCAGCACTAGAAATCATTTCAATTATGAAATACTTTACCTCCAGACCACAGTTGGATGGCCAGGAGAGAAATGGCGCTAATTATTAAAACAGAGAAGAGTGCTGAGGGGTTTGGATATATTCACAGTTTGTCAGACAGGTCCCGAAACGGAAGTGACTGTTTTGTATTCTTTCTCTGCTCTCTCATAAGGAGGGAGCACATTAATACCCTGTGACTCTGGTTAACCAGCATAAAAGCACCAGAGAAGATTAAATGTATTTGCAAAAGTGAAACCAGCAGCTAATCATCTTGTTCATACATGTTGATTTCCCCCCCTGACTAATTTCTCTTGTAGTGGGAGTAATTAACTTTATTAGTAACACTGACTACTCCGATACCTTCAGGCAAGCACTGGTGGAGTTGCTTATTAGCAATCACATAGTTTCACTTACACTGTTATCCTGAGCATTTCACAGGGTGAAGTGCCTGTTGAATGTAAGGGGAGACAGACTAACTTCCTACTTAAAAATAAATGATGATATACACCGTTGGAAACAGGAAGAGGGAAGAGGGAGAAACCCTAAATTGTTTGCTTACTCAAATTCATTATAATTTTCAGTTCAGACCATAGCTGCATCCACAACCCCCAGTTGTGTTTCCTCAGGTGGTCTCTCTGGCCTCTACACAAGAGGCTCCCCACATTACTAGGAAATCTACACAGTTTTGCCAACAGACCTCAGCTGAGATTTCCATCCAGACATGCAGAGGTGGCAAGGAGTTACTCAAGCAGTAGACAAACCTGTGACACTTGCAATGTGGGCAACCTGGCACTTTGCTGGAGGACAGAAGCCAGCCTTGTGCAATTCGCTGGAAACACATTTGCAGGTGCTAGATTTCCTCCTTAGAAGAGACTCAACATCTAGGTGAGGAAAATTGTACCTGTACTACCTTTCTGTTCCCAGGAATACCTTCTGCAAAAATGACAAGCAGGGAGATGCTTTGCTTGGGGGTTGTGAAACAGCTCTAGCACTGGAAAAGAAAGAAGGTCGCATGCCCACTCATTAACCTGGCATTGCAGTAGGAGCATGCAAAGAGGCACTGACAGCCAGTTTGAGGGCTCTTTTCAGAGGTGGGGCAATTGTTAGCAAGCTGTACTCTGAGTGGTCAGAGGTGAGGTCACGGGAAGAAAACAATCCAAGGAGAGGAAGAAGAAAGGCTCCTCCTGCTCTGTCAGATCACTCATTGTTGCTCCTTCCACTATGACCTCAGCCATTCATCCCCATATTGCATAAATTACACTTACAATTACTTACTGGGATTAGGACATAGCCCTTTTTCCCCATACCAGACCTAGTCCCTTCAAGTTCCCTTTGTGTGTGAGATGAGAGTCAACAAAACACTTCTGTTTTACCTGTTTGAGTCTGGTTTATTTATTCTGTCCCTGGTACATGGATATTTTAGGAGGCATTGCTTGGAACAGTTTATCTCCTAGACTCATGTATCAGCGCTAGAAATCACAAGCTGCAGTTTACTAAAGAGAGTGGTGTACCACTGAAATTGGAAACCACCGAGGTCCATATTATGTAGTCGGATGTGTTGGTCTTTTTATTATTGTTATTTCTTTAAGGAAATAGAAGAAATGCTGGGGAAGGCAAGTTGCTGCACTTGTTGCCCCAGATCCTGGCCCCTGCTGTGTTTGAATTTTGCCGCAAACATCTGCTGCCAGGCCCTGGTGCAGTAGAAGGGGGGAAGCACGTGGAGCAAACGTGGCTGTACCATCTCTACAGTCTGCAACAGCCTGGGGCTGGCAGATTGACCTACACATTGTGGATGGTTGGCAGCAGCTCTGGCGAGCAGGTCTTTACAGCGCACTCTTCGCCAAGCACAAGCAGAATAAACCTGGCACCATTATGCAGTTCAAATGAGGAGAAAGACAGAAGTTGAATTGTGTGGATGGAGCTTATATCATGAAAATAATGGGAAATAATTAGTTTACATTATTGAATTATTTTTCTCGCTGACTTGCTATTTTACAGGAGAGACTCATATACAAGTAGCCAAACAACACCACTTATGAGATAAAATCCATTCGCATGCTGAACAACTGACTCGGGCTCTTTCTGTAGCATGCTCCATTCACTGACACTCTGAATGTCCAAGAACTTAAAAATATCCCTGGTTCCATCAAGCTTGAGAAAACATGACTGCATTTTCAAAACTTCTTTACGGAAATTTCCCAAACGGATCCCTTTCTAATCTGTCCTTCTGTACTATGTCCATAAAAGAGCACATACTTCTAACAGAAAGAGACCAAACAGCTCTTTGTACTAATGGTTCTCGTGTATATTCAGAGACATGTTAGTGCCTTGGCACGTAAGAGGCTGTACGCAGAAACCAAAGAGCAGAGCCACATCACTGGAGCTGCCTGAGTCCCTGTGTACAGTACCCTACTGTCATCAGAAATCAATATAATCATATCTGTGAGGGTGTTGAGGTCAATTTTAAATTGTGGTTTTGTACCTACACCTCCAGCTGAAAACCTGTTTCAAATTTCATTTCCCTAATGGACTTCATTCAGAAGCTATGTTTTCTCAGTTTATATCTAATTGTTTGATATCTTATTCTGAATTTTAATCTTAAAAGCTCCTTCTTCCCCTGTGTTTACCTCCAGCTATAATAATAAGGAGCAATTGCATTCTCTGTCAGTCTTCATTGCAAAGGAGTGAAGGTCTGGCTCAGACACAGGTGTGAATGTAACTCATCATTCGTGGTTAATAAAGATACAGTCTACCTACATTCACTCTTGCATTTACAGTAGATAGGGTGAATAGGTATTTTCACCCTATAAAATTTTAGTTATGAAACTAAAAGTACAAGTTATATAATCACCTTTCAACATCATCTGACATTCCAGTTCTCCTTACATTAAAGCTCAGCTTCCAGTCTTTTGTAAACAGTGCAAACAATTTTGCAAGTTAAAATTATATCTAACCTGCCCTCAAGTATATTTAAAGTGGGCCAAACACAATAGGATGTTCTCACCACTGCCTCACTGAAACACACTTGGTCTCTGCGTTTAGGACAAAACTTTCTTGCAATGATGAAATACATACTCCAGTCAGAGAAAGAACATGTGTCTGGGACGCAGAAACAAGTCTCAGGCCCAACCAAAGTCTATAGCACAGCCATTCCACTCAGGAGACAATTGTGGGTAGCTATATCTCACTCGTAGTACCAGAGAGGAAATCCCACTACCTTTATATATATATATTTCAATACAAAACAATATGGGCCACTCTGGCAGGTGTTTCTCTTTGACTCTCATTGTTGGCTTTTCTTTCACGTGATACAGATCTGATAAGAAGACTCCATAGGTAGGACCCATCAGCCAAAGCAGCTGCCGAGCCAGGCTTTGCTATTTGTGCTGCTGATAGCTTCTTTCTCTCCACTATGCTCCTTGCAATGCCTCCACAGATAATACTTTTCTAGGCATAATCTTCCTATGATGGTAGTAGTTGCCAGTTCAAGCAAAAAAATTCCTTTTCATCATATGTTCAGATACCAAAATGCTGAAAGGGAAGAGTTTTACTCCCCAAAATGAGGGAAATAAACAATCAGCTTATAGTTTTCCTAAAACATTTGTAAGGCAAGACAATAGGTTTAAGCATCAAAAATTCTAGGAATGGACAATTTTCAACTTTTGACCTGAGACTTTATGCCAACTCATTGCCTCTCATCCTGCTCTAGTTGACAGAAGGGCAGGATGAAAGTGTCTTGGTATGATGCGTCATTCAATTGCCTTTCCTGGTTCCACCCACTGAGGTTTTCCAGTTTCAGTCTCTAAGTCTCCTCGATTTCCTGGAGAAATTTTGCTTCTTGCTGGATATACACACAAACTTCTGGTGTAAGTGGGAGGAAATTGGGAAAAGAGTCACAAATTTGTTGTATGTGACATTGCAAGAATGATCCCTTGTCATTTGATAAATTTGTCCGCTCTGAAGCTGACAAAACCCTAAATTTTTGAAAGTATTGCAAAAATATTTTGTAGATTTTAGTTCCCTAGGTCTTGCAAATACTACTGTTTCTCCTAGGTCTCATGAATACTGGTATTCCTTTTTTATGACTTGACAGAACCAGAGATTGCATAAATCCTCCTTTAAATGAAGATGTCTGTTTTCCTATGAGGCTAGTTAGGATAAGTATATTTAAATGGCAGCATTTCTGAGTTTTGTGAAAAAAAATATTCATTTTCACCAAAATTATATGAAGTTCTTCTCATAAAGCATCTCTCCCACTTTAGATAGGACACTTACATATCATCATCAAATACTCACTAAGTCACTGTATTTGACATAGAATACCAAAAATAAATGTTCGGTTACTAATATCAAAGAGCTCGCTTAGTGGATTGCATATA
Source organism: Tapera naevia (assembly GCA_033556795.1). Classification (NCBI taxonomy): domain Eukaryota; kingdom Metazoa; phylum Chordata; class Aves; order Cuculiformes; family Neomorphidae; genus Tapera; species Tapera naevia. Next base: position 7,770,392 of record JAUMJJ010000014.1, read on the forward strand.
TCAATGCCTCTGGTATGTGAGTCTCAGAGTTATTTCTCCTTGGTTTAGATACTTCACAAAGGCACCCAGAAGCCAACAGGCTCTGCATAATTCTTGCCTAACTTTACACCACACCTGTATACTGCCTCTAGCAACTGTAAGTTGCTTCAATGCCAGAGGGTCATCCAGCTCACCTTGAGATAAGGCATCCAGCTCACCTGACATCAGGTCATCCAGCTCACCTGACATCAGATCTCCAAGAGTGTTCCCTTACTATATTAACTACAGAGCAGGTTTTAAATCTTGCCCAAGCCTCCCTAAGATCCCCAAAACATGACGCATACTATATTGATGCAGAAGCTTTTAGGAGCTCTCCTTGTCTCTCAATGAGTTGTAAGCATGGGACCCGCACACTGATTCCTGCTGAGCAGGACTTTGTTGTATGCTATTAAACCATTGTAAAATTACTCAGACGAGCTTAGAAAAAAATATATTTGGTAGTCTTGCTGTAGAAAGATCTACAATGTTTAACCCACTCACTCTGGTATCTCAGTTCAGAGTCTAAACTTAGGGTTGGAAGTAAGTAACACTGGTGCATTTGCATTAATGTGGAGCCCCTGCTCCACTTTTTTTTCTGACATAGCAGTATCCTTTGGTAAATATTTGCACACATTAACTTCTCAGGAGAGCATTACTCTACATAGGCAAATCAAAAAATTCCTTAGACGTCAAGTAAAACAGTTAAATTTAGGTACATCTCGTTATCAAAATGTAGCAATAAGGCTTCTCTACTCAGAAAAACAGCCTGAAGTAGTTATTCTACAATAAATTTTCCACACACAGCATTCCACCATTGCTATTTTATAATAGTATCCTTAGGGACACACAGCTGAATTAAACCACAAAAAGACCCTCTTCAGGCAGAGTTAAACTGCCCCCCTCACAGCGAGTGTGGACTTGCTAACTCTGGCAAGCTCTTGCTTTGCTCCCTAGTACACTTCCCACTTGCATTCACAGCTGACTGAGCTTTTATTCTCTTCTGGATTTTTAATCTGAAAAAATTGATATCTATAGAATGTAAAAATTAGAATAAGACTTTCTGCAGCTCGCTGTTTTGATCATGTTCTTGTCAATTATTTGCTGCTGTACAGGAACTTAAATGCTTTGTCCAGTTAATTTTTCATACTTGCAAACCAGAAAGTTCTCACCTTGCCCTTTGGAGTCTAATCTACACGACAAGAGAAATCATCATTATTGAGAAATATGTCTGATAATCATTCATAATTTACCTCTACTTGGTACTGTCCAACCCCTTGCACTCCGTTTCCATTAGGGAAAGGCCCCTTTTCTATCTTTGCAGATGCAGTTGACAATAAGGGTTTTGTGGCTACAGATTTGGAAAAAAACAAGCAAATGGTCATAGTGTTGCCGAGGAGTTCCATTGCCAACAGAAGTACATGAAGAACGGTCGAGATGGCTAAAAGAATCACCCTCTGGAACCACCTGGAGAATGACGAACCCTTACAACCCTTCAATTGGAGCCCTGAATCAGATGTGTTCATTATTCTAAGACAAGTGAAGCCAGGTTACCCAAACTGCTCAATTGCTAAATATATGACAGGGTAAACAGCATGTTGTTTTCTTGCCGATACAATAGACTACCTCCTCCCTCACCTCTCCTTACGTAACCTTGTTAAATAAAGGCTGAAGAACCCTGAACAGCACAAGTAAAAACAGGCCATGGATTTAAAAGAGGGGTGTGTGAATTGCTTCTGAGAAACAGGTCTTCCTTTGCTGGAAGAGGACTCAGGAATTATCATTAAGGAGAAAAAAACCCACCTTTTGTCCTGATTGTTTCAGAACAACATTGCCATAACAAGTACTTCCATCTATAAGTGTAAAAATCCCAGTATACAGAGTAAATTTCAAAAGATAGTAACAATCAAACAAAACCTCCTGCAGTGTTTTTCAATACAAGATTTATTCTCTTTGGTTTTGAGAACATTGCATAACTCTTGTAATATTACAGCTTATTGCATTGCCTTGTCATACTGTGTGAACTTGTGCTGCGACACGTCCACATTCAGATGTATCAGACATGCTGGCAACACCTGTGACACAATAAACCTGAACTACGGTAATTCAAGCTTGATGGGACATGCGACATTCCCACCTACTGGACTGGAACCCTTCTGCTTGTATGCACGCCTTGGCCAGGCAGCCTCAGGCCATCCTGTTATACACTGCTGAACCTATGTACCAACAGAAGGGGTAATCACATTGAGAGTGAGCATGTTCAAGCAGGCACTGGCCTGTGGTACCTGTTTAGCCCACAGTCACTATTATTTGACATCCAAGTTGAAGGAAGAGTTTGGGTTCCAGTTCCTAAATTGTTATTTTCAGACTTTGTATTGTGCAGCAGAACCTAAAGTACACAAAACACAAACTATGCCCTCAAAACCTCATTCATTTTCCCACTGCTATTAGTCCCTTCTTTCTAAAGGAGGCTTTTACATCTGCAGGACATTAAAATATTCTGCAGCATTTGTGAGCAACGCAATGAAGTGAAGAAAAGCTGAGAACAGTTACCTTGGGACTGAGAAACGATTCCACAGTCATAATCAGCTCTAAAGCGCCAGTCTGAATGAAGCTGAAAAATGCCCAGAAAGAGAGCCAAAAGGGGTCTGTATGCCTTTTCAGTCATCCTGGTTTCCCTGTTCTTGCCAGTTCTGCCACTTTCTCAGTGACAGCCCTTGTTGTTTTGACATTTTTTTCTGCCCTTCACCCAAACTACAGTTGATAGGATCTAATACATTTTAACAGGGTTCAAAGCACAACCACATTAATTCTGTAAATGACCTTAATAGCTTTCAAATATTTCTATTGATGCTTTTACGTCTTTAGTAATAAGAATGTGGAAGTATTTGTAGACTTTAAAATAAATGGGAAAATTGGCCTCAGACACAAATTTTACTGCCAATAAAACTTTATCTAACAATTTGCCTATTTTTTAACAAAGATTGATTAGTGGCATGAATTCTAAAAATAGTCTGAAAAAGCTTAGTTTTGTCCACTTGCCATCTTTGTCTCCTGTTACAACAGGGTGAGGCTGAGAAATACAACATGTTATCATCTTCCCAATCTCACTTTTCTGCTGTGCCTGCCTGACATGGAAGAATCACATTCTTCCATTCTTTTCACCACTGCTTCTCAGCAAATCAGTTCCAAACCACCTAATATGATTAGAAAAGCAGGAGAGCAATAGCTTTGAACTTATTTTTCTTTCTAATTTTAGGAGGTAATAAGGTTATTTAATATGCAAATTCAAATATTTCATCATGATATTGCAACCTGATGGATTTTGTTTCTCTTCTGCTCTCAGAATATCCGAAAGCATACACTGATGATAATGATTCAGAAGTGCTCATTCAATAGCTCTTTCATTGCACATGTTTAAAACTGAGGATGAAAAACAGCATAGCCTGAGTACCTGATAAGTGTGAGTCAGTGTTGTTATTATTGTGAATGGTCAAATAAATCACTTGGAATTGTTTCTGTTGTCTGATAGGAGAAGAAGACAAATAATACCCGCATGATCTTTGCTATGTACAAATGTATCAATTTGATTTAAGATTGTCATTATAGGTAGCTTTTGGCAGCCATCAGTCCCTGCAGTCAGTTGCCTCAGTGTAGGCTTCAGACTCTAAAAAATCTGTTAGAAACTGATTCATATCTCTACAAAACTTGCACAGGCATTTTAACTGGAGAATAAAAGGTCTCAACTGGCAACAAGGTAGTAGAAACAAAAATGCACATAATCAAAATCCCCACCTCCACAAAGCGAAATGGGGTAGCTTCCCAAAGGAATATCTGCAAAAGGTCTTTGCACTGATTTAATAAATTCTAATAAATGGATGCTCTACATGCCTATGTAAAGCCCAGCACCAGAATGTAAGTACTTCCCACTGGCTCAAGACAATAGAGGCTCAATATTGCTGAATTGAATCCATGCGAACATTCAAATAAATACATACTAAATGATTTTATGATTATTTTCATTCAATCTAATTTAGAAATGTGGAAATGTCATGCTTCTTTTTAAAATAGGATAGCAGTAAGGGTAAGTTCAAATGCCTACTTTTGACTTTCAATCCAAATCCAATTTTTCCCAAGGTTGAAATTTACTTTGGCTCCAATACATTGATGAAAGCTCTTCGAAATGAAGACAAAAATATTGTTTCACAATGCACCAACTGAAACAGGAATGCAAGGCTCTCTTTTATCATTCATGGTTATGGAAAATGTTAGCACTTGTCCTGGTTACCTCTCGCCAAGAAACATGCAAGGACTTCAACCTTTATAAAAGCTCTTATTATTGATGATGATCTCTTTTGAGAATCTGGGATCTCCTAGGTGGAGGAGTTCAAGATTCTTCTGAAAATAGGACATGTCTGCTGGCTGGTTCTAATGAAATGTCATTGACATGTGAGTTTCCTTACATGTATGTCTCACTTCCCAGAACAACAAATCCACAGAAATCATTCTTCACTGAGATTAAACCAAAATCCAAATGACAACTCTAACCCATTTTAAGTAAATAATATGTTAATAATATGGAAACGCCTCAATATTATCATAAAGTAAAACCACTCGTGGGACATATGCTGTTTTGTCGCTTCTTCCCAAACTGAGCCTTTGCACTGAAACATGGTTACTAGAGGCCTGAAGGCAAGCAGCTTCTGCTTTCAGAGATCATGCCAGATCTGCTGCATGAACCTGGATTATACAAATCAAGGCATAATACCAGATTACTGAAAACCAGTTCTGCCTGTTAAACCTTTGTAGAAGATCAATACATTTAGGCTAGTTGTTCGCTATAAATTTCATATTGTTCCTTTCTTTTGAGAGCTACAATGTCCTTTCTTCTTCACCTTTCTCAGAAAAATCCCTTTTTCTCTCTTTTGAGCAACAGAATTCACTACTGCTCCTCTAGCAGTACACCTGGAATTAGTCCTACACCTGTGGGAGTGGGACGTCTGCACAGGCAACGGAAGTAGCTGAGAAGGCAGAAGGGAGGATTCACAACTAGAACTTCCATTTTGTTTCCTCTAACCAAGACAAGTAAAACTGCTATCTTGTTTCATTGCTGGAGGTAAAAGCCTCCCCCTATCCTAAAACACCTTACATAGCAAAAGGTCTGCTTTACTGCTCCCCCTTCATTCTTATTTATTGAAGAAGAAAGACATCTCAGATTAGAGCAGGCCAAACTCAACTCCAGTCAAAGCAAGTTGGGAGTGCAAAGAGTCTTCTACTAATCACAGCAAATAGAAAATATCTTCCCTGGAAAATGAGTAGTGGAAGATATAGTCTACCTTGCTGTATACACTGCAATTTTACTTTTACCCGAGAACTGCATTATCAGATCCTCTGTCCTTACTTGTGAATCATAGAATCATAGAATCTTCTGGTTGGAAAAGACCTTTGAGATCATTGAGTCCAACCATACCCATCTTCTGCTAAACCATGTCCTTCAAAAACTCATCTACCCGTTCTTTAAACACCTCCAGGGATGGTGACTCAACCACTTCCCTGGGCAGCTGTTCCAATGCCTGACCACCCTTTCAGTGAAGAAGTTCTTCCTAATATCTAGTCTGAACCTCCTCTGGAGCAATTTAAGGCCATTTTCTCTTGTCCTATGACCTGTCACTTGTGAGAAGAGATCAACGCTCACTCTGCTACAGCCTCACAGTATCACAGTATCACAGTATCACAAGGTTGGAAAGGACCTCTGAGATCATCAAGTCCAACCTATAACCTAACACTAACACCAACACCAACAATCATCTAAACCATGGCACTCAGTGCCTCATCCAGTCTCCCTTTAAACACCTCCAGGGTCGGTGACTCCACCACCTCCCTGGGCAGCCCATTCCAATGGCCAATCACCCTTTCAGTGAAGAATTTTTTCCTCATATCAAGTCTAAACTTTCCCTGACGAAGTTTAAGTCCATGCCCTCTGGTTCTGCCACTGGTCACCTGAGAGAAGAGACCAACCCCTGCCCGACTACAACCTCCTTTTAGGTAGTTGTAGAGAGCAATGAGGTCTCCCCTGAGCCTCCTCTTCTCCAGGCTAAACAGCCCCAACTCCCTCAGTCGCTCCTCATAGGGCTTGTGCTCCAGCCCCCTCACCATCTTCGTTGCCCTCCTCTGAACACATTCCAGTATCCTAACATCTTTCCCAAACTGGGGGGCCCAGAACTGGACACAATATTCAAGGTGAGGCCTGACCAGTGCCGAGTACAGGGGGACGATAACTTCTCTGGTCCTGCTTACTACACTATTCCTGATGCAGGCCAGGATTCCATTGGCCTTCTTGGCCACCTGGGCACACTGCTGGCTCATGTTGAGCTTCCTGTCCACCAGCACTCCCAGGTCCTTTTCTGCCTGACTACTCTCTAGCCACTCTGTCCCCAGTCTGTAGCTCTGCATGGGATTGTTGTGTCCAAAATGAAGTACCCGACATTTGGACTTATTAAACATCATCCCATTAGAATCGGCCCAGCTCTCCAATCTGTCCAGGTCCCTCTGTAGGGCCATCCTACCCTCTAACAGATCAACCCTTCCTCCCAGCTTGGTATCATCTGCAAATTTGCTGATGATGGACTCAATCCCCTCATCCAAATCGTCAATAAAGATATTAAACAGGACAGGACCCATCACCGATCCCTGGGGGACACCACTGGTGACCGGCCGCCAACTGGATGAAACACCATTTACCACCACTCTCTGGGCTCGGCCATCCAGCCAATTCCTAACCCAGCACAAAGTGCTCCCATCTAAGCCACGGGCTGCCAGCTTCCCTAGGAGTCTACTGTGGGGGACCGTGTCAAAGGCCTTACTGAAGTCCAGGTATACCACATCCACAGCCTTCCTCTCATCCACCAGGCGAGTCACATGGTCGTAAAAGGAGATCAGGTTGGTCAGGCAGGACCTACCCCTCCTAAATCCATGCTGGCTGGGCCTGATTTCTTGACCGTTCTGCAGGTGGTGCATGATTTCAGGCCTCCTTTTTGCCTCCTTTCAGGCAGCCGTAGGCAGCAATGAGGTCTCCCCTTAACCTTCTCTTTTCCAGGCTAAACAACCCCAGTTCCCTCAGCCGTTCGTCGTAGGAGTTGTTCTCCAGCCCCTTCACCAGCCTTGTCGCCCTTCTCTGGACACACTCCAACACCTCAATGTCCTTCTTATACTGAGGGGCCCAGAACTGAACACAGTACTCGAGGTGTGGCCTCACCAGTGCTGAGTACAGGAGTACAATCACCTCCCTTGTCCTGCTGGCCACACTGTTTTTGATGCAGGCCAAGATGCCATTGGTCTTCTTTGCCACCTGGGCACACTGCTGGCTCATGTTCAGCCAGTTGTCAACCAACACCCCCAGGTCCTTCTCTGCCAGGCAGCTCTCCAGCCAGTCTTCCCCAAGCCTGTAACACTGCATAGGGTCGTTGTGCCCCAAGTGCAGGACTTGGCATTTGGTCTTGATAAACCTCATCCTGTTGGTCTCAGCCCATCAATCCAGCCTGTCCAGATCTCTTTGCAGAGCCTCTCTTCCTTCAAGCAGATCTACACTGCCACACAGCTTGGTGTCATCTGCAAACTTGCTAAAGGTGCACTCAATGCTTTTGTCCAGATCACTGATAAAGATATTGAACAGGACTGGACCCAGCACTGAACCCTGGGGAACACCACTCATGACAGCCTCCAACTGGATTTAACTGCACTTACCACAACCCTCTGGGCCCGACCATCCAGCCAGTTTTTTACCTAGCAGAGGGTGTGCCTGTCCAGGCCAATGGCAGCCAGTTTCTCAATCAAAATACTGTGAGAAACGGTGTCAAATGCTTTACAAAAGTCAAGGTACACCACATCCACAGCCTTTCACTCGTCCATTAAATGGGTAACCTTGGCATAGAAGGAGATCAGATTTTCCTGGCAGGATCTACCTTTCAGAAACCCATGTTGACTGGCTCTGACCACCTGGCTATCCTGCATGTGCTGTGTGATAGCACTCAAGATGATCTGCTCCGTGACATTCCCGGGTACCAAGGTCAAGCTGACAGGCCTGTAATTCCCTGGATTCTCCCTCCAACCCTTCTTGTAAATGGGAGTTACATTTGCCATTCTCCAGTCAAGTGGTACTTCCCCAGTCAGCCAGTGAAGTCTCAGGGTTGTTTTTCTTTCCCCTGAGGAACGACTGTGCGTGTTAAATTTTAACTTCATCTTCAACTCCCTTGTAGAGGCATACAGACCTGAGAATCGTACTCTTCTTCAAAGGCTGATTTGTTTAAAACTAATTGTAAGACAATAGTATTTCTCTCATGTCATTTGTTTTCCTGTTAAAGATGCTGTTGGAACCCATGACATGACCACATCCAGCTGCACCAGACACATCAAAATCAGTGACAGGATGAAACCAAAATACTAGGCCTTTTTGTGGCTGAGGCACCATGTGATGCATCACAATGCAAGATGACAATTGAAACATTTTAAACTGTAGTTCAAACCACAGCAAAGAAAACCTCAAGACTCAAGATCAGAAAGAGAGAGGTGTTTGCGAACTGTAAAAGAGGGAGCGATTTAGCTCTTTGCTTCTTCACAGGTTCACCATCTCTGCCTTGCTGCCAAATGCCCAAAGGGCTTTGACATCTGAAGGACATTATAAAAATCTACAGCACTCAGGAACAGCAAAGGAAGAAGGAATTCATTGGGATTGTATGCGTAAGAGATCTAAGCATTCCTATCTCTCTCTCCACTGCGTCCATGGGCAGAAACAATCAAGCACTGAATGGGCCATGAGGCTACCAGGACTGGGAGAGGATGAGGACACTATCACAGGTATCAGAAGGAGAGAAGTTGTCCAAGGCTTTATCACAAGAGTCACCCAACCAACAACTAACAGAGCAGGCTTAGAGTAGGCTGGCTCTTTAAGATAGATATATGTAGAATAATAGAGGTGAAAACTCTTCTGAAATCTTGGGGTAGTAATTTCAATACAACTTTACACAAAATAGTCAAATAGCAAAAGGTTCTTTTGGCTATGCTTTTCTGATTAACTGTCTAAAGTGATAAGGAGATCCTTTTCTCTGACTGTAACTTGTCATTTTAAAAAATGTAAAGAAATAACATTCTTTCCTTTTTAGTCTGTAGGTCTAAAAAGTCAATTCTTCTTAGCACAAATTGAGTGCTAGAAGTCAATTCCCTAGCACTTAGAAAAATGTTGTTGTGCTTTCAGCATCTCTTTGATGTCCAAAAACAGCCATAGTCAGTTCATATTTACAAAGCTGGGGGTTAGGCCTCAATGCTGCAAAAAACGTGCTGCTCTGAAAGTCAAAGCCATGTTATTCCCTGCTGGATAGTTATTGCCACCAACAAAAACTCCATAGGCAGGTTCTGTGCAAGTATTGTGGCAAGCTGAAATTCTTTGTCTATGCTTTCAAAATATGCCATTGCTTAGCTGAATGTTACCCTTGACTTAATCTTCTTCTACGAAGCCCTGTTTCTTCCATGGTAGTTCGGTGGTGTCTCCTGGATGTGTAACAGATCACTAAATATCCCTCAGATTGCCTCTCTCACATCATGTATATTCTCCCACAATTTTTTACCTCATCTCTGCAAAGGATAACATTCCTATGTTTCTGTCAGGGCCTAGGAATGTATCCCATCAACAATTATTTTCCTATTCTGTCTGTGATCACAGCCACCCACTTTTGCATTTAAGGCACAGCCAAAATTTCATTTCAGCAAGTTTATTTTAAATGTGATATGTTTGGGATCTGGATTTGAAAGTTAAACCTAGATTAGGGGGATCTATTCCAGTGCTGTGGAAGCTCGATCTTCCACACAAATCATCTATGATTGTGTTGGTCAAATGAAGGTGATGGGATGAAAAGATAAGATGTCCTTTTTTGTGCCTAGCATAGATCACTCAAGAGTGATGAAGGCCTGCCAAATATAGAGGTGGAGAATTATTTTTTCCTCATCATTTTTTCTGCCATCATTTTAAAATTTAATTTTTAATTGTTCAACCACCTGTTTTAAGTATTCAGATCTCTGTGAACTACTACATAGTCACTCTGGAAAGAAACATCAATTCAGTAGGTTTGTTTCAAAGTGTTGCTGGCATAGGACTTTGCTTCAACCTACCTCCAAGACAGCAATGAATGATCGGTCCCATATGTATACAGCATACACAAGCCTTGAAGCTCTGTGCATACAAGCTTGGCTGTGCAAAGTCATTATTTTTCTCCTTTAGCTCATCCTTAGAATGCGTATCAGAAGTATTAGGTCTTGCTGAAAGATGTTTGCAAGCAGTTAAAGTTGAAGAGGAGAAAGTAGCCTTCCTATTCATTATATGTAATTTTCTTTTAATTTGTTTTGATTCATCTTAACAGTGGTGGAACACCATGTAGGTGTGCGTGTAGTGATGAGGCGGGTAATTTTTATGGGGAATGAGCTGAATAAGCAAGTTTGAAACTACCTCTCAAAATTATTCTTCATACAAGCCTTGGGGAGGCAATCAGACACTTGTTTTAAAATCCTTTGACAAATCCCAATGCTCTATTTCACAAAATTGTGAAAGCAAAGGATTTTGCAGCCAAAATTAAATGGTCATGTCAGCTTCCTCTGCATAGGAATTTGATTTGTTACTATGAAGTCTGTTGTCAAAAAAAACACGTGTCTTCTAGCCCAGAAAACTACATACATTGTGTACATCTGCTCATGTCTATAGCTATTGACTCACCTCAATAAGGCAGCCATTTCACAGCATTATCAAAGTTTTCCTAGGCTGGCCCAAGAAGGAGGTTGAGGAACCTGTACAGAAAGAAAGGGTAGAAATTGTAGAGCAAACCTATGGGTGGAAGAGGGCTTTCATCCATCCCATTTGTCCATGGTCCCACAAGAAACTCAGCTAAAAGTCAACACGCAGCTCTAACTTTTCAGCAGCCCACAGTGTGGTAACCCAGAAGAGTGAAGAGGCTCAGAAAGAGGAGATACATGTGAATCGCCCTGGGGGATGAATCTGCCGAAATCACATGGGCACAAAACTGAAGGACTAGAGAAGTGAAAAGGACGGAAAAGACTTCTTATAAATAAGTTCCGAAATTCCTGAGTGTATCAACAGGTTGTCACAAGTCCTGTAAATCTCATGCACTCAGCAGAAGAAACCTGTGAAAATTCTTCGGGGGGAACTGAAGAGCTGCTTGCAGTGCAAGGAAGCAATCTGGCCTATAATTAAGTTTTCATCTCCTATTATTTATCCAACATCATCACATCTCATCCAACATCTACCTTGCCGAAGCTGTTTATTTAGTTAGTTCATTATATTTCTCTATAATTTGTTGCAGTTGAGCTGAACACAATGGCTTAGAAAAACACCATTCCAAACACTTTTATCATCACACTTTCTAAATGTCCCAGCCTTGCGTGTTGCCAAGGAGAGAGAGAAATCTTACTGTTCCTGTCACACTTGACTGCAGTCTTTTGCCCCTAAAAATGCACCCACATCTGCCCTGGGACCTGCTATCCACTCATCCTTCACCAACCTTCAGAAGTGACGAATGTGGAGGGCAAAGGAAGACCTAAGGAGATGCTTAAATGCAGGATGCAATAGAGAAATGAGTGACAGAAAGATAGCAACCTGCATTAAAGGCACACCCGACTTTTCCAGACTGTAGTTTCACGTTATTCTTTGCAAGCTGTATGTTATTTCCCTGACTAGGGCTGGGAACATCTTTTGTGTGGTGTGGTAATAAAGCTTCAGTGAAGACCAAATTGTCTGTACAAAGGAGCCATTAAGCAAGACTGTAAAGGGTCTCTGATCAGTTACAATCAACAAAACTTAAATGAGTCTTAATTTGCTATGGATGAAACTGTGCCAGCATCTGCATCATGCATATGTATCAGTTAGACATGCATAGACTTGTCATAGACTTCTATGCCACAGTAAATACCATCCATAAGGAATAAAGAAAGGTAGACCCGGTAGTTAAGATTCTGTGTGCCTTGTACATAATAGGAGACAACCAGCTTGGTATGAAAACCAGCAAAATAATGAGGATCAGCAGGTCTTATTCTGATTTCAATTATGTTTATGTAGCCCAGGAGTGATTCCACCAATATGCGGAGCGTAATGGTGGAAACACAGTGTAAGGCCAAGAAACTGTCTTAGGTAAATAAGCTTCATCTATAACACTGCCAGGGCATTGTAGACGGATCAGTAATCTGAGGTGTGACGGCAGCAAGGTCATGTTCTAGCTAGCTTCAAGAGTATGGCAGGGAATCTGCAGATGTGCAGGCTGTGGAAGGAGATCCATATGTGTTTTGGAAGGAGGGAACGAGAGCCATGAAGTTTAAACCCCTGTATCTTCCTGGCTATTGTTAGTGCTAGATGAAAGCTGTTTTCAGTAAGTCACACATGCTGCAATGCAGCTCTGAGCATAGTGTAGGCATACAGTTGGAGGCTGGCAGACATAAACTGTGCTTACTGTAAATCTTAGCAAAGAAATGCATTTCTTTAAGGCACATGCCAGGTAGTTCCCAAGAAGTTTGAGGAATTGCAGATGAGAAAGTCTTTCCACAGACACAGAAAGACATTTTTTCTTCTTTTTTCTCTTCTCTCTGGCAATCAGATGAACCAAGGGATGGTTTTGATTGAGAATCTGGAGCAGATATGGGGAGGATTGGTTCATGATGCTTTTATTTCTCGCTTTTCTAATGGGCTGACAGACTCTGCTCCAGGCCTGTATTCCAAAAGCCTGATCCAAAACCCACTGAAGTCAATTCTTGTAGATTGCAGTGTACTGTGAATTTGGCTGCAAAGTAGTACTCAACTACAATTCTGTAAAGAAACACAGACCATCAGTTTTTTCTTAATCTCCACAACTATTGAACAATCCCTAAAAAACTTTGCAGTGCCTTCTCCCTGCCGAAGCTTCCTGTCCCTTGCTCTGTACTTTACTTTTCAGCAGTTTGGCACTCCCTGCTCAGAGATAGCCTGGCATCTGTCCTTGCCCCATGGCAAGAATACCTGCCTGGTCCCATGCTGGGCTCTGGGTCTGCTTTGTTCCCTTCATGCGGTTCCCAGTCAAGCTCACAGGGGCCGCTGAAATGAAAAGGTTGCACTGTGCAATAGGAAAGAAAAATGTAAGCAACCAAGATGTGCCTGTAGCAGGAACATTTTCTCTCATCTGCTCCTGTTGCAAAAATCTTTGGCATTTATATGAGTGTGCACGCACACACACTTCTCAATCTTTATTGTCCTCTTTGCTGTAAAGACTGTATAAGATTGAAAAATCCTAAGGGCAGGGTCCTGGTTAATGGCTTGCTCTCAAAAGCATCATACACACCTGGACTGTAATGATCAAGGTAAGGCTACCAGTCAACAACACACCACTTTATCACACTGAACAGACATCTTTTCCTTGCGCTGTCAAGTCAGAACCTCAAAAAGTTTTTTGAAAATCCCACCTCAGCAAAGCAAGGTGTTTGCGTACATTTAAACATGTAGCCCTAGTGCCGTGCAAATAATGAGCTTTATCAGTTTAGCTGCAAGGCTGAGAAATTGTGAGGCAGAAGCATCTCAGTTTGGAATGAAAGTGAATTGAAAGAATTTAATTGGTCTCGCTGGAAATAAAATTTGTAAAACCCCATTTCATTCAACAGGAAGTGTTACATTTGACCGAAAATTAATTGTTTCACTTTGGTAAATTTTGAAAACTCCAAAGGAATTGAAGAGGACAGGTCACAGAATCCCAGAATCATCGAGGCTGGCAGAAACCTCTCAACATCATCTGGTCCACCTACCCTGCTCAAGCAGGGCTACCTAAAGCCAGTTGCCCAGGAGCATGTCCCGGCAGCTTTTGAATATCTTCAAGGATGGAGATTCTACAGCCTCTCTGGGCAACCTGTGTCAGAGCTCAGCTATCCTCACAGTATTTCTTTATGTTGTTATCCTTCTCATTTAATACATCAGGCCAAAAGCTAGCAGGCAGGTTTTAATGGCCATCTCTCTCTCAAGTGTGAATAACCAAGCAGTGTACAAGGACATCCTGAGATGAGTATACTGCAGTGGCTTTTGTTAGTTTGCACAGGCAATTTGGTCTTCACTGAAGCAACACTGAAGACCATCCACTCCAATTCATAGCACACTGGCCTCATTGTCATGATTCTGAAGCGATTTCACTTTCTTGCTACCTGACTGCATAAGTACTTTAATATATACAGTGCAGCTTCTACAGGAGAGACACACCTCAAAGTATTTATAAACTCATATCTAAGAGTGACTTGAGAGGTGGAATACGTTAGCGCAGGCCTAAAGCCTCCACTGGTTCAAGGCAGAGGTTTGGATGTGAGGACTTTAACCTAGGAGCTGTTCTGCAGGCATTTTGCAGCAAAGGCTGCTCAGTTTCCTCCTCTTTAAGCTATCCCATTTCTTATAAAACATCCAGATAGTCATGGAGGAAGAGTGTGAAGAATGACTCCTGACATGCTAGTTAAAACATTCTCCTGGAAGGTGTGACATGCAGGACACTCAAACCTGCTCCAATTAATGTTTAATTATTTACACAAAGAGGATAGTGTAAACAGGAATGAGAGACCTGGTCCTCAGCCCATCTCCTGTATTAACCAAGAGGCATCAGGCTAAGAGAAGAAGCGGGAGAGAACCAGCTCCTCCAGCCCAGGCTACCATCTGCTATAAGTTGCATTTCTTCCTGTGAACTGCTAGCTAAATGGGGCACTCTTTCTCCATCAGGTGACTCCTGTCCTCCTGATGGTATTCATAGCAGTCAACCTCAACCCACAAACAGTTTCACACTGACAAAAAAAATTGCCCAATGCATTGAGTCTTCAAAAGAAAAAAATCCAGCAGCTCTGCAGGACCGTTCACAGCCAGAATAGCTGCCGGTACATCTCCATCCTTCTGAGTTTGTTTCCTCCAGATTGCTGAAGCAGGTCAGGCAGCCTTATCTCCATGCTCTTTTAAGGTGCTGCTGTAGGATTGCCAGGCATTTTAAGGTGCTTTCAGTGCAATGTCTAATTTATGTGCTAAGTGTTTGCACAATGCTGAGCACAATGGGGTCCTGACTCTGGCAGGGATGCCCAGACTCTGCTGTCATTAACTATAATTACAAATGATTGTCCAAATCACAGTTCATGTCATGGAGCAGACTCTTCCCTGTGTGTAGAGGCCACAGGGGCTCCGCCTGAGTGCCAAGCCAAGGAGCTGCAACCTGGGCTGTCAGCCCTGCCTCCCACAGCAGGGCCAAAGGAGCAGGCAGGAGGCTAATAGGCAGCAGGCATGGTTACCCATAAGCTCAGGGGAGGAAGCATGCCATAGCCTTTGCCTGGAGCCCTGGGGTGTCTAATGGCAGCTCTGCCAAAACGTTCTTGCACTCTTTCCTTTGAGGCTCGTTGCTTGCCAGCAAGACAGCCAACAAGGCTGTCTGCCAGGGCTTGTCTGGTTGCACTGTGGCAATCCAGAGGCTGTTGTCAGTGTATGCAGCACCCTTTTCCCCATGTGAGGGGGCATCTGGGACTCACGGGCCACCTATACATCATGTCTTAGGACAAGCTTATTAAAACAAAGGGAGAAGTATGAAATGCTGGTTGCTTCCCTCTACTAGGCCTTAATTTTTGCACATGCAAATTAGTAAGCACTGCATATTGGAGAAAGTATAGAGAAGAAAATGATAGCTGCTTACCGTCACATACTTAATTACACTCTGATAATTGCTACTCTCCATGTTTTAACTCTGTAAGAGCAACACGTGGCCTATGTGCACATGGCAGTAAGTAATTCAGAGGCTGAGTCAGCTTGTGTACATCAAACTGTTCTGTATACATTTATCTGGACTTCAAAATGCACTGTTTTTCAAGGTATTCTGTGCACTTCACTGACATCAACTTGTCCAATGTTATGCTCCTGCCAGGGCTGAGGTTGTCTTTTCCAGTGCACTGGCAAGAAACAAAATGAAATAGAAAATGTTGCCTAAAGTGAAGTCTAGGCTAACAGACAGAACTCTCAAAGTCATAGCTGTTCAAGTCTGGTATGACTCTCAAAGCACCATTCTCTACGAAAGAAGTCAGGCCTATCTTCCAGCAGAAGACAGAGCTGGGAGAAGGACTTGGGCTCTGCCAAGGTTTAGCTTGGCAGCCAAGCTTGTTCAGGAGAGAATCAGGCTCACAGTAGGACCTCACTGATCTGTGAGGATTTGTCCCTGCGAATCCTACTATACCATTGCTGCTATTCTCATCTGTCAAGCGTAAGTATTTCAAAAGCTCTGAGTGGTATTTTACATTAAGTTGTATAAGACTTTGCTGATATTTTTATTTTTAAAAATATACCTTTTGATGCTATCGTGTGATACTTTGGACAGCAAGCTATGACACTAAGTCTGCGAGTCTATGAATTTCGTTCTGGTAGTGAGATGATGTATGTTGTCTTTGGACAGGGTCTCATAAGTTAAGCTTGCTGTGGCACTGGGATGTACCCAGAACTTCTTGCAAATGAGTCTGAAGCATTTTTAAAAATGACCAT
This sequence comes from Tapera naevia, assembly GCA_033556795.1. NCBI lineage: Eukaryota > Metazoa > Chordata > Aves > Cuculiformes > Neomorphidae > Tapera > Tapera naevia. Next base: position 7,786,962 of record JAUMJJ010000014.1, read on the forward strand.
TGCAGAAGTCATAGAATGGCACTGAAGATTTGAAAATGTAGAGTTCAGCAAAACCATTTTGACCTTCTTCCATGTGATTTTTCCATCTGATTGTTCAAATCTATAATACTTTGCTGATATTGGGAATTTAAAATAACTATATTTCCAAATTTATGCCATGAGACTGTTTTACTATTTCCTCCCAGACATTCAGTTCACCAGAAAATCAGGCCATTGAAAATTTTTTACTACGTGTATCCGTCTAAACAGATCTTAAAGTCATACCAATGTTGTTCACAAATACCTGCAAGATTTCTTCTCCTTAATTTTAACACAGATTTCCCTTTAAGTAGCCTTGGACACTTTTCAATGAGAAAAATATTTATTTTTAAACTTTTTACCTAGAAGAACTGGTCTGCTGAACAAGAAGACTTCTTTTTCCAAAGCTGACAAAAGCCTTCCGTTTTAACTTTTGTATAATAAGGCATTTGTTTTCTACCTGAAATTGCTCTTGATTAAGAATTTTACACTAAAGAATAAAGCTTAAAGCAGAAAAAATTGAAATCATCTTTTCACCTTCACTGTAATGCAATGCCTGTCTTGCTTAATGAAATGTCTTGCCTTCATCCATATTTTCCTGAGTTTCCTCCCAAGTGGAAAACTGTTTTTATCACAGTTTAGGCAAGGAAAAAATGTTGAAATTTCAAAAACTCTTTGTGGACAGGAAAGGTATTTCTCATATTCTTCCATTGCTAAATACTTAGAGGGGGCAGTGGTATACATAGGTGGCATTTCTGTGGTGGACTCGGGGAGCAGCTGACATTTGCTAACTTTGCCATGTGGAGGCAGACCTGAAACCTCCACTGGGCTCAGCCTCTCCATGCAATGGTTTGGGGTTAACCACAGTGAGCAGAGGCTGCGCAGAAACAGGGACTGTGGTCCCTGCGTGGTACCCAGCTATGTGGCTCACGGCATATGAATCGCTCATACATTTCTTCCAGTTCTAGATTGATTTCTACTTAGGCCAAAAAGGCAGAGTTCTATTGAACTCAAAAAAAATGTCGATGAATGAAACGTAGATTTCATGACAGAAATTACTAATTTCTGAATCATCTCCATTCAGTGGAGAGACCAGATTTTCAGATGTAGAGCGCTGAAAACCACCATGAAGCTCTATCATCTACTGTGATTCAGAGGAAAGTTCAGCTACATCTTTCTGAATTTCATGAATGGAGCATGCACATAATCCACTTTAAAAGAGGAGCAGCAGATGGTACGCATTCTCAGCCTCTTTCGCCTTGGCATTTAAGCTTAAGGTCAGTTTTTGTTAGGTAACTTATTCATAGCAGAAAGCATCATATTCCAACTTTTCTCTGAACAAGAAGAAAAGAATTTCCACTCCCGAAGTGCTAATGATCTTGGTAAATTCATTGTGTAATGCATTCAATACACTTATATCCTTTCTAATTGCAAAAAAAAAATAAAATAATTTAAAATCAAAATTTAAAATTGCACCATACTGTCAAGAGCCATAAAATGACCTAACTTGATGGGATAGCTCTGCTCTCTGTTTCGATTTTCAAAGCCCTGTTTCCCCAGGAAAGCCTCCAAACAGCATAAACATCCAGCATTGCGAATGCTTGTAATTATAGGCAACTGAATGAGAAATGCAAGCTTCATTTATCAATTAGGATTTTGGTTTTGGTTCTATTTGATATCATACTTACTTGTGGGTCCTTCCATGAAGCTGCACAATTGCAGCTTTTGAGGATTATATGTCATGATCATAATAGAGGGGGAAAAGGTTTTAATGTGTTTTCACAGTCTTATTATCTACTTAACCTTCCAGGATCATTACTCACCTAATTGAGAGCTCTACCAAAAAAAACCCTCATAGAATGTGTTCTGATGTGAGTTTATAACAGAAAAACTCTTAACAATTCCTGGGATTACTCCAGACCAAACACTGACCTTGACAGTTCAGACTCCTGTTGGAGCCTATCAAACTCCAAAACCCAATGTCTGATCTCAGATTCCTTTTTCCTTCTGTATACCCAGTGTGAGGGTCCCATGCTCCACAGAGGTGGCTGAATAACTCCAAAGATGCTGCAAACACAGTCCTTTTATCATAAGTTAAGCAGCTTCCCCTATGTAAAAATAAGTGGTGGTAAATTCAAAGTACATGGTGACCCAGACCTAGGTTAAAACAATGACTGCCCACTAAAGAATCAAAAAGAGCTGTGTCCATTTTCATTACATGTAACTCTGATCCAGGATCCAGAGCTGTTTGTTGTATTGCACAAAACCAGGCATGGAGATTTGTGCTTTTGCTAAAACACAAAGTAGCTTTTTTAGAGCTCCCTGATCTCGCATCTTGAGATGGTTTTATGATTTTGACTGTCCCACTGCTACGGGACATTGCTGCAGACACAGAAAACTGCTCCAGTCCTACTCCAATGAGGAGAGTAATGCCCATGCTCTGCACTAGTGAAGTGCTGGGCATAGGGAAGATCTACATTTCAGAGACAATTCTGTTTACCTGGGCTTCCTGCCAGCCCCAAAGTCTCCTTCTAGGTGTTATGCTTAATTTCCTCACTTTTTTTTTTGTTCTTGTGCAGTAAGTTAGCCCAGAAATACAAAGTATCTGTTGAGGTCACACGAGACTGCGGCAGGTTCTACCTGGAAGACCTCCTCCTGCCTCCACAGCGAGACCAGTCAAGTCTCATGCGAGGTAAGAACTTAGTAACTGGTGTCCACTCCACATCCCACACAAGCCATAAGGAATCACAGCTGTTGCTGGACATATAGCACTGACATCATTCCCATTCTAGGAGGATAGGACACAAAAGGGGTATACCTAGGCATGTGCCAGCACCCCACTGTCATACGCTGTCCCAGGGCAGGTAACAGATAAACGGGACAGGGAGGCCCAAGATCTCTTTTTGCAGGCTGACTGGGCGAAGCTTGCGTGTCCTGTGCAGAGACCGGGCATATTCTCTTTCTTATCCAGAAATTTTGACTGATCAGAAGAAGGAATTTTACTGTTTCTCCAGGAGTGCCAGAGCAGCTAAGCAACACCTGTTGCCTTTTTGTTGCCTGGAAGGCTCAAACATATGTCACCTGCTCACGGACAGGTCAATGCACAAGGAGACTGGCTCTCCTCAGAGGCATGAAATCTACAGTGTGTGCACTCACAGGGGACCACCTGATATGCAGGAGGTGTAACAAACTTGCCAAGCATGTGTCAGCCATCTGTGTGGTACATGTGCCGCTGATACAGTGCTTCCCAGCTGTGTCAGACTTGTGTGCGAATGTTATACAGTACACAACCTTTTATTTCTCCATGACATTTTCCAGGAAGAACCTTGGGCATCCTACAACGAAAAACTCTCTCTGATTACAAAATAGTCTAAATTTGAAGAAGGTCTAGAAGAAGTCAGTGCGTGTTGGAAAGATATCATTTGGGTGTATTGTCCTCCTGCTGGAAACATGCCACAAGAACATACGTGCAGAGACTTATAGCTGTTTTTTCAGCATTTGAAAGCAGAATTACATATCAACACAGCATCCATTCTTATCTTCTCTGTGTAGGAAGACTATTGGTCCTTTTGTAGACCAAAAGTTAAAAGGTCCTGATTCAACTGTCAGTTATGACACAACAAATCAGGAGTAACTGAAGAGTAGAAAATGAGTATAGTATATCACACTCAAACAAACATACTTGAGAAACCAACATCGCAGAGCGGCTCTCTGACACTGGGAGCGACAGCTCTCTCAAGGAAGACCTGAGCTACAGACCAGTGCCAGCTGGGAAAGTACACAAGGAAAGTATTGCTATACATTTATCCACTTCTCAAGTTATTTTAAAGTAGACATCTAAAATCAACAGGTGAATTATGGCCTGAAAGTGCCCATTTCTCTCTGTCTCTCTCAGCTAAAGCTGGGAGCTAAAGCTGAGAGAATAGTGTAGTTCCCTATCCTGTATGTATCCCTATTTGGCAGATCAGTGTAAACTGAATCTCTGAATCTCCACGGAGAGTTTTTGTTTAAATACCAGTAGGACCAGCATTTATCCCCCTTGGAGACATTCAAATTTTAGTGAAGTCCTTCTTTCCCTGTAGTCCAAGCCCCCAGATTGTCAGTCCTCAGTGTTTTATGTGGATAATGCAGAACTGGATGCCATGGGGATGAGAAGAGAAGGGAGAAATCAACCTCTGGTAGATTATCTGCTTTTATAATGCCCACAAATGATGTATAAAGACTTGGCTGATTTAGTGAAATGTATCTTACTACATCCTGAAAAAAGGCTTTTACTTGCCATGTAAAACATCTGTTATGGGAAAAAAAACAAACAAACAAACAAAAAACCATTTGGAGAATAGCTTCAGCTAAGCTTCAGCCATGTAAAAGTTAAGTGCATAGTCCAGAACAGGCGTCTTGGCTCCCAGCATTTCTCACAGGGACAGTTTCTCACCTGGCCAGTTCCTCCTGACCAAAGAAGATCTCAAATATTTCAGGCACAAAGAGGTTTTGTGCTTCATCCTCTTCATCTATCTTACTATATGTAGGAAGAAAAGCTTACTAGCTTAGTTCTTCCAACGGCGTAAACTACAGAAATTAGTTATTAAGTTATCATCTCTGTGTCTGAGCAAGATAATTCTCACCTTCCTCTGCCTCTATTTTATAAATAACCAAGACTGTTAAACGCAAAGCTCTGGGCCAAGGTCATGCAAAACAGGTACATGGCACAGTTCGTACCTAACATTTCTGGTCAGGTACCCAGCACTGTGGCAGGCTCGTGCCATTTGAGCACCCTTTTTTCTCACACTGGTCTGAGCAAGGCAGTGTTAGTAGTGCTTTTACTTCGCACTGAGACAGGGCAAGGACAATGTTAAATCCTTTTGACTCTTCCTGGAGATTTGCCGAAGGGAGCTGTGAAAAGGGCATGAGATAATTCCGAGGCTGCATAGCCCTGGGTGAGACTGATGTGCTTCATGGGTTGACATGCAAACTCATGAGCAGAACACTGACACAAATCTTCCTCTGCACTGAGCCCATAATAAATAATCTTGCTTGAGAGTGAGGGCACATTGTAATTTCTAAAAAGAGGCAATTTAAAGCCTAGGGTTTTCAAAGCATCACAATGTATCCTGACTTGTTTTATGGCATTCTTTAAAAAACAAACACAACGAACAAGAGAGATGGGACTAGTGCACAGCAAACTTTCAGCATTTTTCACATGGCCAAAAGATGACTGTCCCAGGATCTGTAAATTTTTGATTTCCTATTTTCTTTAACATTAAATTAATGTAAGTTCTCTTAAGTTAACTCTTCTCAATTTTAAAAATAAAAAAAAAAATCACCAAAACAAAACAAAACAAAAATCTGCTGCTGCATTTATCTTCCAGGCAAAGATCCAGCTCTCAGGCTGTGTTGGAAACAAGTACCATTGTTAGACAGCATGGTCCATCACAACCAGGCTCTCAAGATGCTCATAAAAATCTAGGACTCACTTTCATTATGATCAAGTGTGTGGATACATGTAAAGCACATTTGCATCACAGGGAGTAGTGAACGGTAGGCATGTAATAACATTTGAAGAATATCTGCCACACTGTAGCAAGAAACAAAGTCAGTTATGACTAGTTAACAATCTGGCTGATAGTTATCTACTTGATATGTGATTCCTTCTGCCTTAGAAAAAGTGACTTTAAAGGGGATTTTTTTTTCAGCTGCCACGGGATTTGGAATTTGTGTGTGTGCAGGCCTTCACTAATTAAATAATGGATACATCAGTAATGGAATAAAGAGAGAAAGACAATTAGTTTTGATTAAAAGATCCCAGTCTCTTTTACTGTTACTGGTAGGAATGGCACAGGCCAACATATGTCAATATCCAGCAACTCTTTTTGCTTTCCTTTTCTTCCTTTTTTTTTTTTTTTAAGAAAACTGGATTTACCATGCCAGATTACGTCATTTTCACATACATTCCGCATATGGTTCTTCAAAAAAAACCTGTAAACACATATGCAGAATCATAGTTTATTTGGCTCCTGCCCCTGATAGTGACACCCATTCAACCACTAGCAGCAGAAGAGCTGTGCTGGAAAACTGAAGCAATGTGTGTGGAAGAAGAGCTGGAGGGATTTCAGGGTTCTTGTTTCTTCACGTAACTTGTCCATTAAAGACTGCAGAAGGTCAGTGTAGAAGTATCGCTAGCCCAAGCAGCCATTTGATTCAATGGTCCTTGTAGCCATGACAGGCTTTTGTGTGTCTCATTAAGAGATGTGGACAATTATAGCATTCCTGGGAGTACATGAAATTGACTGTTTTTTCTCACTTCCTTTTTCAATAGATGTATGAGATACACCAAATTCTTCAAAATCAAAGAATGGCTACAGGCTTTTCACTGAATCCCAGAATGGTTGAGTTTGGAAGAGATCTCTGGAGGTCCAAGTCCTTGCCCAAGTAAGGCCACCTAGAGCAGGTGGCCCAGAACCATGTCCAGACAGCTTTTGAGTATTTTCAAGGATGGAGACTCAACAACCTCTCTGGGCAACCTGGTCCAAGTTAAAGTTACCATCACAGTAACACAGTGTTTTCTGATGTTTAGACAGAGCCTCCTGCATTTCATTTTTTTTGCCTGTTGCCTCTGGTCCTGTCGCTGGACACCACCGAAAACATCCTGGCCCCGTCTTCTTTACACCCTCCCTTCAGATGTTTGTATACATTGATACGATTCCCCTGAGCCTCTCTTCTCCAGGCTGAACAGTACCAGTTCTCTCACCCTCTCATTGATGCTGCAGTCCTCACTTATGCGGAGAGATGTCTTCAGCAGCAGCAAGGGTGTGCTGTTTGAGCTTTTCTATTTCATGTTTATCTAAGACATGCAAAACTCCAGAAGACCACTTTCTGCTTCTACTATCTGACCTGTGTTTATTTCTCATGTAGCATATCACAGAGCACAAAACACACATATCCCTTTCTCATAGAGGCTTTATTTCTAATATGTTGCATCTTCTTATTAAATATAAGGTATCTGAAGGAAAGTGCTTCATTTCTTTGCTTACAGGGTTTAAGAAAATTCTGCAGTGATGAAGAAGAAAATGTGACTAACAGGTGTAGTCAGTTGATTTATGTTTATTGTAACAAATTGATGTGTTTTGCCTGATAGAGTCTTTTTGGATCTTTTTTTTGCCTCCGCATACAGAGTAAAATATTTTTGCAAGCTAACAGGAACAAATGGGCAGATTTTTTAAGTTATTTAGGAACCTATCAAATGTCAAGGGCAGTTAGGTGGATAAATATAGTTGAACTTCTAGACCAGGAGAACAGCAAAGCCAGCTGAACCAGCTAGCAAGGCTATCACTGAGAATAGGTGGTGTCTCTGAGCGGTCTAGAATTAGCATAGCTTAAACCAGATTGAAAGCAGGGCCTATCCTTTTAATAAGTGTTTGCCTAGTGACTCACATCATCGGGGCCTCCACCTCTAACTGAAGCTTTTCAGACTGAAGCTGCTGAGGTACTATTTCTAATAATAGTATGAGCAGCCATACCACGCAGGGTTAGATATGTACCCAGCAGTCACTGCAGCGCAATAGGGTGTAACCAGCTCCAAAGGGGCTCTGGACAAGTTCCACCTCGATGATAGAGCTTGGGCTGCTCTCCATGGCTCTTTCAGATTGCATCTAAACGCTCCTCCCTGGAACAAAGTCCTCAGGCATTTCTCTGCTTCAAAGCTCGCCTGAGATAATAAGAATGAACAAACACTTTGTCGTATATGTTGGAAGAAAGAAGATAGATGCATTTCTCTAGTGTGAGGCTGCTTTTAAATACAAGATCTTTCTTAAATCTTTCAGCTGTGTCCAGTCTTCTCTCAGTTATTCCTTGGCTATTCTTTGCAGCAGCTGGGGCAAATCTGTTCTCATGTTGCTTTTAACTCACTTTGGACCCACACAGTAATTCCACCTGCAAAGGGACCAGATCTGCCTATGCAGAGTCTTCCTAGCCTTTCTTTGCCAGTGTATGGAGCAGGATAAAGACTCAAAAGCAACATTAAAGCTGCACCGTGCACCCTGTAATCTGGGAACAGCTACAGCTCTGGCAGCTCATAAACTGCTTTGTAATGTGCTAGAGAGGTTTATTCCTCCCAGGGCCTGGGGAGACTCTTCAGATATGTCTTCCTATTTCTTTCCCCCTTAGCCTGAGCAAACACAGTTACTGCAATAAGAGATATGATGGTAGTTTGTAAGTGAAACGAAGTAAACGGAGTTTTACTCATTGGCTTCTGTGCAGTCTTGGTGAGGAGACAGGGAGAAACCAAGAGCATTCCATTGCTTTTGCACCCTTCTGAAGCCATTCTGGAAGTCCTGAGAGAAAAAAAAATAATTCACTGTTGTTTTCTCACTAATTTTAGGTTTTGGGATGTCAAACAGCAGCTTAAGAAAATAGTTTACTAACAAAATTGGCAGCTTATAATAAGGAAGTGAGAAATCTGCACTTGGGGTACTTCCACCAATCCTTTTCTGGGTGTAGCTGGGTAACACAGAATGGGAAAGAAAGCAAATAATTAAGCAAAGAAGCTTTATGGAGTAGAAAGCAAATAGACAATGAAAGGGTGTGTTCCTGAAATCCTTCAAAGGGTATTAACTCTTTCACAACAAGACTAAATGACTCCCCCCTTAAGCTGATAGATTCCTCTGTGCCTCATTAAGGCTAATTCAGTAGGCCAGATTCATCCCAGGAGTCCTTTCATTGAAATCACCGAAATGATACCACTAATAGCCACTGCAAAACAATGAGACAAACACTGTGTATATAAGAAAAACAGTTATGCTGAAACTTTTTGCGAAACTTGGTTATGACCCTTCCAAACTCTGCTGCAAAATTTCCTTTCATGTATGAATGGAAAAAAAACATGTCAAAAGTAATTTTGGGAACTGTGCTTTAGTCTAATGTCAGGCTTGCAATATGGTCCAGCAAAATCATCCTATTCAAAGACCTGGGAATGTCTTGTGTCTGAGAAGGGTTCACACATAGCTCATGAAAGGACTGAAACATGCAATACCACAGCTGGAAGCATACATGGTTGCATGATACTCCCTGAATATTTTCTTTCCAACCAATGAAGCACACAAGCTGTGCTGTGCAGTTATGTGCCTTCACGAGGGCTGAAGGCACATCCCTGCTTCTGCTCCAGCATTGGTCTGACAGCCAGACAGACACACTCCTGTGCAGTCTCCACCCATTCTCAGGGCAGAAAGTGCCACAGGTACTATGTCCCTTGCCAGGCTGATGCCCTAACCACTAAGAGATTTAAAAGGTGGGTACCAGACCTGCAATCATTTTCTCCGCGAGGCTGTGTTTTGAAGACTGTGCCTCATCCAGCTGTTTTGCAGGGGGAGCAGACAGAATGCAGGTGGGCAGGACACATCCCTGGTAGCCCTAACTTACAGACCTCTACCTCCCTGCCACCAGTGCTGCATGTTGGCCAGTTCTTGGTGACTTCTTGCTCAGCACACAGGATCTTTACATCATCCTATTGAGGTATCCAGGGGTGTTGCAGTGCCTTGGGGTGTGGTCCTCCATCTATCTTTTTTGGCAGCAAAACAGGCTTGCAAGAGTCCTGCTTTCCCCCACACTTTATTTCTGCCCTCCAAGTTGCAGCTTGCCACCCACTCAGTTGTGCCGACACAACTGCTTACGAAGCCACCCCACTCAGCTACATTGCTGAAATGCCCTGCAGTGAACTGGAGCAAAAGGAGGGAAAGGAGCTGAGGGAAATGGGCTGAGTGGAGCAGGGGGGAACAGAAGAAGCCAGCCTTGTTGCTGGGCAAAATAGTTGTGGAGTTGTACCCCAGTGGTCTACAAAGACAAAATAAGGGCTTTAATCACTCGCTCCTCTCTTTCAACTCTGCAGGTCAAAGATCTGCAGCAGAAGAGTTGCAGCATCCATCTTTCAGTGCCTTCACCTTTTATTCTGAGCCTCGGTTTTCTTTCCTGTTTCCAAATCTGAGTTACTGCTCTTGAAGATAGAAGAAGATTAAGCAGGACAGGACAGCAGGAATGAGACATTGTCTAGCTAGGAGTTACACCTGAGGTAAAGACAAAACTTAAACCCCTGGAAATATGCTATTGCCCATGAGTTTTTGCAAGCATTTACCTCTAATTCCAAGTCATCACCATCTGACTTTTCTAAGAAAGAAAAAGAGGCAAAAGAGCCAGCAGAAGGCAAGAAAGGAAGGCAGAAAGGTTTTGTGCTTTTGAGGCTGCCTTCTGAGTGCAGGACTGATCTTCACAAAGGAAAACATCTCTCCACTTGTTCTCTCAGAAGGTCACTCAAACACTGCCAAGCACCAAATGTGTGAAGTGACAAATTATTTGGAGATTTAAATTTGTCTGATGCTGATCGACTTCTGATAGGTCTTTTATTGGTTTTCTTTTTCTTTATTTTCAATACTTTTCTTCCCCTAAGTGAAAGCTCAAGTTCTGCTGAAAAACTGTCCTGTACAACAGGAATGAATGTAAAGGGGTAGGAAAGCAGCAAGAAAAGACCTTCTCTGCAGTTGTGTCCCTGATTTCTAGAGGTCCTTGCATTCTGAGAACGGAGAGTTGGTTCAAGTTTTTCTGCCTATCTGCTGACTGATGTCTTCTCCTGCAAGGAAGAGGCAGTGAGAGAAAGACTGATCTCTGAACATGGACTTCTTTCTCATGGCTTCCACGATCTCAAGCCCATCTAGCTTTCCTTATTCTGAACAAACCTCCTGATACTTTAGTGTTCCCTGGGTTGATTCTGCAGGACGCTTGTTTTTCTCAGTTCCACATACTCCCCTGAGATGTGTATAAAAGCAACATTATTTTTTTCAGTTGGAAACCACAGAAGGATCTCAACAATTATTTTTTATTAAAATAAAAGATATATGCTAAAAGGGTTAGGTAAAATATGTATGACATGTCATGAAACCCCACAAAATGTTGTGACACACAGTAATGGAATGAGTAGGATTTTATTTCCCTCATCTTTTAGCTACCTTTCAGTTTCTGTAGAGTCCATCTGTGACCAGAGGTATTGTTGATGCAGCTTGTTACAAAGGAAATATTCACTGACCACCAATTTGGATAAACATATTCCACCCTCACCAAATTTCTTGGTCTAAAATAGGCATTTATTCTTCAAGTCTGGAGGAAATAAAAATACTTTGAAAAACATCCTAACTAAATTTATTATTTATTTGAGAATATCTCCCAGTTTTGGGATGGGGGATGTGGAAAAAATAGTTTTATTATTAAAAAAATAACACTGGAAGCAAAATAAACACATCAGAGTAATGCTTTTTGCTTCAGAACTAAGTGACTACAGAAGGATCTGATCTGGAGACACTACAAAACAGCCTAACTCACTGTGCCAGGCAGCTTCTCTGTGGAGTTATTTCTTACCAGTCCTGTACAACTTAGGAAAATGAAATATGCTTAGCAAATGCATTACACAACACATATTGATTACTGCATTTTTAAGTGTCACATGAGCAAAAAAACATTTCCGTGTTCTGAAATGAATGCATCTAGAAATAGTTTGACAACTCCAAAAAGGTTTCAGCTGGTTACTGTGAACTCTAAAATCTTTCCAAGTTTGGTCACTGCCAGCTAACACGTTTTTCCCTGGCAATTTCTAATCAACAGTCAGGGATCTTTAAAATCTTGTTAGCTGTTACGTTACCAGAAACACTTTCTCTTAGTGCAGAGTACCCTTCAAAGTAATAGCTCACATATTTCTGTATTTTTTCAGTCATTTTTAGCTAACTATTGCATCTAGAGGTGCATACTAGGGAAGATCTCATCTTCATGAGATAAGACATGTGCTAAGGAACTTTTGTTTGGCTTTTCGGTCCATATCTACAATGAGAAAAAAAAGACATGGGCATTTTATGATTTTACCATCAAGAATTCCAGTCTTTTAAGTGCTGCTTCATAGTCATTTTAGACTGTGCAACATGATTTAAAAGTGGGTGTACCAATCAGACTGATAGTATTTTACTCCCACTCTGCAGGAACAATAGTGACTATGCATGGTTGCAGGTAATGGAGAATCACAATCTCTGTTTTTTCTGTGTAAGGGACTAGATTCTAGCACTCCTACTCAGGCTGAAGTCCTAGTTTTGCAATATGGGAACTTCAGCAGAAACACCAGTGTAAGGGGTTCATCTTTGCCACTCCCACCTTCAACCACATCTTTCCAGGTATCAGCACATTGCCGCTACATTAGCAATCTCAGTTGGGTTTAAAAATAACCCCCAGTTTCTGAAGGTTGTTTTTCTCTTCAGTGGTTCACAGAAGAGGCAGTGTGCACTCTGAGGGTGCAAACAGGCATGCCAAGGCAGGCAGGAGTGCCTTCCAGCAGCACCAACCCTGGTGCCTGGGTAGCCTGCCAGAGCAGCCAAAAGCATTTCATGCCAACTTGAATCATGGGCAATTCAGAGTACTTGCGGTCTCTCTGTGGACAATCCTGCCACCTCCCACCACGACAATGAAATGCTGTTATAGAAAGGACTCTGTTTCTGATTTGCATTCCTATCTGATTGGTGGATCTTCTGGCACTCTTGCTCCCTCTTCCTCTGATAACCTTGCCAGTGTGTCAGGAGTGTATTTTCTCAAGTGTCGTGCCTGCTCTCAGTAATTGTCATGGGCCAAGGTAAAAATAAGGCTTGATACAGGGGCAACAGCAGCAAGAAAGGAAGTATTTCATTTGTAGAAAATTAAATTAGATGATGCAACAATTTCTCAAGACCTTATTCAGACTCCATGAGTCCAATAAGAGAATTTGCAAGTAAAGAGTTAATCCTCCAAATGCTTCCCCAAATAAGGCCACTTGCTGATGCCAACAGTAGAATCTGTGTACAATAACTTCATACACAGGGAAGCTTAGACACCGGTGGAGCAATGGGTTTTGCACCTAAAGAGTTGTTAGGATGATGCTCCTATTTTCTATAAATCATTCTTTGGTTCTTCCTGAAAAGTCCAAAACAATGATCAAAATTTACACTCAGACACAGTCAAAATACCTCCCCATAAGCCAGGACTTCCAGTATACAAAGCACTTCTCAGACATCAATTAATCCTCAAAACAGCCTGTGAGGTAGGAAATTGTCAGTGTTATTATCTCCACTTCACAGGTGGGGGCTCTGAGGCAGGGAGATTATGTGATTTGCCACAGGCTATACAGCAAATCCATGCCAGATTCAGGATTAAAATTCAGCAGCACCTGACATCTGGGCAAATACTCAAACCCTGGTCTGTGCTGCCTCTAGAATATGTGTTTAATTGTGCACATGTCTATCTTAAGCAGGTCTGCCGATAAGCACTCATAATCAACCGCTGTATGTCCCTGTGTAGTACAAGGGTGTACACACTCACCAAGAATGCACAAATCTGAGCAAAGCACGGGCTAAAACATGTCAATTTGAAGAGATCTCCCAGAACTCCACAGCCAGATCTGCACAGCAAACTTTTGAAAGTTGCATATTAGTAGTCAACTTCAAACAAAGCAGTGAAGTCTGAAGCATAAAGTGTTTTTTGTTATGCCAACAGACATAAATGATATTATTTAAATCAGTGTTTTCCTGTCCATTTGCTTTCTGAAGAAAATGCCTGGCCTATGATCAAGAGCACACAGAGGTTCTGATTTCCTTGTGTTTGGAAACACAGATTGGACCCCTGAATTTAAGAGAAACACTGTAAATATTCACATAGATAGATAGATTCACAGGTAGATAAAATATACCATTCATTGCTCTAGTAGCATGCAGGATACTTTTGTGTCTCTTTTCAGACTACTGAGTCCCTTTTGTCAGTTTGTTATGCAAAACCCTGATCACAGAAGCTTAATGTTTCTGTTTTTCCACAGTGGAAAGTTCTGCTTTGCTGTAGTTGTCCTGTCAGGTCTTGCCAAAACGTGTCATTGTTAGTTTTCCATCTCAAAGACTTACTTTTATGAAAAGATTAACTTCTAACCTCGAGAGAAAGAATTTTTTTTTTTTCTGTTTTCTTCACAGTTTGTGTGTGAGTTATTTCTAATGAACACTGAAAAAATGCAGAATAACTTAAAAAGTGACAATTAATTGAAATATTTTGGACCATATTTCTTCTCTGACACTGGCAGACCCTCCCTTTTTGTCTTCTCATCATACTCTACAGTAAGAGTCTGTGAATTAAGCCTGCATAACAGCATCCCAGCAGACCTTTTCTCCTCTCCAGTTTCTAACCTGAATCAACACAGAACAGCTACTCTTTCATTCACATCTTCAGCAACACAATCCACTTTCCCTGGCTCCTCCAAGCTCTTCTTTCTTACTACAGCTCTATGTTCTTCAGTATTTCCCACTCGCTTCTCACTCATCTACTCCCTTTCATTGCAGCCTTTAAGATACTCAGAAGGTATTAGAAGCAGAATAAGAGATGGAGAGGGGAAGGCTCAGAAAATAAAAGAGATTCATTCATGGGGAAAAAAATAGAATAATAACAACTTTCTGCATTTTAGAAGTTCTAAAGGTATGCCCAAATTCCAACACAATGGAATACTTTTATTTACTTATAATCTTGCACTGCTGAACGCATTCTGTCCAAAATTTTTTTTAAATGCAGTATGATAGTCAAATCTTCATGGCATTCATATATATCCTGAAAAGCATGTTGCAACATTGATAGGAAAAAGTTTTGGAACCCTGCAGTGCTAAAGGAAGAATATCTAACAGCAACAACTCGTCTGTCCCCATTAAAGGAGACTGTCTCTGCTATTAACCAATGTATCCTTCCAGACCACTCAGCATGTATACCACTTGCTCTCTTTTAAACACAATTTTTTAAAATTTTTGCTTCCCACTTCCATGCAACATACAGCAACACCATCATTCCAGACGCTTTGATTTATTCTGATGATTTCTTTTTTCTTTTCTGTTTGTTTTTCTTTTGGGTTTTTTCCCCTTATTTCCTTCAGCCAGGTTTTTCACCTTGTTTTTATCAGTGGTTTACATCCCATCCTTTTGCACCCTGTTGTAAATTGCTGCCACTGGAGATCCTTGTGAAGGCACATCACACTTCATTCAGAACTGTAATGAAACTATTCTGCAAAGCTATTCATTCAGTAGTTGCCTGTCTCATACTTGGGTTTGGGTTTAAATGTAATATTTAAAACTGCTTCTTGAGCTTATGTCACTGAGCCATGATGTTCAAGGTCAGCTCAGATATTAATTCCTTGGAAACAGACACATAGTTGTTTTTGAAGCACAGAGAAGAGCAGGAGGTGAGTAAAAATACAATCAGGGTTGCTCCACTTGAGGATGAGGAGACAAGCTTCTCACCGTATGCTTCTAGAGATCCAGGCAAGAATTAATTGGTTCCCGAAGTCCAGTTCTCTCAGCAGCTGTATTGGCCCATAACACCTGGTATGATAACACCTAGTAGGAGTCATTTTAGAGATAAGCAATGCTTATAGTTAGTTACACTGCAAGGATCAGAAATTAATATGAAACAGTAGTTCCTGCCAGGTCTCTCCTGCCTGGTCTTAGTCAGAGGTAAAACAGCAATGATGATATTAGAAGTATTACTTAAAGTTTATTTTCTTTACTCTCTTCATTTAAAGATAAGAATGTCCATTATTTTTAAGTCACTCATCTGCACTGGATAAATGTTACAGTTTGTGGGTGTGCCAATTAAAGTTAATTATTACTTGACTGATCTGACTTAGCATTAAAATGTCTGGTAGAACTGGCTCTGATCTTGCAAAGGGGACATTTTCTTCTGTATTCCTGTGTGATTAGGAGGCTTGTTGTTTTGGGAACTGTATTTCCTGATATGCATGCAAAACCACAAGATGTTTGACAAATGTCAAAATCATTCCATATAATGTAATATAATATAATTCAGCTATATTGGGCCTTGGCCTCCTTTTCCTTGGAAAGATGTAGTTGATGCAATCCACCCCATTTGTCTTAGCATGAGTTGTACAAATCTAACTGGTGCCACTCACCTCCTTTTTGTGGCCATAAGAAAGAAACATAAAACTTCTGAGCCATCCCATCCTGAAAAGGTACTGTAGAGAGCTAATGTGATGCACATTCCAAGAACTGTCTAGGTATTATTACGACATTTATTTCTTTGAAGAACTTTTCTTGCTATTTTTCATTACCACTGACTACTCTGCTTTGTGCATATAAAAAGATAGATTCATATATTTCTGAGAATTATTCATGCTTCCAAACAGAGAAGAGAAAAGTATAGGCTTAGGGGAAGCTCTAAGTCTCAGATCTAAGAGGAAAACACACATCCTGAATCACTTATGTCGTCAAACATTGCCCTATAGCTCTCATATAGCTGGCGAAATAAGAGTACAAAAAAATATTTATTGGAAAGAAACTTGGAGCAAGTGAATTATTCCCACTGACACTCAGACACATGGTGTGCAGGATCAGGCACTACGGGAGGATCCAGGTGTTCTCTTGCCTTTTGCTTATTCACTCAACAAATTTTACAAACACTTGAGTTCATATTATACTGTGCATACGTAAGTCATTGTAGACAGCACATATTAAAGTGGTAAAGCAATAGCCATTGAGCACACTCTGCAATTCTGTGCCAAGAGATATTGTCACATGCTCTCCATATCACAACTAGAACTGTGCCTCTTTCCCTGCTGCTTGGCACAGCTTACTGACCATGAGATCATGGCAGATGGGAGTCTGGACATGATAATGCAGTCATTAGGAACTGAAGCTGCTGCTGGTAGTGTCATTAATTTTTTATTTAAAAGAAGCCTCAAAGCCAGCTTTGGAAACTCCCTCTTCTCATCTTACTCCAATTACTAGCAGCCTTATAAACATGACATTTCTGAGAGAGTATGGAGGCCATGCTAGAAGTGAACCCAGAGCAAAGCCATCTAATTGCAGCAACACAAAGCAATAGAGTGTAGCGCAAGAATAACAATTAATGTTTGTCTGGAAACACATTGGGGTTAATGGTAAAAAATTCAGCAAAAGCTAGAAGAGAGTATGTCCTGACTACTCATCCTCCCTGCCAATTTTTGGAATGGCTGGGCTGATACAGCCTTACAGAGGTACTCCGGTCTGCCAGTTGTTGAAACCCGATAGCCAGCTTCAGTTAGATCATCAGAGGAATTAGCTTCAGCGATCCATTTTGAAGACAGGCATTACAATGTAAAAGGTATCTGCATCTTTTTTTTTTTTCTCAGAAGAAGGAGTAACCCGCTCAGAAAACAATTACTGAATTACTGTCAAAAAAACTGTAGGAGGGAATGTTACATCAGCAGGGATCATTAATATAGCCATTTACAATGGCTTGCATTCTGACTTCTCTTCCACTTATTGTCAAGTACAAAGTGATGGTCAGGAACTGTGTGGAATGAGAACCAATCAAAGAGGTTGTAGTAACAAAAGAAGGAAATGGTGCAGATGCTGTCAGTCATTCACTCCTCCTGCACCGGTATCTCTTCACTACCACCCAGATGTAAGGACATAGAGATTTCTTCACTGAAGCTGCTTTACCACCTCTCATTGGGCATTATCTAATTTATGTCATCACTATTTCACTACCCAGGTTGGAAAGGTAAAACTGGAGTGTAACTCTGTCCACCTAGATCTCAGGCAGGCTCACATGGATACAACGTGTGGAGTGTGACAGAGGGCTAGAAGATGGAGTAGATGAGGTGGCAATCTGGCCCAGAGCTTGGGGAGTTAGTAGAGACATGATGGTCCCATTACTAGGTGTAGAAAAGATGAACTCAGATAATATTCTTTTAATCCTGTCCACTGTCAATTGAGTTGTACCCTCCAAAAAAACATGATGCTTGCTCTTAACATGGAATAAGTGTAATTTCTTGGCAAATGTGGGAAGGGAAGTTTATATCTAAAAGATGAGCAGCAGAAGAATTTGATGGAAGAAGCATTGCTATTAATAATGCTACACTAGAGAAATACACATGGGATATAAAATATGTGGTATCAAACAGTTTTCTCAGGATCAAAGGTTCAAACCATTTCCTCAAAGGACATTTTAATGGGTAATGATCAGGAGTGAGTGCTTCTGTGCTGGCCAGGATGCATGATAAAGTACGGCTTCAAGGAAACTCTTTGTAATTTCATGGAAAGATAAAGTAAAAGGACCTTGCTTTCTTAAAATAACAGGAAAGTATCCATTATGATGCACTGCCAGACCTATCCATCTGACGAAAGAATGAGTTGGAGTTCTTTCACACTGCTGAAGAATTTGTAAAAGCCAAATCTGAGTTCATCCTTACACATCCTTAAAGCACACTGTCTGAAACCATGAGGGCTGTCTGCATACATCTATACATGCAACCACACAACTGTTTTTAAAATGCTTCTTCCGTAAAACATAGCTGTAGTGTATGCCTAGAGACATGGTCAATTCGGTGGTGACTCAACTAGCACATTTCTTCACAGTGCATTGGGAATGTTTCCAAATCTGTTTTCTCACCCTCAAAGAGTGTTAAGACATAAAAGAATGATTTTGTAAACAAACAGGTATCTAATATACCATTTTTTAATTGCATCGTACAATTAAGAGATGTGCTTAGGAGTAGCAAACTTGAACACCAAGGGACTCTAGGCTGAAGTGCTTTGCCTGCAACTTTTAAATAGACTTTTCTCCTCTGAGAGACAGCCACCGGTGGCTGCAGAGTAGATCAAGTGAGGTCACCATCTGCTAGTCAGTGTACATTAGGTATTCCTTCATGGTATTTGCTCCACAGAGGGCAAAGGTTCATTGCAGGCCATAGCCACAGTGTACGCATCTTTTGAACAGGGATGTAAAGGTTTGTGTATTTAGCTATGGAGATCTTCTGTTTGTTTTCAAGCGCTGTCTGAGACACTGTGCACACCAGCACAGTAGCTTGGGGAAGGTAGTTGTGAAGATATGGCAGTAAGGTTTCTTCTTCCTGAGTAAGAATGCAGGACTTCCAGCAACAACATACACATCTGGAGACTTCATGTCCCACTCTTCAGTAGCTCTGTTACCCAACCTAATTCAGACGGAAGTTAACCCTTGGGCCTCTGTGTCAGAGTGGACTCCGCCAGCAGAGTTTTGGAAGCAGTGCAAACAGGCAAGCTTCGCAGCAAAGTAGTTGTTCTCATTGAGCTCTGGAGACTCTCTCATTTCCAATAGAAATAATAACAGAGCACCTGAATCCTGAACTGCCACAGAGACCAAGAGCCCATCAGTCTTTCTAGTCCTCTCCAAGAAAGTAGTGTGCAAAGCATTCGGAGTGTGCATTCAGTTCTCCTGAAGCCCAAGCATGCCACTGACTTCATTGCTTACATGAAGATGGAAGGTACTGCTGTTTGTCAAAGTAGACTAGCTCTAGAAGTCAAATATCTGCTATTTTTCCTGAAGGTTTCAGACCTTTTGCCTATTAGAAATATCCCATGTAATGCCAAACAAATTACAGAAACATCAGGCTTAATTAGTACCACAAGAGCTACAAGTTCAAGAGTTTGATTCCATTTTTTGCATGCTACAACATGAAAGTAATCTCCTAGTGCATCTTCAAGTGCTTTCCAAATAAATCTACTGTTTGTTGCACACTTCTATATGTTTACAGAAAAAAAGCCATTATTTCTCTAGGTGCTTCTCTTTCTATAGCCCTAAGTTATTGTCTTACAGTGGGTTTTGAAATTGTGAGAAACAATTTGCATTGACTTCACAGCTATAATTTATAAGGAACATAATGAGTCATTGTCACAGGCTGTTTGCCTTTGTTCTCTTCTACTTCCTTCTTTCTAAAGGGAATTTTCTTAGAAAAAAAAAATATTCATTTTGATAGATAGCTTCAGGACTCGAAAAAAAAAATAGAAGCATTTCTGGAAAATAGTGTGAGTCAAAGACAGTTTGACCAAAGAAAAGAAACACATGAGACATGTTGTATTTAGTGCTAAAACTTAAAAGAAGACTTGCATAAAGGGTACTATCCATTCGTTACAAATGCAGCCACCCATATACTCATACACTTACACCTATTGCCTAACAATATCTTGGCTATTGCAGCAGTGAAAGTAGCAGAAAACTCTAACTCACAGAAATGTTTAGACTTTGCAACACTTAGGGTTTGGTCAGTCAATTGGATTTAAGGGCAGATTTAATAAGCAATTTTATCCCCGTGAAATAAGGCTCTCTTTCACTGGAAGATTTCTAATCTCATTTCCAAACATAAACATTACTCAGTGCAAAGGAATAGTATGTTCTGTCTGGTTTTGAACCTCTTTGAAAAACAATAAGGTAAGATAAAAACTTGGACAACCAGGGCCATCATGTTTGCAACCCAATAATTATTTAGATTGCTTAAAGCCCATAAAGTGACTTGTGAAAACACACCCAGCACTAATGTCTTATGCTCCTTTCTAATTTCACTCAGGGACAAACAATTTTATTTCCCTCTCTCCCTCAGGCTTTCATAAACCCCTGCCTTTGCTCTTGTTGCAGATGTGTGGGGACCAATGGGGCAGCCCCGCTGGCTCCCCAGCAGCTCTCACCTTTCTCCAGTCCAACCGAAGTGGTAAAAGAGCCTGGTTGGCTTCATGGTCTAGAAAGTAGGACTTCTCACACATAGCCTTACTGGAGAAACATTTCATAAATCCCTTCTTAATAACGGATGCCCATTGGATATAGCTGCCAATCACCTTCTGCTGACAGCTTCCTTAGATATAGACACCATATTCTGCTTATGTTTCCGCATTGAATACAGTATTTCTGTTTCAAGTGTTCAAAGAAAACCTTGGGCTTCACTATATGCAGACGAGGGTGATGTTCTTGAGTGAGGCTGAGACAGCTGAGCTGGTCTTTCAAAAGATTTCAATATATGTAGAAATATATTCTTGGAATTCAGTTCAGAAAAGCATGTAAATACTGCTAGATTTAAGCAGCACCTTAGAATAGCTACATGTATTCTAAAGATGTCCTGTGAACGAGGGTCTTACAGACTATTCTGTCTCTTACATGAGAGATCTGCATTCTTCTCTAATTTTTATCTGAGTGGTCATACATAAATATGTATAGTTACATAAATACACTCACATATACAACAATCATGGGTTTATGATTAGCTGATGCTGACTGTCTGACTAAGATGACACTAGGGTGAATCACTACCGCACCAAATTTGCTCAAGGTCAGACTCGTTTTCTGTTTTCTTTTTTCCTTCATAATATGCCTTTTATTCAAGGTGATCCATTTAAAACATGAAAAAAAAAAAACAAGAAGTGCCTTTGAAAATAGCTGTGGTTTATTTGCACAAGTAAATCTTTTGGAGGAAAAGAGTATGCACATTATATTTATCTGGTGGCATCTTTTCATTCCTTTTCTTTACTTTTTTCAAGACAAATTTAGGCTTTAACATTCTCATGTGAAACCAGTGAGGTCTCTTTTCTGCTGCAAACATAACACAAATGACCTATCAGATGCTCACTATGTAACTCGTGTGCCACAACATGGAAAGCTCTAGAATGCACAGTCTGGAAAAAGCGAAAGAAAAGGTCTTCACAGGATTTTCTCATGTAAGTCCAGAGAAGGCCTGAAAATCAGCGGAGTACCTGTAAAACAGCATCAGGTTGTACACTCGGCAGCTTCAAGGTTATATACAAACCATGAAGATTAAGTGGAGTTGGTTTTGAACTAGGAAAAGAAGAGCAGATGTAAACACTCTCCTCCAACCAGACTATCAGAGAAATGTCCTGTGGAAAAAAAAAACATGTATAGTATGGCTGTCTCTGAAGTAAAACCAACACATCCCTGTCACATCAACACGAGTTCAGAATCGAGTCCAGAAAACCCAGAAAAAAAAGTCTTTCAAGTGACCCTGCTGAGAAGTTTTCTAGACAGCTGATGCCATTTGCTGTTACATTTTCAAGGGTCTCCTTAAAACCATACCCATCATCAGTTCCATAGAGGTTCTGAATGCCCTAGGGCTAAGCTAGCCCTGTACTCACAGCTGAAACCAACAAGGACATTTGGCAAGACACCAAAAGTGTTTCCTGCCTTCTCAAAACTCCCACCTCTCTCTCCTTTGGAAAGCTGGGGTTTTTTTCCAGGCAAGACATGGCAGTGGGTTGCCAGTTTGGGTTTTTTTCACATATGCAAATGACAAATGTGACAATGAATGGAGCTGAAGCATAGGTGATGCTGGTCTAAGAGATGCAGTGGGGACAGAGGAGGTAATGCAAGCGGCAAGGGACAGAAGCTACCCTGCCCCATGCACTGGAGCCTTTGGCCTCATGAAGAATTTCCTTATGGAATATATTTTGCTGAACACACTTTTTTTCTGTAGAGGTTTTCTTGGACCCAGGACTGAACTTTTTCTAGGATTGGAGAGAAAAAAAAAAATAGCAAATAGCCTGGGATCTGTGAATTTTGCCACAATCTGAAAAGCACAACTTGACATACAATACGGCCCACACGGGACAGGAAATTTGAAAATTTTGAAAATCACAGCCTCCCTCATCCCCTGCCAATGCTGTGACCTCCAGTTTCATGGCTATTCCATGCTCTTGGTCTCCTCCCCCTCTCAAGTTTCAAAATTTGAATGGGGTAATCCCAAGAGTAGGAAATTCTAGGAAAAAGCCAGAACAATGATTTTTTTTTTCTCGTAACAAAGTTATATCCATCTTTATTAATACCCCTTAATTTTCAGAATAGGTATATGTTTTTGTGGCTACAATCTTGGTTCTTAGCTTAATGATGAAAACAAATAAACTTGACGGAACTATAATAGTACCAGCAGAAATATTACGAATTTACTTTGATATCAGTGTAGAAGTTTTCAAGTTATAAAAATAGTTAGACAACCAAATTAGTGAAAATTAAGCCCTTTTTCTTCTCAGCCATCTCTAATTGTTTATGCTGCTCATTGTGGTCCCATGCAGACAAGCTATATTTCTGTGATCCTGCAAGGTGCTGAGCATTCTTCCTTTGATCCAAGAGAGATGAGAAGCGTTCAGGTCTTTGGGACTTTCTCTGCGTGAGAGCATGTGCTTTCACTCCTCGTGAGATTAGGGACAGCAAGTCAGTGCTTTGCAAGGCAAGGACCATTTTCATACCTTGGTTCCAAGCACTGACAACTTGGACAAAGTTATGTGCTCTGGAGCAGAAAATGGTTGTAATCCATACTGCCCACCCAAAGGTGAAGAAAAAAGTTGTGTTAAATTCTGCCTGATAGGAAACACTTCTGCTTCACTGAGTTTTTGTTAGATGGATAACCCAGCAGAATGCATTTTTATACCTGAGGATTTAACTTGCAAATGTACATGGTCTTCAACGAGATCTCTCAAAAAACAGAACTCTTTGTTTTGAACTGCAGAACTCTTTTTCTTAACTGAAACTGTGCTTACAACAAAAGAGGATAATCATTGTTGACAGATTTCTTAAGACTGCCCTTGTTCCCAAATTTTTATTTAATTTGTTGAAGCTGCTAAAAATGTATTTCTGCTTAAGACTCCTGAGACAAATCAAAATACAGAGGGGGTAAGGAAAGTGCTTAACTCAGGCTGATGTTGATTTTGAATTATAAATGCTACATGTTGCAGCAGGGCTGTAAAACCTTATGCAAAGGAGTCATTTTGCACAGCTGAGTTGCCCTTGCTGAGCTAATTTTTCTCAATTGCATACAATCCAGCAGACCAATGAAGTGTCTAATACTTACTCATTTATTCATGTCTGCAAATCTTCATAACTCTAGGGCTTTGTTTTCTTCCAGACAACCTCAAAACTGTAAAAGATGCCAAAGTATAATAATACTAGCAGAAAGAGAGAAAAGATATGTCAAAGGAGAAAAAAAAATATATATATATCTAGGTAAGACCAAAAAGAGATGGAAAGATAACTGCAGAGTTGATGTAAATAGAAGATTAGTCTGTATTTCAGTAACTCTGCTAGTTATGGAGCATGTCAGCCAAATCCTGAATTCTGATCCTACTCAGGAGACTGTTCCCTTGTAAAACTATAATAGCATTAGAGTTACAAATATCAAGTACTGTAAAAGTAACAGAATTTCAGGGCAGTAAAAAGGGAGGGAATTCCAGACAGTAGGACCAGTAGCCTAGGGGCAAAAAAGGAGTTTGGCAGATTCTGGTCTTAACTATATGAGGTTTTTTATATACACATTTCCAAGACTGCACTTACTTCACAGTTAGCCTGGCACAAATGAGATCAGACTAAAACATGCCTCTGATTTCCCTTGTAAAATTAAAGTAGACTACAATGTAAGAATAATTTCTCACTCCAAATCTTAATGTAATTTCCATTTGTGAGGGAATCATAAAAGCATAAAATATATCGAGCCTTTTAACTTTTTTAACATGGCACAACAACAGCTCCGTAAATGTAGTTTGTCTCACTGGGAAAGAGAGTAAAAAGGGCTTTTGCCATAGTTCATTAGGACATGAGGTCAGCTGAGCTAATCAGAGTCCCACAAAGAGTATTATGTGATTCTTAGTCATAGCCAACCCTGTTTAAAACCCAAAATGCACAGTGGAAAGTGGCTTCAAAATTATTTAAGAAGTTTAGGAAGTGAAATACTACATGTCCTACTTCAATAACCATTAAACAGTTGCAGAAAAATAAACATCCAACTCACTGGGTGTTTGCAGATGCAGCTCCAACTTCAGCAAGCAACACTTTTTGGTCCACAAGAAGTACTTGTTGTAGTTGTCTCACTGGGAGCTCTTCAATCAACCTTCAGCAAAGCCATGCATTAGCATAGCTTTCTGTAAGTCAATAATAGCGGTTGTCGTTTCCACATGATTATGGAAACGTTACACTTCCACAAGAGATTATATAAAAATACTCTGTGACCAACCAAACCATAAGCACTTTGAAGAACTTGTTGAAAGCTTTGCTCCTTACCAGATTAGGTGCTAGGATTTTGACAAGTGACAGCACATGGTGTCTTATTTTTATTATTGGGGGAAATAGGTTTCCTTCCAACCACCTCAAAGAAGCTGATAATTTCTCCCATACTGGTTCACTGGCTGCTGATTAATTTAAACATAAAGCTCTAGGCACTCATAAAGGTCAATGTATTGCAATTATATTGGAGGTCTATGAGCTCCATTAAAGTGATTATTTAGCAGAAAGAATAAGAGACTGTCTGAAACAAGAACTGGCAATGGCCAAAATCTTTCTTTTTGAAAAATCACACTGCAATGAGCTACCTATTTAAACGACTGCAGGCTCAGTCAATATTTAAAACTGAATGATATTAAGATACTTCAATAGTAACAACGTGAAGAGTAAGCGTGTTTAACATTGTCTCACCAAGCATTAATTAGAAATGAGCTCCCTATTGTTCTAGATGCCATACAAAGAGAAAGTGGAAGATAGTGACTGTACTGAACAGCTTGAATCTCGACAGCTGAAATGGACACAGAGCATAAAACCAGAACATTATAGAAATAATGATGGGGTTTGGGAAAGGTACTGCCCCCGTTCACAAGGGTATTTTCTGAATTGTTCCTGTGTCACGCTCAGTTTCCAGGAATCATCAGGGCCAAACAGGACGATGTTGTTCATGGAAAGGTTGTAAGGCTTTTGTTTCTTATGATAAGAGACTTATAAAGCATTGTGACAAGCTATGGAAGTGGTTTGCAACAGTGTAAAGACACTTGCTGAATTAGAATTATAGAATGGTCTGAGTTGGAAAGGACCTTAAAGATTATCTTGGTCCAGCCCACCTGCCATGGGCAGGGTCACCTCCCACCAGACGCAGCTGCTCAGAGCTTCATCCAACCTGGTCTTGCCCCATTCCTGGAGTTGTTCATCCACAACTTCTTGGGGTAACCTGCTCCCATGCCTCATCACCCTCAAAGTAAAAAATTTCTTCCTAGTATCTAATCTAATTCTCCCCTCTTTCAGCTTAAAACCATTGCCCCTTATCCTATTACTGCATTCCCTGATAAAGAGTCTCACCCCTTCTTTCCTGTAGGCTCCAGTTAAGTACTGGAAGGCTGCTCTAAGGTCTCCCCAGTGCCTTCTCTTTTCTAGGCTGAACAATCCCAACTCTCTCATCCTGCCCTTGTATGGGAGGTGCTGCAGTCCTCTGATCATCTTTGGGCCCCTCCTCGGGACTTAATCTAGCAGATCCATGTCCATCCTGTGCTGAGGATTAGCTGAACAACAGCTTGGACTGTGATGGTCAAGTCAGATCTTGGGAGACAAAGGAGTAAAAACCATTTTACTCCCTTCATATTAAAGCCAAGAGTGAAGGAGAAGTCTAGTGAATAGCTGCTAAGTGAGCCATCTTGAGAACGGACCGAGGATACAGATCCATTCCACCAGCTGGAGTCTCCACAAGTCCTTCCCTCAACTTTTTGTGCACAGATGTTGAGTCTGGAGGAAATCGCTATGCTGTTCTTCATGTCTCCATCACTGCAGGGCAGCCCGTGCATGGCTGCAGTTCTGCCATGTTGCTGGAGTAGAGGGGATGGGGCCATGGCCAGGAGGCATTTTTATTTCCTTCCTTGAAGTACCTGCTGTCCTTGCTGCAGAGGCTCAGCATTTCAGTGGCTTTGATGTGGTCACACAGCCAGATTGGGAGAAAAATTTTAGACTGTTTTGACTGACTTCAAGGTAAAAAGTAATAAAACATGTCCTTTCTGTGTATAAAAGTAACAACAGCTTCAGGTCTGTTTCCCCTATTAACCACCAGCAGCGGCAGCTCTCCAGGACTCTCAACTCCAAAATCTCCAGGATCAAGCACTTCAGAAGCTTCCACTAATGATGTCAATAGCAAATCTGACCAGCAACTCCCTCACCACTCCTGCCCCCATTACACAGCAAGGACTGAAAACACACAACAGTGAAAAATGTGTCAAGTGAAACAGTTAGAATAGATTTGCTTTTCAAGGGTACAAGCCAAGCCCTTCAAGAGTAAAAGATCATCCCATTTCACGATGAGTCCACAAACTACAGTACAATAAACTTTAGTGTTGGCTGACTTAGGATACATAGCCCTCCTGTGAGGACTGATAGCCTACCACGTGTGCGTGCTCTCCATGGACCTCTTCCAGATCTCCTTAACAGAGCCTGAGCGTGACTATTCCCATGACTTGGGCTGTCTGCACAGGCGAGCTGCTAGGGAAGTATCCTGGTCCCCCTGGACCGGATTCAAGGAGCTCTAGATTTCAACGAGGGCTGCAGCTGTGAAGTGCTGTTCTGGATCCAAATTTCCCAAAGTAGTGCTCAGATGATTTAGTTCCTTGCTGAAAGGAGCTAGCACTGAATTTTAAAACTGAAATCTGAGCCAAACTTTCTCAAAGTCTGGGAATGTTCTGATCTAGTGGGTTTGGTTCGAGCCCATCTTTAATACGAACGGTATAGACACAGGGCCCAAATCTGGTTTCAGTTCCATTCACGTGACTTGCGAACAGGTTGGAAAACTTTCCTGCAATATAAGGAAAAGACCAGTAGAGTCAATCAGTTATTCTGACATTCTATAGATTGTGAGGAAATATTCTCCATTAACATATTTTAAATGACAATTAGTTGTCCTCCCAAAAAGATGCTCAGAATAGTTTTCATTTTTATTGTCTCTAAACAGTTTCATGCTGTTGCTTTTTTCACAATGCATCATTTTTCCATGACATAGCAGCAGCTCTCTAATATATTGTGCCTTTCTACATATTACTATTGAGGACATATCATCATAGCATCATTGTTACTGATGCATTCCATTCCTTTTATTTTATATATGGCAGCAATGCTTCATACAAATTGATATATCTCATCCTTCTTCCAGCTCAACATGCAGCTTGTGGGGAAAATTGATGCTTGCTATGCTGATATTCTGTGACATTTTATACTCTTTTAAGAGTGATACACAGTTGAAATACTATTCAAAATGAAATGTTAAAGCTAAATATGATACATGAATATTCTGTCATTAAAAATGCCTTAAAATTAGTTCTTCCTGTAATCTTGCTTCAAAAGAACTTCTGGAAATGCTTGATTTTGTGTGATTTGTAAGAAAAAAGAACGATTATTAGTGGTATAGAAGAGCCAGATCTTACCAGTTCAACTTCACCCCTGTCTGCACAGAAAGCAGAGGATTAGGTCCCAATTTATCCTGCAGATGAGAAACAGGTCTGTAAAGGTGAAACAGCTTTTGCACAGAAAAAATGCAAAAGCACAGATAAAAATAAAACCCCTCTCTAAAATGACTTTAAATGATGGACCAAATGTGACTGTGATACAGAGCAGTGGTCCTGAAGATGGGCAAATTGATGGAGGTATACCCATCCTGGCATGGACCTAGTCTGGAGGGCAACCAGCATGGCATGTGAGAGAGAGAGGAGAGGAGGCCAAGCTTTGGAATGGTGGCTAGCCCTCAGAGCAGCCTTTAAGTCTGCTTTTCTCTTTGCAGAGGCAGTTACATCTCCCAGTTTCAGTGCTTAGCCTGTAAGGTCAGCACAACCTGGGGTTGGTCTTCCAGCACCAAGAAGACATGCCTGGTGCTGGAAGAACTCCTCTGCCCTGGCCAGCTTTTGCAACTGGGACTTGCAGGAGAGAGGGTGCTCAGACAGGCTATGAGGTCACTAATCATGCCAACATGTGTCCCAGGACAGAGTCATTAATTTTGAAGGAATGCACTATACGCAAATTCAATACCTCCTTTGTTTTTAATGGCCATGTGGTATTAGGACACAATACATGGAAAACCACAGCTACAAGTAAACTCACAAGTGTATGAGCCTGAGACCTGCTGTCTTTGCAACTAACTCAGTGCATAATGCAGGCCACAATTTTTCCCAAAGATAGACACTTCTGACACATTAGCATGCATAGAGAGTACAAACCAAAACTGGGGGAAATTACGTGTGCAGTATTAATTTTAATGTTGCTGTATGGGGTAATTGGTATCAAATAGCTTTTGTTTGTGTGCTTTAGGGTTTGTGTTTGCTTTGTTTTGTTCACTTTTTAGGCCATTCTAGGCATGAACATCCTGATTTGGGATCTTAGATAATGCTTTCATCTGCTTTCTTTTGGACTTAATGTGTTTTCTTTGCGTAGAGCTTTGCTGCTACTGACAAATAGCAGGCTTACTTGCGGGAAATCACATTTCAGACACCCACTAGTCATTTATTGTGGTTAATGTTTTAATTTGTATCAGTGTTAGATTAAAACCATTACTGCAATTATCTTAAACACTCATCAGATACAAGATCCCTCACTGTGAGGAACCATACATCTTTCAACTGGACTATGCAGGAGCAGTAATTTTCAACACTAATCCAAGAAAAAGATTCAATGTGTGATTATGTTCATGATAAAGACAGAAGTGGCATTAAAAGTTTGTGCTTAATTTACATTCAAATTATGCTGTAAGAAATAAGCCTCTTCACTTGGCCTGCATAAGCAAGTCAGGTGCTCCCACAACACTACATTTTGCTCAGGATTCCTTAAGTAAAGCAACATGCCCCTGTATTTTACAGCACCCATTGAGTAAGTATTATGATCCTGCTCCTCACACCACGGACAATTACTTTGTGCAGTAAATCAAGGACTTTTGGAGTGCACCAGACTTACAGCACGTGCACAGACCATCTGGGCAGGGCATGTATATGAATTCTTCATAATCTGCATTGACAGAGTTTTCAGACAGGAAAAAAAAAAAAAAAAAAGAGGATATGTCCAGCAAAACCCAAATATGTGACAGCTTTAGCTTAGTCTAGTCACAGGAGGAACTGCAAAGGGGCAGATTGGGCCATAGATGACCATAATTCTTAAAAAACACCCTCACCAAACTCTAATGATCAGTTATGGCTTTTATGTAAAATTTAATTTTCTTTTCATGGAAAATGGAAAAAACACAGTCTGAACATAAAAATGATCTTTCATTGAACAGTGGCAAATTCTAGTGCCAATGCATGACAACATTAGCCCTTCTTAAAAGCAAAGCTACAAAAGCACACTAAAATAAAATGTTTTTCCAATTTTTTTTCCTACATGTCATCCTTAAAAACAGCTGGATATATGTTGCTAGCTTCTGCAGAAGCATCTAAGTGAGATATACACCTAGGAAGTTACCAGAATATTTAAAAAAGAAGTTGTCAGAAAATTAATCCAGAATTGCAAACACTTGCCATAATCAGAAGTAATTGTTCAAAGGAAAACCTTATACAGGGCAGTACTAGACAAATTTAACAATGTTGATGCCCTATCTATAGCAAAATGGGTTTAATTCAATTTAAGATGATTGTATATTTTAGTTAAAATAATTTAAAAGCTTATTTTATTTTTAACAGGTGAAAATTTCTTACATAAACCCAAGAATAATAAAAAAAAAAAACAGAAAGATGGTAAGGAAGCAGGGCAATAATATATCTTTACATGCAAGACAACTTGATTCATTAGAGTAGCGTGGCAGAAGAAAACTTTTTAAAGGGACTTAAAGCCAAACTTAAATTTAAAGGGACTTAAATTCAGATCGAAATCTAGACTGGTTACTCTGTTGTAATTGCCAGATTTTGAAGCCACCAGCAGAAGTTGCAAATACTCTTCTGAATACCATTAGTTCACCCTCACATTTGTTGGCAAGACTTTAGCAAGACATTTTGCCACCTGGGATGTCTCCTTCCCTGAATTGCTTGTGGCAGGAGTGTGCTTCTGACCAGCTGATGTCTAAAGCCAAAGTAAACGCTTTCTTGCTGGGCCTCTGCCTGGAGGGATGCTGGACAAGGTCCAGCTGGTGAAGAAAGTGATCAGAAGGCAAAGGTGTCTGCAGTATGCCGGATATAAGGAAAAGTGACCCATTTCGCAATAAATTCAAAGCCTGAAGAACGGGAGGTGTGACTCTATGTTCCTAATTCTGTCCAGGACTTGGAGAGAGAGATCCAGAAAAAAATAGCACTGGGGGAGTCATTTTCTCATGGTGCCTCCAGCCAAAAGCAAGTTGTTACCAGAAATCTTCTGAGACACATTGAGTCTGGAACAGGGAAAAAAAGGCTCTGGGATGGAAGGCAAGATGTAGATGACTTGAGGCACACACTTCCAAAAGTTGTCATGCAGAAAAGCTCCACCCATCAGCCACACAACTCTGGAAGTGCCAGCATCCACAGGGCTCCAGGGGATGTGGATGCGGGCCTCTCAAACCCCACACCAAGCTAGGCAGTGTCGGCAAGCTCCGGCACAGGGATAAATCCCTGATTAGAGACTGTTAAACCTCCTAGAGACCAGGAAATATGAACCAGGAGGCTTTTGTCCACAGACATCTGTTCTATGAACAAAGCCTCATCTCCACAGGCTTCTTCTCTCTTTTGCCAGCAGAAGTCACTTTTACCCCACCACGGCTTTTCTCACATTTTATAGGCAAAACCAAATGCCTGACATGGGGCCAGTCTGGGAAAGGGATGGCTCAGCCCCATGTCCAATCTTAAGTACTCCAGGACACGGGTTCTCTGCAGAGGTAGGCAGATCGCTCGTGTCAGAAAGTCAGCGAATTATGGAGCAATTAACTCGTGTTAGTTCACCTGAGTCCTCAAAATAGCATGAAAGCAGTAAACAGTACCTCTTCAAAAGCAGGCATTGTATCCTAAAAGTGATGTGCTTCTTTAGGCCATATCCATGCTTGAGCTGCTTTCAAGATGAGTGGTGAGATAGCAATATGTAGGACACATTGTAGGATAAATGTGTTGTACACACATTTAAACAAACTCAGACGGTGCTTTTCCTGATATGCACACTGATCACAATCTTCTCTATATATTGCATGTTTATAAGCGTATTTATACACATAAACATTTGTATGTATGCATTTTAAGTTATTAATATGTGTATACATATACTGCGTATTCATTTAGATTGTGAAAAGCCTATTTCATCCTGTACTAGCAGCACTTCAAAACCTCAGGCAATGCTACTGTGGGGCTGGAAGCTTGCCTGTTTATGCAAATAATTGCAAAAATCCTTCAGTTTTCACACAGGACTGTAAAATACGATCGAGGCACATTGCTGGAGGCCGAACACTGTGTCTCATCCTTCTCTGATATTGATACTAACATCAGGCCATGCAAGAGACAAACAGCAGTAAACAAGTTTGACACAGCTTTAGCAACATTTTGAGTTGTTTTGTTATAAAAAAAGGGAATTGAAAGCAGTACTAAATAAAATGAGAGGGGTCACAAGTCTGTGGCCAACATGGAACAATAACCATAGTAAACTGTTGGGCAATAAGAAACAAGAAGATTTTTCTTGAGTTTGCTTGTTTGTTTGTTTGTTTGTTTGTTTTCTACCCTCCTTGAATGTTTTCCACTTCATGTCAGCCACTGGATTGTGGAAATTGATTCCTTCTGGATCTTTCCCAGTTATGTGTGCTGGGACATTGGCAGTCAGCAAGACAGGCAGAGTACTTGTCTCTGATTTAGGCTTCTTCTGTGGCAATGCTCCTCTTTCTCTTTGCAATGGGCTGAATTTGTCCCATAAGAACTGGAGCTACTAAAGGATTAGGAGATCCAGCCTCCATCCGATGGTATCAAAGTGGCTTCTGACACATTAGGAGTAAAACGTGCAGCAGTCTATACATTGCAGCTTTTTACAAACTGCTCTTCACATTAGAAGGTGTGACGGTGTGCTGCTATTTCACTTTACCGCCAAAATGTTTGTGCCTCATTTACAGATTGCTGAGTTGCCAAATGCCGGTCATTTTTGTCATTTTGTCAGCCATCAAAGTCCAAATCTATGTGATGGCCACCTCTGTACCGAGGAACAACACAACCAACCACCAAGCTCAGTCACATTTTGAAATACTACCTTGAAGTTGTCAAATCAGGATTAGCATCTCCAGTTATTTCAAACAAACAGGCTTTTTATCTCTCACCCTTCCAAAATCTCATAGACTGTTACTTGGATGACTTTTATTTAACATGGGCGGCTAGTAAAGGCTTCAGGGTCAGTGAGAAGTTCTGCCTGCAAACTGAGTCTAGGGAGCTCAGGATGTGGCACCTGGACAGGTGGAAGTCACAAAACAAAATCTTGTCCCATGTGCCATTGAATGAACTGAACATCTAATCATCTACAATGCATGCAAAGATCTTCAAGTTGTTGTAAAGTCATGTATTTGTCAAGAAAAGACTGCTGTTGCTTAGATGAGGCTGATGACCATTCCTGACTAATGGAAGAAAGATCAACATGCGCATGTCTTTTAAACGAGCTATTCAAACAACTCTATACTGTTCAAATAAAAGCAGGGGTTTCCTCTGATTAGTCAGTAGCTTAAGAATATCAATAGCGTCTCAGTGGGTTAAAGGAAAAATGCATTACAGGTGGCTTTCTAATTGACCAGAGAAAATCTTGGAAATTTAATCAACACATTTAGTCTACCCATCAACAATTTATTTCACAGATGTTTTGTTAAAAGGCCCACAGGCCTTATGTTGAGGAAATACTCCATTCAACAATCTCTATTCTTACTCACATTGTTGAGTGAAGAGAAAATAGATGCCTCAATTGACAGTCGAGGTCCAATTTTGCTACACATGATCTACAAGTGAAGGAGCAACCAGTCAATCCCAGTACATTTACAAAGTAAGCACATAATGAAATAGCAGGTGCCTAAAAGAAACAGGAGAAACACAAACCAACAGAGAAATTATTAAGATTAGTATAAACACCAGAAACCACACGCCAATTTTAGGCATTCTCAGGGTTTTTTGTAGATTAAATGGATTTTCCCAGGTGCATAAAACTCAGCAAGTGTGAAGTTTCTGTTGAGGTATGGGACACAGCATGTTTAATCCTTGATGTCTTTGAAGAGTATGGTTCTTTCTGAGCAAAAATCCTTTTGTTTATTTTTTGGTGTAGCATTTCATTAAATGTTATGAGAGGAAAAAACTTTCTGTAAAGTGAAAAGAAAATGCAACATTTCTGAATACAAAGTATCCACGTGAGATGCTTTTGTTTGCTCCTCCAGGACAAGCCAAATCTTTATCACCTCATTTTTATTAGCATTATTGATGCATCAGGAAAAAAATAAGAAACCACAGAGTGTTCTTTAAGCAGATAATAAAATCCCTCATTCTCAAAATCAAAAACAGATTGCTTCATGTCTGAAAAAAAACTGGTCTCATCGTAGGCATTGTTTTACAAGGGAAAAAAGGCTACACTCATTTGTAAAATGAGGAACTTTCACAAACAGTGAAAACCAAAAGTGCTGACACAAGAGGGGAAGAATGTTACCACAGTGCAATGTGAAGAGACCAAAAAATCCAAACCTATACACTTTCAATCCTATACACATATGCGTTAACTCACTCACTCACTGACTCTCTTTCTGATATGATTCAAATATTGTAAGGGATAAAATTAGAAATCTCTTCCTGTCAAGTAGGTTTAGACCAGGTTCACATGGATGAAATGTATCTATGCCCAGAAGTGCTTCTGCCACCTTTTCCTTCATGTAGTCAAATATGATTATTGCTTCCATTAAGGAATCCAGATCCAATTTTGTATCTGCAAACAGTGCATAAACGTAGAATAGGTTGAAACATTCTGTTATTGATGACCTTCCTTCTGTCCTCTTCTTTTTGTTTCATTTATTTGAAAGATTTTTGGGTTTAGTTCTCTGCAACAGGGAATATATTTCCCAAACAGTGACTAGAAAAATGGTTCCCTTGCTTGACTGGGACTTATTAGCATTAGTGTAATATCTACACATAATGCCAACATAAAGAACAGTTTTCCCTTTAAAAATGCCACAGCCCTTCCGCACTGAGAGAAACTGACAAAAAAAATAATAAGCATTTAAAAATGACTCCACTTTGGTATGTTTGACACCATTTTTAGTCAAGAAAAAGAAGAAAATATGAGTCTAAAAATCCTTGAAAATAAACCAGCGTAAATAGCAAAACTGAGGAACTTTGCACAATCCATAGTGTGCCCATAACTATTTAAGAACTAGGTGGGAAAAAAGCATCAAATATGTCTACTTTGAGTTCTACTTAGTAAAATAATAATTTTCTGTTCAGGAAAATATGTAACTCTATGCTTCCTGACCACTGTCCTGTCTGTTGAGGAACATCATTTAAACACCCTGTTTCTTCAGTGTATCTTTGTTGTAAACCAAGACTGTGATCTAATGCTTAGTCAAGAACGGATCTTCCGGGAACAAGGCCTTCTGTTGGGTATCACACAAAGGCTTGGGTGAGCAAAGTCTCACATGTTTGTTTCAGACTGTGATGACCACCTTAAATTGACACCAGAAGAGATGCTTCCTTCTCCAGACAAAAAACTGTTGAAATACTAAGACCAAATGTTTTAACAAAACCAGAAGACTCAAAGGCCGTACTGCCAGCAAGACATTTTTCATCAACCACACAGCATAGTCTGAGAAGACATAAAACTCAGCAGTGAGTCAGGAAAGTTGTTTTATTCAAATTTTAATAGTAGTAGTAATCTCTATGCTAATCTTTAGGGAAAATGAAAGGACAAATTGAGAAAAAGAACCTCTTTGAGAAGGCAAATATAGAAAGATCATTCCTTTTACAGGGATTTCCAGATAATTAAAATAATAAAATATTTTAAAACCAGCAATAATAACAAACATATGAAGAGTTAGCTATCTCATCTAAACAAATAAACAGGATGAAGAACTGGTGCTGTTTCTTATATAGTAGTACCGTAGTTTGTGTTTAAGAGAGAAAAGCAGTAGAAGCAGGGAAGTAGAAGAGCACTCACAGCTCTTCACCTGATGGACCACAATTATTGCAGGGGATGTTGCAGATATTACAACAAGACAGCTGAGGGAAGGTATAGCAATACCTGCTTGAATTTCCGGGGCTGTGGGAAGCACTCTGAGAGAAAGCACCAGTGATGTTTAGGAGAGTCATGCATGAGAAGGTTTCAGAACTGTCTTTGAGCTAAAGGAAGGGCCACAACACAGCCACAAATCTTGGTGATATAGATATGGTGAAACTAAGCCATAAAGAGTCCTCAAAATAAAGACACAAAATATTTATTAGGCACAGAGCTGAACTGGGACAAGCTTTATATAAGAAAAGATTTTTTTTTTTAGATATTTTCTTCTTTACTCTTTCTTTCTTATTGTGTGATTCCCACTTTTTCCAGTCCCTGTTTTCTGTCTTCCATTTTATTCTATTTTGGTTCATATAGTCACTTAAAAATTAGACCTGCTGAATACGCTTGCTAATTGAGGAACATCAAGAGAACTGGGGTTCAAATCACTTCAGATCCAAATAAAAATCCAGCAGAAACTGCAGATACTTCCCAGATCTGTGAAAAATCAGTGCAGATACTCAAGTACTGAGATGTGAAAAGCCACCTGCTCATTGAAGTTCAACAACTATTTTCTATACATGTTACTGGGTTTGTTGATTCATTATTATCTCAAAGATATTTAGTTAATTGTACCACTGAAATGTTCCCTATTGAATTTTACAATGAAGATATTGGTATTATGTGTTTTCTTCTCATTAAATTCAGACTTGCTTTTCTGTTGGAGACTTAAAAATGTTGGAAACGGTGGAAGGGAAAGCTCTATGGGAGGTCTGGCTAGACCTTAAAAAAGCTCTGAATCTCTTCATTCATTTTCTATTTCTCTGTCAGCTAATATCTTCCACCAACCATGTAACAACAGTGGAAATGCAGAATTGAATTTTCAGTTGCACATGGATTATGATACGCTTTGAAAGGAGTATTACATTCCAAGTGTAGACAAGATGTCCTTATGTACCCTTATGAGTTGGTAATGACTACCAGGACCTTCCTTTGATGCATAATAACGACTCCTATTAAAACTTTTAGGAGTATAGGTACAGATGTACTCTAGGACATGGACTTCTCATTGTAATCTGCTTAAAGAAATACACTGGGCTTTGCAGAAGGAGAGAGGACTGAATCAGCAGCATCTTTCATGAGAACCACAAATGCAGAGAGAGATTAAATAATGATAGTGGCAACAACTTGAGAAGCCTTCAAAAGTCTGTAAGCAATTACTACAGAGATTTTTCTTTTGCACAGTGTTATGTTATCAGACAGTCCCAGTTTTCCCTTCCTTCATCTGACACATGTAACATATGGCTGCTGAATAAAAGTTAAATTTGTGATGTGAATGTGCAATTGCTTTGATCGGTAGACATCATGTTAGTGTATAGAAATGTCTAATGAAGTACTGCATCCCACTGAAAAATTCCTCTAATGGGTCTGTTTTAAGAGCTGTTGTGGGACTCAGCTCAAACACTGAGCTCCCACGTGCAAGAAATAGGCTCACATTTAGTGTATGCTTCACTTGATACATTTAGGTTTAGTGATTACAACATCCTGGAACTAAAATAGCAGGCTAATTAGGAGCTGGAATGAACTTCCCAAGTCACTGGGTTCATCATCCCCTGGCTTTACTGGCAGTGCTATACAATGCCCCTATAAAGCAATGGAGCTTCAGCTGAAAATTACTCAGGTTTTGTTGTTCCTCCGATGCGAATGTTGTTCCACACCCTCCCTGCTCTCATGGTCAAGAATTTTCTTCTGTTTCCCTGCACAATTTCAGGTGCACTTTATACCCCTGGACTTTGGCATACATAGGTCTTTTCCCTCTAGGCTTTTTACTTCTTTGTTTTATTTATAACACGCAATTATGTTCCCTTTTGGCCTTCATTTTCTTATGCTAAGACAGTTAGGATTTTCTAGTCTCCTCCTGCTGGAAGACAGTCTTCTGTTCCCCTTAATCCTCCCTGCACCTTCTTTGTACCTGTTTCCCTTTGAATTATGGCCAATCAGAACAGTACATGGTAATCTGAAAAAATTTTGCTATGTGTTATACTAGATTGACAATTCTTCCCTCTCCCTGCTAGAGTATCTCCTAGGTGTCTTCTTTAAGGCTGTGTCACGCTGGTAGCTCACAGTAACTCTGTGAGCCATTACTATGACTACATATTCTTCCTCTTAACACATTTCCAAACGATGAGTTCCAGTACAAAGAGAAATTCTTGGCATTGATTCCTAACAGTATGATGACTTTGTACTTAATATTATTAAATTTCGATTCCTATTATGTGTGCCCTCAAGGCCATCCTAATTATTCTAGTACTGTTTTATCATGTCAGTTCTGTTTGGTACCAAAAATACCCAAATAAGTCACGAGAGAGAGTCTGAGATGAGATCAAACCTCAGCACCAAGTCCTCTAGGAAATGCCCTTGTCTACATCCATCCAAACATACCATTTTCTCTGTAGCGCTAGGTATGGTTGCCTTCTCCTTTCACTATCCACTTTATAGTTCTTGTATGTATCCCATCTCTCTAGTCCAAACTGTGCTGCCAGATTCATTGTGTTGCTGAAGTCCACAGAGATTATACCTGTAGTAGTTCTTCTGTCTAGAAAGTCAATATTATACCACAGACAAATGAGTGTGGGATAATATACCAATACAAAACTTGTATTTTGTCCCATTTTCAGTGTCCTTGATTGGTCTTAGTGCTAAACTTCTTGTCCTTCAGATCAAGTATAGAAAGATGGCCTGTAAAAAAATATCAGTGGCTACACCTGTTTTGCAAAGCTAATCAGAGTGGTAGGCAGGAATTACAGTGGTACAAAAATTTGAATAGCTTTGATACATTGGAAAAAAATGAAGCTTCCCGAAATCGCCCTATTTTTTTAATTCACAACAGATTTTACATTTACAGGAAACCATTTTTAAAATGCACCAGATTGCAATGCTTTCCATGTCAGCTATTTAAAGTGTTCCCAAGAGATTTCCTTTTGCCTACCCAACAAGCTTCCTTCTCCCAGTTCAGCCTGGAATTCCATTATAATTGAGCTTATCCAGTTTTTGCTCAAACCACTTTCACCACTGGCACTCACTAGCCTCATATGTAATAACTTTGTGAAGTTGTCAAAAACTGGAATTTGATTTCCTCTGCAGGTCTATGCTTTCCAAACACATTCCGGTAAAAGTATTGCATCATTAGAGCCTGCAGTAAATTCAAAAGACTTTTCTCAGCTGCACATCACACTTTGTGACTTTGCAATGAAGGGTTCGGAAATTTCGCACAAAGTACAAACCAAAGTTGCCCATTTCCTTCATCATCATAGGGTGGAATTAAAAACATTTGGCCAAGCTGCCTAATAGGCAGCTGCTTACAATTAGATGGAGCATTACACCCATTTCTTAACTAACTTCACAACTGGATAAATACAGTATGAGCAATACATCGTGAAAGTATGCCAGCATGTTTAACTTATCTGCATTTCTAGTGGTTTCTGTACCTTGCCCTCATTTTTCCAGTCTGCTTGCACACTGTCTGACTCTTAACATTCCCACCCTGTCGCAATATGGCTGCTTAAAGGTTTAAGCAAGATTCTTGTCAGTCTTTACGTAGATGTGCAGCTCTGTGGCAGGACATAAGTTGCAAAACTGATGCATTTGATCTTTCTAAAAATAGCACTAGCGTCTGAACACAAAGCCAGTGATATCATTTTTTTAATACTGTGCTTTCATTTCCCCTGCTAAACTGAGGTGAAGTCCCACTCATCTCGCTCACACGAATAGTCCTACTGACGTGGTTTCGCGCAAAAATTTAAGAAACCATTTTCACTGTTTCTCACAAGAGCAGAAACAAAGTGAATAGTACTCCTCAAGAAGCAACAGCATTTGCTATCCCTTAAAAATATGCCACAAATTAAGAGACAGAATAAGCTTTTTCTCAATGCCTACATAAAAGAAAACATGTTTAAATTTGAAAGCTATTAATTCTGCAAATGTATGAGTACCAAAAACAAATTAATAGGTTTCCTGCTTCCCATTTGTTAGTCTGCTCCACTGGACGGCACCAATATCCATAGATGTAGAAAGGATGATAATATTAATGCAACTGGCCTTAACGCAAGTTGAAAGAGCTGTAAGATATACAGGAATCTATTGTGCTCAATCCATGCAAACTCATTTCTCAAATTTTCTCTCTTTCCCCAGTTTAGAAAATAACCAGTTTGGGGCCCGGTGATTTTACCATCTAGAGAAGAGCCAAGCGAGAAAAATTTAGCATACAGACCATCATTCCTTCTGTGGACTCGAGGGAGGTACAGGAGGCTGTCATTTAAGGACGACAGAGGAGAACAGTTTGATTTGACAGTCAAGGAAAGAAAAAGGCAGAAGGATAGTACAAGACTGGTATAAAATGGGGTAGAACAAACAGAGAAAGAGAAAAGTAGGTTACTCTGAGATGCCAGACGGCAAATTCCTGGAGTGTTAATGTATACTGCAGGTTTCTCCCATGCTACTTCCACTGTTGTTGTACAGGGAAAATTGCTGGGAAACTGCCCTACTGAGGTGAGGACCGCAAATGCTGCTTTTAACCCCACCATATCTGTCCAAGTGACCAAATGAAAGACAAGCCTACCAGGATTTGTTGTCAAACAACAGGCAGCAGCTCCCCCAGAGATACAGGCTTGTACGAGTGGAGGACGAAGGGTGGGACTCAGTGGACTCTGTACACCCCTGCAATGCCAGAGAAAAAAAAAAAATCTCAAGTTTTCAATGGGGATTACTAAAGGAAGTGTATTCAATGTGGTGCAGGGACAGGAAAGTGTGCACTGAAAAACAATCTGATACTCCTTGTATTTACAATGCATAGTCTTTTATCAACATTTCTCTAAGGCACTCAAAAATCAGAGATTAATGCTTACCTTGACAGCTCATCTTCTGGACAAACTCACAAGCCACAAAGCACAGCTGATATATTCAGAATGTAAACCGTGTTTCTGGCTCCATGTTAAAAAAAAAAAGAAGGGGGAGATAACCAAAGTTGTAAGCATTTACTGGTCTTTCACTCTAAATTTGTAGCTTACAGAACTTTCTTTTCAAAGACAGATTTCCTAAAACCCACATTTAAACTGTATCATTAACTAAGGACCTCAAATACAGCTTCAAAATTACATAAACCGGATGTTTCCAGATTTAAAAGA
Source organism: Tapera naevia (assembly GCA_033556795.1). Taxonomy (NCBI): domain Eukaryota; kingdom Metazoa; phylum Chordata; class Aves; order Cuculiformes; family Neomorphidae; genus Tapera; species Tapera naevia. The sequence continues at coordinate 7,827,920 of JAUMJJ010000014.1, forward strand.
ATACACTCTCTGGTATCCAAACTGTCATCTAATTGAAGTCACTGATAAGCCTGCACTGATGACAATGGGAACAGGAATTAGTTTTTTTGAAAGAAGTGGGACAAAGAAGATATCTTAAAAGAGCTAACTTCAAAGGAAGGGGGTCAAATAACCTGCTGTCACAGAACGTATCATTACATTGGTATTCTCCTTGGGTCTTGAATTTAAACTTTGCAGAGAGGATAAGGATACTAAAAACTAAGTCCCTGGAGTTTCCACTTCCTACTAGTAACTGTGATTTACTGGAAGCAATTAATATCTATAAATGTGTCACTGGATGCACTATTACTGGCAATTTTAGCTGGAAAGAACAATCACATGTTTTCTCCCTCTCCCATCCGTATATGTATATTCTGTGACACAAGGTCTTCTTTCTTTTCCCATATTCAAGACCATGTGCAATTTAACTTTCAGAGCCCACTTGTTCACTAAGAAAAGCCCAGTCTTCAGACAGTCAGTGCAGAGAAAGTTTTGAAAATCATACTGATGAAAAAGCTTTCAAAAGAGCATTCAAAGTCACTGGCCAACACAGAAAACAGACCACATTTCCTTCAGACAGTCGATCATGCCCCTCTCCCTAAAAGGCTTGGTTGCCTTGACTTAACCAAGGAAAATTAGCATCAGAGCTGGTCTCAGAGGTGATTATATGTGGCCAAAATGGAAATATATCAGTTTGAAAATACTTCCGTGCCACAGAAGACCTGTGTTCTTGTAAAGTAGCATAAGATACATAAAGTAAAAGTCACAAGAGAGACTTAAGCATGTCAGATGTTCAAGTTTGGTACCAACTAATTGCCCAAGACGTACAGTGCATTGCCTGTAATGTTTACCCTTGGTTTCCTAAATTTGATGTCTGACTTGCCTGTTGCCACCAAAGACTTCATGGCTCAGAGAAATCCTTTGCAGCCCATACATCCAAAGTATCAGAACCAAAGCTCAGGAATGCTCCCATCACTTGCACAAAATGCTGGAGGAGGGAAGGAAGCTATTTGTTATGCCCATTCCCACTTTTTTCAATACGACAGGCTCAGGGTTAGAGTAGGGGGCACCATGCTGGAATCCCTCTTCTTCCAAAAGGAACTTAAACTTGCTCAAAGTTAGTGCCTAAACAGTGTTTTCAGGATCATTCTTACATTATGGTCTGGTGAAAATGTATTCAGATAGAAATTAAATAGATGCCACAGGAAAAATAAAAATATTTCTAACGCATAACTTTGGCTCTTTGTTATTGGTAACATAAGTAATTCACTCACCTAACCTGCTGTGTGTTATTAATCCCACCTGTGCATGATGCAAGGCAGCCTATGCACCCAATGCCTTATTGCAATCCTGTCCAGAGAGGATTTTGTTTGGTTTTTTTCGATATGTTCTGATAGTAAATGTAATGGACTGTGAGGACTGCTTGGTTTTGGTGTGGAAATCATTACTCTAAAATGCACGAGCAATGACCTATTAACAAGTACCCGCATATCAATGGCAGCCAACTGGCTGGTGTTCAGGAAATGTGCAAATCGGCTACAAGAGAACAAAAGCCAAGGTCAAGGCAATTCCCAGGAGTTCTCCCTGTTTACAAACATGAAGTAGACTTGCAAAAACCTAGACTGAAGTTAATATAAAGAGTTGGTAAGGTAATTGAGATTGGAAACTGGTCCTATATGCACCTCTGTAGAGAAATCATACTTCCAGGCTAAAAGTGAGAAAAATGTTGTTTTATAATGATCAGCTCACTGTTACACAGCACATTGTGCCATAATACATTTCACATTTCTCATTGACAAGATTTTCTCCTTCTCACATGATGTGACACAATCTCTGGCCCCAGACTCAGAATATATCAGCCGATGTCAACACTTTCTCCTTCCACTTTCTAAGTATTGCTGATCAGGCCAAGTTTCATTTCACTGAGGAGGCCACTTGCTTTCCTGGATGGGTGGCAAAGAGACACTCAGAAGAGTCCAGATGTGATAAGTGTGTCTCTGTCCATTTAGACTGCAACTCCTACAAATTTCAACAGAAAGCTTCCCTAGATCACAAGCATGTGAGGCACAAAAATGTGAATTTGCTGTTGGGGTACCAGCACCTGGGTCCTGCTTAACCATACTGCCTCCTCTCCTCTAACCACCCCTTGCTTGGGACCTTTCTGCCAAAAGAGGTACTAATGGGAAGACTGCAAGAGTGAAAGAAGAAACCTTTACAAGCATTTTGTTGAACTAAAAAACTTAATTTCAAGATGTCGTGCGCTCACCTCTCTATGTCAGCTTTGCAAAAGTATTGAATTAAAGTTTGTTATAAACACATAATTTACATAAATGCTTCTCTGAGTTGCAGCTGAAACTGACCTCTGTTGTAGTGACTGATAATGTTAGATGTTAATGATTCTACAGGGTGTCTGATACCCTCTGGCTTTTGTCTTCTCTGGTCCTGTCTAATGCACGTGGCATCCACGCCAGAGTATTCAGGCAATGCTTATTTGGTTTTGTTCAATGACTTTCTACATACATGTTCACAAACATATTTGGTTCTTTATCTTTTTTTTATCAACTAGTCTAAATAAAAGACCTTCAGGAAAAAATCAGCAAGTATTTTCCATGTGTATGAAGCACTGTCATTTGCATTGTTTCCACTTGAAATTCACATTATTCATGTTCAAAGAGTGCCTCCTTCACATGCCCTCCTCTGTCCCTCTATCTTCCTTACCTTGTGCTTCATGTTTTGCCTCAGGAGTTACTGGCACTATGCTGAAAGATTATTACTTTTATTCTCTTAGCATATGAAAGATATTCTGCTCCTTCTCATAAAAGGACTTTTTGAAAATACAGAAAATTGTTTTGAGTCAAAAGTCACGGCCCTGATAACACACTGGCTACACTGAAGAGTTAACATGGGTTTAGTTGCAGAAATGGTAGATACTCCAAGAATATTTCTGTCCAAATCTGAGTATTTATTAGGTAGGAAACATAAGATTTAAAAAAATCTTTTTAAACACGGTAAAACATTTGAAATAGCAAAACATTCAAATGGGAGGTCCCTTTGGTGGATACAGCACATCCAGTTCTAATTTAATAAGGCTCTTTATTTGGGGCCAGATAGAAAATGTGATTTCACTCAGGAAGTTTCAAGCTGGTCCCTTGGAGAGCTGTAGGCATGTTCTTCTCTTGGAGAAAAAAAAAAACAAACAAGAGGACAGAGAAATGAAATAGTGCAAAAACGAAAAAAAAAAAAACAAAAAAAAAAACAAACCAGGTTTTGCTGTTTCCAGAAGCAAAATTTTTGGTCAGTCAGGTCAGATACCCTAGGGTGGCAGGTGAGCCACAGTTGCCTTTGCTTTAGACCCAAGCTGGCTTGGGACATTATCTGAATCTAATCAAATCCCCTTCCTTCACTGTGAATGCTGCATAGCTCAGTAGGTCTCTAAAATATAGCAAAGTAGGGCAAGAGAGCCAGAGGCCTCAACAGGAAGAAGAAGGGAGCTATGGAGGGAGAAGGTGCAAGAAGGCAGCACAAGGTCCAAGTGCAGAAAGTGGCACAAGAAAGCGGCAGATGGAGTGTGGATGCAGACATTTAAACTTGGTCTTCACCCACGGGATGGGTGAAGGGGCCTCCAGGCTAGGTTAGTCTGGATCATACAGTGATTGAGGCTTACTAATAAAGGGAAAAGTCTCCATGGCAAAGGAGACCTTCCACTGGGGAATTCCCTAAATGTCTGCTCTGCCTAAAGCTTCCCTTTTCTCAAGATGCCAAAAAAAGCAGGGAAGGGCGAAGAGAAACACGGACTTTCATTATTTCAATCGCCATTTAGGACTGAAATGCAATATACAAATGTTGTTCTAATTTCCCAGTTCCCACACCTTTTTTTGTCTACCAGACAGAAACTTCAGGCCTTGGTGCTACCAATAGACTTTCTCACCTGTACTAATTTCAGTCTTCTGAGCCCCCCCATCTCTTTTTCCTCCTCTGTAATTCACTGCTATACTTGGTAAAACTGTTCCCTGCCCCCCTTTGCTGAGTCCACAGTTTGTCCAGATGTGGAAAGACTTTGGCTGATGAGTCTCCATGGCACCTCTCACCTTACTGCCTGCCCAGCAGCTTGCAGAAAAACACATATGCCTGGTCCTGAAGACATTCTTTTCCTCTGCCCAGGAAGAATAATGAAAAGGCAAGTTTAGATGGGCAAGCTCTATTACCACAGCACTGGTACAGCTCCTTCACGTAGATGCAGTCTGCTTTTAATAAAGGAATAGGAAATCTGTTCTTTGATTAATCCAGCCACAGATGCTGCCTGAATTTATGCCTCAATCCTACCCTATGCAATATTCTCCTTGCCTAACTCCCCTTCTTCATGGCAGCACAGGTCAGTTCAAAATGTACCCCAAGTGCTTTGAAAGACCTACATGCTTTCCTTTGGCTCACTGATGAAACCAGAAACATTAGTCTGCATACATTCCTTCTATTGAAACACAGATCATAGTTCTGATGGATGTCCAAGATGTCACAGACAAAAGCAATATGAACATTTATCTGTAATATTCAACAGGTCTTCATTTAACAAAAATGGCATGAGTACTGAAAACTTTTAAAAAATAAATACGTGAAATATAGCTTGATTTAATTCTCCAGAGATGATAATTTAAGATAATGTGTCTAATTTTATTATTCCTGTGTCCAGAAATTGCAGTATGAACTGATCAAAACTAAAACTGAGGCAAAACTAAATCCCTGTTGGCAAATGGGCAACATTTGTTGACTAGCTAAACAAGCTGTATATTTTGTCTAAAAATCTGATAAGCCAAAAATGTCTGATAAGCCAAAAAAAGGCCTTCTTGAAGTGATTCCCTTTTGGAAAAGAGAACGTATTAAACATCACAATATTTTGTGAAAAATATTTACCCCAAAATTTGAAGAAGGTGAAGAATGTGCAGAAGGGGTGCAATTATTCATAACGTATTCACCGGAATTTCAGTGTTATTTGTGTGTTAGATTTTGAGGCACATCAATTATGGTGCTGTTACTTGGTTTTAAGTTGGCAGCTGATCCTCCCTTCATGCTCAGGACAGGTCTCCTCTTCTTTAGTTGTAAGGGTCCAGGGGAAATCCTGGCCACCCACAGGGCTCTGCAGTGGCATCCCTGCTCCCCAAAAAGGAGAGTTTCCCATGCCAAAGTCCTTCAAGGCAAATGCTAAGAAAACCTGAGCTGAAGAGAAAAACAAGGCTGGGATTTGTTTTGAGTTTTTCCTGACTTTATTAGCAAAGTCAAAGCCCAGGAAATACAGGGATAGGACCCTCTACGAAAAAGCATAATCTGAAGCAAGAGGAGTAAAACATGAGCTGGAAGGTGCTCCCAATGTTGGGCACACAACACTACATAGCTGGGCAGCAGTTTGATAAATGTTGCTGTTGTTGTTGCTGCTGTTGTTATTATTATTGTTGTTGTTATTGTATTACTATTATTTTATTTATATTATTTATGTTATTGTTGTTGGTTTTGTTGTTATTATTTCATTGCCAAGGGGTAACTAAAAAGGGCCTTACAGAATTTTATTTTTTTACTTCCACACTTTGCAGGGAAATTCAAAGAAGCTCTTAAGGCCATACTTTTACTCCTGAGAATATCCTTTTCCCAGACTACTGGTTTTGACAGTTATTTTACCTTCCTGTAGCTCCCAAGAGTGTCTCCTCGCCTTCAGAGGAATGGCAATACTGGCTCACAACAGGAGCAAGAAGGGCGCAAGAGGAAATCTGAACAATATTTTTCTTCTTGCATGGGTAACCTATTTGCTAAAAAAAAAAAATTCATGTTGCTGAAAATGAACAGGCTTTTTTTAGACAAGAAAGTTAAATCAATGGGTTTGGTGTCTCCTTAAAGTAAAATTTTTTTATGTTCTCATTTTGAGAAGCCTGAAATGAAAGGAATTTTTTATTTCAAGCTGCAACAAAGTTGGTCTGATATAAAACCAGGGATGTCAAAGAGGACTCCTTTTTTTTACTGGGGAAAAAATGAAAGCATGTCTGTAGTGGTACAGAAATTCAAATTTCTTTTGAATTATCAGCTTTTACTGAAGCAAAAAAAAGTATATGAATTATGAGAGCACTGTTTCATTTTATATGGAATAATTAAGGTTGCATGTAAATGGAACTGTAGGTTTGTGTATTTCTTTTGGTGCAAATTATAATTATACAAACTATTTACTAACAGTTTCAAAGATGTGGTGGGGAAAAGCCTTCTCATTTTCTGGATTTAACAGTATGCAAAAAAAAGAGGCAAAACTTACCATCTTCTATACTTCCCCAATCTTTCCCCAGATATTAAAATAACTGCCACACCACAACCTCCAAGTCAAAAACACATTTATTTATGGTCATTTTCCTATGCCATTTCCTATGACTGTAGATGAGTGCAAAAGTTTGAGTTACACTACAACAGTATATTTTCCTTTCAAAAAATGAGAACTATCAGGTCTTCACTAAACTAAACCCTCATCCTAGAATATTCTCTAAGGATAAGGGAGAAAGGGCTTTTTTCTTCAGTGGCCTCTTTGAAAAACTTAAAATTTATATAGAACAGAAAATAGAACCCAATTCTAATTAGGGTCTAGTGGCCCCTAGCTGACTGTAGAATTGTTTCAATTACACTGTGACCAGTGTCATTGCATATCAATAGCTGGCATTTGTAATAATGCCAATAAACTATTTCTTTTGTTTCTTTGTTAAACTGTTTGGTTTGAAGCTGTAAATTGGGGACAACACCATCAAGTGTCATCCTATGCTTTTGAAATCATTATGGGGTGCAGAACATTCTGGGATTTTAAAAGTCCATTTCTATGAGGGTGTCTCAATATACTGAACTGCATCCCCTCGCTTGTCCCTGCTGTTCACACTCCAAGAAAAGGCTGAATTAAAAGATTAGCAACTTCACATCCAAGTGGAATACATTCCTTTTCTCCTGTTGGTTGGACTAAATATAGAGCTTGGGCTTTATACTGACCTTATACCGTGGCTTGTTCTTAAATAATCAGTTATTTAAAATGGGACGTATCACAACCACTGAAACTTTAAATAACTTCAGCCACCTAAAAAAAGAACCGATAGCTTTTCCTAAGAGGGAAAAGTACTAGTAGCTTACTGAGAAAGCTAAGCCTCCAAGGCCAGTCTAGCTAACTATGGCCTTAGGGCCTAATCCTTGCAAAGTCCATCTGGAGAATGTCCTAATTCCACTGCCCGCTCTTCATGATCATCCTTCTCTTTTTTTTTCCCCACCCTTGCATCCGTTTAGTGTCCTCATTTGCTTTCTAATGACTTTCTAAAGTGAACTCAGCTTTGGTTTCTTTCCCAGATGACCTTTACGTGGCTTTTCTTTATGCGCTTCTTTATATCATGGCAATATAGGCCATGATGATCATATCTGTAGGAGCATCATATTGCTACCATATGCTCCAGAAACAGAGCAGGTAACCAACAACAAAGCTGAGCCACACTAAAACACACCTGTAACTTCCCAAAAGAGTAGGTGGACCTGGGTAGGCATCTGAGCCTCTTATCCTGCACTTGGAACAAGCAAATGTGCTGAAAGCGTTTAGCCCTGGTAGCCCGGGACAATGTTTCATGTGGGGTATTTCCAGTGTAATTTCCTGTGGAGCTTGCTGCTTTTCTGGACCTCCAATAATTCAACTCAGGAGTGTTAGAGGCAGTGGCTCCTTTCTGGACAAGGTCGCATGTTGAAGAAAGAGGATTTCAAATATTTCTGTCAGCCTGGTTCTTAAATACTGCAAGTACTATGAAGCCTTTGTTCTTTTGGGGGTTCTTACTAATCAGCCATCAGAACTGTCATGTACTTACCGCAAAGCTACTTTCATTTGGAGAGAAATGTAGGAAAAGTAGCCTGTTTTCTAGTACCTTGTTCATTGTTTCACCTTCTGCATATGATCACTATTTCTTTTTTTTCAGCCCCTAATTCATAGACTTTCATTCTTTTACATATTCTTAATTCTTTTTCTGAGAAGGACAAGCATGGAGAAGCAGCAGAGTGCACACCTACATAGCAATTTTAAAGCCTGCCTGTCTCAAGCTGTTTGTCCGTGCCTCCCAGGGACCTCTGCAGAAGAAGTCTGAGGATCTCTAGCGGTATATGGGCCAACAGCTGAAAACCGGGAAGCCAGAAGTCCTCATAGAAGGAAGTGAAAATATTGCAGTGTTGTAATCATTGTAACCTCACCCCTCCAAGAACATAAAGGCAAATGAGACAGACCATTGCTGTAATTTCTTGTTACTTACACTGGGGTTTTCAAGTGCAAACTCCTTAAGCAATTAAGTCTTGCATTTAAAAGAGCTTGTTGAAAGAGCCTTGTAGTAGCATTAATTCTCTCATGTCCTGACACACTGACCTGAAATGCTCAATTCCTTTTATGGCATCAGGCCTCTTACTAACAGGGAAATCTTGTTTGATAGTGAGGACTTGACAACTTGACAATACAGTCGAATATCCAAAGTGAAAAATTCCTTGGGTAAAAATAAGGTGGGTTAAACAGATACACCTATGCTAATAACTAGGTACTTGTTTACACTTATGAGTCACCTCATTAAAAGTAATACTCTAAATAACATGCCAGTTATATTTGTTAAACCCATTTCACAGGAAGCTTAACTAAAAAGGAAAAAGGTTAAGGGCCAGATTTTAACCTCTACGTAAGTAGGTGGCTAATCACACTTCAAACACATGCGGTGGAGAGGTAGGCTCTGAATCAGGGCAGACCAAAAAGGTACATACATGCGTAATCACTTCCACAACACTTGGACTTGAAGTATGTTGTAGAATCGGGGCTTGAGCAAGACGAACAGATACTAGCAGAGCTGGTAATACCTTTTACTGCTCTGGGGATAATGCTGCTCTCTTTATGGGGAGGCTTTTAAATTATGTCTCCATATAGCATATTAACAACCTTGTTTTTTTCTGAGCGCTGGTCCACATATGTGGTGTGCCTGCAGATGCCGTGTGAGTTTTTCCAGCTCACTTCAACCCTGCCAGGTCTCTTCAGCCCTGACTTGCACACTATCCTGCCCTACTTCTTTTCGCAGCAGAGGTTACCAGCTGTGGGACACGCTCTTATATTCTAGGAACTATGATGTTATTACTAAATTTATTTTTCCTTGTAACTTGAGAGAGGAATAGAAAGCAGATTCACAGCTAGCAGAGATCATCATGGCCCATTTGTGATGGGGGAGGTTCATTATACTACACAGAACAATGTCAATTGCTAAGAAATGGGAATTTGACTCTCAAAACCAGGCAGTGGTGGAGACTCCAACAGCCCTTCATAAGCCCTGGTCTCCAGAATGGCTAGACAAGATGATCATTCAGATAAAATACCTTGGACCTTATATGGGTTTGACCCTGCTTCCAGGCTATTTTTGGATTCTTGAACCAGATTAAAAAAAGGCTTTTAATGGGCAGGGGGGACAGGGATGGGACTGAAGTCACTATTTCTGCCATTTCCCCAACTGTGAGCCAAGCTCTCAGCCAGCAGCCTCATGTGGAACAGAGCTCCACTGTTGTTTGTCCTCTGGTAAGCTGCCTGCTCCTGCCCCATCCAGCTATTTTTGCATTTGAAAACTAGAATTTACTGCTAGGCTATTCCTGCTTGGTTCAGAGTCTCTGACAAATGGCACAAAATAAGCAGAATGAGCATACTGCTGGGGATGGGAACCAGCGGGCATGCGGAGGGTCAGAGCAGGATCTTCACTGGCAGCAGTGCTGAACTGTTATGTCAGCTCCCACGCCTCCTGTAAACATAGCCTACATCCACCACCTTGAAAGCCCAAGTTCAGCTGCCATCAAAACCCCAGAAGGCCTTTGCTGGTCAAAAGCTTTTGAGGTGTTTAGCTCCAGACCTGTGTGCGATGCCTGGATTGTCCCGAGAATGAAAGCTGAGCAACCTCATGCCTATCCCGCAGCCAAAGTGAGCCTGAGTAGGAGGGAACACAGCAGAGTCCAGAAGGAAGAGCTCTTGATCCTGCTCTCAGAACTACTTCATAGTCACTGGTGGAGAAGGATGTAAGGAAGACACTGGGGTGAGGGCCTTTACAGTTACCCACAACACAGAAGTGGGGCATCTCATCCCTCCTACGGCGTTTCAGAAGTAAAGAGACATCCTTGGTCAGCTGCATGGGTCATCACAGGATGGTTTACACCTTGCATAGTGACAGATCCAGAATAGGGGAAGCCAGACACTCCCAAGACAGGCACTGGAAACCACAATGCATGAGATGTCCCCTTGGTTAACTCCAGGCAGCTATGCACAGGGTATTGGCAAGACGTGGGTCACTGCACTGCACATTTTAGAACTTTGAGATGCCAAATACTCCTCAAAGACTCACCAAGCATCTCAAAGCCCTCACCCAGGGTTTAGGACTCTGTTCGGGAAGTCAGACATCAGCAGGTGTTGTGCCATGTAACCTGTAGACAACCATGCTCTTTACTGGATTGAGCCTGTCAGATCAGATCTTGACAGTTATTTGTGTTAGCGCTTTGCCCAGCAGTGTGTGAAAGAGCAGAAATGCAAGCTATGTAGATACCCATCCTCTGTCAGTACCTAAGTACAGCTGAAATAATTACCAGATGGTAACAAAAGTGACCCACAAAAGAATCACACAACTCCATCCTAAAGAAGCTGAGATAAAATTATTGTCACAGAGATAAACAGTCTTCTTTAAAGGAAAAGGAGACTTCTAATATTCTATACAGGAACTAGTTCCTCTTGCTGGAGGTAATACGTGTAGGAATAGAAGGATCCTAGTTTTCCCATGTTCCCTTATGAAATACTTTGTAATGTGTCACCGGAATATTACTTTAAATATATATCAAAATTACATGTAAAGAGTATGAATCATTCTGATTAACCAGATGAAAGAAAATATTTTTATTTTTTTAAATGTAGTTGCTTCTACAGAATTTAGCTTATTTACCTCGGAGTTGTATTACAGGTATATTGAAAAATGACCAGAGGCTTGATTAAGACTGAAACATGTATTATTCAATAAAGAGTCCAAATTAGTAATTTAAAGATTCAAGTTGCTTCAGCAGGTTTTTAAGAGAGAGAAATACACTTGAGTAATAGTAAACTTACAGGTATACTGTATTACTTCCAATCACCCATTTAAACTTCTGAAAGATCTTAAGTATAAGCAAGATGAGATGACATCCTAGTTTTCTAATTAGGATCTCATGGTGAGATGTTGCCCAGCTGGAGCTCTGCGGCTGCCAGGAGACAGGTGGAGTCTGGGCAGTGCCATGGGAAGAGGAGGTGATGCAGGCCCTGGCTCTGGGATCCCATTCTGCAGCGTGTGTCTGGAGGACATTGACTAAGTCCAGAGATTATCTCTCTGCAGGAAATGCAGCAAAACCTCCTTTTAGAAAAGCCTTCTTACCAGAAAAGTAACTTGAAACAGATACTCTCCCATATTCTGTTAATCTACATTTACTCTCCAAAAGATGAGAGAAAAAAATGGGGAAGTCGTAAGGAAATGGAAACAACTTCAGGTTTGACTATGAAGAGGGAGAATTCAGCAAAGACTGTGCTGTTGCTGCAGATTTTCTGTAGAGCATACTCAGATATTAATAAGATTATAAAACACAGATAAATGCTTAGCTAATCAGACAGACTTGACTGAGCTTATTTGTTTGCTTGTTTTTCTCTTTTTGTTGATTTCGAGCCAAAGATCCAAGCAAAGATTTCTGCAAAAGCAGAGCAGTCTGTAAATGGTATTTTCTCACATAAAGTTGTCTGAGAGGCTGGGGAAGAAAGATGAAGAGAACTTAAAATAATACTTTTAGTGCTTTTTTAATAAGGATGTATTTGGAGTACACTATTCAATGTACATGCAGATCAGCCTTAATAGTAACAATGTGTTTTATTTATAAATTTCAAAGAAAAAAATACTTCAGAAAAAGGATGAGGTAAGTCTGAGGAGTCTTAAAGAAACATTTTTACATGCTCTCATTTTCTTCCAAAAGTTTCTTGGAGAAGACACTGAATTTCATCATTTAAATCACATTTAGAGAAGCTGACAGATTTAATTTCAAATGTGGTTCCGTTTCTCAGTCCAGGGGCACATATATCCCCATGTCACACAAGCATCTGATTATTTATTAAATCTCAGCTGTGCAGATTGAGCCAAGATTCAGACTTTTGTTTAAATTTCCCTGTAAGAATTAGGTCACTTCTAATCTTCACATTTTAATAACTTCCTTTTCAACTGAAATTTAAATTGCTGAGAACCTTTGTTGGGGAAAGAAAAACTCCCATAATCATCTCATTTGAATAAGTTGAGAAAAACAACAGGAGATGAAGCATCATTTGGTGCAGGTGAACAGGATGCAGGTGAACACCCACAACCAAGTGAGCAATCCCATGTCATCCCACCAGGCTAAATCTGGCTTGCTTTGGATTTAGGGTTAGGATGAGTAGGATACTGGGTAATTCAGACCATCCCTCTGCTAGGCATGAGAATGGATGATGCACTCCACTGAGTTACCTCCACTAGACAGAGAAATGGATGGAGATTTGTCTACCCCTATGGCTCCAGGTAAAAGTATACTGCCTGTACAATAGAGGGAGAACAAGAAGAATCTCCAAAAGAGACACAATAGGTACATTCTGCTAATTCCTGGGACCTGTAACACAGACTGTGAGGTATCCGGTCACGTTTCCATAAGGAAAATGCTACATGAAAAGGTAGTGGCAACAAATATTGCTAGGAAACTACAAATGGTTCAGTGCGGGGATTTTCCTCTTGCAGGTTGTCAGAGTCCTCAGTCGCCTGGTGTGGTGGGTGGTGAGAGCAACGACATCCCTCCTTCAGTGAAGACTGTAGTTTAGCTCCACCCAAATTGGTTCTTTAAGATCATTCTGAAGCAGCAACCCTGCTGGAGAAGCTAGTGGCAATCTTGCTGCAAGGAACCATGTGTTCAGCGCCTGAGGATGAGGCGAGGGAGACACAGAAGAGAACAGAAGGAGCAGTGGAGAAGAGAGGAACACGGACCCATGCCCAGCTTTCAGTCTAGCAGTGGCTTGCCAGTAGGTGTCACGGTCTATGACACCTGCAAGGATCTTCAGAAAAGCACACAAAAGAAGACTTCTGCCTGTATATAACTGTCTATCTGTAGCCTTTCCTTTCTGGCACTGCAGACCTTACACTCTCTTATTTGTAATGGCTGACACCTTGAGGGTTGCAAGATCCTCTTCCGCCACATGGATCTGTGACAGAAAACAGAAGAGCTGCAGCAAGTTGCATCTAACGAAGGTTGCCTACACCCTTGTCCCACTCTTGCCTACAGAGAGGTCCCACTAAACCTGATAATTTAACTCTGGCAGGCAGACAGAAGTGTGGAGCTGAACCAGCATTTCTTTTCATAAAGGACACGATCTTATTTTCCAAAATGATAAGTAAGTTTCACAGATTATTCAAAATGCTATTAAAGAGACTTCAAAATACCATGAATGCCAGCTTGAGGCTCAAAGGTGATATGTGTGCTTTCTTACTGCAAAGTGTGTTTATTTTTTTCCAGGACGTTGGTGCTAAGAATAAGTTTCTTGCACAAGACACAGTAAGTGCCTCAGACTCCAAATAGTATGAATACAGAAACAGTAGCTAGTGTCCGACTTACTCAAATTTTTGCTGAATACTCTCTTGGTTTCACTCTTCCCATTCTCTGTTTCTCTACTGAACTATTTCTTTCCATTAAACAATGGATATAAATATACATACTCAGGCTGGCAAAATCTCTTGAACTACTATTTTGTATTTATGAGAGGAGAAGCTATGATAAATGAAACGAAAAGTCAGGACTTCCAGGTGCCCCAAAGGGCATTCCTAGGATGTTATCTAGAAAATCATGACAAACTGGGCACCACCTGGCACCACCACCGTTGTAGAATCATAGAATCTGATAGACCTGAGTTGGAAGGGGCCCACAAGGATCATTGAGTCTAACTCGTGCTTTTGCATAAGACACTCCCAAACACACAATGTGTCTGAGGGCATTGTCCAAATGCTTCTGGAATATTGTCAGGCTTGGTGCCATTCCCTGGGGAGGCTGTTCCAGTGCTCCACTACCCGCTGGGTGAAGAACCTCTTCCTAATATGTAACTGAAGAGCTCCGAAGAGTTCAATTTCAGTCCATCTTTCACTCATGATGGCCATTGCATCCCTGAATTAGCTCCACCTGGTTTTGCCTTCCCTTAGACCCTCTATGGTTTGGAAACAGAGAATTTTGGACATTTAGAAACACAGTGATCTAATCTGCTCTCCTGTGATGTGTAGTGATGCTGTGAAAGGCACTAGAAACACAGATGCATAACTAATGGTACTAGAAACACAGATGCATAACTACTCCCTGCCTTAGAATAATGCAAAACTACTTTAAAGACAGGGCTGTGGAATATTAGTGCTATGAGTATTGTACCTGAGCAGTCTATGCTGCTGGCAGCATCAGCTCTTGTCAAAGCATTCCTGTCTACCATTGGCTCACTCTACATAAGACAACTCCATCACAATTCCTAGAAACTGGCAGATAATCCCTTCTGAATTATAAAACTCCCACAAATTCTTTATTGCTCTAATTTCTTTTTCTTTCTCTCCCTTTCTTTTTCCAGTTTCATTCCTGTGAATCACAGAAAGGGATTTCAAATTGCCAAGCAAATTAGATTAATACAAACCTAGTTCAATGGAATGGGTTCAAAACCTGTCTCCCCCACTATCCTGTCTTTGCCAATGACAAATAGGACAAGAAGGGCCTAGACATGCTGGCTGCAACAGCTTTTAAGCCCTGAAGATCCTTTACTACCTCCTCTTCCTTCTTCTGGACCAGCAGAAGCAGAACAGGAGCTTGAGCTGGAGAAAAATGACACCATCAGCTGGCGAAAGCAAAGGCCTGACATGGCCAGTTCTGTACCCAATAACCACGCAGAGCTTCACTTGGGTGCAATCTGGCCCTCAAAACATCTGGAGAGATGCCCGCTCACTGCTCCTCTTCTCCTCTGCACCACCTACACAGAGGGAGTGGGGGTGGAGAGGTTGAAGGGAAAAGGGCAGAGTACCCCCTTCAGCTCTGCCCTCACTGTTCCACTGCCCCTGTGTCACCATTTACCTCCCTTCTCTGTGTAGATGGTCCTCACAGGCCTTCTGCAATACTGCCCCTAAAATCCCCAGATATCCACAGGCTAACATAGCTTAGACCTCACAGCTATCTGGGGTGAGTGCTCTGTGAGCAGGGAGCCCTTCCTTCTGTGCAAGAAGGAAATCTGGGGAACCTGCATCCTGAGTTTCTCACCAGCACAGATGACAAACTAAGACCGTCTTGCTCCAGTATGGGTCTGTGCTGAGGAACATGATCTATCTAGAAAAGACAAGGACAGAGTGATAACTCACGTTCAGATCCCAGTGACCCATCTACAACATGGGTAGTTCAGTTTGGAGCAGGATGTTATGCTTTCTCCCACAAACTCCAAAGGCTTCAACACAGATAGCAACTTCTCACCAGCAACCCAAGATGCCTTATCACCCAACTCTCCAAACTGTTAGGATTTCCTCACAATCTGGGTGCCCTTTGGAGTCACTAGATCTCCATGGTCAGCAGTTCCAGGGGCAGTCCATGTTGCTTGCGGAGCTCAAAAAAAGCTCCTCCTGCTCTGTCCCTGTCTCATCTGCTCCAGGGCTGCAGAGCATGCCTAAATCTCACAGTCATCCAAGACCCCCTTAAATCCTGCAGTCCGGTCTTATCTTGGCTAGGTTTACAAGCCGTGCTAGGTGCCCCCTCGAGTGCTGTTCTACAAGGCAACATGATATCACATTTGCTGCTTGTGATGATTTAGGGTTTTTTTCTCTTCAGTGTCTTCTCTTCACCTCTCATCCCTCCATTTTATGTTTTGTTTTTTAATCTCTGTTAGGGATGGGCTGCTTCCCATACCTAAAGGGGAAAAAACAGGAGGACAGTGGCCAAAAGCAGACAATTTGGGAGGAGTAAAAAACAAGGAAAAATACAGCAACATTTTCCTGGTATGCTTTCCCAATCATCACACTCTCCTAGCCTCCAGCAACTTGCAGGTCAGGGATGTACACAAACACTTTCCTCAGAAATACTGTTCATCAGAACTCGTTTTCTTTAGTAATCCACTGTAGAACATGTTGTATTATCTCCTCCAAATAAATGAACATTAAAGGTTATGTCTGGTTGTGTCAAACATTGTTGGGTGAACAAGGCATGCTTCACCATGCCCATAAATGAGAGAGACCTGTGATATCCTTGGAGAGAGAACAGACCTTTTCTAAATTCATGGAGGTTCTTGTAACAAGCTTCATTACAAATGCAGACCGTCTGCCCATAAACTTAAAGTTAGTTCCTGCCAATTTCCTTGTACACTTCTAGTTCCTGGTACCTTATGAACCAGGGCTGGGTTTCCTTTCAGCAATGAAATGGAAAATGAAAGAGCATGAAGAGGCAGTAATGGCATGCTCTAACAGAGAGATAAATATGAAGAGTAAAATTCTAACTTCTTGAAGTTAGCAGGAAGCTAACACTGACTTCATGAGGCCAGAATTTCACTCTGATCTGTAGAAGCTGGCAGTCAATCTTACCAGTCTTCAGAAAGTGCTGCTAAGCTTGTTATTTGTAGTATTTTCAGCAATTTTAATGACATTAAGCCCTAGGGCGTGAAAGCCCAGGAAACAGAAGGATGTAGGCAGCCTGAGTGATAATATCATGAGCCTTGCTAACTCTCCTCACTCAAATCAATACCCTCGACCGCGTCACGCAGAGCTGCAATGAAAGGAACAACACAAAGCTACCACAGGAACCCTGGAAGTTTTTGAGGAAAAACAAGCAGAGATCAGACACAAACAAAATGTTCTGACCAGACAAATTTCCCCCCCCCTATCTTGGAAAGTGCTGAAAATTCACCACTGCAATTCCTCTCACTCTCTGGATCAGTAATATGGCAATTAATCTTATTTACATTCTTACAGTTTCCATAATATCTACTCTAATCACAGCTTGTTAAAGAATTGAGGCCATGGTATATGTAGGTGCCTGACTCTGGTAAATATTTACAGCAACGTTGCCACTTAAGAGTTTACACATATGGCCTTTTTAGGCAGTAATTTATGGGTGGTTTAACTCTTCTGATGGATTAGACCAGGCAGCAGAAATTTCTCTTTAAAAGTGCAAACAGTGACATCAAGTACTGCCCAATAGCTAGAACATGCTTCATGTAATACTCATGCTGGTTTGGCATCTGTTCCTTCAAGTTTTCTGTGCCTGGCCCTAATAATGTCTTCTTTAAATTCCTATAGCCTAACACATGGACTGCTTTCTTTTTATGGTCTATTTTTTTTAAGCTCTCCCACCTCTACCACTTCATTCTTTGGCAAAAGACCCAACTGAACAAAATGGCAAAGGAAGCAAGAGGAAGCCTGCAAAGAGAACTTAAAAAAACATGATAATCTTAAAAAAAAAAACTAGTTTCTAAAAATTCACACAGCATTTATTGTGTGAAGAGAATTTTGTGAAGGTCTCTATTATTTAAATTCAAGTAAGATTTTAACACAAACACTTCTGAAGTTTAAAGAACTGAAGCTTGTGATGTCTGAGATTAATGATCAGTTTCAGGGAATCCGCTTATTAATTTCATGAAGCTGAAAACAACAGTTAACAGTTTCCAAAACAGCCGAACAATGTCAGCAAACATTTGCTTTGACTGAACTGAGATCCTCCCTTGCCCTAAGATCAGCTCCAGGACATTTTCAGAATTTTCTTTATCTCTTGACAGTGTGAAAAAAACTTTACCTGCAAATCGACTTGTGTGTAGAAGGAAGTTATCATTCATGCTAATGGAGCCCCACCAGCTTGCTTTCACTGTACCATGATACCCTGGAGCAAAAAATGTGAAGCCTGTTAAGCCCTGGGCTTAGCAATAGGATTTAACAACCCTAAAATGCCTACCTTTCTCTGTATACATATTGTCCACAACTATCTCACACATTTCTCTCTGTTCCTGTGACAGGTTATCAATGTAAACTAGCTCTTAAAAGATTTTGTGTTGATTTTTATGTTCCGGGAGCTGTTTGCTTAAAATAAACCCCACAAATTTGAAGAGCAAAGACACAAAGAGACACTGAAAATCTGCAACAGAAAATGGAGCAGAAAGTTAATGTTATTTACAAATCTCCCAATAATTTGGCAATGTGAAGCATCTTCCCTGTGTGCTGCACGCCTCAAGACATTTGTGGGCACGTTCTGAAAGCACTAGAGACCACGGCTCCTGCAAGAACACCAGTGTTATAAAATGTGAAGGCATGAGAAAGATTAAGCCCAGGCCGCAAAGCTGGAGAACAAAAGCAGTGCTTGACTGGGACACAAAGGTGGGTTGAGATGCACCAGATGTATCTAAGTGGCAGGCAGCATCTTTTTTGAGGTAATATTAGAAGTTAAGTGTATCATAATGCTAACATGCAAAGAAGCATTCAGCAGGGAGGGGTGGGAGAGAAGAAATGGTTCCAAACCACAACCAGCAAACGGGGAACATCAGACTATTCCCAGCCTGGGCTCAGGAGATCTGGAGCTGTGCCAGTCCTGGGATCTGACACACCCCTATCTCAGATGAAAAAACAAGGGCAGAGACAAAGAGCTCATTGACAGGCCCTGCAGCTCAGGTCTCTTCTCTTGCCCATAAAAGCTGATCGTAACCCTCCAGAGCTGGTCCAATTGGCCCTTACCCTTCATTGGACCCTGTCCAAAACCGCGAAAGCACTACTCTCCTCATAAGCCAATCAATACTATGTACTACCAGGCAAAATTTAAAAAAAAAAAGAAGTAATTGGTGATGGGAAAGGGAAAAGCCCTCAAGGATACAACTAAAGCCACAGGAGAAGCAGCAAGATTAAATAAAGCAAGGACAAGGCAGAACAGCAGTGCTCACAGATGTCACCAAGCAGATACCCTTCACATGAGACAACAGTCTATACACTCCTTCAGTCTGGTTAGGTGGCAAAATGAGACCAGTCAGGAGCATGGTCAGACAGCGAAATGCAACAAGAAAAGGAAGCAAATCATCCTAAGAGAAGCATTTTATGAAAGCCTGCAGTGAAGCATAATGCTGAAGGTCTTCAATATCATGAGACCAACCAGCACTGCCTGCTTGATGGAGGCATCCTCAGAGACAGCCAAACTGCCAGTGCCCAACCAGGACATACAGGACCCTGGACATGCCACAGGGAGGGCTGGGAGTTCCCCTTCACTTCTTGAGATGAGGTGAGAGTTTGTTTCCAGAGGATGAAAAGGGCTGAGATAAAGAAGGACTCTCTGGAGTGTCTTTAAAAAAAGTCGCAACCATACAGCAAGTTACAAGGGAATGCTTGTATACAGGTAAAAGAGGATGAATCAACATTTTCAGGAAACAAAAAAAGGTATCTTTCACAGGTAAGAAGCAGCAGTATCACTCTAAAAGTCCTTTAATGGAAAGTGCTGAGAGTAATTGCAAATGGGTGGCAGTGAAAAAAGATAACTGAGCAATTGTTGAAGCCACAAATCTCCTTCCTTTTACATGTTGATGAGTTGCTTGAATAAGGGAAGTATGTTTTTGGCAATGGGACAAAGGTGGATTGCTCTCATGCCAACAGAAAAAGATTGGTTGTGCACAAATCTTCATACAGAAGAAAAAATTTCAAAATGCTTAACACAATTCCAGGTATGTTTGGTGCAGACAGACCAGTATAACAGATGCTGTAGATGACTTCCCAGGTAAGCACAACTGGGTATCTAGGAAGAATAGCTGAGGCACCACAACATCACCCACTGCTGCCTGGCCTGTGACAGGGCATTTCAATAAAAGAGCCATGATCTGGTTTGGTTTTCTTCTTGCTGGTATGTACACTCCAGGAGTATTCTCTTAAATGAAAATTAAACAGAATTCTGATAGAATGAAAACAGAAATAAGATTTCCAAGATGCCTTGATACTGGAAGATCTAAAATTTGGGAGAGGTATTTCTGGAGATTTTCTTCGCCTTGGGACTTTGTAACAACCAACATTTCAGATTAAACTCATAGATCTTTTTTAATGTAATACTGAGCCACCAATTATCACCTCAACATAGCATCATAAAATCATAGAATCATCTGGTTGGAAAAGACCTCTGAGATCAAGTCCAACTGTAGCTGTCCACTTACTAAACCATGTCCTTAAGAAACTCACCTACCCGCCTTTTAAACACCTCCAGGGATGACGACTCAACCACCTCACTGGGCAGGTGGTTCCAATGCCTGACCACCCTTTCAGTGAAGAAATTTTTCCTGATGGCTAATTTGAACTTCTCCTGGCACAATTTAGGGCCAATTCCTCTCGCCCCATCATCTGTCCCTTGTGAGAAGAGACCAGCAACCCACCTTGCTACAACCTCCTTCCAGGCAGATGTAGCCAGTGATGAGGTCTCCCCTTAGCTTCCTCTTTTCTAGGCTAAACAGCCCGTTTCCTCAGCCACTCCTCATAGGACTTGTTCTCCAGCCCCTTCACCAGTCCCATAGCTCTTCTCCGGAAGAAGAGAATAACAGTTAATTCCAATGTCTGTTTAACCTTGGGAGCAGAGTCACAATCCAAGAGACTCTGGCTCTGCTACGATTATCTACATTCGTTAAATGCATTTCTCTGGACACTTGGGATAGCTCTGCTCACCTGTAATACTTTTTACCCAGGAAGTCCCATTTCTCAGCTACCAGTGCAGATCTGAGATGCCCTCATATATATAACCTCCTCTTTTCTGGATGTGGAGGCACTGTTTGTAGTCCACACAGGGCACGCATTTAATGCATTTTCAACACTCTCGCCCAGGCCCTTCTCAGCAAGTCCTACTGCACTACTTTGAGCAGTGATTTAGCAGTGATTTCCCTGTGAGTCAATTCAGTCTGGTCTCAAAAAGTCTGTTTCACTAATATTCAGTCCTCACCCTGGCTATAGCCAGCACTTCCATTCTGAATTACGCAGCCTTGGACTCTTGGCCCATCTCAGTGGATATGGCACCAAAGGACGCTGAGGACAGATGATAGGAGTTTCGAAGGGAGATTCATAGCACTTGACAAAGACTACAGAAGTCCTACCAGAAAGGATAATAAGTCTTTTGAAAAACTATTTCTTTGCATCCTGTCATACAGTAAAAGTACATTACAGACCATAGATTGTCTGGACTTACAAATGAATTCCCAATGTTTAATCTATCTGAATGTCTTTCTTGTGGTTTTTTACTTCAGTGTAATGCTTCACTAAACATTTTTCAGCCATTAGCTCAGGCCTATACATTTTTCATTATTAAACTGCTTCATGTTTTCATTATATCTCCACGTCAGATTTTACTTA
The DNA here is from genome assembly GCA_033556795.1 of Tapera naevia. Classification (NCBI taxonomy): domain Eukaryota; kingdom Metazoa; phylum Chordata; class Aves; order Cuculiformes; family Neomorphidae; genus Tapera; species Tapera naevia. Next base: position 7,849,351 of record JAUMJJ010000014.1, read on the forward strand.
GTGATATATCAGTGGGATCATCTCTCTTATTACTGCACTTGAATTCCTCTTCTGAGAGAAATATAGTTACTTCAGATGAAAAGGGGCTCCTCAAAGCTAAATGGCCATGAAGCATATTGTCAAAACAGCTCCTCAGATTATTCTTGCTGGACCCATGACAATTTGTATGAAATGAAGTAATATCAAGTAATATCAGTTATGAGAAAGGAATCAAACTAAAAATTACCTCTTTGGGCCACGGTGAGCGGGAAGAAATACCTACTCTATGGAAGAGCTGCCTAAACAGACAAGACAGACAAAAGATGAGAGAAAAGAAGTGGTGGTGTCCCATGTTACAAACTGGGACTTGAGTCACATAGTGAGTAAGCGATCTGGGGAAGGTCACATAGGAAATCTGTGTCACGGTTAATTATTAAACCCAGATTTCCTGATTTGCCACTGAATCCCATAATTATAAGACCATCCTTCCTGCCCCTTCCAACTCTGTCCACAAAATACCTCACCAGTTGAGTAATGCTTTAAGGGAAGAAAAAGCTTCCCATGTATCTTGCAGCATGATCTTAGGTGACCCCCATCACTGGGTGCTCAACTGCAGCCCTAGAGCCTGGCTGAGAAATTGCACTTCCTTGCCCACCCTCCTGTGGAGCTTGCAGCCTGGTGCCGAGCCTTCTCTACTCCCTTTCATCAACCCTCTGCTCCTTTGCCACAACTGCTCTAATGGCCCTCCATGCAGGCATTTGAACCAACCTTGCCACTGCCTTCCAGTTTGGTGGGGTTTCCTCACTTTGTTGGTCTGGTGAGCGGGGCTGGAGAAAGCAGGACCTAAAGATCTTCAGGGTTGGTCCTGCAGTGCATTTATAGCGATTTTACTTGAAACAGATACAATGGAGTCAAAAAGCATGCAGGCTGGGTAAATCTCATCCCTCATATTTCAATAAAAAAGGAGGAAAAAAGGACTAAAGATGGCTGTGTGAAGGTGGGGCGGACCTACCAAGAAGATTTCTACCAGCAGGGGGAGGAGACTTAGGGCTCCAGGAATATCAAAATTCCTGGAAATTTATGGAGCTTCCTGAAAATAGAAGACAAAGAAGATTAGGCTGGGCCTCCTGAGAATAAGAGATGGAAAAGACTTGTGCGGATGTTAAGAGGACACAACTCAGCCTACCTAAGAAAAGAAGCAATTGAAAGCAAGCAGCAACTGTCCAAAACACCAAGTTTAATAGGAAGATAATTATACAATGTCACAGATCTCCGTAATTTCCCGAAGAAGACTAATCAGATCTACAAATGTAAAAGGAATTTGAACACATTCATAATGGTCTTCCAAGAGATTTAAAATCTGGTTTTGGAAATAAAGAGAAGATACAGACAGGCAGCCCTTACTATGGAAGAAGCAGGAAACTCATTTTCAAGTTTAAAAAAACAGGGACATATGGCTGGATGGTAATGCAGGGCTGAACCCTATTTAATATCAGCATTAACACTATAGAAGCTGTTGCTATAGTAGTGACATCTGGAAGAAACCTTCAAATAGATTATTCTCTAACCTGGATGAAGGATTCTGCCAGTCTGTCAAAGAAAGCCTTCAGAGCAAATCAATAACAAAGATCTTGTTACCTGAATGCAATGTAATTTAACAGCTAATCAGTTTGACAACAATAGAAACATAAGGTGAGAAGAAAAGAAGAATGGAAATCAGAAGATGTAATTAACAGCCAGAAAGGCAGAAATTACTCCAGAAACAAAAAGAGAAACATCAAAGTTTTATATGCCACTATCCACTGAACATCAGTAAAATCGCATCTTCATTCCAAACTGTTTCCAGTCTAGCTGATATTTACCATTCATAGGCTCTGCTTAAAAAGCGGTAATGTTGCCAAAGGGCAGTATTATTAGTAAAGACAAGAACTGCATGCACAGAATTCTGCTAATTGTCAAAGCAGTGATAGATTCAATGTCCCACCTTTGCTAAATGTTGGTTTGAATACCTGTTTTAGTTTGAAGTGAGAAGGATCCTGTTTGCTAATTAAAATGAGTCTGCTAAGCACAGACATTTGGCAGCCTCTGGAAATTCAGTTCCTCCTCATAGTTGGCCTCTGGCTGAAACAATATATGAAAAAGCTGCTAGAAAGAGGGGTTTGCCAGTCTATTTCTTTGTTTATATTATACTTACACAAAACCATTTTGGTCCTGATTTCCTTCTCCTGACACTGAAGAGATCAGCTGAAGTTGACAGGAACAATTCTCAGCACTGCTTGCACCTTACGTAGTCATCAAAATCATAACAGAGTACAAAAAAATTAACAGTGCCATTTGTATTCACTTGCAAAATGTACAAAACAACTGCATGTCAAACACTGTGAAATCATGAACGCATGATCATGACCATATGCTTTAGGAAGGTAACACTGTATGTGGGGATACAGCATTTAACTCTAGAGAAAAAATCTTAGAAATAGTAACTGACATTTTTCATGCTTGTTTTCAAAAAATGCTGTCCTTTACATCCTTTAATGCAATACATGTATTTGTTTTCTGCAGGGAAAAATAATATTTAATGGTTGAACAGACCCTGACATTCATCAGAGGTCTTATCTCGATCCCTTCAAAGTCAGCATGAGTGAAAAACTGGTCCAACCCTGTAAGTCTTCATCATTCAGTGGAGCAGAAAAGCAAAGGTACAACACAATTCCTGCCTATGGGCTTCCCTGGGGAGCAAGGAAGTCCTGCCCCTCAAGAATAGACATGGGCCCACATTTCATAGACAATATGTATTTACCCCTTGAAGACAACAGAAGTTTTGCTGTGGAGTCCAGAAGGAGCAGATTCTTTCAGAGTTTTCTAATATCATCTAATGTGCCACCTGTAGACATGTCAGAAAAAAAGGTGGTTTTATAGCTCATGCTGTCCTGGTTGTTCACAGACATATGCTAGTGGGAGCTAGATATACTCTTTGTATCAGTAACATTCAACATCAAAATGTGCTATTTCCAGTATATCTTAATCCTCACAGAAACAGTAATTCCGGACTTTAACAAAGCAGATTTAGAATGTTCGATGTTCAGCACTGTTCAAAAGGTGAAAATAAAGACAACCTTTAGGCCAAAATGCCCATGCTCTTTGAAAATTTGTTTTTATTTAAATATATTTGAACATATAAGGGTGATTAAAATTGTTTAATACCAGAACTCATAGAGTCTAAGCAGGAGTGGCTATAAAGAGGAAGAAAAAGTAGATGGAGTACTAGAAAAAAAAAAGAGATTTCACTCCAGTCCTTAGAAAGTGGTTAAGAAGTCCCTGCATGGCTATTCATGGAGTTCTTATCCTGGCAAAACAGCAACTGACTTTAATTGCAGTTCACTTGGTTGGATCAGCCTGCTAATCAACTAGGCACTTTTCATTTCATGGCAATAAGAAGGTGTGCTGAAAATGCCATCATATCTCTAAACATCTTCAAAGCCTAGAACATCTTCACACCATTTCACAGGTTTCCCCTTTCCAATACTAAAAAAAAAGGATGCTATAAAAGTCATTATTTAAATGATATATTGCAGTTTTATGGACTTGGAAGCTAATTTTGCTTAGAAGCATTTTTATGGACTTTGGAAGCCAAGAGTTGGGGGAAGCAGAGCTCCTAAGATCAAAACTTTTCCTTCTGTAGAAAAAGGTTTGTGGGGGGGTGGGGGAGGCTTTTCTGCCTTCTCTGAATAGGACTCAATTGCTTCTTGAGTCTCTAATATTGAAAGGCTTTTGCTGAAAAATGCATGTTAAAGAGGGAAATCATTTTATCGGCCTTGCAAACAAAAGAGATTATTTTCAGTTTCTGTTGGGGGAGGGAGGGACTGGTGTCTTTCCAGGGAAAAGCTGTAAGATGTTTTCCTTAATTAGTTTAATTACAAAATGTACTAAGACTATTAGATAAACATTAGGCTGGTTTTGGGTTCAAAACAGGCAGATGTCAGCAGGATTAAGTCAAAATATTTTATATGCCTTTGAAGATTTTTTTTTACTCAAAGGTCTCAACTCTTTTTTTTCTGTAGGCTCTGTAGCAGCTGATATTATTAGATTTTTTTGTTTAATGATTAAAATTACGTCCATCCAACACACGCAAGACAGCTTTCATTAGCAAAGCAAGCAGGATTTGGCCTATGGTATCACATTTCTGGAATCTGATGATTTCTTTTGTATTCATCCATTTTCCCTGCCCTGATCAGATTCTAATTACAACTAAATTACAACTATTGTCTCAAAGGCTGAGTAACATATTTGTGGTATGGGGGGTGGGGCAGAAGGTGGCTGATATAAAATCAGGGATTATATAAAGTAATAAGAGTTGTTTATAATTTTTTTTTTATTGAAGATGCTGGGGAGGGGGGACACATCTTTATATCCAACTAGGAGAGAGTTTACAGTTTGCTGAATTGAAGCTGTCTTTCTCCAGCTTCCCTCAATGGTAACACTTTATCAGCGGCTATGAGGCATTGAAGAACTAGGTAAATCCAGGGTAAGAATTACGTGACATGCTGCTTTGCGATGTAATGAAGAGTTCATGGAACATACCAACAGATGAAGTATTACTGGGAAAAATGTAGCACAGAGAAAAATTAATTCTCATACTCAAATCTGCTACAGACTTACATCACAGCTATATATATACTAAGAGAAGAAACAACATTACATTAGCAAATGTGTAAGGAACTGAAGCCCGGGCTCATATATACTCATGAGCAAGCACAGTACTTCTCTGAAGCCATTGGAATTATTTCCAAACTGCATTAAAGCTTCAGGCACAAACATTTTTAATAATCATTTTATCATCTGAGAGTGACAATTTTACGTAACTGCTTTTAAAGGTATGTCATCAACAACAAATTAAAACAGAATTGAAAGTGAAAAAAACAACAAACTCTCTGGTCAGAAAGGCAGTTTCCATTACTAATATATTATATTTACAAAGCATTTTTGCTTCATCACTTTTAAAATCTATTGCCAAAGACTACCTTTAAGATTGCCTATTACCAGCCTGCAAATTACTCAGAAATACACCCAAAGCCAAACGAAAGACTTCTCAAACATTCTTGCATATCAATATAAGTTGTTTTACAAGAACGAGGCTAATGCAGTATATTTTATTGCATTACCCTGCTGGTCACCTCAGTAAGATGAAAATGTAAAAAGCTTTTTTAGCATGTGGTTTTCAAAAGGAACTTTGGGTACTTTGCAGCCTCTCGCCTCCACAATTGGTCTAAAAGCATAAGTGTCAGTTCATTATTTTCTCTGCGATTATCTTCACCAGTATCCACTGGGTAGACAATAATGACAAAATCCACCAGGCAGACTGACGATGGACAGATAGCTTCACAAAAAAATATGTGAAACACAGCAAACCAGGATACGGATAATGCCACAAGGGTAGCAGTATATCACTATGCAATCAGTAAAAAAGTGTGCTTTGTGAATATGTGCTCCTGCATGTGCACACACAGGCAGGTGGCCTACTTAACACATGGTAACCCCTTTAAAAGTCTTTAATGAAAAAATACAGGTTAAAATCCCTGAAATGTTCTTTCTGTACATAAACTGAGATGTGCAGCTCCTCCTCAGAAAGAACTGTATAAATACTATCAGGTGTTAGTGTAATGCCACGAACATCAGATTTCATTAAATGACTAAATCTATTAAATGATTAAATCCTTGGGCACGCCAATTCATGTCAAGTGTAAACATACGGTGAAACACTTTTAAATCAATTACCTGATGATAAAGGAATAATCTTCTTACTTAAATGAAAGCAATTAATGTATGTCAGTGCTATGCATTTAAGAGGTTTCCAGGATCAGAACCATCCACTTCATAGTACCTAAACTCACACTTTCAGAAGTTAGATTAAATATTGCTAGCATATGTTTAGTAGTACTAAAGTACAGGGAAAACTAGTGTTTTTTTTTTCTTCCAACACACTTAATTCCACAGGATCTCACAACACAACTTCACACAGCACTGAAACAAAGCCACTGATTTTGCTGTTGTTTCAGTATCAGTGAGTGTGACACTGGGAGAGGAGCAGAAGTAGCAGTGCTACGACTGCTAAGAGTTGTCATTGTGGAGTTCTTTCTAGCAAGGGGAACACAAACAGCATCTGAAAAAGGGATGTGACAGAGCCAGACTATGTGTCTTTTTGCAGTCGCAGCTGCTCAAGGTAATTATCACCTGGGCCCAGGCACAACATCTCCATCCTGGGTTGGGCACATAATCACTTGTTCTGACCACTTGTTAGACCACAAAACCGAAAAGTTTGATTGACCCCAGCATATGTCAGGCCAGCTATCAAAGCAGAAACACAGCAACTACTTTAACCAAGAGCATTTACAGAAATTGTGTACAGGGCCTTCACATTTTCTTTCTCTTATCAACCAGGCTTCTCTCTTATGCAGAACTATGGCCCTTGGCCCTGCTCTTGGCAATGTCAACCTAAGGATAAATGAAGAATTGCAGCTGCCTCCCTTTTTACGCTCACTCTCAGTTTCCTTTACTCCTTTCAGTTTCTTAGTTCACACTTCCTCAGCTCTTTCTTTTTTTCATTATTTTTTCAGTAATGTCGAGTGGTGGCATTAATGGAGGGATCAGTGATGTCCTCTCAGGTCCACACACCTTTTCTCCCTCAAACTGTGATCCATCCACCTCAACATAGGCCTCATAAACACCAGTAACACCAAAGGTACCGGTGGCAGAACTAGGAGTCACCCTTTTCAAGTAACTTCTAAGAGGTGTTCTCCTGAGAGAAGAATAACAGTGAATGCCAAGCATCAGTTCAGGGGGGGTTGGCCACAAGCCCTAGCTGAAGAGCAGTTTTCAGCATGAATTATGTTGGACACTGAATGTTCTGGAAAGGTCTCATAGTGTTGTGCTGTGGGTGTGCTGTATGACATGCAGTGTTAAGTGATACTCATGCACAGCATGACCATGCCTGTGTCATGCACAGTGAAACTGCATTACACATGGCTTGTGCAAGAAGTCTAGTCTCGATGAATATGTAATATACAGTCATTCTGTGACAGGGCCTTAAGGCAGCCCAGTTAGGTGACAGCAATAACTGTGGGTGTTAGTGGAGCACCACTGATACCCATTCTCCTGAGAAATTGGAGCATGTTTCTGGAACAGATGGAACAGATCATGCAGCACAAGTTCAGTGTTCTCCAGCATTGCAGGGCATTGCGTGGGTTGAACACACCCAAGGTTGCAGCAGGACTGCTGCTTCTCCCTCCTCTGTATCCCCCTCCAGTTTCCACCTATTTCTGTGAGGGAGTAGTTTCTCCTCCAAACACGCGGAGAAGGGAGAAATTCCAGCCTGCTGCCAGCCTGTGTCTCAGGAACTTAAGTTGTCAGACGCAGACAGTGTTGCATAGATAGGCAGATAGCTGCAGATAGAGTGCAGATAGAGATGGAGACACATCGTGAGTCCTGGGACTTTCTTTTCCTTTGGCTGACTTGCCTTTGGCACCAGACCTTTCCTAAAGTTTCTCCTTAATTCAGGCAGTCAGTACAGTGTAGGGTCCTGGCAATTTTCTCCTTCCTGTCCTTTCCTTCATCCCCTCCTTCCACACCTGTATTTTTTGTTCTTTTAGCTAGGGTTGCACTGTATCCTGCTACACAACGTGTCTAAGTCCCTGTGTCTGTATAACATAAAATCAGAGAGGGGGAAAACATCCACACTCAGAAACACTTCCAGGATAACTACGTCCAGCTGATCCCATTCTGAAAGACATCATACAAAGTGTAAGTAAATTTATCATACTGAAATTCATGACTCATGGCAACTTTTCACTCTCACTGCCCTTATGTACCCAAACTGACTTCTGGAACTTCAGCTATGGTTTACCTCCAGTGCACGGTCTACATATCACATGTAACTGTCAGGAAAAGCTTTGACTTCTCCCCTATTTCTGCTGAACTTCATTACAAATTTCCCTTAAACTTCAATGCATCGATTCAAGTTCTTTCTCTAATGACTGAAGATCACTTATAAAACCAGATCATCTCTAAGCATTAAAACCTGGAAAATAAGTTTAAAAGACCTTCTTCTACAGTCCCCAAATCCAAATAACTGACCAAATTGTGAGGAAAAAAATGTCCTGTCTAAGACTCTCCACACCAAACTTAAGCCACAAATATGTTTTTACCATGACCCTTTACAACTGGGAAATGTGTGGTTTGTAATGGAATGATTATATAGCTTTAGCTTGGGATGTCATAGGCTTTCTGGTAAGGTGAGTAAGTAAGAAAGGAGATAGTTCTGATACTTCATGCATATGTTAGGTACAACAGTTGAAGTAAAGCAGCTCCTTGGCCCTTCACACACAGTTTTACCAGTTCTGGGTTTTGTGGAATTCTTTTTTTAATGAAGTATATGGTCTAAGGCCCAGCTTGAAACAAAAATGCTCATTGCTTGCTTAGTTGCACGAACTTTGGAAATACGGCAATAAAATGGACACATATGTTCTATTAGTATAATTATTATGCTTTAAGGGCTACAAAAATAAATCATTCTCCAAGCTCACATGGACAAAATAAGCATTGCCTTCTGTGAGCATCTGTACTTACATGAATCTGTTTACTTAGATGCATCTGTTCTTGATATTTCATGGGAAAATAAAATATTGCATCTTATGAAAAACCATCGCTGAAGCACTGTTAAGAAAATCAATCCTAAACCAGAAGCCCATTTAAAAACCCTGAATACCTGGGTCTCTCTACTTGGAACCCTCTTTTATTGATATTAATAGACCATTTACCTTCAATATGGTTGGAGATAAAAATTCCTTTTTAAAGTGATGAAATGAAGAGATTTGCAAGTGCTGAAATCCCCTGATCTTCCCCTCTCTCTCATCACCCGATACAGGCTTAAGGTTTCACAGTTTGTAAAAATCAATGCGAAGTTCTCCCCTTGCCACCGCCCGGGCCAATGTAATAAGTACCTGAACAGAGAGGTGGCCTGTCGAAGGGGCAGTCACCTTTCGCCTGCCAGGAGGAGCTGTGAGAGCAGGGACACTGGAGCACATTGTGTCTCTGCGTGAAGGCCTTAATCAGCAGTGACAAGATTTCTTCTCGGAGTGCAGCTTCCCCCCCCTCCCACCCAGCCTGACTGTAACACAGAGGGGAACCTGTGAGGAAATGGCCAAGTTCTGCTGCAGGTTGCAGTTACCGGAGGTGGGCGGACTTCACGTTTCCCATAAAGGGCTTTGTCCTCTCTCACTAGAGCAAGAGCTTTGCAGGGAAACTCCAAGCAGCTGCTGGGCAATTTCCTTTCAACTCTGTCCCAACTTCGCTGTTTACAGTTTTATGAAGACAGCTCCAACTGCCCCTTCTCCTCCTCTCCCTCCCACTTGTTGAAGTTTGTCGATACCCAATCCATGAACATTTGTTTCCTTCCCTGGAGGAGTTTTACACTCCACTGACCCAACAAGTTCAGCCCCAAAGCTGAACTCAGCTGGCTCTCGTTTCCCCACTTGCTTCAGTCCCTTGTGTTGGACAAGTAAAACCAGTGCACTTCACGCAGGGGGAACCCTTCTTTCACTAGCTCCTCACACCATCCCTGGCTCTGCTTCTGGGGAAAGTTCACCTGCCCTGGTCTCAGCCCACAGAGGTGAACCCCCTACACTCCTTCCACGGAGGCCACGTGTGCTGGGGGTGAAGAAGCCGGTGTAGCCCCTCGCCTCCACTCCAGCTGCCCGTAGCTTTCCTCCTTGATCTGCACTGCTCCACACTGTTCCACACCACGCACTGCACTGCACACCTGTGGCCTTACTGCACCTTCCTCAGGTGGGTCTCAACCTCACAGCACTACTTGTGGGTGCACGGGGGTGAAGCATTGGGAGATGGCAGTGGGATGGAGGGATGGAGAGATGGAGGAAGGGGAAAAGGATGGAGGAAGGGATGGAGGGACAGAAGAAAGTAGAGTGGGATGCAGAAGAGAGAGATGGCTGCATATTTAACTCCCCGTGCAGCTTGATTTCCAGGTGGTTCCTCTCCCACCCGGAATCAGTACTCTTCAGCATCAGCCCTCTCATTCCTCCCCTTCTTCTCTTCCCACTTCTCTATTTTTTCACCATTGACAAAGCCTTTCTCTTTAACCCTTTCGGGCTGTCCGCTCTATGATCCTCCGAAGATGGATCGAAGAAGGACTGGGGAGGTCGGGGTTTTCTGACTAATGCGCGCGGAGCCGCAGGGATGCGCGGAGCTGCGGGGACGCGAGCCTCGCGTGGAAAGAAAGGGTGCGGGGGCAGTGCCGCAGACCCACGCAGAAGCCGGAGCACGGGAAGGGAAAGGTCTTCCCCCACGCTTAAAGCGGCTCGTTTCTCCCGAGGGTGCGCGCGGGCAGGGAGCGGGGGCGGGCAGGGCAGAGCAGGGCAGCGCAGCGCCGCGCTCGCTGTCGGCCGCGCATCCCGGCTGAGAGAACCGTGCTAATTCCCGCCGCACGGAGCCCTGTCGGCGCTGGCTCCGCGGCACTCGGAAAGCCCTGCCCCTCTAGGGGCTCCTTCTGGGCCACTGGCTACCCAAATGTTTATTAAATGTCGGCATTCGTTGCTTTCTAATTAGCGGCGCCCGAATCCGTCTGCTTTTGTCTTGTTCTTCGAGACGTTGCTGCTACGCGACTGCATATCAAACAAGGAAAAAAACCTCTATATTTTAATTAAATTTCGTCGCCTGCTCGCGATAAACAATAAATAAATGGACAGACATTATGGGAGATCATCTCTTTAGTTCCTGCTCTCCTCTGCCCACTTTGCCCAGGGTTATTCATCCCAGTTTCCGCGCTGTTATTTATTTGCGTGTGTATTTACGTTTCCCGATAGTTGCACAGTAGAGCTCTTTACGCAAACTGCAGCGAGAGAAACCACGCAAAAAAAAAAAAAAAAAAAAAGAAAAAGAAAAAAGAAAAAAAAAAGATTTTTGGGAAGGATGTGAAAATGAATGCGGTTTGATAGTGCCACGACAACAGCGGAGCTCGCATTTAAATCGCGTTCTTCATCATAAGAGCCTCGGGTGTGCGTTAACAAAAATAAAAAAAATAAAAAGAAAGGAAAGGACAGGGAAAATAACACTCTGGGAATAATGTACTTTTCTCGGTGCTGCCGAGATCGGGACCGCGGCGAGGACTTCTTAAAGGAGAGCGGTGAAAAAGGCAGAGATCATTAACGCGGCGCTAACTGATGTTCCCCTCCGCGCTCATCCCCTGCCCGCACCGCGGCAGCATCGCGGCTCATCTCGCAGGTGGGGCCCCCCAGAGGTCCCCCGGCACCCGCGAAGCCCTCGCCGGGAGCGGCAGCAAGCGGAGCGGTCGCTGGCGCCGTTTTGCAACCGCCCAGGCCGATCCAGGGCTGTTTTTTCCCCTTGCACCAGTTGCTGGTGCAATAACTGTGTGGCCGCTTGGTGCAGCCTGATGCTTTGGTGGCCCTGAAGGGCGCACCACAAGCGAGGAACTTCTCGGTGGTTCCTGCGCTGGATCAGCCACCGGTGGGGCAAGTTCTGATGCTCAGGAAACGCAGCCAGACTGGTGGCGGGAAGAAGAGTGCGCAACTTTTTTTTTTTTCCCAGGGTTTTATGTGAATGAAAAAAGAAAAAATCTCTTTAAAGTGCGTCTTAAAGTGCACGAATTTATGATAGAACATAAAGTCCCCTGTCAAAGGATTTAGGTTCAGCCCGAGGAGTTAACTCCTTCTTCCATGCTGCGATGCCAGAGGCGGGTGGTGCCAGAGCTCCTCAACTGGAAGCCGCTTGCTGGGGCTACTTCAAATGTGTCTCTTCATATATCGTTCATAAAAACCGATTCCCAGAATCGGCAGCTCCTCAGAAACTAAATGACCTGATATTATCTACTCTCTGAGTTTACCGCTTGCCTTTGGGGCAAAGCAACGGGAACATTCTGACAAGGCACTTTTACCTTGGGGGTGGAAATGAGATTCCAGGAGGTTGCCGATATCTTCCTTTGCATAGTCTCTACTGGCTTTCTGGTCATTAAAACCCTGTGTAATTATTTGCGGGGTGTGTCAAAGACAAAGGAGCCGCTTTGCTTGCAGTGGGAGAGATATACATGCTGGATTTTGGGAGTGGGGAGAGGCATACATGCTGGATTTTGGGAGTGGGGAACAGCGATCAAGCAAGCACTTACTTTCCTCCTAAACCAACTCTTTCAAACCCAATTCGCCTAACCCAGTGAGGACCTGAGCCTCTTTCTCATTAGTTCAAAAAAGATTGTCTTGTTTGGGCTCTGGAATAGTTGGCAAGCAATTGATTACCCAGCTATCAGGAAGGCAGACTGAAGGCAATTCAGCAGATGCAAACAAGCAGAGCCTGGCTGAGAGATTGTTTTCCTCCAGAAAGTAATGTTGCAAGATGCTGAAATTATTAACTGCAGAGTTGGGAAGGAGGTGTCTGATAATCAGCTCACTCTCTGTCTCCCTTGGATGTATGGATCAGGGCCTCACTGTCAGTCCTGAAAATATAATCATGATGGCAATAAACCCTGAGAGAATGACATAGCAAGTGTTTTTTCTCAGATCTAACACAGTGACCTTCGAGTTACATACTTAAACGAGCCATAATGTTGTAGCTGGTCTATTTGATTGCCCTGTCTTGGTTTAGTTGTCCGAGAAGGTGTAACAGGTGTCCCGGCACATGCAGGGCTGGCAGCGCTTCCCACACCCAGTGCCTTTCTCTGTGTCTGAAACTGCTGCCCTGCTGCCACAAGGCGTAGCACTGTTTTGAGATATGTAATTTTGGAGTGGGGGAGATATCTGTCTCACTTTGTTTCACCAGATGGGAAAACTGCACCAGAGGGACTGCTTTTTTTTTTTTGCCTTTTTTTTTTTTTTGACAGAAACATTTCCTGTCTTCTTTGCAAAAAATGTATTTTATGACCATTTTACTGTGCAGACTTCTCCCTCTCTGGACATTGTGCAGAGTAATGCAACAGCTTCAATCTGTGGAGCAGATACCTCTTGATTTCTTTATCTCAGAACACGCCTTTGTCTCTCTTCGACCTGTTCTTGCTCTTCAGTGAAAACTCACCTTTTTACAAGCTGTCAAACATAATACTAATAGCTAAGCATTCCTTGGGGGAAAAAACATATTTACTTAAAAATCACTTAGTATTTATGGCTCCTTTATTTTTTATTAGCCTTTTAACAATGTCTCTCACTTTAACACTAATAGAGAGGGAAGGAGCTCTCTCTTGTGCTTGTAGCAGATACATCCAAACAGAAAAGGGGAAAGAAGTTGTTTCATTGTTTCTAGTATTTCTGATATTTGAGGCCACTTTGGAACAAGTAAAAGACCTTACTTCAGTGTGCCTTCTGCTAACAGAAATATTGTTTCCAAATTCCATGGTCTATCTGGTGATAAGCAGAATACAAACAAACAGCACAAAAGGCTGCAAATGTGACTGCTCCTAGAATCCTATTCCACAGAGGAGACAATGCTTCCCAAGGGATCTCCATTCAAAGAGGAAGAACATAATCAGGAGATGAAAGTTTGGCCCTTTGACACAAAAATGGCTCAAGCTTTGCAGTTCTTCTTCACTTTCTTTCCTAAACTCAGTCCAGTAACTCCACAGTTTGGCAGATGAAAGAAGGATAAGTGCAACTAAGTGGTATCCAACTTAAATGACCCAAGTGGTTACTTTGGCGAAATGCTTGACAGACTGAGAGACATTTCAGAGAGGCACAAGACAGCCACAAGATTCCGCAACAGCTTGGCAAATGGTAAACAGCAGACATAGGATCTGAAAAACGCATTCACTGATTTGCTTCTCAGTTTGCTGTAGTGACTCAGGATGGAAATCTGGACATCACTGTGGATAACAGTGAAAACCTCTGGTCAAAGGGCAGCAAGAGCAAAGGAAGCTAATTAAATATTGGCTAGTAAAGGAAAGGGGAGGCAAGTGTGGGAGAAAGATTTACATAAGCTTCGTCATCATGAAGATCAGTGGGAAGCCCCTGCCAGGAATAGGATCTCAAAAAGAGCAGAAATAAAATGGCCCAGGGAATAGCACCACAAATTGTCAGTGACATAGACAACATTGATATTTGAAAAGATCATGGCTGTTTTGGGGAGGGATTTAGACAATTAGAGGGAAAGATGAATAACACAGATGTGTCAAATACAAAGGGTGGTATATAAGGTAGATTAGGAACTTCTTGGCCACCCTCATGACTTGTATGAGTAATACATAAACAAGACAAGAGGAAATGGAAAAGAGATCTTAGGAATTTTCTGTACAAGGCAGAGTTAAATTGTGGAACACACGGTCATCAGATGCCACTAAAAGCAAGGTCTTGATGGAATGAAAGGAAAAATTATATATAGATATTGTGAGCTATATTCTTAATTAAGATAAGGACAGGTTTGTACTATCATGTTTAGAAACATCTCTTCTCGAGCAGCTTTCTTTCCTGGACAAATTTTAGCTCTGCTTGCTAGCACAAACTCTTGAACCGAATTCACAGAAGTACTGAATATGACACCAAAATATTAAATAGAACAAACCAAATAATGCTCTATCCTTTTCTCCATGTTTCACCTATGTGAATTAGGATGTCTCATTGACCGATAGAAAAATACTGTCTCCACATTTTTGAAGAGAGAGCTTGGGAGCTTTTCAAAACATTACCCACTGCCTAAATAATAGTGTGTGATGTATAAACTGCTTTCTTCTCAACCTATTCAAATAAGAATCATGAACATTTTTCTGGTTCTTAACATGTGGCAGAGTCAGTTTGACTTTCCCTTCCAATTCAAGTAATCGCTACAGGAAATCTTGATATTTATGTTCGAATTTTGGGAGTTAGATTTGTTTTTAGTGGAAGCAGAAAAGAGTACAATCATGCAACGTAAAATTTCTTTAAAACTACAAAGAGAAAAGGTCCACTTTTATTTTTGTTCCTTAACTTTTAATAAGAATGACTAATTTAACACATCTGGGTAGCTTGCAGACATCAGATAGTGCCTGCATATCCAGTGTTCTAAGTTGCCTGGACAAATACAATGACTTAACAAATATATATTAAAAAAAATCTCAAATTAAATAAAGCCAAGAACAAGCACTGACACTCATGAGCTACTCTTACATACCCACAACACTATTTCTTCCTCCTTTCAAACACTAATCTGTTCTAGGCAAGGGAAAAAGAGTAAGGGGTTGTACCCTGAAAGAAAATATTTTCAGTAAATTCAAGCTTTTTGAAACTTAAAAATAAAATAAGCAGGAGATTTCCAGGACTCCAATACAGTAATTTCTCCCTCAGCACAGACTGAGCTTCAATACTGATACCTTTAAATTCAATACTGATACCTGAAATTTCAAAGGGAAGGAAATTTCTTAACGAGATTCCTTGCCACTTCGGATCAAGTACTTTCCACATGGGATTGCTGAAGCAGAAAAACTAACACCCAGTGTCCCGCCCAAGGTTACAGGAAGTCTATCCATTTCAGGAGCAGAAAGTTCTTCTCTAATTCCTGTAGGAAGACCACCGTTCCACGTTGTATTTAATCCAGTCCTCCCACCTCCTATATCACCACACTTTGTCACATTTTGTCCATATCAGTTGTCTTTATGGCCGAAGGACAAAAAAAGGTGTAGACTGCCTCAAAGCACTTTTCTGTCAGCTCTTTTCTTCAGAACAGGATGCCATTTAGATTCATGCATACTATTACCATACATGACCTCAAAGCCACTTAAATCACGAACAGTTTGCGTAAGCATTTGGATCAAAAATATGTACCGGGTGTATATTTTAATTTATCCTTCCTTCTCGTCTTTCACTTAGAAATTTTGGTAAATTAGAATATTGTGAAAACTACATAAAGGGACAGCTTTGAGGTTGCTGATTCTTCCCTTCACTGCTCAGCACCCCAGCCCACGTTCTTGACACGCAAACGCAGGCTTTGTCACCTCAGATTATTCTGATATCGATCATTAAAATATTTTTCTGTTAGGCAGCTATCCTCTCTGTGATTTTAAGGATGGAAAGCCTTTTAGTCAGTAGATTTAAAAATGTGTTTCACTTGTTCCAGACCACTCTTTCTGATGTAAAAAAAAGAGCCAACAAACAAACAAAGCCCCCCAATTTACTTAAAACATCACGGACAGTTGATGGACACTTAACTTGATATTCCTTTTATTTTAACCTTTTCAAAGTAAACCTAGTGTTCTTTTAATTGCAAATATTTAAATTAAAATGCCCTGTGATGGAAGTGTGATAACAAATAAATCGGTTTGTACCTCTTTTTAAACTAAAAAAAAAAAAGAAAAAGTAAAGTTCCTTCTTCTCACTTTCTGTATTTTCCACCCTTTCCTTTTGTTTTCAGGGCATCAAAAGATAACAGAGCTTGATAAAAATGTAGCCAAGGGGGGGCGGGCAGGGGGAGGAGAGGGAAGATAACATTATTCCAGGCTCTTGCTCTGTTTTGTTAGGATAGATTTAATCTTTGGGCAGCATCAGAAGATAGGCCCGAATGACTGCCTGATCTTCACTCTCTCTTCTTTTATCTGGATCTCTACTCTTTTCAGGGATGATATCTCACTATTCTTATTTGGTAAATTAGGCTATTGTTTCCCTTTATTTCACTTATTGTAAAATTTTTTTTTTTTCTTAACTTCAGGCCATTGTTCCTGGGTAGTGAGCATGCTGTCACTGGAGAGGGGATGCAGGAGGTAGCTGTATAATTGGGGACAGATTCTGCCTTATTTTACCAGTTAGCAGTATCTTGCTGTCTAACACTCTTGATTTTGTGGGAATTTCTAGCAGAAAAACAAGGGGTTCAATTCGGCCTTGTAATTGAAAGGACAATTAAGGAAAGATAATGAATATTAAGGAATGTGGAATAGTCTCAAATGGCAATTCATTTTTCAAGTTAGCAAATGCTCAGAATAACAGGCTACAGCACTAGATGGTTGTTGAGAGAGTATTTGTTCACAGTCTGATTTATCAGTGCACCTTGTTGCCTCGCGATAAATGCTAAAAAAGGAAGAAACACAAACACAAATTTCACAGTCATTTTTGTTTCATTTAACAATGAGTATCAAGGCTAATGGTTGTAGTTCAGAAACAGAAAGCTCAGAACACAATAATGTGTGGAATTGGGAATTCATTTGTTGTCACTGGAATGTACATTCTGGGTGGTAACCTTTTATCTAACTGTGCTTTGAAAATAACTCCCCCAAACAAACCTCACTGTAATTATATTTTTCTTGTTCATGCTGTGTAAACCATGCCAGACATTTGCGGAGAGCAGGCCGAGGTGTGGAGGTACCAAGCATGAGCATGTGCTGGTACTTCACAGCACATGCAGCCTGCCAGTTGGCACCGGCATCAGCCAACCTGCAACAAAACCCAAGCGACTGCTGCTGTGCTTGTGATGAGAGCTCCAGGAAGATGGTTACAGGCCAGTTCATTAAAGTCATTGAACGTGTGTTGTGCCATGTTTGATGATTGTTGAGAGAAGGCCAGAATGAAAGACCTTACATAAAAGCATTAGGAAAGGCAGAATGTCAGTTAACTCACTCGGCAGAGCACTGTCTCTGCAAAGAGGATGTGAAGTCATAATCAGTGAAGATAAGTCCCACCATGCCTTTTGGAAACTGTTGGGACCCACCAGCTCTGTTATGTGGTCAATGACCACCAGTCTGTAGCACCATGCAGGTGATGGCCCTTTCACAGGAGGCACACGGAGAGCCTCTCTGGAGGAGGCTACTGCTCTTTTCTGTCTCTCTCCCCGCTGGTGGAATGGTACCGACATTTAGACCAGAAAATGGCACCCATGCAGGAGGGCCATGTCCACAAGAGCGAGGTGCCTACAGTAAAAAAGGAAAGACAGAAGTCATAACTCCCTTTTCCTATTTAATCACTCTTCAAAACAAAGCAGGGAGGCAACTGAGTGTGCCTTCCATTGATTTTGCCTCCCACCCTCGAAGTGTTTATTCCAAGCTCAAAAAAAAGAATATGCTGGGCCAGATCCACTCCTGGTGTAAACAAGGGATGCTGGACTGGCTGTTGGTGGGACACTGAGCAGTCCATGCCTGTTGGCATGTGGATAGAGTGTCTTGGGGAGAAGCAAGGAGAGGACCTGCAGAGGCTATGCCATGTGCTCCCACAGGATACTGGAGATCGCTTGAGGCATGGTGCCGGCGGGATTTTCACCGACTCCTTTAGATAAACTGCCTGGAGCGATCAAGCAGCTCTAAGGGGTTGGGAAGGGGATGGGCCGTACAGGACATCAGTCCCACCAGAAGACAGGGAAAACGTCCCTGCGAATGGGTGGCTCTGAGGTGCCCTGCTCCCACCAGTCCCGCCGCAGCACCCCTCTGCTGCAGCATTACGTGCCCTTCCCCAGCCGGTAATTTTGTCCTTATCCTCCTTTTTTTTTTTCCCTGCTAAAAAGGCGAGAGGAGGGCTGACAGAGCCCGAGGGCATCTCCGCACCCCGCCGGGCCAGAGGGGAGGGGAGAGCGGGAGGCTGAGGCTTCTGACACGAGCTGGAGGTGCTCTGAGCTGCCCCTCACTCCCCCACCGCTCCGGAGCGAGGCAGCGGGTGCGCCCCTCGCTGCGGGGGCTCCTGCCAGGCCCCCCGAGAGCCCCTTGCTGCGGGGCCAAAGCGAAAGTGAAGCGGCTCCCGAAACCCCTTGGGGGTGGCGGCAGGAGCCATGTGACAGCCGGGAAGCAGCCCGGAGGGCGATTAACGGGAGGCGGGTGTGTGTGTGTGTGTGTGTGTGTGTGTGTTTCTGTGTCTGTGCCCCCTCCCCGCGCCCAGCAGCCCCGCGCCGCCTCTCCCTCCCCTCCCCGCGATCCCGCACCGCCAGCGCCTTCTCTCCGCGGCCGCGCTCGCTCCCATCCTTGGAGCGGCGGCGGCGCGGGAGGCCGGGCCGGGCTGGGCCGGGCAGGGCAGGGCAGGGCAAGGCAAGGAGTCCCCCCTCCTCTCCGCCGCGTCCCCCCCAGGCAGGGCAGGGCAGGGCAGGAGCGCGCCCCGCAGCGCTGCCCCCAGTAGGAGGGACTCGCCTCCCTGGCATGGTCGCGGCGGCTTGTTAGGGTGGTGGGCTCTCTCTCTTTTTTTTTTTTGGTTGGTGTTCTTTTTTTTTTTTTCTTTTAATTATTATTAATTTCCTTTCTCCTGACCGCCGCCGCGGCTGTCACTGCTCTCGCCGCCACTCTTTTCCCACGGCTCTTCCCGGCCGCCCCTTGGTGCCCGGCGCGATGAGGCCGGGGGCAGTGCCAGGTAAGCGAGGCGGGGGGCAGCGGGTGCGAGAGATGTGGAGCGGGGCTGCAGCGGCACCCGATGCGGGACCCACTCCGCCCCGGAGCAGCCCCGACCGGGAGGGTTCGTTCCTTCCTTTGTTTTATTTAGGCTGTGTATAAAAAATTGTTATCACCGCCACCGAAAGGACACGCTCTTCCTGCCCCCCATCTTCAGGTGAGCCCTCTGGTCCTTCCCGTATTGCCCCTGGATTTAACTCACCTCATGCCTTCCCGGTATTAACCCTGTCTCCTAAAGCGTGTTTTCCCTTTCTCCAGCCTGCCCACCCAGGTACCCCCTTTCCAACCTTTGTCGCTGTTTTGATTTTTTTTTTTTTTCTCCCCCCTCCCTTTGGTTTTCAAGGGTAGCCCCTCCAACCTGTCTGTAGGTGTGTTTGTGTAACCGGACACTGAGAGTAGCTGTCTGCAGAGGAATTAACACGGCAACCCCCAAAGCTTAGTTTGCATTCAATAGAGGTGTTTGTTTTTCAGGTTTAAACCTCCAGACGGGTTGAAGAAACCGCCAGAAAGGAACGACTTGGCAGATTTTGTTTCCTCCCTTGAAATTCCACTGGACGTGGAGCAGGTCGGGGATCGGGAGGGGAGAGACTTTTTGGAGGGGTGAGAGTGTTACCAGGGTCTGGGTGGTGTGGGAAGGAGGGGAAGTGAGCTTTATAGTTGGGAGAGTGGAGTCTCACTTTCCCCTTTACTCTCCTCTGAGAGCAGCGAGGATCGCTCAAGGATCTCGCTCTCATTCGTTAAAAATAAATACTACAGAAGCTGGCAAATCTTGTAATTTTAGAGAAGTGGATTCTCTCCAGGATTAACGTAAAAAATGTTGATGTTTGAGGAACTGCTCTTGCTTAACCCGTAAATAAAATCGAGATGTTGACAGTTTGTCTAGCCTCTGGTAAACGAGAACAAAAAACATTTCATTTCTTGAAGGGCATCAATAATTGTGAGGGTGAGAGGGAGAGGAAGGAGTTTAACTATTAACCTTTATCTGGGATCGTAAATGGGTTGAAACCCGCGTTTTTGAAGCTTCTTTTTATGCATTTGCTTTTCTGTATTTGCCCTCTCCACTCTCCTTCCCCGGAGATGGTGGAAGATAGATGAAGACGATGATGCTCGCATTAATTGGACGAGCAGGCGATTTTATGGCTCACCAGTAAAAAATAAATGCCACGGGAAAGTTGCTGTTTGTATTGCAAGCGATGGGAAAGTGGTCGGGGGGGGGGGGGGGGGGGGCGGGACAGAGCAGCGGGGCTGGCTGCAGGTTGTGCTGCTGTTACTTTAGGGGGTTTTGGTTTTTGTGTTTCCAGATCGTTCGCTTGAAGTCGCCAGAGGACGATTTCTGGAAGGTAAGAGAGCCTTTTCCCGCAGTGATTATATCTTTCAGGCCACGTACTGTGCGGCTACCCGAGTATTTGCCGTACCGCTCGGGCCGCAGTGTCAGCACAGCCATGCGTCTGTGTCCAGGGGAAGTGAGAAACAGGAGAATGCCGAGCTGTTGCTGGCCACAGTGTCGATGCTAGGAAGTACAGCATTTTTAAGCAAACAAGTAAGCTGCTTTTATGCACCAAGATGCTTGTTAGAGCTGTGACTTCCTCCCTTCCAAAAAAGGGATACCCTTTTTTTGGCTTCATCAGGACACATAGCTTAGGAGAACAGAAGATGAAGAGTACAATGAAAAGTTTCTGTTGCAACTGTTTTCTACATGTGGAAGTAATATGCCTAACTTAACACATAGCTTGTTTCAAGCAGAGACGTTAATACTGATTTCTGTATGAATTGGAAAAAAACATATCCTCATACCTTCTAATTGCACCTTTCCCAAATGTGGTGTTACGTTACTTTGTGGCATGATTCTTGTCTGAAGTGAAATAAAACAACTCTTAATTTCTCTGAAAATAAACTGTCCAGCCACCAGAACTTTTCTTCTTCATACAGGCTTAATGAGGTGGAAGCAGGAGAGTGTGGGGAGGAGGCAAGGGTGGAAAAGATACAGGATCATAAAATTTGGCAGAGCAAGTGATTGGTGAGGGGGTGGCTTTATTAGTTTGTCAGCATTGCAGTTACAAGCAAAATATGCTGGTCCAGTAAATGCAAATTCAAGTAATTTTCAAATGAAAACTGTAAAAATGCTCTCCCATTATTTTTTTTTCCTTAGGAGGAACAGCGTCTTTCACTCAGTTGTCATTATTTTGTCACTCTTGTCTAGGAGTAAAAAACATAAAGATTAAGTAATAATGCTTACGCTTATAAGTTACTGAAGAAACGTGTACAGCACACTCAGTTCTGAGGGTGTTCCTCTTCCCCCCATTAAATGAGTCCCTGCCAGCAACAAGTGTGTTGATATACTGATCTGAAGGAATTGGGCATGATGCCAACTCAAGCAATTTAAATGACATGGTTAATAGTGTCTGCACTGTCCTTATCACACAGTAGTTGTCTTTAATAAACTCAGTGAACTTCCAAGTGATAATCGTGGATGACAAATTAACTCAAGTCCTAGCTTTCCTGTTCAGACGAATTCGAGTTTGCTCTCTTTGGTAAATACTAAATGCTACTTCCAGGTGAACTACAAGAATTTGCAAAATATACCTCTCTTGTCTCAATATGTGATTTCTTTCAAGCAAATAAAAGCCGATTAGATTACCTGAAAGATTCATGTGCTAAAATGTGATGCTACTGCTAGCAGTGTAATTTCTTTCTGTAGAAATAAATTTATGTGGGACCCTGCATCCTTCAAATGAATACTTATCAAATGCTTCAAAAGAGGAGATAATTTTATGTAGAGTAGGTAAGCAAGTATAATATGTATAACAAATTACAACACTCTTAATTACTGTGAAGTATTTTGTATATAAGTGAAAATGATTATTCCATCAATTTCACTTGGAAGTAGATAACCTTTAAAAACCAGGTAATAAGATTTCAGAAGTATGTAGACTGGCAAACAACAGGTTGTTTCACAGTGGGAGTTTTAAAGTTTTTGAGTACCTGTAGCACTCATACTGACTTTTCGCACGGAACTATAGAAGATGAGACAGAGTGGTACAACTGACAGTTTTAACTGCAAATTGCATGTATGAATGCTTAGATTATGATTATTTTTTTGAGATCCTACAAATATCTTTACAAGATCTCATCTTCCTGATTTCCAAACCTGCTAAATCTTGCCAAAAGCCATAGA
Organism: Tapera naevia; assembly: GCA_033556795.1. Classification (NCBI taxonomy): domain Eukaryota; kingdom Metazoa; phylum Chordata; class Aves; order Cuculiformes; family Neomorphidae; genus Tapera; species Tapera naevia. The sequence goes on from JAUMJJ010000014.1 coordinate 7,871,832, forward strand.
AATGCTAATGTTCGCAGCAGCTGTTAAAGAGCTTGCTGAAGTGCTTAATAATAACGTGTTTCATGTCTTGTGGTTGCCATACAGTGCTGTATGCTTAAATAATAAGTTTGGAAACACTCTTCTTTATGACCATGGCTGTATTTTTGAAAATTAATACATGAATGCAGATTATCTACTGTCACAGGTTTGATTTCTGGTGGCTTTGTTTGCAAAATTGATTTCTTTGAGACTAGTGAAATCCAACTAGATTCTACCTTTGTCATAAAAGTAACAATAGATAAATAATAACAGTCAATTACTTTCCTAAAAGCATTGTACAAATGAAGAAGAATGAGATTTTTTTTTTTACTTTATGGGTTGCCAAGCGTATTATAGCCACAATAAAAGTATTTAAGTGCTAGCTTTTGTAAAAGAACCAACCTGAGGCAGTACTGAAATGTTATCAGAGAATTGGGCAAAGAAGGGAATGTACCTATATGCATACATTTGCTGTTTATTAGATAATAGATTAATTTCTGTTGTTCTTTGACAGTATGGATTTGTTGGTTAAAAGTAACATTTGGAAAGATATCTGATGGCACAGTATTTCTGGAAATGCTTTTTGATGGTTGATAGGTCACTTCTCCTTGTATGCTCTGAAATTATGGTCATGGCTTTCTGATGCATAATGTGAAGTTGAAAGTGTTAAACCAAATCGTTATTAAGCCTTGTAATTCATGAGGTCTTTTTCCCTTCAGCCCTCCTCAAACCTGATAACTCTTTCAGTTTCATAGTTGGCCTCATGTTCCACTTTTCTTTTTGCTTTGAAAGCTAGGCAGAAAGCTTGTCAGCGTTTGCAGTTGCGCTGCTCCTTGCAGGGGTGGGTGGCTGTGCTTGAAACCATATGGGTGTTACTCTTCAGGAACTGTTGCCACCACTCCCGATTCCTCTTTCTTATTAAACCCAGTGGTAAGTATCTCTTCATTAGCAATGTATCACATTAGAAACAACATGCTAAGTGTCATGTGGTTGCATAATGACATTTTGAAAGATAAGACCTGTGAGGGTTTTTTGGTGAAAACTGGGCATTTTAAATGCACAGAAAAAGTGTTCAGATTCAGAAAGATTTACAGATGTAGTGCATCTGAATAATTTCTTTTGAAAATATCGTTTTCTTTTATCCTCCCTTGCTTGCCATGTTCATCACTTAAGACATGACAATGCTAGCATGTATAATAAGCACAATCTTACTATTGAGGAATGCCACAGAAGTACAGTAATTTTTGGTAAAGCAGTGCCCTATGCTTGCAGAATGGACTAGCCCTTGTCTTTTAAGCTCCGCAGGACAGGGAATTATCTTTGAAGTATTTTCTGTAAAGTGCCTGGCATGTCTGTGTGTGACAAAAAATGATAAATAATAGCAAACAGTAGTTGACAATTTATGTAGATTTTTGGGTTTAGTACTATTATTTTGGAATTTGCCTATAGGGTACTTTCTAGCAAAAATAAAAATGCCAGAGTGGCTCCCAGCTGGGGCAAGATGTTCTCTGATGGCAAGAGAAGCTTTTAATCGAAATAGAACACACATTTAATCGATAGGATCTTCTGTGAAGCTGTCGGGCCAAAACATTAACTGGCGTAAATCAGTGTATCTCCACTGAAGTCTGTAGAGACGTGGCTGACTTGCACCAGATGATGTGAGTGTCCTTTTTTGGCTTTAACAGTTTTCTTTTAATCTTCTTGCCACTTAAACTTTTGCTGTGATCTGCCCACATTTCAGAACTGTGGAATGAAGATGGGATAACGTTTCCTTACTTTCCTCCTGCTTTAAGCCTTTAGTGGGTTTTCTTTTGCAGGAATATTTATGCTTTGTTAGTTATATGTGCTCTAGTATCCTCTTCAAGCCTGTGAAGATAATTGTCCTCCTCAAAATCACACCTGAAAAGGAGTGTCATTATATACAGAAACACTCCAGTCTTGCCTAGCTTGCCAGATGCAGGTGTATTGTAAATACCTTCTTGATCATACTGATTTTGTGATTAAAGGTTCCTAAATACTGTTGTTAGTAACCCTCTTATTAGTAGTTTGTGTCATGTGAAGCTTAGAAACATTGCCCCCCATCTATTTCCCAGGATAATTTTATTGTGCCTGCCAAGCGTCTTAATATTTCAGTTACTAAACCACATCATCCATATGAAATAATTGAAGATGCTAAGCGTGTACATCTTGTGTGGTGGGAAGACTCAAATTATATTTTTCTTTATTGTCCAAGTGTATAATAAACTTTTTTGAAGGCAGTGTTAGTAAAATAGTTATTAGACATGGGAAACTTGTGTTTGAGCACAGCCACTCATTTTCTGAAATTCAAGCTAAATCTTGTTCTTTCTTACTGAAGTATAATGCCATTTTTTAGAATTTCAGCATAAATATTAACAAAATTTGCTTTGTTAAGTAATGTGGGAAAATAATCAAGTTTGTTAGATGGTTACCACAACTGCTAGAGGTATGCCTGTGCTCAGATTTGGAAGCAACAGAGCAATCATAAATCCTAACACAGCAGCTATGAGGAGAACGTGATTAACTGCATAATCATACATTTTGGCTCAAACATCTTCTCACCCTATGCCCAATTTTTCCTGTGCTTTATAAACTAATAATATCTACAGTGGAAAAAAAGAGTAATAAGATGAAAATATTGTGCCCAGATGCTGCACTGCAGAAGGTCACTTAGAAATGTCTGTAGAGCCTGATAAAGAGTGGATTCTTCAAGTGGAAATGAGCATACTCCATTTCCTTTGAACTGACTTGGAAAGTTACTTTCCTCTTTCCAGCTTGCCAGTTCTTCCAGAGCTATAAAGGACCATAGTAACTAAACCTTTCACCAACATTTTATTAAAGCAGGAAATATATGTAATTACATTTCAAGTGACTCAATAAAGATATGTAGAAAACCAATAATATGTGCAGTAATTTTAGTTCTTACAGGCACTCAGATGTCGATTTCCTTTTCGTTTGTAGTTAGAAAAACTTTGCATGGAAATGGGGTTGCAAAAGGGCAAGACTGATGCCAAAGAAGTAAAGCATTTTTCAGAGCCTGTCAGTGATGCAGTCTTTGCTGAAATTGAAACTGTTCTAACAGAACTCTAAACTTGATTGTAAAGCTCTAAGAACCATTTTAAAAATGCGTGTCTCCAGTATACTTCCAGCTTGTGCAAGAAGACATGTTTTCAGTCTTCTTTTTGTATCTATTTCATTGTTGGAAACAGGTATTAAATTAGTCTTGGTGGATGTAAGTTCCAGTTGAGTTATGACAGTTTATAGCATCTGAGGTTCTGATACAGTACTGACTTGAGAGCCTGGTCCTACTAATGTAATATTTAGTGAATTCAGATTTCATAGGTAGCATGCTATGGTGAAGAAAATTCTAGATTTTTATCCCAGAGTTTCCTAAAAATACACATTTATAAGGTGCTTATGTAGGAGAGGCAAATCTTGTTATTTCACTAATTTTAATGCTTTTCTTAAACTTCTGTATGGTATTTACAAACTGCAGCTAGTGGTGAAGAATCAAATGCCATAAAACTTGCGTTATAGATTGTTTTGTCTAATGGTGGTTTTAGGGTTGCAAATACTTTACTGGCATTTAATTTATAGCTAAAATAAAATAATATCTCTTTCCAGTCCCTTAATTGTAACAAGAGCAGCTTATGAAGTGGAGAACAATTTTTGTTAACTATTTTCAAGTAATTATTTTTATTTTCACCTTTCTAATGAAATTGCAGAAGTTTACAGAAGACCGGAGGTAGATGTTGGGAAGTGCTATAGAGAAAGTAGAAAAAAAAAGTGAAGATTAGTAAAGCTGGAAATAATTGCTTTTGTGTGATCTTTGTTCTTAAAGATAAAAACACCCTCAAGAGATTTTTTTCTTTTAAAGTTTTATAAATATTGTAAAACAGTGGAATAAGTAACGTATTTTGGATTGCTTTTGTGTGTAGTGAGGATTTTTTTAAGGCGAGATCTCAGAGAATTTTATATATTAACTACAGATTGCCCCTGGCCAGTCACAAGAACTCTGCAGGATGCCTACTCATGTGAAGTTTTTGTTATGAAATCAAGCTTCTTTCTGCTTCTGCAATATAAACAATTTGAATAATATATGGGTCACATTACATTAAATAGCAGAACACCCAAAAGTCTGGCAGATCGGGAGTTTTATCCTTCCGCCCTTACTTTCTAATAATGTTTGTTCTAGTTAACTGTCCAGTTATATGAATCCAATTGCAGTGGGAGGGGAACACATGGGATGGTGCAGACAGAAAGTTGTTTGCATGGGCGTGTTTTTAGGATCAGAGCCTTGTAGTGTAAGTTGGCCCTCATATTTCAAAAAGAAACCTATAAGCTAAAAAAAGTTACCCTTAATTTATGTATGCATCGTCAGAATCCTGAAGTCTTCTAAGTGCTTTTCTGCTGTGATTTAGTATGCCGAGCTATGTATTACAGACTTACTAATGAAATTTTAAAAACCCACAAAAAATATCTGATCAAAGCAATTGTTAGAAATGACACTATTTGATAAGATCATCTTCTGAAAATAAAGGGGGAAATGAGATCTGACTGAGGTAAAACCAGGTAAATAGCTTTCAGCTCTGCTTTTGTTATTCAAGAATCAAGAGAGACAATAGGTGCTGTTTAGAGTCAGGAGCTGCCCTTCTAACCTCTGCTGCTCTTAAAATGCCTGAAGGTTATTGCATGGTTCGTGGTGGCTTTTATGCTAGCAGTTCAACTTTTAATTTTCTAACAAAAGAGATGTAGTACCAGCCTGCTGATAAACTCTGCACAAAACAGAAAAATGGAAAAATTCCTTGTTTTTTTTCTCCTTTCCAATTACTGGCGTATTTTTAACAGAAGAAGGGCACTGCCTCCTGTATTAAGCTGCCAAAGCTGGAGACTGATTTTTTTAAAAGTAGGAACATTATTTCTACGAGGATAGGATGTGCTTTTATATTCAACAGTCCAAACCAAACAATTGATTTGTTCCATGCTGTTATGGGGAGTGATGTGAACGTCCACAGGAGTTGTATCTATTTCAACAAGATTCTAATTCTCGCTGCACTGGCAAAATTGAGTCAAGTTAGTCTTAAATCCAATATTCTCAGCATTACAACTCCAGCAGTTTGGCCCAGAAGCATTCCTGCTAAGCATAAGAAGCATCCTTTCTCTATGAGCTTTAAAGCCATACACAGTTTCAGTAAAATAGACAAACCTCGGCCAGCACTTTGGCCCTATCTTTATATTTGCTGCTTGAATTTGTCAGCATTATCATTGCCAGTATTTAGAATACTGTGCTTGCTGCAATGCTTTGTACTTGGACACCAGTTTGATCTAAGGAGAGAAGGGGTCAACTTCTGAAGGTATTGTTTTCCAGCACAACTGAAAGTAATGGAATGTAACAGTTTTAGGAATGTACACCTGTGAGCATATAATAAGAGAGTATCTGTTTGTGTATTTTCACTGCTGACATTCAGATCAAAGGTCCCCTAGGTGTTGTTGTAGTAAGAAAAAGGGAAAGGGGCCACATGTCTTACCAACTGTGACCTGTCGTCTTGCTCGTTGTTTGCAAGTTTTCACTAGAAAATCAGTCATGAGCCTGCTTCAATGAAGGGTTCACGGTGCAAGTGGATTTTCAGTTCAAAAAGCATCAGATTCAGGTGTCAGTGATTAGAAGAAGAAATACTATGAGCAAGTGCTGCCACTTAAACATCAAAACCGATGGCCAATCTTGCATCAGACAGCACTGCAATGTCACAAGCACTTAAAAAAACCTATGGCATTTTAAGGCAATGTGTGTTGCTCCTGGATGATTGATGTCAGAAAGGCTGACAAGTAAGCTGAGAAACATCTTCAAGCCTTTACAAACACATACCAGTTTAAGCATATTCGACCCTTTACATGCCAGCTAAAAGAAAAAAGGCTGAGAGGGAGTCCTGTCACTTGCCTTCCAACTTGCTTACAGCTAAAGGAAATGTATCCCAAATGGAGGAGGATCCCCCAGGCCCTGGAAGTTGTTTAATTAATCATCACTTTCAGCCTACTCATTAAATGCCTTTCCTTTCTCACATGGGCAAATGAAAAAGATGATCACAACTGGCAAAAACAAGGACACCTGTTAAATCTTCCTCTATTGTTAAGCACTGCTTTAAGGAAAAATATTTAGATTAAATTTTAAATATGCAGAATAGAAATATACTTCCTTTCTTTTTATGTAGATTATGAGGGATTTGTGTCATACTAATATATGCTTTTACATCTGGCAGTAAGTCATCTTCTGAAAGAGAGAACTGAACTTGCATGAATCAGAAATACTAGCTTTTTTTAATTTCTTAAGATGGAGAGAGAATTTTCCTGTCAAATTTTTGCTCATCACTGTGACATGTCCGACTTGATTTCTATATAACAAAGGTGTTTACGTGAGAGTCAAAACTACCCTCACCAGAGTCTTCAGTGGTTTTCTGCTTCTGTTAGAGTAACTTTTTGGTCATGGTAGACGTCTTGGCAGTTTATGATGTAATTTATCATGTTGCTATAGCGTTGGGGCTTTGTCAGCAACAGGAAATTTCAGGAAAATTTTTCCATTGGCTCGACAAAACCAGCAGCACCACTGTGAGAATTTTACATGGAAATCTTGAGTGTAGACGTGGCCTAAGGGCAACTACTCATGTGTCTGATTTGGGGGCACGTTTGGTAAGAAGTAGTGAGCCAGCTGAGTTGGGTAACTGTGGTCATCAAGAACTTTGCTTGCTGTCTGCATTCAATGTGCGTAAGACCTCTCGCAATCTTTTCTCAACATGTTGTGGATAGTTAGTAGTGCTTTGATAATACACATTTTTCTCTTTCCCTGAGGGCTCTGCAGCTCCAGTTTGCTCCGGATGAATTCCAGGGGCACATTGTTTGCTTACTGTACTCATGCCTGGTAAATCAGTATTTTATTAGACGATAGACTGTTGTTCAGACAGTTTGATTTAATATATTCTGTCCAAGATACAGTCAGATGGAGTCCTCATTTTATTTTACCTGGATTTATTCCACAGAAAATCATAAGCTGGGTATAATTTGCAAATGTTTGCTTTAGTTGCACAGTATTCACAGTGTGTTCACCCAGTCCAAGGGTGCGGAAAATATGCAGTAAGGCCTGTGACACCATTTCACACAACCCTCTACCACATGGTTTTATTTTATTTTTGCTTTCTGTTGGCAGGCACTAAAGGGGGTGTTAATTTGTGGCCTGATAATTTTGCTTACAAGGTCTGCTCAGCCACCAACACAAAAAAGGGTTACCAGCCTTGCTGTTGCCTCTGTAGCTGTGGTGCAACAGCAGCACTGCTGCTATGATCACGAGGCTGGACTATTGTAATTCACTCCCAGTAAAGCCTTCAGCCCAGCTTCTCCTGTGCTTGCCGACTGCTTTGGAAAGAAGTGGTGTGGTTTCAGCCGGTGATACTGTGTGCTTGCTGTGTTAGCTCTCTACTTTTGGAGACTGACAAGCTATAAAATAGTGACTTGACTTTAAGATGCTGCTGCTATATATGTATTTCAAAGCTACACGGTAGGACATAGTTAGCTTAAAGATCGCTTCCTGGAGCTTCGAGCTGAGGGATGTTTGCCTTCAGATGCTAACCTGTTTAATTTTCCCACCATTACATTGACTAGGAGCAGAGGTGGTGAAATGTTTACCTACTGGACCCGGCCCCAGTCCTTCAAATTTGTCTCTAGTCCATCTTGGGTCATTTGGCCATAGTGGCATCATTCCAAAATGTGCAGGTCCACAACAGCTTTTCTGGTTTTCTGTCCAGTTCCTGTCTTCTCCCTAAAACTAGAGTTGGCTCGTAGCTGATCCCGTATGAGCCCTCAACCTGCTGGCTTAGCCACAGAAAATGAAGTAGCTCTCTGCAGAATTATTTCCCTGAACTGGCATTTCACAGGAGTGGACACGCTCCACCACCAGCAGCACACGTGCAGTGGGAACGGACAGCCTGGACGAGAGAAATGGTAGCACTCGCCTGTCACCAGCACAGTTTAGTTACCTTGAAAGTGGTGTAAAAATGCAGCTTGGCTAATACCAACATGAACCCTCTTTCCTAGTACTGTGGTCATTACAGGTATTTCTAGGCAGGAAAGCCTTTCCATTGTTTGATCACATGTCTGTACACAAGAAAGAGCAAGACGAAAGCCAAAGGGCCTGGGGGGTGTGTGTGTGTGTGTGTGTTTTAAATGTTATCAAAATCCTTGTGGTTGCCAGTGACTAAGAGCAGGTCTGCATTATCATGTTATTTTTCTTTGTGTTTGGAGATAATATACCAGTATAAGTTTCCAAAGTAGGAAATTATTCTACTTTAACTTAAAACCAAGAAACAAGCGTGCAATCTGTCCTCTATGTTTCTGTGATTCCTGCTTTCTGCAAAAGACTTGGCAATATCATAGCAGGCATTTTTGGCTGAAGCAAGGACTCTATTGCGGTATTTACGTAAATATTTTTTTTCTGGAGGAAATACCACTCACTGTACTTCATACTTAAGGTGATCAGCCAGTAGGAGAAAATGAGTTTGTTGCTTTTTAGCTTGCTAAAGGAGATAAATACTGTCTGTTTATGTTTTTGCCTTTTAAATATCAGAATTTTTTATATTCCATGTTTGTTGTGGGGTTTTTTTCTTAAAACAAGGTTAGTGAACTAAAGTAGCAGCTGCCTTAGTCTGGAATTGGGAATGATGACTCTTCTATTAAATTTATTTTCTTATTTTGGTCATGAGCTGCAGCGTTGGAAAGAATCAAAACCCAAAAACCTGACTATACAACATGCATAACTTCTTTAAAAAAACAACAAATGTGTGATTAAAATACCTTGCCTGCTTTAGTTTTTATCTCTTGATGTAGGTGATGTTAAAAGCCGGCAAAAAAAACAGCTAGATAGAGAGCTCGACAAGAGGAAAAAAAACACAGGAGGGGGAAAGGTGGATTTCCGATACAAAAATAAAGCAGCAACAAGCATAGTGCCTGCTATCATCAGAATAGTGTTAAAATGGGTTTGTTTTGTTTCATCCACAGAGAGGCTTTGTTGTATTTCAGTGATTCATAGGATAAAGTCATTTTGATGTCTTTTTCACTTTTAAGTGGATTTCTCTGTGATAAACAAAGTAACACACACTCAGTGACTCTTTCTGCCTCATTTAAACATCCCACCTTATCAAAACTCCATTTCCATGAGTGATGGATCTTGGCTCTGGATGGGAGAATGAAGTATTCAATTACCTTATTTTCATGTGCTAATGAAGCAGAATATGGCTTTAGGGGGTTTCTTTTCAGCAAGGTAGCCTGTTTGGTTATGCACATGCCGCCTTCTTATGTTTCCTTCCACAGCGTTTTCTACACTCTGGCTGTGGTCTTAATGGGCAACAGTGGCTAATCCGTCTGCCTGACAGCAAGCCTTGGTCTTCTTCAGCTCAGCAGGGGCAGTCCTGGCCAGTAATTAGCGGAGCCACCAAACCAACTCTTTGGCTCGAAATTATTTCTTTTGGCACCTCTTGAAACAACTTTATATGCTGAAAATCCACAAAGTGTTTTTTTTTTTTCTCAATTTTCTTTGCATCATGGAGTGCTGATGTGACCTGTGAACCCCTCAGCCTGAGTGGCAGCAGGTTTGTACTCTGATAACTCTAGCCATCCTCAAAGTGGGAAATGTACAGTTACATGTTTGCTGTCTTTTGTTCTGCTGAGCTGAGAAATGCAGGTGCATTTGTGACTGAAAAACAAATGGTAAAGGCAAGCATTTTGTATATCAACATCATGCTGCTGACCGTGCAGGAGAGGTATGAATTCAGTCCTGGCATCCTCAGCTTTACTTCCATGAGTGGTGCTGGTTTAACGGTTAGGATCATTCATACTCTTGAAGCTAAACTTTTACTGAGTGCTTGGCTGAAACAGGACATAAGTGTTCAGTGCTTTACATGATAGCTCCTTAGCCTCAGTTGCACATCCTTTTAGCGCTGTATAATGAAAATTAACACATCATGGGGGGTTTCCTAGCAACTGTATGCTAGGAATTACTGTGTCAGCTTCACCACAATAGATGATGGAGGGAAATAACCATCCAGGAGTTACTCATTGCCAGTTATGAAGTTTAGAAATTGGAAAAAAGGCAACGTTTCCCTTTTTTTCCTTCCCCTGAAGAATGAAATTAAGGAGCTTTACAAAGTACATTAAAACACATACCTGAGTTTGGATGCTTTTTTTTTTGTGTGTGTGTAGACTTCTGAAGAAAGTGGAGAGCAACTTAAATGGCTGTGGTAGGTGTAAGAATGGTCACCTTCAGTTCTCCTTTAAAGCATTAGCACGTGCAGCAAGAGACTTCTAATATAATGTAAGTTAAGCTTTTTTCCTGCTAGATTCATAAAGAATGTTCCTAAGAATTTTTCAGCAGCATAATGAATCTCTGCTCCCACTAACTGATCGTAACTAGAAAGTAAAAGAAGGAAGTGTAATACACATTGAGTAGTAGCACAGGTTTTGTAAGGTGCACCATGCTGCTGGGCATTCTGGATTTTCGTGAAGGAAGAATAGGGTAAAGGAAATGTATATGAAAACAAAAATAGAAACCTTTGGATGTTCTTTTGATTTAATATTTCACAAAGGTACTAAAGTAAAGTAGTGGTGAAGTCCTGTCATGAACTAAAACAGGTGAAAAAAACAGGAGGCAAGTGGTAATAGTCTTTAGCTCTCAACCTGGAGGAGGCTCCTATTTAAGTGGAGCTTTAAAAAAATAAGTATTAGGAGTCATATTTATTTAGGCAGAGAGGTAACAAGAAGCAGCTGTGATCAGTGAGGTTACCTGACTGGTGATTTGAAGTTATGTATATTAAGACAGATGAGGGAAGATAACTTGAGAAGTGTACAAGAAAATTACGCAACTTAATAACTTACATTGTGGCTGAAATACACGTCAAGACAGATTTGATTGATGTAGTGAAGTTACCAATTCTCCTTCATGGAAATAAGGCCGATACCATGTTCTGCTGCAGTCATTGAATAGGGCTTTCGTGCAAATGCCCCTGCCTGCTCACCATCTCCCAGGAAATTCAGCTCGTGTGAAGGAAATTCTGGTATACTTCTGTCTCCTCCAGCCTTCTTCCCCCTAAGGGGGAATTTCCCTGTCTTTTCCATGTCTCTTGGCTGTCCTGTCTCCCATGTAAGTGAAGAGAAAAAGGTGATACGGTGTGGTTGGAGCTCTGCAGACCACTGTTTGCCTTTGGCAACTAGGGAGGCATGCTGTAATCTGAACCAAGTCACAGTAGGTCTTCTGTCCCTTAAATTTGGGGAAGTAGTCCTGTGCTTTTTAGCTACAGTTAGGAAGAAGAGGATTTCGTGAGTAATTTTTTGTTTGCCAAAATGTGTTGTTCTGGAAAGCAAAGCAATTAACTTGGCTGGTTATGAATCCAATTTGTTGTTCTGGTTATGAGTTGGAGAGGTTTCAGTTGAAACATTTTTAAGCTTTTAATTTCTTTAATCATTCTCAAAGCACAGCATCTCAGAGAATCCCCTTCAAAATAAAACTTTTTTTTTTTAAATACAACAATTTTCTTTGGGAACCCGTGATGAGACATGTTTTGTTTCACATTGCTTAACATTATTCATTCGTCCCAAAACAAAACTTTTTCACTGGGCAGGAAAAAAACCCTCCTCCCCTCTTAACTGGTTTTGACACAACTCTCTTCCTCCTCCTCTCCACCCCCTTTTTCGATAACCCTTTCTTGGATATGAGTAGAAGAGCATCTGGTCTTGGTGTTGCTCTGGAAAGCGAACTTTCCAGAGTTTTGAAAAATAAAGGAAAGCAACATAGCAGAATGTCTCCTGACTTGAAAAAGTAAACTTGTTTGTACTGCTGTGCTCGGCACTAGTCAGCTTGGCAAGAGCAGGTATTTAGCATGCATTCAAAGCTGGTAGTAAATTAAAATTAGTAATGAACTACATACCTATTTTACAAAAGTGTGTTTCTTCTCAGAATAAAAGGAATTTTGCTACTTCTTTAGTTACTTAGGGTTTTAGCTTATTTAGCAGATGTTTCTTAGTTGAGAACAACTCTCTGAAGTTGTTAATTTTAACTCCTGTTTCACTTTCTGGCCCTCGTTCCAGCACCTAGCTGCACCATTTACGTTGGAAACATTGCAGGGGTGTTTGTTTCCATGAGCATGTTTACTGAACTTTTTAGAAGTTTGCAAACCGTTGTGTTTTGGAAAACTCCTCTAAGAAAAACTAAATTTTTCAGCACTTTCCATTTTATAATGATGATGGGAAAGAGAAAAACATTTTATGGTGGTAGAGGTAGTATGGTCTACATTATTTTATATTGAGGAGAAATGTTTAAAACTAGATGTGTCCTGGGAACTGTGACATAGCTTTGTGTATTTAAATGTGGATAATGCTAGCCATGAATTTTGTGTGCCAAGCAGTTCTCTTACTCCATCTCATCTCACTGTAGAGTGAACTGTGAAAGTTGTATGATCATACAGTTTAACTTTGTATATAATAGTTATATACAGCATAACCACTGAATTCAGAGTACTGAATTGCAGTGTTCAGTGCCTAAGCATTTGTAAGAGGTTTGTGTTATTCCTTCAGAGATGCACAGACTAGCAGTCCTTCTTCTGCTTAGTTATAGTTACTGTAAAATTTATCTCTACTAGGAAATATAAAGCCAACAGTCTTAATAACCAAGCAAAACCAAGCATAACTGAGAGAAGAGTACAAAAGAGCATAAGATCTTTCAAGAGGAGAACTCCTCCTCCCCAGTGAGCTAATTACAAATCAAAGATTAGGATTTAGATCATGCTGCTTTTTGCATATCAGTTATCATGCAGACATATAGTGCCGTTGAATTCTGTTGTGGCATCATAGGCAGACATATATCTTGAGGAAAATGAAAGTATTTACTGTTAAAAAACCCATAGCACTGCATTAAATTCAGCCTGCGAACACTCATGCATAAGTAATCATAAAGACACACTTAAGACTATTGTGTCTTGGATCTCACTTCACTTTCTGAGTAATCTTAAAGACCAGAGCAAAGAAAGCCACGACAGTAGCCCATTCTGGAGGTGACCGGAATATGGTAAATGTCAGAAATCCACATCTGAAATAAGAGGTCACTTGCTCTTTACCAAGCACAGACAAAGAAAAAAGGCTCTTTGATGTGGCTCTACTGTAGTATCAGCTTTGTCTCTAACAAGACCTCTATGCTGCAAACTTGATTTGTGTATTAAAGGCTGTACTGTCAGGTGGAAGGGCTGATGCAAGCTTACCCTTACTGTTGTCTCCACCTCCACCTGCCTTCTGCACCTCTAAGGTGATTTCTGTTTTGGCAGGCTTTAGTCTCAGCCAGGTAGTAGTTGTCCCAGCCCAATCACCTAAAAACCCCAGATAGTCCCATTCCAGTGCATAAAACCAGAGCAGCTGTAACTGCAGCAAACAATTGTATAGCAGCTTCTTACTACAGACATACACCCTGGGGGATGCCTGGGGAGGCTGGGGCACCTCAGACACTGCTGCCCAGAGAGTAGCACCTGAGGTAGCAAACAAGGCCTCGCCTATCTCCCTGTGGTTCCTAGCACACATGGTAATGTCTTCATCCACAGCAGTTCAAACTTTTGCGGAATGTATACACTTTCTTAATATTAGCATTGCCTTTCACCCACTGTTACTCCTACCCAATCCTGTGCCTGGGGCAAGACCTACGTAGCAAGTACCTAAGGATCCCTCTTCCTTGCTTTCTTTTTGTGCCCAGGCATTTTGTCACGTAAAGGAGCTGGTTTTGGTAGACCTAATCTGACAGCATAAGACAAGAGGGTGCCTCTCTTTCAGTCATAATTACATAAAGATTAGATTTTTATACATGTGATGTGAAAATGATGAACCTTCCACTACTGTCTTTTGTAGACCGTGGACATGGTAGGAAAATGGTAAAGGGTGAAGTGACTAAGAGACTGTAGTGGGACAATTTCACTGCCTTCACACTGCCACTGCCTTTTAAGTAGCTTTGTTTTGGGAAAAAAGGGGTTAGGTATTCTGCTAGATAAGAAATATCCTTCCAGTCACATTTATTAATGTAATTAAACTGTTAGGTGGATCATTGGTCATCGTACTTCAGGCATGAAATGATGTCAGCTGGTTTAAGAACAGACGATCCTCAGCTCCTGCATTAGGTACTGCTTCTGTTAGGGCATCAGGACAGGCATGCTTCTGAGAGGGTGTTCCTTTCCTTCAGAAACTTAGGATTTCTCTAAAGGTGACAGAAAGCAGAGTTTAGTAGTTAGTAAAAGACATGCTCAACCTGATTACTGAAAATTAAGATGGGTGGGCCCATGAGCTCTGCCTTCCTGATCCCTACTGCATTTAGAACTGGAGCACCATATAGCAGGCCATCAGGCTTGCACTGGAAAAATGCTTTCATTACTCCAAAGTCCGGAGGCTGTAAGAAATACATTGTGAGGATTTATTATATATAGTTGCAGCTGCCAGAAACAAAATATCATCTTTATCAAGCTGGTGATACCTGTAGTGCCCAGACCCCCATCACTATGTGTGGCTATGAGCAGAGTGACGCAAGCCTCTTCCCTGTCAATTGTTCAGCAAATGAAAAGAGGAAACACCAGTGGGAAAGGTGGCAAGGGTGGCTCTCACATTGGCAGGTGGGCAGCAGATGTGCTCCTAGTGACTGCCTGCCCACCCGCAGCTGGGGCTGTGAGCTGAGACAGCTACCACAACAGGATGGGCTGAGAGAATTCAGAAAGAGGTCTCTTGATTTGTGTCCCCCAGACTCCTCCTAACCCCAGTGAGGGCTGTGTTAAGGGAAACAGGGCCGTTTATCAAGCCTTAGGTATCACTTGTCAGCCAAGCAGTTGTTTTTTTCCCAAATACTCCTCAGAGAGCAACACATAATATAAGGCAAAGGAGGCTGTTTGTTTTCCCTATTTTTTTTTAAACAAGGCAATTATTAGTTGTAAAGGAGCTGTTAATCAAAGGGGATTCATAGCTCCCGGAAAATTAATCCACCCTGTAGTCTTTTACTTTTGGTTATATGGTTTAATATCTTTGTACACTAAATAATGCTGTGTTGCATGTTCACATTTCAAATTAATTTGGTCAATTCTAGATTTGTTGTATAGGCTCTTCAGATCACAGCTCACACAGTGACTGTTCCTCCAGGGATCATCCTGGCAATTGCTCCTCCATGAATGAGAGATCTGGGTTTTCTCTTACTTTGGTAAGGAATAAAAGAGAAGCTGATAGAAGTTGCTCATCAGCGTTAGCCGCCATGAAGCAGCCGTGACCTTATTTGTTTTGAGCTAGATTTCAGATGAAGAAGAAGGCACTGACATTTTTTCCCCTCCTTTTAGATTGATGGGTGGAAGCAGTCTTTGGGATTTGGCTATTTTCAAAACAAAATATTTGACCTGAAAGGTAATATTTATAGCAGGCTGCTAATAGAAAACACACTTGCCCTCTCTCTGTCTCGCTGTCTCTTGTGTATGCGTGTGTGCACACTCCGGGTTCCCTCCTGAGCCTGACCTCTGCTGCTCGCTGTGGCTTCATTGGCTTCACCTTCTATTCCCTCTTTCAGAGAAATGAAACACTGGAAGCAGCAGGGCTCGGTATGTGGGGAAGCAGGGTGCAGGAAGTTCACGGCAGTCCCGTGCCATTCTGACCCTCTGCAAATGTCCCGTCCTGACGGAGTGATGGATGGCACGGGGCTTCTGCATCAGTCACTTGTGAACTCTGAAGGTCACATGAGAGAGCATATTCTTCCTTCAGATAGGCACCCTGGAGGGATGTTGATTTAGTGACATCTAGCAAGGACTGACCCTGTCAGTCAGTTGGAGCAGGCAATGGTGTTAGCGTTGGGTCACTGGATCTATTGCAGGAGGAAATGATAGCTGGACTCTGTAAATGCCCTCCTCCGGATCACTGATTGGATGTGCCAGGTGGGAAGGGGCTATTTTGGATGAGGTATCTGGCTGAAGGAGCAACTGCAGTTCTTTAGGCTCCGGTTTCCTATGAAGTTTGGATTTGAACAAATCTAATTTTCTCATCTTTGGACCCTTGTGCGTGTCCATAAATGTGTTATTGTTCAGTAAGGTTTTGCTGTGATGGAGGGGTGGCTCAGTGTGGTTCAAGATAGGCACAGAACAGGCAGTGAGCATCATTAAAATGAGTACCAAGAGCCAAAGCAAACCAGTTACAAAAACAGCATTTGGGGCAAGGTGGGAAGGACGTGGGCTGAAACAAATGCCATTCTGGTCCCCCTTCGCTGTTTCCCGCAATGCAGACCAATATTTACAGTCAGAAAACAACCCCTACTGAGATGCAGTGCCCATGGGCTCACTTCACCATTGAGGCATTTTCAGTAGTGTAGTCTGGCCATAGCTGTAGACTTATCATGTGTTTGAAAACACATCCTATTCTTTCCAGTTAAAATTGCCAATGCACCAAAGAGCAGCAGCTTCACAACAGTCCTAAAGCTTGAGACCCGACACAAAAATTCATCATTCCCCAAACATCAGTTTAGTCATTACGGGTTTGGAAATAGAGATCATCGTACTCTAAACAAGTTGGAATTTGAGTGAATTTAAGCTGAGTATTTATTAAAGCTCTATTTAGACTGGGCCATGATGAGGCTGGATTGCAGAACTACAGGCTGCGATCAACACTCAGCAGGAGGTTATTTAGATTAAATGCCAACTGTCTTGAAATGGTGGGAAAAGTTTCAGACAGAAGTTTTATTTACTGTTTTTCAGGACAAATTTGTGGGCTTGCAGTAATATTTCTGGAATTCTGCTGGACAGACACTTTTCCTCCTTGCAGAAATGTTCTTTTTTTGCAACTTTCTTGAATCTGGCTACTCCCTTACATATCCTCTGATGAATACGGCTGATACCCAATTTGCTCTGCTCCTTTATCTCCTTACTGTGAGACTGTAATCATCCTTTTGCTTTCTTGCAGTCTGCATTTATTTTTGCCAAGAGGAAAACAAGGGAGAATTTTTGTTTGGAAGGGGGAAGCATCGCAATTTTCTCTTTTTTTTTTTTTTTTTAGGTTTTAAACCTTCCTTTTCACCTTTCCTTTTCCTGTGTCCTCTCTAAAGGGTGGGCTTGCTCCTCCCTTCTCATCAACTCTTCTAGTTTTGAAAATAAGAATGATGACTGTTTTTCCCTCTCATTGTTTATCTACTCGTCCACACCTGTTTCTTTCACTCTGGTTTCCTTCAAGTTTTAGCATGTATTTTCTCTTGTCCTGCCTTTTGCTTTTCATTTCTCCTCTGTGATTATGCCAGATCCCCTGGTCCTCCTTTCCAAGCTGCCAGCCCTGGGCTTGCTTCCTCCTGCCCAGCACCAATGGAGAACTTTGCAGCTTGGCTGAGCAGCCTCCATTGCTGTTTTGGTGCCACAGACACGGTAGTGCCTTTCTGTTTCTCCCAGCACTGTGGCGTTCGGTTTGAGCACTAATGCCATTTGCATCGTTTTATTTTGGGGTCAGCCCTTTGAAGAACTAGTGCATGTAGGAAGCACCGTAATGACTATGTCGTAGTGCTAGGCTTGAACTGCATAAACCAGAGTCCACTGACTTACTTTCAGAGTGAGTGCACAGGGTATAAAAATCACAGAGAGGAAAAATGATACTCATGCAGTTAATGTCCCTGTAAACAGAATGAGTGATTCTGTAAACAAATGTGTCAAGCACCTCCCTTAAATTAAGAAAAACGCATGTTTCCTGTAATACTGCTTCATGTTTATACGGGGTCTCTTGTCTATTTCTGGCTCCATAAAGTGAGCAACACAAAATACTGGAAATTACAGTTAGACTGCTAAAGATCACCAGCCTTTCTCACTTAGGCAAGTAAGTGAGATTCCGTGTTTCTCATTGTCATCTGGCAACTGTGATGGAGGTATTCGGCACAATTGCTAGTTTTAGCTAAACATTTTTCTTTTTTCTTTTTTTTTTTTGTGTGTGTGCTTTTTTTAAGATGGTCCCAATTGCCACAAAGTTTTCCTGAAATTACTTTTACTAATTGAGGTATTTCTTCTGCCTCAGTTACTTTTCTTTGTCTTCATTAGGGCTTGGAGGCTTCAGGTGAGAATGTGAAAAGAGCTACACTGTCCTTGCACACAGCACTGTTAAATAAATCACTGCAGAAGGGGCCTTGGCCATAATGGGCTAAAAGCAGCTGCTCTCCAAAAGCCACAGGCACAGACGTGTGCCCTGTGTGTCAGCAGGGAATGGGCTGGAAGGTGGAGATCATGCAGGCACAAGCCTGCAAAGAGAGTCAAGTGTTAGAACAAAACAAAGTGGCCCTATGGCCAATGCTGAGCAGATGGATAGGAGGGAGGTACAAAGGCTGAAGTATTTTATCTGTAGAGGCACGGTCTGAAAGGCTGATATGTGAATTGTGGTACTTCTCAGCATAACCTGAGGAAGCCCTGGTGATCTCAATTGCCAAGCAAACCCTTGCATGTCCTTGTGCAAGCCATGCAGGACATCCACTCACTGTGTTACAAAGAGTGATGCAGACTTTGTACAATACACATACTTCTCATTAATAATGTCAATAAAATTCAACAATAGAAAAATTGTGAAATTTGTTAAAATAAAACTGAAAATACTGAAAGCCTTTAATCAGAATCTACTCAAGTTCAAACTGAAACTATCTTGTTTGATTTTTCCAGTGTTGCAGTAAAACCAAATACTCATTAAATCACTGTAACAGCATTTAACTTTGTCGTGTCTTCTAAAAGGTCTAAAGAAGTTTCTGTTTCCAGCAATACAATTTCACCAAAGTCAGATTTATCATCTGAACTTTGCTAAGTAGGTTAATCACATTGTAATTTAATATCTGAACCATAAACACAATATCAATTGTGCAAAGCCCTCTAGTTACAGTTTCAGGTCTTACATCCTAGTTATTCCTCTTCCATCTTGCCCATCACAGAAATTCTGTAATACTTTAAAAGCTTATAGCTTTTAACCAGAAGCCGTAGGTGAATCATCTCAGGACATATAGCATACTTTTAAATAGTGTCTTCTTCAGCGCTTAACCATGGGTTCATGAGCTTTTGGGGAGGATCTTATATGTATGCAGCTTCATATCCTGACAATGAAGAATTGGAAATACCCTTGCTATTGAGTTTTAAAACATGACATCAGACACTGGAAAGTTAAAATTGTTAAAAGGAAAAAAAAAATGAGTGAAAAAAAAGCTTTACAGGTCCTCAGCTCAAACAGCACTTGGCAGAAATGCAAAATAGATGTCAATCAGCTTCTGATTAGTTGTGTTCTGCAGGGTAGAGCGAGACTGATCCTTGGCTAGTGTGCACTGACTTATGCAGCTTCTTTCCACAGTGCCTCGTTGCAGAAGCTGTGACCAAAAAGGCAAACCATGTTGGATGGTGCTAGATTTTGGTGTTCTAGGAATGACACCTGGTGTTGGCCAAGAAGTAGCTGCCACAAGAATGTGTACCATGGCAGCTCTGGTTTTAAGCAGTTGGGTCCATATTTGCAGGAGGTCCCAGTTAGTGCACCTCCATTTGAAAATGTTTAAATAAAAATTTAAGGTAGTTTGGGATTTTGTACAAGGGTCTGTGATCATCCCTCTGTGTTCCCCATCAAAATTCCCCATGAGGAAGGCCACCTTAGGGAGTATGCTGTTCTACTATTGTAACATTGCTACTTCCAGAGACTTCAGCATGAGACTGTTAATTAATATGGCTATTAAAATAGATGAGCAGCTTCTCTAAATTTAACCGCATGGCTCAGTTGCTAAAATGATTGCACATCAGCAATAAAAAAATAAATTCCTATACAATAAATACCATTTTCTCTTTTGCTAATCTAAAGAGAAACATTCTTGTTCTTCATGTAAACAAGGCAACTGTAGTGACCTTCTTATTTTGGATTTCATCAGTATGTCACACAGTTTATTTTCCAAAATCTAATAAAACGGATGGGAAAAATTCTTTGAAACTCATTAAAATGAACCCTAATACATATAATTTAAAATGTGGTTTCTCTGCTTCTACAAGCTGTTTGCATGCTATGCTATACTGCTGCTTTAAAATCTCTCAGAGGAGGAAAGAGTGATGAATAACAAAGCTGCAGCTTTCTCTAGCATAGGGGTGACTGCCCCAGCAAAGATTTTTGCCAAGACAAAGAGAACTCCTGAGAAGGTGTAAGGCTCCTATTTGTTGTGGTAGCTGCTGAGCCTAAATAATAATTTAATACAGGTTAAATGTAGAGGTCCCAAGGCTGCCTCATACCAAATCCCAGGAGGATATCTGACCTCTCAGCAGAAAGTTTTCTTTTCCATTGGTTTCTGCAAATATAATATTCACATTGTGTCCGTATACTCTCTTACAAAGTTGGTCCTAAGTTCTAGCTCTGAACAAATGGCAAAATCGCCGCTGGGAAAAATACAGTTTTAACTTGGGTTTGTATTGAGACCATGAATTGTATTTTCAAGCATCAGATCTCCGCGACACCATGAATTAATGCAAATGTTTAAGCTATCGACAATTTCACAACACACACAAAAATCACGCAAAGGTGATTTATAGCTTATCACTTGTAACATTGTCAGGAAAGTTTTATGTGAGCCTAAATCTGTTTCATGCGCTCACAGTAGCTTTGAACAGCACAACCTCCAATGTTAAGTGTCATAGAAGTAAGAAAATACACATTTCTCTGTCAGTGTTAATTTGATACTGAGCTCTGATAGATTTATGAAAGAAGCTATATGTAAGAAGCACTGTTTATTTCTAGGACTGCAGGAAATGTATGAGAAAGGCTGTGGGATTAGCACACTTTGGAAAAAGGTATGGATTCCAGGTATTGCATATATAAAGCATTCTGTTTTTCTTTTTTCCCCTCCGTTCTAGATTAATATAGACAAGGGGAACATAAGTAAGGCTCCAGTTCTGCAAACATTAAATAGAATTGCCCATGGCAGCAAAGTTAAGTATACTCATTTGTCAGATGGGCAATTTAGAGAAATGGTAGGATTCACAGAGTGTTTTGTTTGCTTGCTTGCTCATAAATGGTTTATTTGGGGCTGATCTTAGGCTGACTGTGTGGAGGGCATAAAGCCATGGTGTGAGGCAAATCTGCTTTGTACATTTGGAAAAAATGGTTTGGATTGTGGTTTTCCCTCAAATTATTAACAGGCACAAATAGTGTTTGATTTTACTTGCTTTTTATTTACATAATGATCAATGCTAGAGTAATGTCAGAATTAGCTTGGAAATCATACAACTTTTTAATTGACCTGGTTTCTGCATTTGGATTAGTTTCCTTTTGCTACATACAAATATCCATAAAAACATGTTGAAAATGTCAGGTCTCACCTAGTTATTCACTTTGTTGTGGCTACTGCTATCTTTCTGAGTTTGATTCTGCTAACACTTACGTACCAATGTTCCACTTGATGGCCACTTAACACAAAGTATACAAATAAAAAATCCTCTGTATCATGTATTTTTAATGTAGTATTCTTCTTCGAGAATCAGAGAAATAAGAGAAAGATCAACCTGTACAAACTTTCCAGTTGTGCATGACTGTTCCCCAATTCCTGACTCTCCCCAGTGTTTCTTTTTCAATTATTTTTATTACTTATCAATTGTCTGTTACGTAATAGATGGCCGGATACCACACGGTAATTAGGTAGAAGGCTTTCTTTAGCCCTGAAGCTCGAGTAGTTATGGTATTATTATCCACTGAACATTGTTTTTCCTATGGAAAGACTGGTAGCTACACTGTTTACAAGCTAACTACTTAGAAGGCGTAAAACCCCATGCAGTTCTGACTGTTCCTCTATACGTGGAAAGTACAAAATAATTTAAGAACTGTGTTTCTCTTTTTTACTCAGGCAATGTTCCGAGTAAGATTTCAGCAGAATCACTTTTATGATGCAGCAAAAAAAACCTGTCCAAGGACTCCACTGTTTGTCCTCTCTATCTTTCTCTTTTTTATGTCTTGCAAACAGACATCCTTGTTACCTAAATAAACCACTTCCAAGTTTTGCTTTTCCCACCCCTGTATTTGGATCAGGCTTCTCTTTCTCTCTGGGTGGGGCAGAAAGTGAACTCTCTTAACATACAGTACAAATTAGGTCTTTTTAAAAACAAAGACTTCTCTTAAGAATAGCTGTGTTTTATTTCTGACAAAAGAAGGGAAAACACAAGTGTGCACACTAAATCAAGAAGTCAAATGTGTGTAATCTGATGCCAAGTGTAAACATGTATGAACTTTACAAGGTTTGCCGACACTAGATACTCTGATTTTCTTTCATTTGAAAAAGTGCTTTTGAGTTTTCACAGTAGTGCTTGCAAGAGGCAGTCAAAATCGCAAAGTGAATAAGAGCAGGTCTGTACAACAGTTTGTGTTGAATCAAGACTTCTAGATTTTTATGGATATGGTGTTTTCTGCTCAGTAGCTCATATAAATTTGGTAGATCTAGGTCCATATGGGGGCCTTTTGGCCTGGCTTTTTGGCGGAAAGATTCTTAACTGAATACTATAAGAAGCTGCTAAAGAGTCAAAATGTAGTCCCTCACTTACTAACAAAACTGATTTTAAGGCAGGTTAAGCACCCAGCTATCTCAGGATATTGTTGGCCCTAAAGACCACCTGAATACTCTTCCAGCACTGAAGGGTCTGAGTACCTTTCCTGTTCACTGAAGTAAAAACAGTGTACGGAAGTTAGTGTTTTAATAAATAAAAATGTTGCCTTCACTGTTATCCTGTCAGGCTGCTGCTGTAAAAAATCATGGTATTACTCCATCCATGCAGCAATGCTGCTGTGAAACTGTAAATTTTCAGGCTGCTTAACATTTGTACTGAGCAGTTCGATCCATATTAATTATATATCTGTAAGCCCTCTGGTACTGAATGTTGGTTGGGTAGATCCCAGAGGTCTGCCAAGGAATATTTCACATAATTTTAATGTTAACAGTGTTTTTGTAGTTGGGTATTTATTTTAAATATAGGATTTCTAAGCACAAAAAACTGCTCCTGTTTGCACATAGTTTCATTTTCACTTGTTCATGCTTCAGAACAGTTACCAGATTGCTTTGATATTGTGGTAAGGCAAATGTAATGATTTTAGCCCTTTGTGTTTCTTCTGAAGACAGTGAGGCATGTGATGGTCCTTATTTCTAGTAAAGAAAGAGATACTGATCAAAATGCAGTTATAAGAGTTTTTCTGTGCTGAGAGACAGCATTTCGCACAGTGGATGGCTGGTCCAGCCTACCATGTGAGCTACAGCAGCTATAGGACCAGTCCAGCATAAGCCACTTGGGCCCTTCTCAAAAACTGGGCACCAAAAGCCAACTGTAAGAGTGCATGATTTGCAGTTCTGGAGAAGTATGGTGCCCAAGGAGCTACGCTGGTAGTTCAGGATCACCATATTAAAGCAATGCCCCTAATGCTGGGCATTCTCTACTGTAGGCAGAAAGGACAGCAAAATGCTGGATTATGCCCACCTGGGAGACTCCCCATGGCAGGCAAACTCCCACCTGCTCCACTTTCGACATGTGAAGCAAATGTATCACTGGCCAAGTCCCCAACCCTAAAGAAGTTGAGGGAGGGCAGCACAACTCATTCCCTCCTCATAGCCACCCCTGGACACTTCTGTTTCAGTAGGTTGTGGTTGCTCCTCAGGGAAGACTGACAGGAAGTGTTGGGATGGTGTGCTGCCACCTACCCTGCCTGTGCCACTAGACCTGAGGAACAGGTTCCAAAGAAGGATCTAGAAAAGCCTAGATGGACTCATACAATGCTTCTCTTTCCCTCCCTCCCATCCTCCTCCAAGCTTTTTCCATGTAAAAAACCCCAGAGAACTGGCTCCTAGAAGTCACTTGGATGAATATAAACTCTTGAAAGTGTCACGTAGCCCTTGGAATATTTCCAAATAAACCCCGGCTTATTTGGAAAATTTGCTTCTTGAAAGAAATGCACAAACATTGGTCTCAATCCAAAGCCATGAAATCAACAGGGACACTCATTACAGAGGGCTTTGGATCTGGCCCATTGGTGGCTGTGACCAGAATGATGTTCTGTTACAATAAATCATTTTTAGATTCCTGTTTTACAGATGCCTGCAAAGTTTTGATGAGAGGAGAAAGACAAGAACAACCTTCAGCTGCCTTCCAGTGAAATCTCCTTTTTTCCAAACTCTTTGAAATTATAATTTATGGACTGTTCTGTTACTCTACTTTGAATGCAGTACCGTTTCTTTGCTCTTGTTACAAAGATTAGAGAGAGATGTAACCGTTTAGAATGAAGAGTGAATTAGCTGTGCCAAGGGCTTTTAATTTTCATTTTATTTTCGTTTTCCTTAACTGCTCAGTTTGTTGGGATATCTGAATCCATAGGTCATCTCAGGTAGTTTAAATACCCATGACACAGAAGAAAACACAGAGAGAACTGCAGGGACTGAAATTAAAATACAAAGTTTGTCCTAATTAAAGTATTATATATTGAGTTCTATGACATTATTTTGTAGAACAGATGCTTGAAACTGCTTATGTTCTACTATAATTTGCTTTGCATCTGGTTTTTTTATCATTTGGGTTTTTTTCTTTACTGAGAGCAATGGACACTGCATTGTCAGAAAAGCACAGGCTTCTCTAGAAGGACGTTGCTAAGTGCAATGAAGAGCAAAGCATTAGTCTAGAGGTTGTAGAAGGGAGTTTGTTTTGAGGTGGAGTATCAAGACAGAGTTTTTTTACCTGCAGAAAAGCCAAGAAAAATTTTAAATGTGTATGGGGTCTTTAGATTATCCCTTCTAATACCCTAGCTTCCAAAAACTGTAAGTCAGGCTCTAAGATCATGAAACTGGCTTAAAAATCACAGGTTATGAAAGAAATATTTTGAGGTTTTTAATTAGGCTTCTGGGTTTGATGCTATTAGATTTTGGTTTCAGGATTTTCTTTGCCACCAAGAAAACTAGTCACTTAATTTATTTCTCTCATAAAGGCTGAGATTCCCACAAAAAGACAAGATTTTTTATTACAAGGCTTTAAAAAAAGCCTGTCTTGTAAGACTCACGGTAGAATTCTTCAGAGATCACAGCACTGGTCTTGCATAAAGTGCAAGCCAATGGTAGATAAGCAGGGTCTCCAAATAGACTTTAATAAATACATTCTGTCCGTCACCTCATCTGATAGATATCATTTTAATCGTTAGCTATTGTGCTCATAAACTTTTAAGGAGCGCTTTCTACCCTTAGCTGTACAGAATAGCCTCTGCTGTGCCAGCAGTGGCAGAAGTTCTCAGTCTCCTAGGCCAGGTTGGCAATTCCAGGAGAAACGAGAAAGAGGGCAGGAGGGTGCATCATGGACTCTGTTTCTTTATTTAGCAGCTCAAATTAGTTGTCGTTTCCCAGAAGTCATGTAAATGGTGGAGGTGTCCCAGTAATAATAGGTTTTCTATTGACAAATTTCGAAATTGAATAGAGACTGAAATTTTTCAGGTCATGCAGAAAAGCGGGCAATAGTGCATCTGAGAAATTGATGCACTGGCAGAGAAGCAGCACAAGATGCTCTAGTGCATCTCATTGAGCGGCCTGCCAGGATTAAAAGTATGGCTGTATAGTCTTTAAGTGTTTCCGAGAGATGAATCAAATTCTGCTCTTCTGCTAGGCTCACAGAGAAGACAGCAATGTTCTGGAAGCAGGACCAGATTTACAATTATGTACTACAAGGTTTTATCTTGGTTCAAACTTTGAGTTTTATATGATAGCAGGTTCTCACAAGTGGGCTCTGGTTGCTCTTTCTGGAGGAGATAGGAAGGCAGAAGAGAAAAGGTGATCCATATTTCTGCCCTTAATTTTTGAATGAGGATGACCATTTCAAGTAGAAAAGAGTTACAAGTGACGTCAAGGCACCTGGGACAGGATGAGGTTGTCTTACTGAGGAGCAAGTGAGGGAGGCTTGGCAGTCCCATGGAAGAGACACAGAGGTGATTTAAATGGCTGAACCACTCTCTCCTTTGTCCATCAGTTTTTGTGGCTGGAGCAGGACAATAGCACAGGATTGTGCAAGGGGGACATACTAATTTCTGATTTTTCTTATTAGTAAACCTTATGAGCTCCCTTTTTTGAGTGCATTGGACTGACCGAACAAGGAGAAGCTGTGTCATTGAGATGAGGACTGATGTATGGGAGGTAACAGGCCTCCTAGTCTCCTTTGACCAGGAAAATCCATACTTGGCCCCACTTGCACAAGTTACTGCCGCTAGTTTGAAGAAACATTTGAACTCATATGCACTGATTTGGTTTGGGTTTGTTTGTTTGGGTTTGTGGGGGGCAGGGGTGGTTTACACTTTTGAGTAGATGTTTTTAATGATGAATGCCCAGTGTCTACGTAGTATCATATACGAAAATTTCTTTAATACCTGCATTTCTACAAATACAGGATTATTTGCTTTCCGGCTTTTGAATGTAACAGTAGTATGTGTATATATTAATATGCATTGATGTCTTCACTGGCAGTAAATGTGGAAATGGAGGAGACCTGGGAAGGGTAAATCAAAGTCAAAGTGAATCTTAGAGTACATAAGTGGTGAAGGGTAAACAGAAAATTCCATTTCTGTGGGAAAACATGGAAGAACAAAACCACGAACAGGAGAGGAAACAGCCAAATCTAAACAATGAATTGCAGCAGCAAGCTGCAGCAAATGTGATTTTAAAGAACAGAGTCACAACAGACATACATCAGTGCTGAAGATCAAGTATGTGAGCACTGCTTTCATGCTTCCCCATCCCCAGTACCTCCACGGTAAGCTCAGCCTCTCCTGTCCACCTTATTTATTCAGTAGTGGACTTCATACGACTGATTCAGCTCTCGTTAAACTGATTTACTGGGCTCGCTGGCTCTGCTCAGCTTCAGTTTATTCCTACTTTGTTTAAAATTCGGGAAGTGGTGGGGGAGGGGACAGGACACTAATGGCCGTTCTCGTGCAAGTGGAGTGGTAGCTGATTTATTGCAACGGTTATAAAGGAAAAGTATTAAGTGTGTTCCATTCTGCTTGGCAAAGCCATCCTGCACAATGTCCAACAAACCCTGAGAGCACTGGTTTGTACCAAAAAAAAAAAAAAAAGGGAAGGGTTTGTGTGTGTGGAGGGGGGACACTCCACCAAAGATGTGCTGCTCTTCTTTTGAGCATTAATTAAGACTGTAAATCACAGGCAACATGAAACAACTGTATTCGAAGGAGCATGGACAGTTCTGGAGTTGTGCTGTGTTTGCGCAATTGGTTTGAATACCTACACTGAAACACTGATGGGAGAGCAAACTTCAAAGAGAAATTTTGGCATAAAAAAGCAGTCTGCAGGACCATTACATGGATGAAGTTGTAAAATAGACTCCTCCGTGCAAACTGGGAAGGGTGGATGAATGAAAGTTTGAAAGGTTTATAGGAATTCAGGCTTGTTTCCTTTCATGCACAAAGTCAGTCCCACATTAATGTGTTTTCCTCTTGAGATAGACTTGTATATTTGTGTTTTGAATAAAAGGGGGAAGGGGACAGTGACAGCAAAGAAATTGTACTTGGGTAATGAAAAGCTCAGTTAATAGTCTTTAAAATTAATTTTACTTTTCTAATAAATAGCTGAGGGACCTTTTTTGTCACATTATAAGTAATGGTGGATCACATTCTCAGGTTTATAGAATTTAAAGCCTAAATTTGTTATGATCAGGTAGTTTTATCTTCATCAGAACATGTTATAGAAATTCACTTAGTAACTCCTGCACAGATCTCATGTGCTAAACGAATGTGCTGAAGCTTGTTTTCAGGAAGCCATCAAATCTTGATTTAAATGCATTAAGTAATGCAGAAACACCACCCCATGTCGTTCACTTTGTTATTATTTATTTAAAATAAAAATCCTTAAAATTCTATTTTATTTCTCTGTTACTTAATCTAGTTTAAGTTTCTTGCTCTTGTGTCTGTACTAGGCTGCAGTGGAGCTGCTCTAGTATAGTTGAAAATATTATTTTCACCCGTTGTAGAATATGGTCCATTTGTTCCTCATTTTACTTTGATGTAAAGCTACTGGATGCAAGTAGCATCTTGATGAAAAATGGTCTGTCCTTAATAGTTAATTCACAAGCAACTGATTTCCCAGCACAATATATTTACATAATTATAAGTAGACTTCTATCCAACTATTTGTCTGGGATTCCTCAAAGCATTTTTAGTTAGCCAAGTGCAGTTTAAGATGTAATTCATAACGTGGGGGATTCCAGAATGGCTGATGAGGTTGATTTTTCTTTTTGTAGATTATGATATTGTAATAGAGATATAGAGATGCTCTTTTTAGATATACAATATGTAAAGAAGAAAAGTAAATAATAACTTTGGAAAAAAAATCTGTAGTTACTTGTATTTAGTATATAGGAATCAGGAGTCCTGTTTTGCAGCAATAGTCCCCATGCTTATCATACAGTGCTGCTTCCACTGACCTTGTTAATTTTGTGCCATCAAAGGATAACCATCTGATGTCATTATATTACTCTGAAGACTATTCATTAATATAGACCATTATTTCTATATTTAAATATTGTATAAATGTTTATGTAATAAGCGAGGAAAAGGAATTTGTTCTATTACAGGAATGCACATGCTAGAGGGTTTATAGAATGAGAATTTGAGTGCCGTAAACCAAAAGTAGGGTTCAGAGTAATTGGACTTGTCATAACTTGCAGAAGGAGCCAATTTATCTGTACGCTACTTATGTTGTCAAGAAAAGTACTTGATGTAAAGCACAGTGTGTCCACTGCTTTGCCACTGTACTAGTACTTCAACATAGTACCTCTCCTTTCCTTAATGACAGAAAAACCCATAATGATTTACCTTCTATTGCATTCAAGACAGCATTTTTTTTTCTTAATTGGGAGACAGTTTTGTGCTGGCTTAGCATGCGGTGCCTTCCAGAGTTATTCAGATGGTCTTAAAGAAGAATAAATGCATGCTGTTTGCTGAAAAGTTTGAACCATAGCATAACCAGGTGTTTTAAAAGGCTTGCACTTGGCTTAGATCGAACTACTGTGGCTGTAAACTACCCTGGCTGGTCACTCTTCCACAAGCTTTAACTTAGGCTCAACTCTTGGATCATCCAGGAAGAACACCTATTTGTAGTCCAAGGATTTATGTCAATTCACAGATTCTTTATATGTATGGGAAGCAGGTAAACATTTATGAATAACAGATTATGAAAGGGCTGGGTTTTCCTTTTCTTGTTGACTTCAAATCAAGATCCAGTCTACTTCTGGGAAATACACTCTATGCAAATGAAATGCGTAGAATTTCTAGCCAAGTGAAAAACACCATCTAGTGCTATATATATTAATGGGCTTTCTGCCCATGCTGGCCGAATCTGTGACAGTAGAAGAGCTGAGAAAATTCCCTTCAACGGCATTTTTTACCCATGTAGTTGCTCTTCCACAGCGATCTTTTACCTGTCTATGTACACAGGCAAGCATGCTTCAAGTCTCATCATGTGGCAAGCATATTGACTCGTAACAGTGAACATCCAGACAGAATTTCATGGTCTCCCTTTGTCTTCTGGGCAGGAAGCTAGGGTGGCTTATTTTTCATCCAACCTCGCATGCCTGAATTTGAGTCAGTTTTCTCAGAGCTCCCTTTACTGTCCATGGAGAAAACCAGCCAACATTGAGAATACATATACCAGTCTCCTTCAGACATCTGCAACAAAGAAGTTTACATTTGGTCAGATGAAACTAACACTTAGCACCAGACTTTCAAATGCGTTAAGATGTCCAGTGATTTAGATACACACTAGATGTATCAAGAGATGGTGGAGATCACTCAGGTTATTCCCTCTTCCCCAAGGAGACAAAATACCTTTAACAATCAGTTTCTGAGCCTCTGAATTAATGATGCCACCATACTGGACACAGGAGCCCTAGAAATCTGTACTGTTAACTGGTGGTAATGGTTGCTTGCAGTTGTGGCCTGACTGAACCAACACTCTTGGACGTTTCCTGGATAGAGTTTGGGTGTTTCAAAGAGAGATCAGTTGCTGGTAGGTGACTTGGATGCAGCTCAATCGTTAGAGGTCAAAAGGTGCTGGTAGGATGGAAATAGGCCCTCCTGGGCAAGTGATCGGCAGCGCTGTAGAATGGTTGCAGCCTTGGCTATAGCCTGTGTGTCCCTGTTCCTTGTTTATTAAATCATGTCTGTAGAGTTCCCTGCCTTGGAGTTGTTTATGAGTGTAAGCTAAACCTTGTGGAAGAGTGCCGAGCCAGGGTAGTTTACTGCCGGAACAGTTCTTTGCACACAGCTGTACAAATGCTTGTGTCTTTGTCACTGGGGAGGACTGGGGTGGGGGAAGGTAAATGGCGTCTGCAGGTAGAAAGAGGAGGGTGGCAGCAAATGCTTTAAGCCAGCACTGCTGTCAGAAACTTGTTCTTCTAAAGACCCCCTGTCGACTTCACCTGCCAATCCGTGATCATTTGCATAGTTCAGTATAGTGTCTTCTGGGAGCCCCAGAACAAAGGCTCTCCTTAAAAAACTCAGACTTGCTCAGATAAAACTCCCACTCGTGCCTCAGGGAGTTTTGCATGAGGAAGGATTACAGGATGGTGTCTCAGCTTTGCAGTGTGTACTGCTAGTAGCCACTTTTTAGTTCTGTGGATGAGTAAGACTGTGCCAAATTTAGAGGGAAATGTTGTTTCCATTTGCTTCCACTCAGTTTGCTGGAAACTTTTTTACCATCCTCTTTGTAGGCTAGAGATGGGGCTTCTTAAGTACCCTACAGGTGAAGAGAAAGGGCATCCACCAGAAGGAGGTGGCTTGGGTGAATGTGGGAAGGAGAAGGCTTTGAAGATCTTAGCAAGCAAAGGTTAGCATTTGAGTTTCCTGAGTTCCCTATACTCCCACCCACACAGGCTCCAAGGCTTCAGAGGTGAGGAGTTACTCAGCTCTGGCAGGACCGCTGTTAAGCCCAAGCTCAGCCCATGAGTCTGTTTAGTGTTTGGGGATCCCAAGTTTTTTTCCCCCTCCTCTTCTGGTGTGGCAGGTATGCTGCATCATGTCTTTAGTTTCTCTGATTCTGTGATTACTCATTGTCTTTTTGTGTGAGCAAAGCAGGCAGATGTTACAATACCTCCCTCATCAGCGTGTCCTACAGTTTCTGTTTCCTTGGATGAAGCAGTAAAGCAGTCACTTCAGGGCCAGAGAACTGGGCCTCATTTCATCAGCTGGAAGGTGACTAGTTAAAATCTAACTAGCAGTCTCACACCCAGTGCCTGACAGGAACAGTCTTTGAAGACTATTAAGAAAATAAAAATTCCCTGCTCTGTCATATAATGGAAATGAGTATACTTCAACAGCCATCCACTCTAATCTGTTAGCCAGCCCTTAGCAGCTTACCAAGCCTGTATTTAACCTATTTCCCTAATGGCAATTAAGAAATGTTTTCATTTCCCAGGGAGAGGATTGCCAATGAAATCCCCTCCTCCCCCAAAACCCATCCTGTAGCTCTGCTCTCTCCCTCCTCTTCCCCTCACCCCAGCTCCTTCTTCCTTAGCCCAAGGCATCCAAAGCATTCCCCTTGTGTTTGGGTAGCATGCAGTGAGGAAGAAATGATTAAGCAGCTGAATGTTTGAAATCCAGCTAAATGCACCGATTATTATCTGCTTAGGGCTTTCTTATCTCAAACTGTGTGGTGCTTAATGGCAGGCCCATTGTTTTCAGCTCAAAGGTATTAATGAAGGAATCAGGGCAGCAGGCTGATGTCATAGGTGGCTGAAAGGTGACTTGCTGCACTGATTTCCCTTACTCCACCCCTTCACAAGTCTCTTCCAAGTAGTTCAGGAGAAGGGTTGGTATTTTTAGAGTGGAGAGGGGGAAAAAAAAAAAGGCAGCCAGGTTGCATTTGTGTGTCTGGTAAAAGGATTGCAGAGGCTCCTAAATATCCTGCTTAAAAGATGTACTCTCTTAGCTTCTGCTCTACTTTCTCACTTGATAAAGACTCTGAACTGCTGGCGTGGGTCTCAGTCTGAAAGCGGCCAGCCTGCCCTTGTTCACACCTGCCCTAGGCTCTGGCCAGCAGACTACACTTTCTGTTCTGACCTATATCCAAGGTGAGGTTTCCACTTTGCCTTTTCGATGCAGAGAACAACTGTGAGTAAGCAGCTGCTGCCAAGGGTTGCTTCTTGAGGTGGGCACAGCCCCCAGGATGTGACAACTTAAGGGAGTGCTTGACTCATCAGTTGTACTTTTTTGTCACTTTTCAGTGACAAAAGTTAATTTACATTTATATTTTATAAATGTACATAGTTATTAGATGCATAGTGGTGTATTTTGTGTGTGTCTCTCTGGGGTGGGATATGTGAGTTCAGTTTTCCATTACACAGCACAAGCAGGGAAAAAGACGAAGGTTCAGAGTAGATTTCATTGTCATTGTTTGTCTTTTAATCGTACATTGTTATTTCTGTAATTTTTTATGTGACAGATTTAATCTGACATTCCCTTCTTTTTTATCATAAAATTGAAAAACATGCTGCTTTCTTTGACTTAAAACTTAATATTATTACTCTGCACTGTAGAACTTGGCATCACACTGCCTACAGAAATGGTAAACAGAAATAAAATTTCATCAAGGAATTTGAAGAGAGGTATGTTACCAGAAACTGACTTGCGGAGCTTTTGTGATTTATGAAACCATAAAAGAAAATAGCTTTTAGACAGTGGACTCAGAAAGTAGCAAGTAAATGGGTAGCAAGTAAATGAATTCTCTTGTGGATATATATCCAAGCAGGTCTCAGACAAGAATAAAAAATAATGCTTTCGTTTTTTCCTTTTAATGAGACAGTCTTTTTGTGTAGTATGTAGCTTAATCACAGTCTTCATGACTACAGTTAAAATTAATATCTTTACTGGTATGTGGTCAGTAAATTAGTATTTCTGTCTTACCTAAACAAATGAGTGAAGAGTTTACTCCTTTTTCTTATTTTTGATTGTTTGTGTTTATTTTTCTCCATTTCAGTTTAGTTTTGGTCTGGTGACCATGCAGTAGCTTTCACTGTTAACTGGAGTATTTTGTGCCTGTTGAAGGAGCTGTCTAAATAGACCATTAGCAAAGGCTAGACCTCAAAAGAGAAAGCAGAGACAGAAGAAAGAGGGACACTGAATACGCACACATGCATCAAAGCCAGCTGCTGTCTCTATGAGTAAGATTTGCTTAAGAGCAAATCGTCAAGCATGGAAGTGTTCCCTTCGAATTTGTTTTTCCTTTTCTTGAGAAAAAAAAGAACTATATAACACTAGATTTTTTTTTCTCCTTTCGACTTACTTGCATACAGCTGGGCTTTTTTTTGAGGTGCACCAAAAGGGTTGAGTCAACTGACAGGCACTGCCAGTCCCCTCCTCTCCTGCCTCCCTCCTTGGTTCTGTAGGTTCAGCAGTAAAAAACTATTGAAATGTGAGATTACCAAACTAAAGCAATCAGTCTGAAATGAATAAGGAAGAGGACTATTCTTTTCTTCAGATGGCCAAAAGTCATCTTGTCCAGAGTTCCTTATCTTCAAGCTGCTATTTCACAACTGGGTTTGTCTTTTTCAGTTTGTATTTCCTGTTAAAATCTGAGAGTGCTTTGCCTCATATGTAAGTTTCTACGTAGAAACCATCACCGATAGTTATAAGAAGTGAGGTCTGTCTCTTCCTTAAAATTATGTTGAGATTTGTTAAAGGAAAAAGTGTTTGTTTATTTCTTAAGTAATTTAGCAGATTATGTGTCAGGCCCAGGGTGAAATTTTGTTTGCTGAACTTATCTTAAACATCAGGAGGGGAGGAAGGTTCTGTTTAAAGGTCAAAGTGTTTCAGGATTTCAATTCAGTGTATTTCTTACCTTTAAAGTTTTCCCTTACACCACCCAGATCTTGGACCTTGTAAGCATTCAGATGTCTTACACATGTTCATCTTGTATTGAAATTTTTGAAACAACTCTACAGTAAATACCATGGGAGTTACATATCTACATACATATTATCAGCCGCTGTACACAGACATCACTCTGGGAAGAAATTTAGTGTTTGGGGTTAGGGGAGAATGCGAGAGCTGACAAAATTCAGATGCTAATGATAATTAATTTATATAGTGGCAAAGATAGGTGCACTGCCAGGTGCTTTACAAGCAGATAAGATCTGGTTTCTGCTTTAGTGAGTTTACATTCTGAGGCCCTAGTATTGCAAATAGTTATGCACATGAGTTATGCCACTGAATGCAGCAACACTACTCATCCATGTGAAGTTACTCACCTGTAGTGAGCGCATCTGTGTACGGTTTCAGCTACATTAGCTTTTCAATTGATTTTGGGGTGAGTCAGTAATTGTTTAGTGTGATAACTGAAGTTGTTTAATAAACTCTGCGAGTCAGACTTTGAAAGGAGATACAGGAGTCACCTTTCCTTAAGAGAACTGAAAACAGATATTTCTGGGAAGTTTTTCAGGATGCATACAATCTATGGTAGATTAGCACTTTCATGTCGTACTGGCTTAAATTATGTCTATCTGCTTACAAGTCACACAGGAGAAAAAAATCACCTAATTGGAAGGGAAAAGTGTTATTCCCCTTCCTCATTTGTTGTGATGCCAATCTTGGGGCCACATTAAGAGTGTTGCCAGTGAAATTACTTTCAAGTCTGGGAAAATTTAATCAACAGAAGCCTTGGTAGCTGTAAATTTGCGGCAGCAGTCCCTAATTCATCTTGTAATTCTATGACAGGCTCTGAACTGCCCGTGTTGGGCCAGGGATCACCTCTGTGGACAGTTAATGAAAGAGTAGAGGGAACTTGAAGGTCAGTTGAACTCAATTTTTTTTCTTCCTGAATGTGTCTTTTTTTATTGCAACCTATCTTTCTTTGTATAATACATTAAACAAAGCCTGGTTTTGTTTCCAGCAGAGGCAGATCTATCCCTCTTTGTTTGTCTACCTTCTTTCCTTGAAGCATTTATAAAATAGCCCCAAAAGTCTCAAAATAGGTGTTTCTTCTGAAATTACTAGACAGAATTGCACTCTAGCCAATTTATATTTCTTGTCTGAGTGTGTTTGTGAGAATAAAACTGCAACAGATGCTGCTACCAGGTATGTTCTTGAGAATGGAATTTGTACAATGACATGCAAATCTACTCTCAGTACAATAAGAAGACTTTAGTTGTTGGCTCAAGCTCAGAATAAATTAATTTGAACTTAAGAAAATCATGAGACTCCAATCAAAATAGCACCAGAAAATACATTTGGGTCTGCTGGATTCAGACTAACCACTAGATAGGCTGAAATAGCTTTTGTTTATTGGAACACTTTAATAAATGGGTACTGCCTTAGGAAAGTACAGGATTTTATTGTGACCTGTATAGCATAACAGATATGTCGAAAATAAAATGGAAAACATAAAAACAAAGAGAGGGGCATAGAATAAAAATTGTAATGGGGTTTGCTTGTTTCCTCTTTCTTATTTAGTAAAGTAAATGCCTGTTAACACTAATTTCTTCTTTTCAGGATCTTTTCTTTCTTTGGAGGAGATCAGCTTTACCTCTTGTTTTATCTCGTCCACTCTCTTCCTCAGAGTACCCCGTGTCTCCATCTTCTCTCTCTAACTTACTGCTCCACCCTTTTTGCCTCCTTTTTCTATCCTGTTCCTATGGCTTTTTTTTTCTCCTTTATTTCAGCTTCCATTCCAAATGCAGCATGTTCCCTTTCCCTATTCAGCTTGTGTCAGAGACAAATTTGTAGGGCTCACCATCATTTGACACTTCAAGATCAAGTGTTTTGAATGTCCACTCTGGCTTCAGAGGAAAATGAAGTGTTGGTAGATGAAGTAGTGTTTTTTCAGTACCTGAACTCTTAGTATTGTTTCACTCACAACTAGATCACTGATACTTCCTCTCAGGCTGAATTCAAAACCCTTTGCAACTCTTGAGAAGCTTCAGTTGCTATTAAATTAGAACTATAAAGTGAAACAGGAGAGAAACAGGAGATACAAAAAGTGGGTAGAGAAGTCCACATTCTGCCTGGGGTACAAGGACAAATTTAGAAAATGTTTACAGGTGAATTTAGTTTTCAAAGTACATTTAATTTAAACTAGCCATAACAATTACCTGCATTTTTATGGTTACATTCTGGTTAAGGATGCCCTTACTGTAAATACAGTACAATGACCTCTTCTATTTGTAAACTTAGGATTTAATGTCACTTTTTAATAGGCTTCTGAAGCATGTCTATTCAAGTCTGATACACCAGTGGTCATCACTACCTGCAGGACCTGCCACTTAGCGTGCATGAGGTGTACCTGTCTGGGACAGTGGGACACCTCTTGCAGACAGTGTGGCTGTGACCGCTGCTTGTCATTTACCAGCACCAGGGGATTTCCAGCTTCAGTGCTTTTGCAGATCACAAATTTGGTATGGAAAGCATGATGATGTCTTTTAACTTGGCCGTGTTGTGGAGACAAGAGAGGGTTCTGCCCATATTGAAGCCTTTCAAAATGATGCCAACACAGTCTCAGTCAAATCCTTTGGAACAAAAACAGTCTTTGTTCTTGCACGAGCCAATGTGGGGAACAAGGTGGCCTCTCACTGTTTCTACACATGCTGAATTTCCAATATTTGTACAAGGAACCACTCTGAGAAGGTTGATTGGAAGTGTTCAGGGTTGTTTTGCAGCTTGATTTTGCATATTTCTGTTTAAATCAGAAGAAGTGGTCGTCTTTGAAATGTTGGAGTTTGCAGTAACTGCATAGTAGCAAAATTACTCGAAGAAGGACCTGAAAATCTTCTGTTTATTTGCAGAAGGCTACTGTTAATTTAATATAATTGGGTGTCAAGCTACAAAACCCATCATACACCACATGTTTATAAAGTAGTTTTATTAGTGGTGTAAAAAATCCAGTAACAACCTAAGAAACTTCTTGTTGTGAGAGAAAAATATTAGTGCCTTTCCTTCCAGGGTTTCTTTTCACAAGGAATTCCTCTATGGAACACTAACCAAGTCCATTCAGAAAGGCCTTAATTAATTTAATTAAAATCTGTCAGATCAAACTGATTAGCCTGACATCCAGCCTGGTGGGAGGAAAGAGGCTGGGTACACACGTTTTAACTATGTTGAGGTGGGCTTGCCATATGCAATCAGAGATGTATAGCTGCTGTGGTGATCAAAGCCATCTTTCATTGTCATCAGAATAAACATTGTTGCCCCCCCAGGCAAGTGATCCAGTTTCTTTTTGTTAGAATATATTTTATACCTCCACAGCCCTGGTAGCTAAGGAGGGGATGGCAGGTACCTGGCTCTACATGTGATTGAAGGGGAACACCAGGTGACCTTTCCCACCCTTCTGACAATGGGAATACAGATTAAACGTTTTTCATCCCTGTGCCATCCTCTGTCTTAGCCGTTGGCCATGACCACTGCTGCAGGGGAGGGAGAGTGACAAAGGCTGTGTTGACAGGGGTAGCTGTGCATGCTGGCAGTGAGCGTGGGTATTACTGCAGCAGGACCTTCTAAGGAACGGTGTTTCCATGTGGGTCATCTTCCTTTCAAGGACTGAATTGAGGTGGGAGCTGAGGAACTGCACCCTCTGCTATCTGGCTGTGCTCTTCCAAAATGAGGAACCTCCTCAGCCACATAGGCTTCTTAATCCTACAGCTGCTAATAATGATGTGTGGTTTCTATGGTAAACATCAGGGCAGCCAATGCAATCTGTGTCTCTAGCCCTTTCCACTTCCCCTACCCCACACATGTACTTACAGAGTATCTCTCATCTTCAAAGCTTTTGTTATAAACACTTTTATCTATCCTTATAGTGGGATGGATTCATCAAAAGGGTAATAGCTAGTAAATGCTCAGGTTTTTAGGCCCCAATCCTGCAGGCGCTTCAGCATATGTTTTAGCTTTATGTACTGTAATTCAGGCTTCAGTGGAACCATTCAGTGCATGAAGTTAAGCATATGTGTAAGTTAGGAACTGAAAAGATTAAATAGCATTCCTGTTTGCTAGAAATCAAAAGGTAGATGAAAACAGTGACCCCAGCTACAGAGGAACAGCAGTTCCTGAAGGAAGAGCAACAGCAGCTAATGCGAAAGGCTTGCCAACAGAAGAATTGCCAATGACACATAAATGTTTGGCCTTTATTTGTGAGAAGGAATCTTCTCCTGGCAAAATGCTAATGAGCCAATTTCTCTGAGAGTGGAAGGCTTCTGGTGCATCCAGTACCAGTCACGTGGGCACACATGTAGCATCTTTCTGCAGTTTAGCAGTATGTATCCAATATCCAGTACTTGGGTTCATCTAGACTTTTTGCCAGTGGAACAGTAGGGATGACTGTTGGAAGAAACAGAATCACAGAATTGCAGGATCACAGAATGGTGGGGGCTGGAAGGGAATTCTAGAGTTCATCTAGTCCAGCACCCCCTGTTAAAGTAGGTTTACCTAGAGCAGGTTGCACAGGAGTGCATCCAGAAGGGTTCTAAATACCTCCAGAGAAGGAGATTCAAACACGTTTTGTCTGCATATATTTTGCCTTATTTATTACTTCCTGATCTTTTCTGGCCATGTCAGTTGAATTGATGCTTATGTCCTCAAAACAGATGAAATATCTTTAGTTTGAATACTGAACCTCAAGTGAAAAGGATACATTGGTCAGTTTAGAATCTTACCACTGGAGAAGCATGCTTTATGGAATGATTCAGGGTTGTAAGGGTAGGGCAGGCAAATGCTGAAGGTAATAAGCCACTAGCAAATACATTTGTCTTTTTAAATTAATATCATATTTTTCCTTCTCTGCTAGATGAGCCTGAGATGTAGATGTATGGACACATTTTCCTCTACCTACCAAGGGCTTCTTTGATCCTGATTTTGTGTTTTCTTCATGCTGGCCTAAGGATCCACCTCTGTTGATGGTGACTAACTTGGCAGTTTTTTCCTAGTGGAGTACCAGAATTTTATCTTTTTTTTTTCCTTCTTGCTTTTGCCATGTTGTCTCTTTCGGGGTATCTTCCCAATTCCTTCATTATTTTTGTCTTTCATAGAGTAAAAAACCAAATACTGTTCCACTGTACGCATTAAATTGGATTCTGCTCTAAATTTTATAAAGAAAATTGTCAGGTATGTAGCTTGAAAAACTTCAAGATTCCAATTGTATAACTAAAAGTGAGTGGTTGGCTCAACACATTGCTATAATGCATGTTTGTAGATATAAATGGATAAAAAGAAGGAAATTTAAAGAGGTATTTCGTGGCAGAATGTTATAAATTTGTCTTTTCCCATAAAACAATTGTACTATATGTACTTAATTGAATCAGTGATTTTTATTTTTGTTTGTTCTTCATCTTTTCCTTTCAGCTAGCCTAATATTTGTGAGGAAATAACAGTGGACATTATTGATCTAATTTTTCTTTTCTTCCTGGCTCATAGGTCACAGTTTAGGCCCTAGTTCAGCAAAGTACTTAAGAAGAGGCTTATCTTTAAGCACATGTTCAAGTCTCAGCAGAGTAAATGAGAATTAAGCAAATACTTAAGTACTTTACTGAATAGGGATAGAATTAAGCACATAGTTGAATGTTTTGCTGAATCAGGGCCTTAAAATTAAAAATTAATCTTATTTGTGCTACAAAGATTGGAAAGCTAGGCACTAGATTTGGATCTTGAATTAATATAAACCAGGAACAGAGTAGCACCAACTGTCACAAGAAGTAGGGTGTATAGGTGTAAGAATGGGGTAGAGCTGGGGTTGTTAAAATTGCAGGTAGGACAGAGGAAAACTATGCATTCAGTTCCTACATCTGTTTTAGACCAAATTACTGGAGACTGACAAACGCTTTGGCTTCAGTCGTGGTGCTGGTGAGCCCTTGGCATGTATAAAAAGCCCTATAATGTTAATAGATGCCATGCTGTATCTAAAGTTGAAGGAGAAGGCGTTTAATTTTTCTGAGCCTCAATACATACTCTTATTTGTCCTGTGAAGTGAAGGTAATGCCACTTCCCTTCTTTCACTTTGTCTTTCCTTTCTCTGTCTGATTGAAAACCCTTTGAGGTGGTGAGGTATCTTTCTACGCATTTACGCAATGCCTGGCACGGCGCTCTTGCTTGTGGCTTCTGGATGATTTTTGTAATAAAAGTCCATAATAAAATCTTGTGCTTTGGGCTTGACAAAATAGTTTGTGTGACATGAGAGACTATCATTGCAGCTGAAGTTTTTGTCAAGATTTGGGTTAATACAAGCAGCACTAAGTTTTTTGAGCACCATGAGTAATTTGAGAGGCTCAAGAAAAAAAGGGTTTGAAGAAGCAGGGTAATTTTCCACTGTTTTTTAGGAAGACAGCTGCAGCTTTCAGCCTTTAGAGTTGAGCAGGTTATTGATGAATGTAGGGGAACTTCTGCCTGGACTGGTCTTGGGAACGTTTGTAAAATCTGCAAACATCTAGTAAGAGTTTTTAGTGCCCATAAATTCCTTCTGAGCTGCTTTTGGTATTGATAATAAACATTTATTGATAATAAACATTTAAGTTGTGTAACTGAAGTATTTGTCAACTATTGCTTCTACAAACGTGGAGCTTGTACCCAGGGTTGGCTCAGCGTGCATCGTGATATTCTGTATTGGGGCAGTCGTTGTTACCCTTTAGCGATGCTTAGAGAAGACTAACTGACCCAAGCGCTGCTCTTAAACTAAACTTATGTAAGGATACCTTAACAAGTATGCACAGAGAGTGTAATACGATCTGTATGAGTGTTAGCTAATGGTTAACTGGCTCTGTTGAACCTGTGCTCCTTAAACAAATGCTATCAATGTGGGATGAGCTGTCTTATTTCTGCAGACAGGCATAGTTCAGGTTGGAGACTAATGCTTACTTCTTAAGAGCAGAAGACAGCAGGAGGGCTTTCACTGCCTGCTCAAACAGGGAAGGGAAGGAGGGCATCACTTTACTAGAGCTGCAGTTTTCAAATAAAGGCAGGAGGGATGAGTGTAGTGGGATCTCCGAGTATGTGCTGAACTTTGTAGGGTGGCTGACCTCAACTCAGCTGTTATTTTGATTTTTTAACTGACTATTGCCTGAGCAGGTGCTTTGTGCAGTATAAAGTTTCTCAGAATAGTTGGCGTAACTTTGCTTTCTTGCTTTGAGAAAGGGGAGAGAAACAGGCAAGATCATGCTTTACGTAGGAGGTTACTGTGTGGAGATATTCTGTATGGTGAAAGAAGGGGCAACATAGTGCTGAAACTTTGAGCCTTCTGTAGAAGGGAAAAACCTAGTAGATCAGGTGAGTCAAAAGTCTGTGGATATTGATTATATGTTGGGGTTTTCAAAAATTTGTGGAAATTGCTTGTCATAAGGCATATGGGATAACAGTCTTGTTCTCTGAATGTTTATCAACACAAAAATTTACATTTTGTATATGGGAGAAACCTCTTACCCCAAGCACAGTTCTTACAGTGATAGCGCTGCATGGTCAAGTCAGCTTGATTAATCATCTCGGCTTATAAATGGGTTGAGTTAGTACCTTTAATCTGAATAGTTCTTGACCTGTTAGCAGAATGCTGATTCTCGTTGAGTTGTAATTGTGTCTTTTTTTTTTTTAACGGCAAACACAAATCCCCTCTACACATTTGAAATAAGAAAAGTAGTGGAGCATAAGCAAATTATTAATTCCTGTAGGTAGAAAACCAGAATTCAGAGGGAAAGGCTTCAAAAGCACTGCTAGAGCAAAGCCAAGGTATTTTGTTTTTTCACAGTTGTGGGCAGAGTATGTTGGTAGTTCAGTTTTGTGGCCATGGCTACTAGGAGAAATAGTAAGTACTTTAGAAATTGTCTCTGTGTGATTATTTTTACAGACTAACTTTTCTTCCCTTGATTAATTAAGTGATCTACCCCTACAAACAAATGAGATTGTTAGCTTTGAGTGAAGTAATGAATTTATAACTGTATAGCATCTACTGCTTACACTAGAAGCCTCTGTTCAGGACAGAGGCTTAGAATTTGATACATTTAAGGTATTTTTATTGACCAGATAAAAATTCTTGGTTAAAACATTGTTGGGCATTCAGCTCCCTCCTCATTTAGGTTGTATATACCACTGCCTGCTGTAGGTACATATAATTCAATGATGTTCCGTGTAACTTAGAGTGTTAAGCATGTGATAGGAAACAAAATGATGAGAGAATTAAGAGAAAAAATATTTATCTTTTATTTTTGTGTTGTTTATTAACAGTATACTTCACTTAACTTTGGTTGCACAAAAGCTCTAACGATTAAGTTAATAGTAAATGTCGCTTTCTAGTTATTGTCATGAAAGCCTCTAGAGTACATAATGAAGAATGCTTCATTTACAAAATAAAATACAGAGCCATAAGTCTTTTCTTATTTAGTCTTTTTAATTTACTATTAATGGACAAGAACTTATTGTAGCCTGTAATTATTTTGTTAAAATATTTTTTCCTGACAGACTTAATTCAAGCACGAGTATGGTTTGGTAAGATAATTGATTTATAATGGAGAATGAAATAGAAGTGAAGATATTTTAAATACATCAATGAAATATTGACAGGCCTGAAACACAGATGATTTTGTTTTGTGAATTTTCCAGTTATTTTTTTCATACGCAGAAAAATCACACTTGGACCATATCTGTGAATTATTCTATTAACTGCAGAAAGTTTAAGATTACAGATCAAAATTTTTGAAGTGATTATGAAATTAGGAATCTGGAACAAGAGAGTTTTTGGACTTCATGTTCGTTAAAGAAAAATGCATTTGCTATTTTGCTGGAAAATTCCTCTTTTAAGCATAGCAAAGTTATAAATATTTATCTCCTTAATACCTTTTTGGATTAAAGTAATAAAGTCTGAAATTACTTAATTAATGCATGTTTCAGGATTTTTTTGGCTTGTTTCACTAATATTCATTTTATGGAGACTTTATGAGTTCCCGTGCACCTTCCAAATATTGACAGTCCTGAGGCTGGATAGAAAGTTCAGACCAAATCTTGAACCTCCTAGTGTTGGTTCTACAGACTGTCTGGAGTCCAAAGGTTAGGAACTGCTTGTAAACTATATCTCCAAAATAAAAGCCTGTGTGCCGGGACATCAGTGCTGGTATTGTGTTCTCTATTCTTTTCCTAATTTGCAGTTTCTCCCCACCATGCCCCTGTGGATTCACAATGCCCTGAATTGCTTCAGTCTACTTAATTCAGTGAGGCTATGCTAAATCGGTGTCAACTGAAAGCCTGTCCTGAGACCCCGAGACTTTTCAGAGATGTTAATTCGTTTACTACTACAAAACAACAACAAAAAAAGAGTAGTTCTAACTTGTCTGCTCCTGAGGCACAGATAGTAAAACCCTAGATTCAGCCCTTTAAGCGAGTACACAGCTTTTAATGGTTCTGATTTAACAGAGCTATTTTCTTTAACATTATGAGGTAACTGATGTAATTTGGTAGCAGTAAAGGGTCTCTTTGCCTCATATTCCCCTCTGTTGAGTCTGGCAATATAAAGATGAAAATTTGTGTTCAAAATACTCCATACAAGAT
This sequence comes from Tapera naevia, assembly GCA_033556795.1. NCBI lineage: Eukaryota > Metazoa > Chordata > Aves > Cuculiformes > Neomorphidae > Tapera > Tapera naevia. The sequence continues at coordinate 7,915,440 of JAUMJJ010000014.1, forward strand.
TGACTCAGTGACTACTGAAGTCAAGAGAAGTCTTCCTGTGAATCCAAATTCAAGAGTTTGCTTTGCTTAACTCTGGAAAATGTGCATGCTAAAATCGAATGAGACCACTTATGTCCTTAAACGTGAGGCGGTAACACACTGCTAACCTTACAGTTTTCCCTGGGTGTGGACTTTGTGGTAGGCACCCAGAGGAGAATCTTCAAGCTCGAGTCAAGTTGCTGAGGCTCTCCAGGTGGCTTACTGGGAGAAAAGAGTGCTCAGGAGAGGACTCCCGGGAGCCAGCAAGCTCATCCTGAGTTCATTCAGTAGGATTTGTGTGTTTTTGCAAACCTCCAGTAAACCGAATGGCCTGTCAGTGCTTTGGGTATCCTTTAAAGATTTAGGCTCAATCTCTCAGACAGAAATGCAAAAATGGTCGATTTCTTCAATGTCATTTAAAAACATGGTCCGTTTCTGCCTTAAGCCCTTTTCCAAAGAAACACTTTTGCTAGAGAGACAGGGAGCAATCACCTAGAACTTCCCACAGGCAAACACTGTATGTATTTTACTCCCAACTGTGATAATTTACCTTTGCTTTAGTCTTTAAGAAAACTTCATCGGGGAAATGCAGTTTCTCCTCATTGTGTAAACACAGCAAATAGTACTTACCTCCTTTAACTGGTTGTTTTTCAGACATGAAATTCCTGGTAAATAGATCTAATTAATAGAAAAATTGAAAAAAACCCACACATTTTTTTCCCTCTGCATCAGTGTGTGGTTTTCAGTTAGTACCAAGAGTATATAGAACCAGTGGTTCATCAAAGTGATCAAAGGTTCAGTGAAGGCAACTTACCTGAGTCCTTGACTTGATACTCAGTGATCAACTCAAACTTGTTGCTTTATTGACTAGAAATAGCCTTTTATAAAAAAAAAAAAAACAACTTTCACCAAAAACTTTGTTTGCATCAGAATTTTTTTATATTATGGTGATATATTCTTCATGGGTGTACTCTAAATACTCTTCCTAGCCAGCGGTGATCTCAATGGTAAATCTTTTTACAAGGCTTCAGATGGTATTAGCTCTTCATGAGATAATCCCAAATTTACTGTGTTAAACATTTTCAAGAAATAGGCCTGCTGACTTTTAATTTGCAGATCTGTTTTGTACAGCATGCAGTTTCCAGGTACTCAGTATCTCTTGTGCTGTGTAACCCATATCGTGTGCACAGCTATCTAATCTTGTGGCAGGTGAGAAGCTGTAATTTGTGGGGCGTCTTATCAAAATACAGAAAAATGATGGGGAAAGAATGGCAATTAAACCATATTTGGCTCACGTGGCCTTAATTCTGTTTTGAAAAATAGGCAGCAATGAATTGGTGATCTCCAGAGCTGTTTAAAACGTTGCAGGTTGTGTGGTGCAGAGGCAAGCCCTGCCAAGGTGAGCTGAGCTATACAGGGCCACAGGGCTCCAGTGCCCCTCGCTTTTCAGGGGCTGAGTGTCCCCTGCGCTCGCCAGGATCTGTTTGTCCAATGATGCAAGAGTTTGCTAATTAAACAGTTCACAGCGGTGTTTGGGGCAGAACCTGTGGACATTTAACCAATTGAACAATTTATTGCTGTAATTGAAGGGGTTAGCTGGTGTTTATTAACTAGCCTTCCAGTCACGTTCGAATGGCTGGACTAACCCTTGGTCCCTGGCTTGTTTTCAAGTGTCCCACCAGTAGTGTCGGTGCTGTGGTTGCCACCGCTGCTTCAAGGCCAGAACTTAACTGATCCCTCTTTTTCAAATTCAGCAACATTATTGGGCATTTTTTTCCTTGCAGAAGCAACCAGTTTATTAGAGATGAAGTATTGTCCCTTTAAAGCAAAAAGGAGTTTTTATCTTAGACAAAAAATAAATTGGGTTAATTAGGAAATTTCAGCAAACCACTTCTGGTTCCAAAATTGCTGTTAGGCTTTGTAATCACAGCACAGCACTAGTTTATTTTCCTTTTATGATCATGGTCTCTTCAGCCGTCTCCATCGTCATTAAAGCGGGTTTGGGGCTTGGATAAAGGCGTCATTGCAGTGGCGTGCAGCAGGACTTCCCATCAAACCACTGAGGCACACGCAGTTTGGGACACAAATCTATTCAGGGGAACAATGAGTCCTGATGGTGATAACAGGCTGTTTCTCCCCCTTACCCATGAAAGCTTCTATAACTAGAACTAATTGGCCGTTCCTAAAGTGCAATTAGCAGGGATATTAATCTGGGCCTGACAGGTGTGAAAATGTGTTTCTTTGAGTCCATTGAAAAGACACCCTATCTGATCAGCCACAGGGGGAGCCTAAAGCAATTGTGCCTATAAACTTGCAAGTCTTTAGGTTGTCGGAACTGAACAGCCCACTTTTATTAATCGTGTTTGAGTCAGAGGACATTAACTCAACAGAAGTGGGTGGAAAGAAGTTCACTTAATAGTAACATAATACTTGGTATCACTTTCATCACTGGGAAAGGAAATGCTTGCTTCCGCCTTCATGTGGGTACAAGAAGAAAAATCAAGAATTTTTTTTAAAAATATATATTTAATTAGGAAGATACATCTGAATTATTTTGCGTTAGGGATCATTCAGTGTGTTGTCATATGTCCCCCCTACCCAGTTCACTTCTAGTGCAGTTTGTTAATCTCCATTTGTAACATGTACTGCTTTTCTCATTTAGTTATTTTTCATGCCACTAAGCACAGCACATGGCAGTGTCTTTAAAAAGTGGCATTCTCATCAGCTGTGCAGGTATTAAATAGTACTAATAAAATAATCTGCAATGGAGTTTCAGGACTTGTTTAAGGAACTCAGGAAGAATACATCACTACTAGTTCAGCTTCTTCATGGCTGGTGTAAATGGGCACTACTCAGTGGTGCTGCACTGATTTACACACATCCAAAAATCCTGAATTCGACTAGCAGACTGTGGGATGCTGAATCTGTAGACAGTTGCTTGTGCTAGTGTGCTTCAGGCCTGGAACTAGACGAGGAAATTTGTATTTCCCATTTTAATTAAAAGGGACTTTCACAGTATAAGACTAGAAGACAAAGCCTACCCTAAAGACATGCATCTGTTTTGCATAAAATAAAGGCATTATAACAGTGATAAATTGCTTGAAGATGGTCTTGATACTGGAAATAGTATGTGTTCATGGGCACGCACATGCATGTATACTGCTCAGTCAGCTAGAATTTTATCCATAAGTGGAAAATTCTGTTTTGCTTTATTATGTAGGGTCTGCTTGAAAAATGTATACATAATGCTTTACTAGTTCATTCTTCTGGAAGCATTTGAATGTCTTGACCACTGTGATGTTTCTTAGAAATATCTTAGAAGATTTCCTAGAAAAAATTGTCTAGAGCGGCCTCCCTGGTCACTCAGACCAGTCTCCTGATGAGAAAGGCAACTTCATAAAGAAACAATTTTTGTAATGAAAAAGGCGTGTGTTACCAAGGGTAGGATTTTTTGCTCCACCACTGTGACAGAAAAGCCCCTCCTGTCCCAGACTAAAGAACTTCTGCCTGAACTTGCTCAGGTCAGTTTTGTTCTTCTATGAAAATCTTCAGCTGAAAAAGCTCAAGAAGTAGCTCTTTGCTGTTTACCCCATGACATATTTATAGAACACAACAATATCCTTTCCCAACCTTGGCAAAGCCAGACAAGAAGAAAGATCATGTTTGTGTTGCACAATGGAACAAGGTTCAGTGGCTTTCAAGAGTATGCACAGTGATTGAGGCAGCCTTAGAAACAGTTTAAGTGTGTCCCTGGACTTAAAATTGTGTACTTTTCCGAGCTGTAAGGCTTATTAACTTAGCTACTAAAGTATCTGCACCACTTTCTTGATGCAGTGATGCGCCTTGCAATGCTACACTCTTGGAGCTATCTCTATGGACTTTGCAGGAAGTGTGCTACATGGTATAGATGTGACCTTTTGCATCCTTTCTAAAAAAGACTGGGCATTTTCTAGCCTATTTCCATCTAAATTGATCTTGATTCAGCATACTGATCAGCATAGGAAATGAAACCGTCCATCTGGAGCAATACCAAGTTTTGTCATTTCTTTGGAACCCATCGCCCTTCTGTCAAGGCATCTGAATTTTCTAGGTGATCTATAGGTTTAGTATTCAATTCCTGATTTAGAAGGGCGAGGCAGTCTCTTTCTTGATTACCCAAGATAGTGCAAATCATACAAGAGGAAGGAGGGTCTTGTGATTGAGATGAGGGGCTGTGATTCAGGACGTGTGGGTTCAGCTCCTGTCCCTGCTGTCATCTTTCAGTGAAAACTTGGGGAACTCATTCAATTTCTTACACAAAATCTCTGACTTTCTGTCTTTTCTGTTGAGCTACACATTTGTATGCCTTCCCCAGCATCTTTGTCCACTAATAAAAGCTGGACAGCCTGCCCTCTCACATTTGAGGAGGGAAGTTCCAGTATGGGAGTTTTGGGGTCCATTCTTATCATAAGAGAACATGATCCCATGCCCAGATCTGCTACTAGGACTCCTGCTTGCTTTTCCATCTCTTCCTCCATTTCTTCTCCCCAGCACCTCCTTTTCTCCTCTGTCCCTCTTGACGCACCCAGAAGTGGAGAGGAAGAGGAGGGATAGCTTGCCCCCTCCCACTGTGAAGACAAAATATGTTATTATTAGACTCTTCTTAACCAGGCGTGGGAACAAGATTACTCAAATTGATGCCAAATGAGTACAAGTTATGCAGTTTTGCAAACTGCTGACTAAATTTATTGGAATTACCCAGAGCTAAATGATTTGTTATAGCTGGAAATAGGAGAGTCTCTGGTGTTTACACCATTGTTCATGGTGGAAAGGGATAAGTCCTGCTGCTTCACCTCTTCACCCTTTTTATAGACAAAAAGTGTGCATGACGAAGATGTTTGTTCATACTTGCATAACTTCAAACTGTTTAGATGGTTACTTTCTTCATACCTCAGTTATGTTTTTATTGCTATTCAGAATTTTCATTAGCAAGTTATTTTCTGGCTACTAAGAGTGACATTTAATAATTGCATAGAGATGTTTCTGTCTTAGAAATCTAAACAGCAATAATGCAGTAAAACCTGCTTTTGCTCAAGAGTTGCCTAAGCATAAAAAATCAGCAATTAAGTAATGGCTAAATAAGCACTGAAGTGGTATGTATTGATAGAAAGCTGCAGCTCTTTGCTGCATGGCTGGAAAGAAACAACAGAATGAATAATAGCTACCAGTGTGCCAAGTTTGAAAAGTCAGAGGAAATGGCAGCAAGAAAAAGCAAATGAAGATGGATGAAACCCCAGAAGGGTGAAGGGAGACATCCTCCATGCTGGACAGGGTTGGGCAGCTGACTCCTGGGTCATCTCAGCTGTTGCTTTTCAGAGTGGTGTTTTGAAAGGGTGCTGTTTGGGAGAAGGGCTTCCTGGCTGCCACTGCCATGCACCACTTGCAGATGTTGCCTGTGGGTCAATGGAAGGTCAGCACTAGTTAACTCAACACCTCCAGGGAGGAGAAAGCTCTTGGGGATAAACTGCCTTACTATCACTGTTGGACCCACACCGAGAGAACTCACAGATGCTTAACTTGCCCTTTTGCTTTGTCTCAACATACGTTCTCTTGGCACCATTAGCACTGCCAACTAATACCTCTCCCCCTGCTCAGTTTGGCATTGGTTTCTCCACCCTGGTGGTTGGGTTTTCTCCTGGCAGATCCCTCTTCCTGTGCTGCAGCCAGAGCTGGGCTGCCCTCTGTTGCCTCCAGGACACCTCAACAAAGCTGCCAGAGAGACCAAACAAGACCTTAGGGTCCACAGAGGCAGCAGAGGCCTGCAGACTCTTGGGTTCTGCCAGAGCACTCATGGGTGTCTCCAGGGCTTGCTCTGCGTGTCAGGGCATGCCTCTCAGTCCTGTGGAGCTTAAAACAAATCCAAGTCCCCATTGTTGTGGCACTCACCAACAGCATGGCTCAGCTCCAAAGGGACGAGGCAGCTCTTAAACCTCTCCCTGTACTTTGAATGCTGTCTGTGGTGACATGGGGGGTGACATCAAGAGGGGATAGATTAAATGCGACGGTGAACAGTGTTTGCTTATGTAAATGTAAAGTCAGTATGTTCAGCAAACTGCATTGAGTCCTGTAGCTCTCCAGAAATGCAGCAGTTGCATTTAAATTACTGTGTTGAAAAAAAATGGAGATGAAAATAAATGGCACAAGTCAAGTAGGATCCCATTTCTTAGTATACAGAAGTACATGAGAAACTGGTGTCTTTTACATTGCTCCCACATTTTTGCTCATGGGTGAGTGCGAGTGCAGACGCTCCCCAGTTGTTACGTCCTCGCGTGGTATTTCCTTGGGCGTGAGAATTGGTGGGGCTTTCTCAAGTCTCTGCACAGATTCTGGGCAAAAGTCTGGAAAAGGTAAAATGCTGAAACAGTGGAACTGGACTCTACAAAACCTCTGCAGGTTGCAGACTGCTCTGTTCTTGTCCATGAAAGAATTTAGTAGGCATATATTTTATGTGTGTGGGTACATCGGTAGATGCGTAAAAATACATATGTCTGTTTCCAATAAAAGTATTCCATGATCTAAACATCTTCCAGATAACATCTTAAAAATCTTCAGCTTCACATTTTCTCGAAAAGGCTTGTTCAGGGAAACGAAAGAGGGTGCTTGACAAGATTATGGTGTTGCTTTTATACATTTCCTTTATTCTTGTGGCTAAAAGGAAATTACAATTTGTTGTTAAGTCAAAGCGTGGTCTGTGGAGCTGAACCAAAAAACCTTTAAATGGACTAAAATTCCCCTTCTGATAAAAGGGAAAACTACACAACAGAGAGACAGGATATCTTTAATTTAAATAGTGAGTTTAGGTATATTAATTTGAGTTCAAAGCATCTTTCAAAGGGTATGATGCCCACATTTTTAATTTTACCTAATACTGAGCATCTGGTGTGGACTGGTTTGTGGTACTGAGAGCAAAAGGAAATACATTACTCATAGATGAAAGGAATGAGGGGGAATCACTGTCCTGACTAAAAATAGCCTTTTTTCCACCAGTTAATATCAGCTGGAGGTTTGATTAAATAGTAATTGTCTAGAAAAAGACAATAATTGAGTGCGACTGTTTCCTTTCAGGGGCCAGGCCCAGGTGGTGAAAGTTAAGTATTGTCCTTCAGATAAGGTCCTGAAAGCAGTCTTCCTGAATGTCCACTGAGCCCTTCTGCAAAATGTCCTTTCTGGGTGCAGAGCTGCAGACAGACAAAATCCAGGCCTTTTCACAGAGCAGCAGCGGCTTTCAGAGATGTAGCACCAGAGGATTTTATGGCTGCATTGCAGATACAAGCTGGTTCACCTCTTTGGCTGGAACTCTAACCCAGAGGCACAGAGATCACAAGAGACAAATGGCTTGAATTAAGAAATGGGGTTGACATCTATAGAAGTCAGAGCACGTCTAGTAGGCAACATATGTAATAAGACTATAACATTATATCTAATAGGGACATTGGAAAGCTGTCTAAAAAAATGCAGCTTCCATTCATATCATCACATTCAAACCCAAAATACCTGAGATTAAGGCTTTTTGGAGGCTTCCCCCTTAATTTATTGATCTGAATCCCTATGGTCTTTTCCTAAAAAGCAGTCTGTGTTTTTCAGCAGGAGGTTAGTGATAATACCGGTAACAACTTTGCCTGGCTTTACTGGAGTCCATAGCCGAGAAACATGTATTTATATGAGGTTAACAATATTTTCCTCTAGATTTCTGTAAGGTTATTCTCTCTGAATGACCCTTTTATCCTTTGTAACGTTAACACTCGTTGCTTGTCTGGGACTTTGCATATTACGAATATCTAAGTATTAATTAACCTCTGCAAGTGTCCAGTGGGCCAGAGAGCAATGAGGTAGAACCTAGCAAACAATGATTTTTATGCCCTATGAAACTTTGCAAATTGCTACTTATTCTGGGTGGAACAAACTCAAAACTTTAGGGAGATTTTCATGGAGGAAAAGTGGAGGAGGAGAGTGAGAGACACGCTGGTTTACTGCAAAATAGCCAAAAATTACAGAGTGCTCCCTGGGGAAGGGGAAAGCCTGCATTTTGAGCCCTTTGTCCTACTTGGTGAAGATTTGGGACTTTAGTCTTATGCCTTCACATGCTGAATTGGGACCGTAATGGCTGGACTCTGCTTGGGTGGCCTAGAGACAAGCACTTGGAGACTGTTCACCGTAGCCTTCTGGTGAGAGCAACTCCCAAAAGCTTTGCTGGCTGTAGCTCAGACCATCTTTTTTCCTCTTGCACTCGAGTTCTCACTCTGAGCTCTCATCCAGCCAGAAATATATCTCACTTGAAAAGCAGCACACGTATTGTACCCGGAAGCCTGGGGTTTGGCCATTGAAGATTTTCCAGGGGAAGGTGACCTCTTAGGCAGGTGAGGGTAGTTGCTTCAAAGCCACAGCAGAAATTGATACCATATTCAGTTTGAAAATTCGGATGTCTTGATTCTGTGGTTTAAACCACTAGACCACACTCTTTCTGAAATAGGTAGGAATATTTGCATTTTTATATAAGGAAACTGAGGCACAGAAGAGGGTACAAGGTATGCCAGAAGCCATGTAAGAAGCTCATGGTAGAGCTAAGAACAGAATGCAGATTTCCTGATACCAGCACCTGTGATTCAGCAACAGCACACTACAAGGGCAGGACGGGAAGGAACAAAGAGATTAAAATTGACGTTCTTCTGAAAGTGAAGTCTCCTTGCTTCAGTTAGTGTTTTCCATCATACCCAGAGCAATGATAAAGTCAGATTCATTGCAGCATCCCTATAATCTAATTTTTCTTCCCTTTCACAGTTGGGTTTAACAATGAATGTGGCTTTGGCACCTAGCTCAGGAAACAGCTGGTCTTCTGCTAACCACAGATTGGTAGGCTAAAATGAGAGACTGCCCCTCTCGAATGTAATCCTGGTCTGCAGGGGGCACAGAGATTTCTTCACCTGTGGGAGGCAGCCTGTAGTTTAAAGTAAGGAGAGCCTGAAACTCCTCATTTAGGTACAGCACGGCATGCTAAAAATTAACATGATCTTTAAAGAGGGGGAGAGTGGTATTTAGCTGACGAGAAGAGTGACTAGTTTGCTTGTGGCAACTCTAAATATGTAAAAAATACATGTGAAATTTCAAAGGGTGTGTTAACCATGAGTGCAGGAAATCAGTTATTTTCCTGTCTTCTTTCATTGCAAATACAGTGGAAAAACAACGTAATTCTGTCCGCATTTATCAATGTGTTTTAATAGAAAAAAATGAGGTCAATAAGTCATCTGAAAAGAGGCTAAAATGAAGGAAGATTGAGAGTTCATCGCTTCCATATTTTGAGCCTGTGACTTCCAAAATCAAAGGCCTAGTAATCCTAATGGATTGACTTCCAAAATTCCTTGGATTTGTAATGCTGGACTTGTCTCTCTCCAGGGCTTAACTGGATCCCTGCAGATAGATTTTCAGGTTTATATGCTGTAATTCCACTTAGTCCAGCTGTAAACTTGTGGTGGCTGAATTAATACATTATAGAGGGGGGGAAAAGAAAGAAAGAAAAAAGAGTATACCTACAAACCCCCTAGCTTGTATATCAAATCCTGAGGGGGGAAAGATAGGCATTTCAATTAGTTGGTTGTGTGGCCTGATTGAAGAACAGCCCTGTGGCTAACAAAGCTTTGTCTGTAGTATCAGCTTGCTCCTCATCCACCAGGACAAATAGAGTGGTTGGTCATTAACGGGCTAGCCATCGGGTAGGGGTTTTGTTCTTAAATGGGGGCTTTGTCTTATCCCTGCTGTTTAAGCCCTCTCCAAGCACTCCTCACCTGTCATATCTGTCATACATTTAATTCATCACGCTCTCTGGTCAAAAGCTACACTGATAGTATCAAAAGAAGAGGAGGGGGCTTCTTATAACTTTAGCGATCAAAGGAGATTACCAAGCAAATAAGATTTTAATGAAGACGGTAGGTTTGGAGAGGAGAATTTACTGCATTGCGAATCGCTAACACATATAGGTTCGTTTTATCTGTGTAGTATTTGTGAGTGGAATCCCAAACTATTACAGAAAGAAGAATGGATACATGTGTTGGTTCATGGTTTTAATTAAAACCACAGAGGGAGGAGATGGGGGGGAAGCTCTTGTTTCACTTATAAACGTCATATTTTTAATCTGTAAATATGCTAAGCATAGCAAACTGTGTTAAAACACAAGTTTGCACATTGATGACAAAAGCATCAAGCAATTTGCCACTGAGCTGATATTGTCCAGCCAATGGTGTCTGTTATTTGTCCTAAGTTTCAAAATATCAGTCACAACGTTGAAATATGCTTGGTCTCACTGCAGCCACTCAAAAGGCAAAGCAGGCAGGCGGTTCCTGGTCACAGGCACAGTGCAGACACCTGCATGGTCCTATGATCATCATGACAGAGGCCAGAGATAAGGGAAATGTACCTTTTGTGTCAGTGGGTGTTTTCTAGGAAGGCAACTCTGTGCAGGGGGAGTGGGGAACACCAAATGCCTTTGCTTACAGGTTTGCACAGCAAAGCACGTGCTACCCTGTGGTGCTTTGTCATGGAATGCAAGCCTGCAGCACCCACACCTTAATTTACAATTATTTTCTGTTACACCTGCAGTTTTTTCCACAGAGGAATTATGCCACTTGGGACTGTCAGTCCAGAACACGTACTCTGTTCTCTGACAAAGTGGCAACAACCAGTGGGGAATTATCTGTTGTAGTTCCTACTGCCACTGGCATGCAGTAGTCAAGTGCTGCATGGCCCGTTGCTCAGAGATTCAATTAGCAGCAAATATGCTCTAGCGGAAACAGATGCCACAGGCTGGCATCCATAGAGTGTGTAGAGCCCAACATGCCTTGTTAGCAGCAGAACTAGGGATCTTTATTTTTTGCAATTTTTCCTTGAGATGAAAAGAAAGCCTCTGTGATTGCTGAAGCTTTTGCTAAATGAAGAGTTAGTTGTATTATTAGCTTGGATGTTAACATATTTACTTCAAAGACAGCGGGAAAGTGGCTGCCTAGCTTTCTTTAAATTGAATTCAAAACATGGGGTCCAGGAAGGAGATCACAAAAACATGTCTCAGCTTGTCAGCCTTTACGGGTTTGGGTGGAAAACTCCAGTTCTCACTTTCCGCTGAGTAATACTGAGAGCTCATTATTTGTGTGGTTTTTCAACCTGGCTATGAATTATGAGTGATTTACTTAAGAAGTGATAAACTATGGGCCTGCCCTTCAGCTATGAGGAGGTCCCTACAGCTGAGGTGGTTTACATTCAGTGAGGAGAGGGGCCTTGGCATCCGACTGACTTTGGAGCTAATTTCTTGTATGTTCAGTTGTATGTCAGCCAGTACCCATGTCTTCAGCTCCTTTTCTGTAGCCCCTGAAATCTCCTGATATGTGAGTCACAATGAACTCATTTTACTGAAAGAGAGATGAAAAATCACATGCTGTCATCTGGTGACGTGAATTCAGATGAACCAAAGTCAGAGTCAGATTTATTTGCAAGGGATGACGGGATAAAGATACAGCCAGCACCAGTTCAGAAACTCTGCTTGAACCTTGCTTTGCGTAAGCATGTCAACAAATAGCTTCTGAATTGATTTGCTTGACTCAGTAATGATAAAGTCTGTGAATAGAACCTGTATTTATCTGATACTGCAACAAAACAGTATGGCAGAGGCAGCCACAGCAGGGCTCTCCCAGGACTCACACCACTTCAGTGGATGGGTGTTGGTGGCACTGGGAGTTGTTCTACAAAACTCTGCCCTATAAACAGGGTTGGCATGTGTGCCAGGCACAAACATTTACATTTACTGTTGGTTTAAGGATCTCTATGCTTTTATTCAGCTGGAAACTGAGTTGGTTTGTTTGTTTTTTTCCCCTCTGTAAGATAAGGGAGGCAGAAGCTAACTTACAATATGGTCTTTTCTTTCACAAGTTAGACACTCCGGGAAGGTGCATGGATTCCTTGAGGTATGGACCAACCATCTCAACTAATGTGTTGTGGTTATAGATCTTAAAGAGTTATTTGCAGGACCAAAGTACTTATCTAAAGAAGTGTTTTTTTAAATAAGGTAAGTCCACATGACAGCATATAAAAGTCAAATGACAGAGCAATTCATGGGTTATTGTTACAAAACTAACCTTTCAAATGAGTTCCTAAAATACTCTGTGGTTGTAGTTTCACTTAAGGAATTTACTTTTAAGCCACTTTCTCCAAGTCTAAATCTGTCTACAGAAAACTTCAAAAACTTTTTTTTTAGGAAAAGAGAGAAAGAAAAATAACATGCTTTTTTTGTCTTTGGTAAAGCGAATGCTTTTGAAACATATGACCCCATACCTGACTGGAATTACAGTAAAAAAAAAATTACCTTCAGAAACAGGACATCAGTTTTCTTCGACAGAACAAAAGCCACTGTGCCAACACTTAGAAATGCAACACATCAACTGCTCTTATAGCTCATACTTTATTCTCTGCATCAAAGCTTGGGGAGGGGGGCAGAAAAAACAGAGTGAGAGAGTAAAAGAGTCAAGCTCTTCAGAGCCTCTAATGACGCGTGCCAAACACGTGGAAGGTAAATCCCCTAATTCAGTCTATTCTTTCAGCATTCCCTGGCGGGCAGCCAAGCTAAATATTTCTGCCGGATAAAAAATGCACCCTCATATGCGGCACTTTCTTAACAGGATGGCTCTCCGACTTTAGCAGAGAGGGCTTCTCTGGGGGAAAGCAAACATGTGTGTTCTCTTATATATTTATTTATTTTATTAAAAAGGAGCTTTATGGGCTGTGATTGGATTAACTTAGTGAACCCTGGAGGAAGAGGAAAAACAAATTGGGAAGCTGGTTTAGCACCCCCACCTTTTTGTCATCTTCTTTTGGGATTTCCTGGCTGGCTGCCACCTTGAGCCTGTTGAATGTTCTTTAGATCAATCAATTAAAAAGGCTTTAATATTTGGGTGATTGGAACGCAACATATGGGATGCTGGTGCGGATGTCATGTGGTGCGTGGAGTTAATTGCAATGATTAATAGAGGTGTTAGTTTCTTCAAGACTAATTGAAGAAAGAATATAATTGGAAGCATGGACTAACCATTATTGTTGATTCTTTTTTTAACATATTGTGTCTCAAACACTTTTATATGTCTATAAGCTTGCAGATGGATTTTGGTTAGACTTCTTTGATGTAGTGATTTGCAAAATCACATCTAGTGTACACCCAAAAGTCAGATATATTTTATGTAAATTAGTCTGAAAAAAAAAAATTCCACGTCTTGTCTGTTTCCGTAACCACCATATACACTGAATATCTGGTACCTGTTTGTCTTTAGATTCCTGCTGGACTTAAATCCAGCCTCAGTTATATTTGTGGGGTTACATCATCCATCCTTAGAAACTGATCATGAGCCTCTGAAGGTCTGTTAGGGCATTCTTCTCTCTGCGTAGTGAGTTGTGATAATTTATGCTCTTCTGGTGTCCTAGCACACTGCAAATGTGCTGAGTATTTCAGGGAAGTAGCATCTCGATCGAACTGCCCCGTATCTTTTCAACTTGACCGTATTTCAAAGGGATCCAGTTATCAATACACAGGACTGGGAAAAGCCTGGCTTTGACAGTCAGAAAGAAATGTGAAATGAGAGAAACTCAGAGCATTTAACTGATGGTCTCTCCACCTTCTTTAAGAACAATACCTGCTTTTTTTGGTGGTAGTAGTAGTATGTGAGATTTTATCAAAATTGTTAAGCTGTTGCAAAATACAAAACAAAAGCCATGAACGGGCTGCAGAGGACATCTGGCAGCAATGAGAGGGTACAAAGGATGTGTCTTCTGAAAGTCATCTGGCTGCACAGGGTAGCTTTCAGGTTAGAAATGGGGAAACCGAGAAAACATGACAATCTGTCATCTGTAGTCAGCAAGCATGGGCTGGCTGCCTGAGCACCGTGCGAGGAAGAGCAGTGCCGCGTTCTGCTCGCTGCTGGGCTGTGGTTACAAGTGCTGTAGCAAACTTACAGCTGGAGATTTCTTCAGACTGAAGACAGGCTTAAGTAACTTGTGAATCTGCTAGAGGGCAAACGGTTATCTTTGGGAGAAGAAAATCAGGCAAGATGGTAATGGAGTGTTGGTCTAAAGGTAAGTCAGTTTGGATTTAGAAGAGACAGGCTACATTTTGAAGCACAGTATTTTCTCACCAGTCTTCTTCTTGCCTGCTTTTGGTAATAGAGGAAAAGGTTGTGCATAGTTTTAGTGTTCTGGAAGAGAGCTGTCTTTCTGAAAAGGACGTATAGATTTTCTCTGTTGTTTTCGTTTACACATGTGGTGCAGCTTATGTATTTTGCATCTTTTTCAATAGTCAGAAAGTTTGCTCTGCAGCCCAGAATAAATTGAATAGAGAAGTGATAGATAAGTTTAGAGGGGGGGTTTTGTTGGCTTAGAAGAAAAGAGTATAGGATGGTTTTAATATTTTAGAGTCTTCCCACACAGATTTCCAGTGATGCTTTGAAGGCAACTGTGCGTCTGCAAAGACTTTGAGCCTCCCCGGAAGATGTGGCCTGCCTTGTGTTCAGATCTGAGCAAAGCGTTTGTAGAAAGGAAGTGGCTGTCCTGTACTGGGGGCTGAGAGGAAGGGAAGACATTAGGTCTGATTGCAAGCTTCCCTTGCTCCCTGTTGCCTGATTTGTGTGCACGTAGTGCTAATAATTCTAGATGAGGGGTATGGCAGGACAGACTGCTGCATATTAATCTTTAAAAAAAAGATGTTATTATTATTATTAATTAGTCACCTGAGGATCTGTTTTTATTACAGCAGACTACTGTAATTAGATAGTCACTGGTCTATTTTTTTAATCTTAACAGCAATGAAAAATAGTAGCATCAGCATTTTTGCTGTCTGCATTACCCTTTAGATTTATTATATGAAAAGGAGCACTTTATCAAACCGTGCCATGTTATATAATTAATGCAATCCTAATGCACTGGCTTGAGCCACTGAAATAGGAACAGAAAGCCAAGGAAATAGGGTTTAAATCTATGCATATGCTTAGTATGTGGTTTGTGTTTGATGGTAATAGTCTCATTCTCTTTTATACAAAAGAGAATGTTCAGTAACAGCCCACTAAAATTAATCTCACGAAACTGATCTCTAGTATAAGCAAGGCTCTTAGCATTACCTGTTGCTAAGACAGACAGACCATTTGCATTAGAAGATCCTTGTTTCAGGTGCTCATAAATCTACCAAATTCTAAAAGTGTGGCTTAGTTGTTTCATACATTTTACTTCGCTCACGCTGTATTTTTCCCCAAAATCTATTCTGCCATTTCCAAGAACTTGGCTATGTAAAAAATTGTGTTGTTAACACTACCAGTGTAATGACTTTTGTTTTGAAAAGTAGTCTCCACCATGACAGTCCCCATTTTTTGAAGTTTGAATGACAGGTTCAGTGGCCCAGAGTACAGCATATATGGTATGGTAAGGTGGTGGCTGTGGTTGTCAGGAATGCTCAAATGCCATCCTTCTGCCAGGAGCACTTCCTAGTTCCTAGATCTGCACATGGGCTTCACTTACATTGGGTCTCTCTGAGAGCAAGACCAGGGGACACACCAGTCCTGTTCCCACCTCCATCCATGACTTTGACACCCACGAGGATTGCTTTTGAGCTAGAAACCAAACTGGACATCTGGCAGAGCAGCCTGCCAAGGAGCTGTAGGAGGGCATCATGGTTCACTTCAATGAGTTGAACACTGTTGGGTCTAGAACTGAGTGCCTGAACTGAGAGCAGAAGAGTGCATGGTCAGTGCATGGTTGCTGCAAACCATCCTTAGGTCAAAGAGTCATCAAAATAAGCCTATGGACAAGAGCAGAACTTGGAGAGGATTATGAAGGAGGAGAGACTGTGCCTGCAGATCACCAGTGTCAGGGAGAAGGGAAACTGAGAGTAAGGTTGGTACAGGAGATCGAGGGATTTATCTTTATGGGTTATTGTAGATGAAGACAAGCAAGCTCGGTGTTAAAAGCGGGTGGGATGTAAGCCAGCTCTGATCCAAAAGCTGCCTGACTGCATTAGCACAGTGCTAAGCCCAAGCTAATATATCCGGCTTCTCACCAGGGCTTATTAGCTCGGGCTCAGTGCCATACTAACATAAGTCACAGGACTTCCAGTTGGCTTGACACTATGTCTGTTCGATGTGTGAATTGAGCATAGCACTGCATGCTTGCAAAGGAGAAGCAGGAGATGCCTGGAGTCTACACCATACTGTTGTTCCAGCTGTGGAGGCCAGGCCTGCTAATCAGTGGGAAGGGGCACACGAGGATGGAGACTGCACCATGTTTGTGTAGATCAGGAAGGGGAAGAAATGCAGTGCAGATGAGGAACCAGGAGGGACTGAAACTGGCTTGATGAGAGGACGTGGCACAAGGAGCCTAGGTGTGGGAGAGGGAAATGGGAGTGACTGGAAAGGGAAACTACAAGATGGGTCAGGAGGAACAAGGTGTGGACTTGCTGGCTAAGGAAACGAATCAGAAGTCTGAGGCGAAGTCTGGAAGATGGGCTGAGACAGGAAGAGAGGAGAGGAGGAACAAACAACATCAAACCTGGCATGAAACTGAGGTGCCTGAAATGTCATTTCTTTGCTTCTAGCACGTCAGCCGAGGGTACCCACAAGCAGAAGTATACTATCCCTTCCAGTGTTTGTGCTGACCTTGCCAAAATAAGCTGCATGGTTGCTCTGAGCCAGGTTTGTCAGGTTCACTGCAGAGGTCTGCCCGTGACAGGACAGAATATCCCAGATCTGCTGATGTGGGCGACAGTGTGATGTCAGGTCATGGAATCTCTGCCTTTTCTATTTGCAGTTTCAAAAATCAGCAAAAAAAAACTGTTGAAGAACATGACTAAAATTGCAAGCTCAAGTACTCCAGAGTTTAGGTTGTTTGCCTAACCCAAATTTGATCCTCTTATGCATTATGATACAGTCTGTTAATTACTCATTTAATTACTGTTCTTTCTACTGGTTACTTGCCTAATTCAGGCATCAGCCAAGCTTGCTAGGGGAGATGAATTGGGGTGGTGTAACAAAATGTTATCTTTAAAACACCTCTTCCCCCTGTCTAATTTGCTGCAGTGTGAGGAAGTAAAACAGCCGTGATAGGAAGAAGTATTGCTCTTCTCGGGGCAGGTGAGCTGTGCTCTGAGGAACTGTGTTATTTCTGCCCATGATTCTGAATAAGATTCATGCCAGTTCAGCTCAGCAAAGCCTTTTGCAGGTGGTCGTTAATTTTGACATCTCCTGGGTGCCTGATGTGAAGTCCTGCAAAACACAGATCCATCGCAGATACCAGAAGAGAAACGATTTGAACATAGAAAGTAATACTCTGCGCTGAGTATATTGGCTGTTCTACATCCCACAATTATTATACACTTTTGATGTTAACATCATTGTGTCTCCATACCCCTTCTGAAAGCAAGAATATAAATAATACCTTCATCAGCATATGGGGGAGGTATTGAGAAATCAGAGTAGTCGTTATTTGATACTTGTGAGGCATTCAGGAGCTGCTGTTGTGATGAGCAAAGTGGAAAAATATATAATAAAATTGGTTTGTCTTACATTTGAACACTATGATAGAAGTAAGATACTGGACCTTTCAAGGAGAAAGACGAGAGAAAAAATCTGGAAAAATGACTTTTTTAGTCAGCGCCTAGCAATTCTGCACCTGGTATCTCTTGCCATTTGGAAGAATACCTGATTTTGCACCATAATAGTCTGCATTTACCGTCATTTTGGAGCGTTTGTTTCACTGCAAAGCATAGCTTTCTATGTGAGACTGTTGTCTTGCAAATGTGGTGGCCCAATAGGTTTTTACAGAACTTTGACTCAGTTTCAAGGAAGGAGGAATGAAGAAGCAGAAGAGTGAACTTCTGGAAGCCAAAACCCTCCTTTCCCTGCGTTTGAGCAATCCATGCTCTTATGAAATCTTTTGAAATCTCATTTGCTGATGTCTTTCTGACCCCCCAAATTATTCTTGTGTAAATGTTGACACCCAGTAGAGATGAAATCATTGACTTAGGAAAACATATCTAGCTTATCAGAAACTGCAGGATCCCAACAATTCGCTAGCAACACCAGCCTTTCTTTTTTTCTTTTTTTTTTTAAATTGTTTGTGGTTCGTTGGCAGATGACATTGAGAATCTGAGTGAGCAGAATATTATTTTGGTTCATATGAACCTGAGTGCATATCATGTACCAAACATTTTTTTTCTGGTGTTCTCTTCATGAATTTTTTGTGTGCTTATGATTTTGATATGCTTACTAATTTTATGTTATCAGTTTTAATGACAGACATGTCCCTAAGTGCATAAGTAAAACAAGCAATAGATATGTTTTCCAGTTGAATTCAGGCTATGTGTAAATCTGCGTGGATTGAACACATAGCTCACTGAAACCAAAGGACGTCAGTTTCTCTGCTGACCCAAAATCTTAGTCCTCAGTTGTTGTTTTTTTAGATTACACTGACACTAAATTTCCTTGATTCAATTGCTGAAGGAAAGTGAACTGAAAGTGGATAGACAAATCATCAGAAAAATTTTGAGGCTTTGGCCTTCTGTATTTTGTCATTAGACACCAGGTAAGGAAAAAGGAACAATTATACTCCATTGATTTGTGGATGCATGTAGAGCCATAAGATGTATTTAAACTTCATTTTATATCTTAGAATTTTTAGAGTGACTGAGTAATTCCAAAAAGGAAAATTGGTTTCTGTGGATTTTGCTGTGCACAGGAGGAGGGATCTGCCCACTAATAAATCGGCGAACACCCAGTATACTGTCTTTGGTCCGAACGTGACAATTTTGAGTTCTGCTGCTCAGACATTGAGCTTTGTTTTTTCTGTTTTAAATTAAAGGCGTGGCTGCATATTCATTATCTCTATGATAAAAGCAGTAAAAATAGGTGCAAAATGGCTCTTGTGCAATTTTGTAATTTACCTTTATTTTAAACTGGCTTACACATCTTAATACATTATGACAATCAGACTTATCAGGCCACCAGGCGGAGAGGAGTTTGTTTTGTTAATTGCTCTTGTTAAGCCTAATTACAGAACGGGGTGGAGTGGATGTGAGGGGAGGGAGGAATCTGCTAGCAAGAGGAAATTCTAAAATCCTCGGAGTGGTTCCAGGCAGTGCATGTTGGGGAGTGAGAGCACGGGTGTGGTGTGCGTGTACGGGTGTGCGAATGAGTGAGCGTGTGTGTGCGCGTGTGTAAGGGTGTGAGAGTGAGTGGCAGACTTTCCATATGGACTAAACTCCTGAGATGCATGAGCTGGAGGTGGGGAACCTGTGCTGTGTGGACACATGAAGGTACAGCTGAACAAAGAAATGTGCTGTGTTTTGCTTTATGCGTTAAGTCCTTTTTCTTTCTGTTTTTTTTTCGGGGGGCGTGGAACAAGGTACAGATTACTTACTTTGCTGTTAATTTGTGAAATTTTGCTTTGGGTCAAGTTTTAGAATGGTTTGCTGATGTGACATGCCATTCTTTGATATTACGGGGTTGTGGGCATAAAGGGGGTGTTTGTAGCTGTGGGTTGGTATCCTAAATCCCTTTGAACCGTTTTCTTTATTCACAGTGATTGCAGTGGACTGTGTTATTTGTTTAGACTTTCCAATGGACAGCATATATCCAAAGAGCCCTAGTGCCCTGCATTAGTCCAATTTGTTTGTGTGCCCCACATTACGCTGCTGGCAACTTGATGTGCCTGACCTGCATTGTCACCCCCCTCAGTTGCCTCAACAGCCTCCCAGACAGAAGTTTCTGATAAAGCAGTTTTGAGCAAGCCAGATGCAAAGTAAATGATTATATAACAAATCTGTGCTCTTCTCTGGGGTATGTTACCTGACTTGTTTGCTGCCAAGGTGGTTTTATTGTTTTGGCTACTGGGTGGAGGGAGGGGACTAGAACAGCAGAGGAGTCATGCTTTTGCTTTGCCTAATTATAATGTATGCTTTTAATAAAACCTTTTAGCGCTATGAATTAAATCGCGTTGTAGTCTTGCACAAGAAGAAAAATACTACTGCTGTGGTAGCTGACAGCTGAGTGGTTAGATGGCCAGCATAGGTCTGAGGCTCAGAAGCCTTTTCTTGGCTGGCTGGAGATACTGCTGGGTAAATGTGTTTACTTTTTCCTTAGTATTTATACTAGTTAATGTGTCGCACTAGATAAATCTACTTCCTGAGTCCATCTTTCAGCTTGCTCTCTTCCCTCCCAATTGACAAATGGTTTGAGTTTGACACCGTTTTATCAGTTGAGCCCCTGCTGGGTGCTGCATGCCTGTTTGTTTCTGCTTTATCATGAAAAGTGAATTATCTGAAATATTTTGTTACCATCTAACTAGCAGTTGGCAGGCTTTTGTATATGAACTGATTTAGATTTCAGCAAGGGGAGGCTGTTGTCTTTCTCTGCAAAGCCCTGTTGTTGCTCTCCAGGAAAACAAAAGATCCCAGAGCTTTCTGCACCACAATCTGCTGCTGTCCCACTTTCAAGGAGGTGTTTTGTTTGTTGCCGCAGCTTCCTATCTTAAAATGATAAATTGAGCGGACATGTGCACAGTTTTAAAACCCTGTCTCCAGGGCTTTGTGTTCACTTAGGATAAAATGCACTATTTTGTGGTAGGCTCTGGTGTGATTTAAACTTGGTTTAAAGATTATAAAGCAAAAGGGAAAGCATCAACATCTTTAGTGGTAGTGGTTTGATGAGGAATAGCTGTCAGGAGAAGAACTCTAGCGACTTACCTCAAATGGGTTGCAAATGCATTAGGGATTCATTAATATTAATAGTAGAATAGACATTTCCTGCATTCGTTTGACATCTTCCACGCTCTTTTTTTTTTTTTAAGAGCAACTTGGAGTGCAGTTTTAACACTTGTTCCAGTTAATACAAGGTTGATAAGCTAAAGTTAAACAGAAAGAGACCCCTGAGTGTGTGGGGTCGGTCTTCAGGAATCCTGGAATTTGGTGCTGTGCTTTAGAGGAAGATTGGCATAAACTCTTGGGTGAGACTTTCAGGGCAGTTTGCAAAACGGATCTCCTAGGCATGATTGTAGCAAGAAGAAATTGTTATCAGAATAAATTGTTCTGTGAGGGTGACAAGAAGGTCACTATCAAAATGTCATGTAAAGGTTAATAACTGTATAGGTTTCTAAAGTGGGCACAGTAGTGGCTTGTTCACATGTTCAGAGGTGAAAAAAAGAAAATCCAAGCCATTCTTCAATATCCAAATGTTTTGTGAGTTTGGCTGAATAGTTCAGCTTGAAAAATAAATAGATCCAAGGTAATTTATACTTGTTTTCCAACTTTTAAGTCCTGTGATGCACATTTTCATGTTTCTGCTCTGTCACTAGCAGGCGCCCAAGCTTTCTTGAAAAAAACCAAGGAATTTTGAGAAAAACACCAAATATCTTTGAGACGTAAAATAAAAGAGAGAATACCGCCAGTACCATGAGAGAACATGTACTAGTAATGATTGTTTTTCAGTGTCCTGAGCAGGATATCAGTTTCTCTCACTGAGCCCTTTAACTAAGAGAACTCATTGTAGTGAAGTGAAACAAGGGCTTGCTTTATAGAAAACACAGCTAAAAGTCGCAGTGCGTAAAACGTCAGAAGAAAAAAGACAAGCCACCACAAAGCACCTAATCTGGCAAGACTAGTGATATAGCAGCTAAAAACGCAGAAGTGCACGAGTTTGGCAGCTCTTACTGATAGGGCAATTTAAATTGTCAGTGTGCGTCTGCTCTACTTGTTGAGCCTAATGAAGAGTACAGTTTAATCACTGGTGTGCCAAATTGAGCATGATTAGCTGTTATTGCAGATTAGTGCATTGTCTGGGGCTCCAGAATTATTGATCTGGGTGCTGTGCTCTGGTGTTTTCTGTGCCCTCTATCATAACCTCTTCTTAATGCTTAGGGGAGAGAAGCAGGAAAGGAGAGTAGGAGGGAAGAAGTCCAGATGGGAAGAAAACAGGTCCTGAAAAGACCACATAGGAACTAGGTCAGGTACTCTGGAGATTAAAGAAGCATGCTTCATCCCTGGACGCAGGAGGCAGGGACAAGTAGCATACAATTACGAGGAATTAGAACGGCAACAAGTAGTGCAGATTTATCAGCTTTAATTGTCTATTGTCAGGACAGAGCCCTTCTTGTAGATCAGGCACTGCCAATGCTTTAATACCTTTAATGGACTCTCTATTGTGGAATTATCTCTCCTAAGGACAATGTCTTTCTTAAAACTGGTTTTGGGAGAAGGAGAATGAAAGAAAAGAAAAAAAGAAAAAAAAAAAGTAGCTGCAGCCCTTGTTTTTTTTTCCTCTCTGGTTTGTCACATTCTGCAGGAAGTAGCTGAGAGCCCAGTGTTGCTCTTCTGTCAGCAGCGCTATTCCTTCAGGGGAACTGATAGATACCTATTGAACATTAACCCCCTTTGCTCCACCTTCCCCAACGAGCTCTTCCAGAAACAATAGCTGGTTGATAAAGAGCAGATAAGCAAGGACACCCGGCTTAAGAATCTCTCTGCTATCTTTATTTTAAAAGCTTTCCTGGGTTTTGCAAAGTAAACATTACAACATTTAAAGAAGGATAAGGTGTCAACTATTTAATGAGAAGTTGTGTTTAATAGCAGAGGAATTCTTCCCTCCCCCAGTCAACACACAGGTATGAAAAGACTGTTATTTCACCACCATGGGCTAGGAAAGGTGGTGAAATGACAACTGTACTTTCAGAAGCTTAAAAAGTGGTCCTTCAGCCCACCACAGCCGGATTTCCTAATCAGCTCTAAACATACAGACACTATTTCAAATCCTGTGGTCCTGGATGCACAGTAGTTGCATTGCTGGATCTGTGATAATCTGTGGGTAAATATTTTCATTTCAACCATATGTGCTTTTTCATGGTGTGTAGCTTGTTGGTTTTGTTAATCTGTTTTGAAATGGTTTCCATGGCCCGTTTTTTGTCTGAGAAAAGTGGCATGGTTCTACCCATGGATCTCGCCCACCTTCCACTGTGTTCATCAGCTCCACAAGACTGGGCAGCCTGGAGAGTATCTGAAATGAAAACTGAATTGTGCTGGAACAGAGTATGGATTTTTACCAAGGTTCCTATCACTATGATTCTATGGTTTAACGGGCAGGTTGAGGAGAGAATAGCCAAAAAATTCTCATGACTGAAGTCATGAAGAGACATGAAAGTTGAATTAATATAGTTAATTCTGAAGTGGCTTTGCTATTTCAGATTGTTGTGAGCTTGTTTGCAGGGCTGATGTCTTTGAAATATTCACAGGAGTGAGTGTTCTAATATATGTATACTGTCCCATCCCTCCTCCCTAACCATTTGAAAATTGGCTTATTTTTAAGGAAAATTTCCCAAAGCACACCCTTTTTCAGTCCTTTGTCACCAGTAAGGTTGGAATGGGCTGGCCTGTTGTAAATCGTTTTTCCTCAGACTGAGTTGCTATGCACAGAACATTCAAAAGTGTGCATCTGGGATGTGGAAGGTTGATTTTTGTGCTCAGGTTTTCTTGTCCAGTATAAACTTGGGTTAGTAGGAACATGCAGACAATACAAGTGGTGTTGTATGGGCTCCTGACTATCATCCCTACCTTTCCCAAAGACCACCATCGCTCAGAAGTGTGATGAGAAAGCTGATGGTAGCCAAGAGGAGAGAACATCTGTGGTCTTTGCTGTGAGGCATTTCCCTTCTCTTAAGGGCAGTGGCTCCTTACGTTTAGACCCTGAAGTCTGCTGCCTTTTCCCACAATGAAAAGTGATGCAGTGACAAAGCCTCTGCTACTGCTGCCTTCTCAATACCTTCACCCCAGTTTGCTTCCTGGGAAACAAGAGCGAGTCACTTCAGTGAAGAGAAGCCCAGCTTCTCACAGTGACTTCTTGCACTGCTGATAGCAGGCCCAGACAGCCTTGGCTCCTTCTTCTCAACTGTGAGCCTCAATGAGAGGAAATGGCTGAAGTTTAGTTCTCTCTTCTGTGTGCTGCAAGAACTTTTTTTCCATTGGAGGAGGATTGTTTTGGCTGATTTGTAAGTCATCTAAGCAGTATTTTAATAAGGCCTAGCTGGAAACAAGAAGGGATATGGTATTTTAGTTTGACTCCCTTTTTTCTCTTTTTAAGGAATATTTCTTGAGAGGATAAAACAACATTGAAATTGCAAGAGCTGTTAAAGCTTGTGCTAGATAGTAGCTGAGAGTGCAGCCAAAAGCTCTGCTCTTGGTATTGCACAGCTGAGACAAAAATAAATGTAAAGGCATTTGGAAGTGCTATAAGGGAATGACCAGGGTGCTCTGTAATTAAAGGCAGTCCCTGAAAGCTGCTGTGTTAATTCAAAAGCCTCCTGGCTACAACATACGCTACCCCAAATGCCCTTGCAAAAACCCTGATGTAGATTCAAGTGCCATTTTAATTTCTCTCCTTATAGACAATACCATACTGAAGTAGTCTAAGGCATACAGAGCCTCTGAGATTGTATCTAAAGCCTATAGGCTGTGCTTTGCAAAGGTCAGGCTGGTCTGTGAGAAGACAGCTTTAACTTTTCCTGTTGCACAGTCACTAGAGCTTGCTGGGTCTGTCTCTTTCCCTTGAATCTGACATCAACCACGTTTTCAGAAACGTGGCCCCAAAACACAAGTATATCTCTGCAGAACTTGAAAGCGAGTTCTTCTTTGAGTTTGATTTCTCAGTTGGCTTTTAGAAAACGTGCAGTCATGCAACTACATCATGTACCTTCTCCGCATAATGACCACAACTGGTCCCCAAATGTTTACCAGCACAAGGATGCCTACATGCAGGAAGTGGGAAATAGGGGTGGGTCTGGTAGTTACTCTTGATGTGGTCAATCTGCCACTGACCTTTCTTTGGGGAAGGGGAAGGGGAGGATGTGAAAATGAGACTCTGCTTTAATCTCTTGTGTGCATTTTATCTCCTCTCCAACTTTCTAAAGAAGTTTCATTTATTAGAGGCAGCTCCGTTCCCTCCATCTTCCCCTTACAATTACCGCTCTCGCAGGCGCAGAGAGAACAGCAGCAACAGCTGAAGCTGAGTCGCACAGGCTTCTTGTTGAGCCGAAGTGGTGATAGCATCAAAGGAAATGGATGGGGATTTCTGACAGCAGATCTGTTAGGGCCATTCATGATTTGTTGCCAGGCTGAAAGCTGCTGCAGAGAGAGCTGCCTGAGAATTGCTGATTAATATGGTAATTGAGGTTTTCTATGAGTGAGAAGGAAAAAATGAAAATATGACTAAAAATGTTCTTTTTGAAATGAACAACATTTTGAGATTGCACATTCCAGACAATAGCAGCTACTGGTAAGAAAGATTTCTATAAAAGAGCAGAAAACTGCTGGTTGAACAGGGCATCTTTTCATGTTTCTCTATTAAGGAGGAAGGTCAGAAGGTCACTCTATGTGTTTCTTTAATGGCAGAGTTTCCTTTGTGATTTTTATTTTAGTACACATTCGTAACAATTTGTTTCTGTCTCTTCTTTCTTGATAAACTTAGTTTTATTCCAGATCAGACAATCCTTTCTCCTGTGCTACAGTAGTTGTGGGCTCAGCTTCACTGAGACACCTGGACCTAATTTCGGAATAGCCTGGGAGTGTGCCAAGGACTTATTTGAAGTCCATTGGCTTCATAGGCTGTACTTACCTCCCCAGGTTCCGGGGAGAGTACTGACCTGGGATATTGGCATCCTCCTGTCATCCTGATGAATATTTCACTTCATCGTATCTGATCTAATATCTGCTTCCTTTTCTACTCCAGTGCAAAATCTTTCTCAGTTCCTTGAAAGGCAGATTTACTTTTCTCCTGCTCTTCACATTGAAAAGATAAGCGCCTTAAGAAAACTCACCCACCCTTTTTTCTTGCCCTCTCTACTCCCTTTTTTTTTTTTAAGCTAACAGGGAAGTGAAAAGCTCTGAAACAGCTGCCTCTCGGAGTGAGACTCTTTTTTGGTAAAATAATCACCTTCAGTATGACTACATTGTTTTTCTGTTCTATATGGTGTGACTCAGCATCAGTTAATTAACCCAATCAAGTAGGCAGGATTTCTCTCCTTTAATGAATGGTTCTTCCTACTTTGCAGCCTTCCTAGACCTCATTTTGGATGTGCCTCGGTTTTACTGGGTATATCCAATTACATTTATATCCTTCAGCTGAGTGCTTGGGCCACCTCTCTTGTGGAATTACACCGTGGTGTAAGTTAAGCCAGGACACTCACTTACAAGCAGTTGTCCTACTTCTGTCTGCTGCCTCAAGCCTTCATGTGTTAGCTCATACGGAAGGTCTTTACACAGATATACTATTCTCAGCATCGCAGACCGAAAATGGCAAGCAATCCTTTCCACGTGTCTTTTTATCATAGGAGGAGGAGCAGCAGGGTAAGGGAAAAGGGATGTTTGTACACCCATCAGAGAGACAGGCAGGCACCCAATTGAGTAAAACATTCTTTTTTTTTCTTTCTTTCTCCCTTTTTCCTGTGAAAACACCCAGATCACTCCAAAATATAAGTGCGTGTGTGTTTAAAAAAAGAATGTGAAACTAGCTGCCACATAAAGTGCCGGGAAAGTGATGAGAAATACACTCACAGATGCGTGAGAAGAAGGAAAAGTAGTAGAGTTGCCTCACAGTGAAGCAGCTAGTGTTCACACTGAGTTGTAGATGGCTATAAATGGAATTGTGCATCACTGTTTCTCTGAGCCTGAGGATGCCTTGCTGAAGAGACAAGGACCACTGAAGGAAGTAAAGCATCTGGTTGTTTTGTAATGAGAAGCAGGAATGCTCTTAATAATAAACAAACAGGACATTGTATGCCATCATCACAGGATGTCCTTCCTTCAACCAGCACGCTGACTCGGATCGGAGGAAAAAAAATTGGGTGCAGGGTCTACTAATTGCTGTTCCCAGTCCTCCTCCCATCACCAGCATGCTCCCAGATAGCTGCTTATGTATTGACCTGCACAAGATCAGTGCTCATTTTCTTATCCCACTGTGGAAGAGGCATCGGGTTTGGAGTCACTGCCTGCCTTGCCCTGCTCCCGTGAGCTTCCCGGCTGTTTCTCAGGGAGATTTTGTTTAAAGGAAGAAACAGGAATGCCTTTCCTAATGCCTTTTATGAGTGTTGATTGAAAGAAGCTCTGGAAGGGGCAAGATTTATATTACACGCTAAGAAGAAATTCTTCACGATGCGGGTGGTGAGGCACTGGCACAGGTTGCCCAGGAAAGTTGTTGTGGATGCCCCCTCCCTGGAGGTGTTCAAGGCCAGGCTGGATGGGGCCTTGAGCAGTCTGGTCTGATGGGAAGTGTCCTTGGCAGGGAAGCTGGAACTGAATGGGCTTTAAGGTCCCTTCCAATCCACACCATTCTGTGTGTCCCTGCCCATGACAGGGAAGCTGGAACTGAACGGACTTTAAGGTCCTTTCCAACTCAAACCATTCTATGGTTCCATGATTTTATGAAAGGGATAACATCCAAATTCCCAGACTGGTACTATAATTGTTAAGGTTTTGGAGTGATTGCTTTAAATCAGGTTTTAATCGATATTCTGGAACCTGGGAGTTAATTTTAATTGTTAATTTAATAGCATCCTGTCTAATCAAACGGAGGGAGAACGAAAGAAAGTGCGTGTTGACCTCAGGAGGTTAAAACAGCACCAAAAGCCCCCAAGATTTCTAAAAAAAAAACAGCTCACGCGCTTCTGGAGAAGCGCAGAGGCGCCCGCCGCTCTCGCCATATCCCGGTGGAAACGGGGAGAAAGGAATTAATCATTAGTAAAGTAATTCGGGTGGCGTGTGGAGGCAGAGCCCCGCCTCCTGCCCTTGTGAGGGAGCGGCATGGGGCGGCCGTGGGTGAACGAGGGAGCGGGCGGCGGCTGTGCCAGGCGGCCCCCCAGCGTCTCCCGGAGGGAAGCGCAGGACGCTCGGCGGCCCCCGGCACCTGTCTGGCAGCGCGGGGGGGGAGGAGCGGGAGGGGGAGCGGCGCGGGAGGGAAGGAAGGAGGGAGGTGTGAGTCAGTCTCCCGGGGACCCAGCGGCTGGAAGGGAGGAGAAATGTTTACTCTGCTGTAGAGATGAGCCTGGTTTGCCGCCGCCGGTGGGCTTTGCTGTGGAAACGCGCGCGGATTCTGCCCCGGTAAGGAGCGCGATGCCAGCACCCCCTTTATCCCTCCTCCACCTCCCCGGCTTCTTCTCGCCCTCCCTAGAGGTCGGAGCCAAAGTTTTCTCGTCGCTTCTCCCGAGTCGGGAGCGCTCCTCTGATCTCTATTAACCCTTTCGCAGTTGTCACCCGCCGCCAAAGTCCAAGTTTTGCTATTAAGTCACCCTTTTTAATGCTGAGAGTCAGCAAATTCCGCACCGAAATGTGGGGACGGGGCTGGCGCCGTGACCCCCGGTGCAGCCGCCAGGGTCTCCTTGTGCCCCGGGGTCTCCTGTAAACCAGCCCTTCACCTCTACCTCGGGGAGCGCCGGGGTCTCCTGTGAACCAGCCCCTCGGCTCTCTCCTCGGAAGATCGTGCTCGTTCAGCCCCCGCAGTTCGTTTCGTTTTTTTTTTTTTTTTTCCTGCTCCGGAGAAGTGTGAAATTCACAGTAGCTATGTGTCCGAAAAGGAGAAGTGGAGGGATTTTTACGCCGGGTTTGAACGTCATTCCCAGCTACGGGTGGATTTCCGTCCCCGATGAACCTTACGGGAAAAGCCCGAGCTGGTACCTGTTTGGTGATAGGTTTGATAACAGTGCTTGTGTCCTGAAGTAGACGGAGTGGCTGAAGGACTTGGTGGAATTATCCTGCCAGTCTCCTATCCAGTGCTTTGAGCTAGTAATTCTCAGAGGTGCTATCAAAATCAAAATGGGCAGAAGACCATTTTTAGAAATGTATTTATTTTGTTTCCCGTGCTTCTTATCTTTTCTCTTTTGGCCCCCGGGAACGTCTCGCAGTACTTTGTGCAGGGCTGCTGCTTCTGCAGTGATGCTGGCAGGATGTCGGGCTTTCTCAGCCTTCCATGCCAAAGGATAAGGGGACGTCAGGGGGAGGGGGGCGGGGGGGGGAGGACGGGGGCAGGTTGTTTTGAAAGTTGTTTGTGTGTTGAAAGCCGGTGGGAAAGTTCAGGCTTCCCCATTTGGAAGAGGCAAGGCTGGGTTCCGCTCTTCCAACATGCGCTTTCCATTTTTAGCTTCATTCAGACGCAGACAGCAGCTCCTTTCCTCTTCCTCTCCTTGTTTGTGACACTTTTCTGAGGCAGCTTTTCCACAGGCAACTAAGTGGTCTCGCAGCCATGACCCCACGTTTTCTTCAGCATGGAATATTTTTTTTCTCTCTGAGGCATTAAGGAAAGGGTCTGAAAAAGGTAAAGCAGTTGTCCACCTAGGGATTTTTTCTTCTTTGTTTTTGTTCCCTCTTTATTATTACCAAGGCTGGCGTTTTAAGGCTCTGCTTCAGTCAGAGCAGCTTCGTTTACACTGCTTTTTGGCTATTACTCAACTGTACCACCTATCCTGCATGAGCTTTTAAAGTGTCACAGACTACTGTATTAGTCACACTGTCTCAACGGAAACCACAACACTGAAGGACAATGAGGATTAAAGGCTGTTTTCTTATTTTCCAGGCTGCTACACAGTGTAGCTCGGACGCTGTGAGTCTCAAGAATCTGGTGAAAGGGAGAGAGTGGACAATGAAAATGGACATGGAGGATGCTGACATGACTCTGTGGACGGAAGCCGATTTTGAAGAGAAGTGTACATACATTGTAAACGATCACCCATTGGATCCCAGTGCCGATGGAGGCACCCTAACTCAGGCAGAGGCTTCCTTGCCAAGGAACTTGACTTTCAAATACGCATCTAACTGCAAAGAGGTAAGCAGCAGTGCTCTGGGGAAGGTTAGAGTCAGACAAGCCAAATCACAGCGCTTTGGAAAGTGTGTGCTCACCTTGGCTTCCATTCTTTAACACATATACACACACTCCCCACCAATAACAAATGCTGCCTGCTGGCTTTTAAGATGGTACCATAATAAGTCTTTGAAGAAACTGTGAGCTGGTCACTGTTGTGTAATATTTTCACTGGAAATCGCAGCCAGCCTATCCTTGAAACTGGTTCTGTATCAATTCGCAAAGAGTTAAATTTTCAGACAATTTGAACAGCATCTGAATAAGCATATTTAAACTGTGGGGTAGTTCTCTGTGCCAATTTCTAGACTACCTTTTGCCAGGACCATTCATTGCCTCTGGCTCAGAGATTAAAGTACCTCAGTTGTCCAATAAATAGCTTTAAAAAAACTAGAGGAGAAAAAAAACCAAACCAATTCCTGGAAATGTGTTTAATTATTTCTTTTTGTTTTCCCTTTGGTTATGAAATTTCTTTATTCTGTTTGTGAGCATACCGTATTCCTGACTTCCTAAATTCTTAAAAACTCCGGCATATCAGTTAAGGAAGTGAAGGTGAAACTGTAGCAAGCTTGGCAGAATAGTGGCCATAGCTTAAATTAGATTTGTTTATCTGGGAGGGTATCTTCAGTGGTAGCTAGCCATGCGAGTCTGTCCTATCCTTGTCCCTGGAGTGGGTACATTCTTTGTTGTTGTTTCAGAAGGGCTGGAAAGAAATGAGCCCGGATGAGCAATTTGGTTTTGTGTTTACTCCTTCATATAGAGTAGCTATTATACCTAGGTGTGATGTTCGGCAGGGTAATAACCCAAGGGACAACCCTTCATTTCTCCTTGTGCTGAGACTTGTGGTATAGCAGCTATTACCTGTGCTTCTACTTTGGCTAAACACACTGACCACAGAGCTGAAAAGAAGAGGTACACTCATCCGTGCCTATCAAATATTTCCTTCTTGCATACAGAAGTAGGGCCGGACCCTGAGCTGGAGTGTATTGGCACCATCAAAATTAGTTGGCAGTGCCTAATATAATGTCTAGTAGATTTGGTAAGAGGTTAAAGCTAAATTCTCCTGTAAAATCACTCTTCTCTTCCGATCTGCCCTGTCCTGCCCTGCAGAACTTTGTCAGAGAAAGGACATGCTCCAGAAAAAAAAGTGCAAAACCTTGTTTTGTCTTACTGCATCGTCAGATAGATCTTAATTTGTCGGGGTGGGTGGGGAGATAAAGCTGCAGCCTCACTGTGTGGTGCAGAAGGATTTCTTGGCTGAAGGCTGAGCTCGCAGCGCGACAGCTTGGGCAGAGTCTCGGCAGCCAGCTGACTGATCGGCTGCTCAGGCTGTTTGCTCTCTTTGCCCCCGTTTAGTTCTGCTGCCACAGCAGCAGATGTCCGAGGAGCTTTCAAAATTCCCAGTTCTGTGTTTGGAAACTCTAAGGTATAATTTTCTTACAGCTCAGGTCAGTGAATCAGGGTAGGAAGATTGCTTCCATCTCTGTATGAGAGGTGGGGGCAGAGAGAAGTTGTTGAAAGATTCGTGGTTCTTCCTTGTAAAATGTGAGCCATGCAGCTCCCTGCTAGTGGAAGTCTGAATATAGGACATCCTCCTTTTGTTCTCCAGAGTTCCCCTTGGCCTTTTATTTGCACTGAGTAGGAACTTTCAAACCCTGACTATTTCTAAGGTAGCTCTGAAAGAAAGGGCCGATCTGAACCTCCCCCACCCCAGCCCAAGCTTCTGTGAAACCTACCATTGCGTGAATATAAGTACAGGTCACTCATTTGCTAGGTGTCTGCAGGGTGAAACAGTTGCAAATGGCATCATCTATTGCTTGGTTCTAGCAACTTGGGTTCTAGCAACTTCTGACGTGAAACATTATTTTTTTCTGTCTGCATTCCACCTTTTTATTTCGTTCAGTGGGGTTAGGACTGAGTGCATGTTGCTCTTGCACATGAGTGTTTGTGGGGTCAGCAAGGGAGCCTGATTCTGGTTTTGACCTCATGGAAAACCACTGGAGTCCTGACAGCTTTGTAGGGTGGGTTTTTTTCACTTGCAAAAGAATGAAGCAAGACTTCAGGGGATGCGTGCGTGCATGTTTGCTAGTGGGTTTCAGATGTGAGCTGTCTTCATTGCTAACTTTGGGGAGAGCTGTGGCTTCATCTTGTTAGGAGTTTTAAATGCTGAGTCAGTTTATTGACAAAAACATATATGATATATCGCTTGTGAAACGCTAACACTGTCATGATTAGATCATTAAATCCTAGTGCCGTCATGATTAGTATTGTATTTCCCCTTGGAGAAGTACTGTGTGCCTGCTTAGGAGGGAGGAAGTTCTTTGGGAAGGGCTGCTTTTTGTGTTTCTTTTCCTTGCATGCGAGAAGCTCCTCTTTAAAGGTTTATTGAATTTGCAAGGGAGCCCATGACGTGTCGTACTCTTGTTTATTCTTGGATCTTGGTCGGGGATTTTTCTGAAGGACACATTTTTCATTATGAGTTCACAGTATGTGTCAGCATTTTAAAAAATGAATTACTACTGCTCGTAATGTTTTGGGCTGCTAGATTTACATGAAGTCATTTATTTATTTGTGTGATTTATTTATCCTTCCCCCCAGTTTTAGCAATTGGCTAAAAAAATTATGGAACACGGTGCCAAAATCACGCTCTAGAAGGCCATGTGTGGATGATCTTTTTCATCCAGAGGTTTAAAAACTTCTTTTTCAATAGTTTTTCCCTTTGGTCTCAGTCCTTAAAGCCTGAACAGCCTTTCTTGATATGAAGTGCTAGTTATTCTACTGTTTTGATTATTACTAGTGCCTCATCCTGGTCCGTGAGCTTGACAGAGAAACATGCCTCAGCTAATCCATTACTTGTTGCATTTCTTGGATAAGGTCGTTTCATAGAGATATACCCCGAATCAGTGATTTTGATGAAAGCAGTGATTTTGAGCTGTTCCTGTGGGTGCCTGGCTGACCTCAGACACTTGTTCTCCCATACTCCTTTTAGTTTATTTCTTTTATATATGATTCCTGAGGAAGCAGCCTGGCAGCATTTTATTTCATGACATGCCTTTTAGAAAACTGGCACTGAGCAAAGGGGTAAAATTTATGTGGGCTTATGTAACTGTGGAACTAGTAGTTAAAAAAAATTCTATATTTATGTTATTCCAGGACACATGATGGCATTCCCTGTTTGCATTTGATGCCAATAAGAGATTGTTTGGTGGTGTTTGGGGTTTTTTTTTTAAGCAGTTTAGTGGTCCCGTTGAAGAATATCCTCCTCTTGCAGAATTCGCAGGGGTCTTTGTTTAATTCCAGTTCAGTTCCAAGCACCTTTTAATATCAACTGTGGAACGAGGTCCCATCCATTCCTTGTCTGGGCATGGTGATGTTTTGGTGGTTTTTTTAGCAGTTCAGTGGTCCCGCTGCAAAATATCCTCCTCTTGCAGAACTAACTGGGGTCAAATATCAACTGTGGAACCGGATTCCATCCGTTCCTTGTCAAGGGGGTGGTGGTGTTTTGGTGTTTTTTTATAAACAGTTTAGTGGTCCCACTGCAAAATATCCTCTTCCACAATTCACTGGGGTCGTTGTTCACTTCCAGTGCCCCTCCCTCCAAACGAAGACGTAGGAGTGCTGGTCTTCAAAGCACCTTTTAATATCGGCTATGGAACCGGGTCCCATCGGCTCCTTCTCCGGGGAGGTGGGGCGGGGGCTGCTTCGCCGCCCGTCCTTCTGGAGCCTGCCGGGCTCCCGCCGTACCCGTTCCGTGCTCCCGGCTCGCGGCCCCCGGCGCCGCATTAGGACCCTGGTCAGTTCCAGGGCCGCCGCTCCCGGCCCCGGCCCCGGGCTCTTCCTGCAGCGCCTCCAGGTTGCAGCTGGGTCCTCTGTTGCTGCTCGCAGCGAGGGGAAGAGCGGGTTTAGCTCAGCCCGGCCTCGGCAGGAGCCCCAGCTGCCCAGCTTTTGGCATCGTTTTCATGCTGGAAATGCCGTTTTGCTGCAAGGAAAAGCGTGGTGGTGGCTCGCTTGCAAGAGTGTTGGAAGTCGGAGCTTTGAAGGGAGAGAGGGGCAAGTGTCTGTAGAGAGGGAGTTGTTCAGAAAACAGTACATGGCTCAGACCC
Organism: Tapera naevia; assembly: GCA_033556795.1. Lineage (NCBI taxonomy): Eukaryota > Metazoa > Chordata > Aves > Cuculiformes > Neomorphidae > Tapera > Tapera naevia. Next base: position 7,949,488 of record JAUMJJ010000014.1, read on the forward strand.
AGGAGGCTACACGAGGGCAGTAGGCTTGTATTTGTGGGGAGAGAGCTCAGGTCATGAGCCCCGGTGGCTCCCTGCCACGAGGCCGTTTCGGAAAGGCTCATCGCCGAGAAGATGAAGGACACCTGGTGGACCAAGTCTGAAGTGCCTCTCTGCCACAGCTTATCGGCAGCCCGGAGACGACTCCCTCCCAGTTCTGGATGTGGAGTCCCTGCTCTGGATGTGGAGTGCTTTGGATGTGAAGCTCCTTCGCTGTTTTCCCTGCAAGCCCTCGGCAGCTCTGTACTTAGTGCCCTCCCCCTCCCCCGCTAAGCTGCGGCAAGGGGGGGCTGCTGGTAGCCTGGAGCCAGCATGTCCCTGGCACTGCAGGTACCCTTCTCCTGGAGCATACCCCTCCTTGATCACAGCAGCTGAGCTTGTGGGAGCACAGCGGAGGCCAGGAATTGCTGACCAGAAGGCCACCCTCAGTTAAAAAGCATCTGGACAGCTTTTTCTCGTTTAGCAAAAGCTCAGTCTTGGCACCCACAGATGTGCAGAACATTCTCTGCCAAAACAACCTTCTGATGGGTAAAGGGTGAAAAATCACCTACATGTTCAGCTACATCGTGGGGGAAGCAAACACTGCATGTAAAGTGGATATCAAAGAAGTATCTGCTGCGTCAGAGACACGAGTTCAGTGAGTGTTTCAAGTTGACTAGTTTGGGGAGTGATTTCTAGAGATTCTGAGAATTTCATTAAAGTCGTTTTAATTAAGTCCTAGATATTTTTAAAACCATGAAAAAAACTCAAGCTCCCATGCAGTAAAGCTGAACCTTAGTTATGAACTTTTCTTGAGAGGGCAGATGGATGTAAATGAAGATATATGGGGAAGATGAGAAGAACATCTGCCTTTTTCAGCTCTCTATGAGAAATGTACAAGCAAGACAAAAATAAAACTGAGACACTGAGCTTGTTTCAGCTTGTGGTAGGTGTAGGAAAATTTCTGGAAGTCCCTTTTCTTTCTTCAGTCCAGATGCACAGATCAATGGAGCATTTAACTACCTCTGCTGTTGACGTTTAATTTTTTTCTGTTGTTGTGTGCTGAAACACATGTTGAAACACAGGCAAGTGCACACAACCACCACGTACACCCAGCAATCCGTTTCCGGGTGGATTACCTGCTTGATTCCATGGCTGTTATTTGCCCAGTTTATTTTGGCATTTAACGTGAAGTTATGCTAGGTATTAGCTGTGTACTGAGATTTTTAATCTTGACCAATATGCAGGCAACTATTTCTCTGTCTGTCTCCCTCCCTCTCTCACACCAAAGGTAATAAAACAGAAAAAAAAGGTAGCATGAGAAAATCGTAAGGCTTAGCTAATTTGTGAAGTCCTATCTACAGTCCAGGGTTTTTACTGTCCTTTGCTGCAAAGGACTGTTAAGACGAAATGCTCCCTGAAGTGAGCTATCTGCACAGTCTGATGAGGACTGATCTGTTTTGGTAAGGACTTTGATTTCTTGTAGGGTACAGAGAGCATTGATCTCAACTCTCAGTATTAGTCAACCACTCTGCTGTTCCTGGTGAGCAAAAAGATAAGACAATATGTGGAAAGGGGATGCAATTAATACATATACATTTCACTATGAAAGTTTGGTTTTAATACCAAATTAATGGGCTTTTTACCCTCCCTTTCACGCCCCCCCCCCCCCCCCCCCCCCCCCCCGCCCCACTGTTTGAGCAACAGGATCAATCTTGTAAAGGCCTGGGGGTTTTGGTTTGCAAAATTGTTGGGTGTCTGACATTTTTTGGCTACATTAAATTTAAAAAGGTTGATGAGGAACGGAGAGACACAACACCAGTAACTCAGCAGTGTTTTGCAAAGGGTTACTCTAAGGCACGTTCTTCTGAATAATGATGAATTGCTTCCTGATTTGTGGTCAGTGACTTTTTTTGGTATAATTACTGTCAAGAAGGAAGCTGAACAACTAGAGTACATTTCTTAGACCTAGCACAGTGGAGCATTTTCATCAAAACTTTTACGCCTTTTTGACCAAACCCACTTGACATATGTTACCGGAACTGCTGCCTTCTTTTTATAAAAGAGGGTGATCTGTAAGTACATGTGCCAAAGCCATTTCATCTTCTATTTTGTATGCCACTGTACGCTGGTGAGAGACTTTATAGGTCATCTTATTTTTTTTTCTTCTCATTTTAGCTATAAGGATGGGTTTGGAGCGAAAGAATGTGGGGGTGGAGGAGGGTTTCGTTTTGATCTGGAGGAGCAGTCATTCCAGTTCTTAACTTATTAGAAAAGTGAGCTGTGTAGCAGTGAAGTGATTGATAGCTATTGAATATTTTTGTTTGCTGAAACTAGACTTTTGGGGGTTGTCTTTGATAGAAGAAATAAATTCTAAAGGTACTTGGCAGTCTGTACATTTTACTTACTGTTTCTTCTTGTAAAAACACATATTTCAGGCAGTGTTTGTCTTTGGCTTCCATATGTCTTGGTAAGATGCTAGTACCTAACAAAACTGGTCGTATCATATCCAACGTGGTTGTTAATTTATTTCTATTTCACTGACCTGTCACTAAACATTTCTTGCATCAGTTGCTTTACCTTGTGAAGTTTGGGGGACAGGGGAGAGGAAGGAAGACTTTTTGATTTCTACTGGCAATGGACTGATCCTGTGCTGCTCTTCTTGTAGGTCACTGGAGTTATAAGCAAAGAGTACATCCCAAAAGGAACGCGCTTTGGACCCCTGGTAGGAGAGATCTATACCAGCGATACGGTTCCCAAGAATGCAAACAGAAAATACTTTTGGCGGGTAAGCAGGAAAAAACAGCACCATGTTGTTGCAGTAAGCAGATCACTAAATGAGTACAACTGAGAAGCTGGGTCACTTCCTGCTTCAGATTTGTGTAAATGCAGGGGGCGACTTCTGTACACTGCCAGGCATGAACAGAGCCAGTGGGGTGAACTAAGCCAAGTAAAAGCCTGGCTGTCTGGGGCATAGGGACCGTGTGGGCGGAGAGAGCAGGGGAGATGCACAGCCCTTCCCAGCTCTGTCTTCCAAAACAGATCAATGCTTCATTGTGTTGAGAAATAGTTCTGCTGCTTGCTGTAGAGGCAGGTTGTTTTGCATTTCTTCGCAGTGGAAAGTCATTCTTGTTCATGCAAATGTCACATATCCTTGATTTTTCCAGCTATGAAGAGGCTGTGAAAGTATCACATCATCTTTTACTCTGGAATTATTTTACATTTTGTGACTTTTTCCTGGATTTTTGAATACAACTGCTATCCCACAGTGGTGGTCATCTTCAGCATATAGTATTCAAGTCATATGCTTTTCTAGTCCACTTTAGAAAGTGTTAAAAGAGCAGCCCACGGGTCTTAGTTAAGAGAAAAATCCATTTATGCCAGACAAACGAACACTAGAGGTGATGCCTAATTTGTGCTTCGTAATGTGAGCTGGAAGGGAGCACCAGCCAATTTGTTTTGGCTTGGGGAGTCTGTGCTGAGGAATATGCTTCCAGTTTATCAGTTGACATAATCCTTAGTCTCCTTTACAGACACATTATTAATCATCAGAGAACATTCCTTCAGCCTCATCTCCTTCCATGGATTTGTTTTGCTGCCTTCTAGCCATTTAGGTTGTGTCTAAATCAGTGGATTTGGGAGTACATCCAAGCCTCTGTGCCCAGGTGCTTGCCTACCTTACCAATATTCCGACCTCATATCCAGGTGAAACCTGGGGCAAGCACCAGCTTTCCCCACACCTCTTTCTTCCTACCTAATTGCATCATTTTAGTTTTCTCAGATTGTCTTCATGTGATGTAATATAGCATGGACAGGCAGTTATTTGCCTGAGCGTTTTTACAAAGCAAGCAACGTATTTTCACGTGCACAAGGCTACAGAGTGGAGTTTTTACCTGAGTTTTTCAGGAGCTTGTATGTAGCTGGCATAGGAAGGGACGGGTGTGTCAGCCCTGGCCCTGCCAGTTGCTAATAAGATGGCAAACATTGGCAAGAGGGTTTGCTAACCGTGTTGCAGGGCTTCATTCATATATATGTGAGAAAGATGACGTCATTCTCATGATGTGATTTTAAGGCTTAATGCAGAGATATCCTCAGAAATAATATCCTAGGAGCCATCTAAGCATCGTTAAATTCTCTGTTATAATCGCTTGATTCATTCAAGACTTGCTGCTGCACTGAAAATGAATTTCTTTGGGGTCTGAAACAGGCTTACATATGCAAAGGAAATTGTGGGAGATAACTTCCCACATGTTATTAAATGCATCCTGGGCTTGCTGGCAGGAGTGGGAACATCTGCTGCGTGCACCGGGGTACGCTGCCTGCGCCTTGTCTGTGCGAGGGGAACGGGGCCGACGTCATTTCTGGGAACAGTGCCATGACTCAGCACATATGGTCTCGCCTTCCCCAGAATAGGTGGGAGCCTGGTGGGGTGTCTTCACTCCAGAGCGTGATGACCAGCATGATCCATGGGAGCCATAGAGGGCCAGTTTGGGAAGTGGTGGTAGGTGTCGAGTGTTGGAGCACCACTTTCCTGGAAGTTTGCGAGCTGGATTAGCAGAGAAACCTAAAGGCTCCTCTTGATGCAGCACAACTCGCCCAGCTCCCTTCCATTTTCTCATAACAAATACACCGCAAAATCTCTCGCAAGCTGCTTTGATGAGGCCACATGTATTTCCCCCTTCTCAGTTTACAGGAAGTTACTCTTAAAGAAAGTGATTCTGGTGTTTATGGCCTGCGTTAAAGGGCCAGGCTGCCTTTCCCCTGTCTGCTGGCAGCTCTCTTGCAGAGAAAAGGAGAGATCCCAGCTGGCTGATGGGCGCTCGCAGGGCACACTGCCCAGCCAGGTGGGTGCAAAAGACAGTGGTGTGAACGCAAAGTCAGGAACACACCATGGAGTGTCTTCCCCCTGCGATAAGCACTGTCTCTCCTTCAGAAAGTCATTTCCCGCTCAGCAAGGTGCATTGCTGGTGCACGCTGCTCCCACTTCAAGGTCTGACTTTTGCCTGGTCATCTGTTTTATGAAATCGGGATGTGTCTTTAACAGATGTGTCTCCTTGATTTTTCTTCTTCTTTTTTTTTAATTTTTTAATAATTCTCTTATTCTTACCACTTCAAGAAGTAGTAGCTTCTGCCATGGATTGGGACTTCTCTCCCCCAAAACTGCTGAGCAGTTTTTAGATTCATGTTTTCTTTCCCCTCTGCAGACAAGCCAGAACATGTCCTCTGATAGGAAAAGTGAATTCTCATCGGCTGGCACTTCTCCAGGTCTTCATTAAGTTATGGCAGGTGAAGTTCATCTTTGCCTCGCCCAGCCTTTCTACAAAAGGGCTACAGTCCAACTATGAGCAAGTGTTGCTTTAGGATTCTAAGGGAGTGGAGGATGTTTGCATAGTTTAAACCTTTGGGTGGAGGTGGTAGGAAACTGCAAGTACAGAGGCCACAGAAAAAGACGAGAAAGACTGACATAGCACAACCTAGTCAGTCTTATACACAGGTGACTCAAAGCATTAATGCAAGCATGCACTCAGACCTGCAGTCATTAACATTACCCACTTGTTGATCATAGCACCAGGAAAATGGCTCTGAGGTAGACTGTTGACACAGTGTTGGGTACTCTGCATTTTAGATTTTGGGTCTGATTTGTCCATACTAGGAGAGAGACAGGTTAAGTGGAAGTGAGAAAGATGACTGGACTTAGATTTGGGTAGGCGTCTCTTTTCTTAACACAGAGGATATCATAGTTGGAAAGGTGGGAACCCAGCCTGAATTCTTATTTCAGTAATGCCTTCTTGGCTTTTTTTTAAAAAAAAAAAAAACCTCATCGTTTTCCCCCTCTGGACTCTGTGCGCACGTGTTGCGTATTGTGCGAGTATATACTCATAGGCACTTACTCTCTATTCCAGATCTATTCAAGTGGTGAACTTCACCACTTCATTGATGGATTTAATGAGGACAAGAGCAACTGGATGCGTTATGTAAACCCTGGCTACTCCGTTCAGGAACAGAACTTGGCTGCTTGTCAGAATGGAATGAACATCTACTTCTACACCATCAAGCCCATCCCTGCCAACCAAGAGCTTCTTGTGTGGTATTGCCGAGATTTTGCAGAGAGACTGCACTATCCCTCCTCCAGAGAGCTGACAATGATGAGCCTCAGTAAGTGGATTACAGTATAAACAAGGAATGCTGGTAATGTCTCTTCTGCCTATATGATTTAATAATAAGTTGTATAATTACACAGCTGCATCATCTGTTGTGTCACAGTAGGTAGCTTGGAGTGGAAAAGGGGAATTAAAAACCCCAGCAGAACAGAATGAGTTCCTTGTGCCCTTTCGAATGTAAACAGATTATGAAGAATCTGAACAGTTACTTGTTTACAACCTGAGTCTTATCTGATTAAATTCTGGACAGACGGTCTGAGTATGTGCTCTGCCTTAGAACCATAAGGTGTTGGTTCACTCTCAGATTTTCCAAGTCCAGATCTCATTGTGCATGGAGCAAAAATCTGTTCATAGCGTATACTAAAGGCTGTCCCAGTTGCGCTCCCAAAGAGCTACCCTCATCGTACAAGGAAGTGGCCATGTGCCATGACTCTGCCTAGGTGTCTGACAAAATGTGTTGACTGCACAATGCTTTTTGAGCCTTGCATCTGTGCTTACTTATCTTATGGGAGCAAACCTCCTGTGGGCTTCTGATCTGGTTACTTGTTTTTCAACTCTGAGTATTTTGTCCCCGTTTCTTGGTTGTATATCACAGCTTTCGTTTTCTGTTCAAAAATAATAGCACTGATAGCAGGGGCAGAGAGACATTTCTAGGAGTTTATCTGTTCCTCTGTGGTTTCTGACCATTTCCAGCCTTGGCACTTTGCTCATAGCTTAATCACTGCCTAACACGTCACCCAGAGCCCCTTGAAAGGAGGGAGAGATTCTTGCTGACTTCTCATTCAACTTCTAGGCTGCCTCCCCTCCTGCTTGCTGCTCTGAGATAGAGCAGAGCTTTCTTTTTTTGGTTCTGCCAGTGCTTACGCTGAAATTTGAAGGAATAACTGCAAGCATTTTTTTTTAATAAAGAAGACTATTTGCTGTTATTTGGCAACAAATAATGGGTTATAAAATATCAGTGTTACTTTAGGGATCAATAGAACTAAAGTCCAACCCCACATCATGAAAATGATGTCACGCATTCAGACTAATCAAAAGTACGTCTGTCCTCCGTGGATGTCATCTTTTCACCAGTTTTTGGTCTGTCCTTACGAAATATAACAAATTATGGAATAAAATCTGCTTTCTCTTAATGGCAGAGGAAAGAGAGGGAGGGGATGTCTTGTGCTCCTATTTTCCTTATTCAAAAAATATCTCACTGATTCTGTCATCTTTGCACATGTGTCATTTCACCACTCGCTGTGCAGTTTTATTTCCTGGTGTGATGAACTGCTGGCTTTTCAGTGGGACTTTCAGGTGGGTCGAGATGACATCATTAAGGGTTCATGAGGATGAGGAGCTTGCAAAGATCCAGCCAGACACATTTGACGCTAGCTAGGAAGGGTACAGAAATGCAGCCTCAGTTTCCTGCATCTGATGGCATCTTAGATTGCCGTGCAGAAGTAGCAAGGAATGTATTTTAAAGTGTCAAATAATTACCTGCTTACTCTTGCTCAGGTCAAAATTGGGATTGTCTAGACATGTGCAGAATAGTCCATTTTAGAAAAAGGAAGTTTAATACCTGAGTTTAAAGAGATGGGACATTGAGCAGCAGTTGGGTAGTTTAGGCTCAACGTTTGAAAGAGCAATCTTTCCAGATGCTGAGATGGAATTATCCCTATCTTTAAAGATAATTTTGTTTGAACCATTTAGAAATTTCATGTTAGCCCCCTTCACCTAAAGAAAACAGCAGTTCAGAAAAATGAGAAAAAGGTCTTACTTTTAAAATCTTTTTTGCTCTCATTTTGTGACAAATACATTCAGGCCCAAGGCTTACAGTTAGGTGAGAAACGCTACAGGTACCATAAGTATTGATTTCAGTGCTCTTTCTTTAAAAGTATGGAAAAAAATCCAGAAGTCTCCCAAAGATGCTTAATTGCTGAAGGCCTCGTAACAACAGAGCAAGCAGGGATGATTTTCCACCATTAGTACTGGAACCAGATGAATTTAAAGTGAATGTCAACGCCATTCAGCTTTCATCTACTTCCTCCCAGGCTACTTCTTCTAGTTAAACGTAAAATTAGAAAACATCCCTGGCACAAACCTGGCCAAGGTTATTTTGTCAATGAAGTGCAGAAGGGTTGTCCCCAGAGAGTCCTCTGACCTGTGCCTGCTGCAGACATGGGCCTTTGCCCCATCAAAGCATCTTAACACAGTCTTGTTTGGGGGGACCCCCCACTGGTCACCTCCTCTACCTGCTGAAAGTCAGGAAAGCTCTCTGCAGCCAAAGGAATCACTAATAATTGGTGTGTTTAAAGTGACAAGGCTTCCCTCAGAGGAGCAGGCAAGCATCGCCACCTCTCCCAGCTCCTGACTTCTGGTTTTGTCACCCTCTGAGGAAGAGGGAGGAAAGGTTGGGGTCCAGGTCCCACCTCCAGCTGAAGTCAGTGCTCCTTCCCACTGAGATTAGTGCTGGCACGAGCATGGGGCAGCAGTATAGCTGGCCCATGGCAGTGATGTGTTGTGTCTAGCTCCCTTCTTCCACTGTGTCTTGGTTGTGCAGGGCGTGCTGGTGCCCGCAGGAGTCTTTGGAAGAGCTGTGCCTTGGCTGGTTGCCCAGCCAGGCACAGGAGAGGCTGCCTGGGACACACTGGTGGAGAGCTTCCAGTGTGACCTCAGTTTTGCTGACTTAAAATATAGGTAGCTGCCGAAGGTGCCTCAGGGGTTCAGGGATCACGGTCTTGAAGTTCAGCACCTTAGTTCCTCTTTAAGTACCTGAGCGGGATGGGCCTCCAGGGAAAAATGTATCAGAGAATTTCTCTGGCTTTATTTCCTGTAATTAGTGGCCTCAAAAATGAGACAACTACCACTTTAGAGCATAAATATATTTACGCATCCACATATAACATCTGTTTGCTTCTGTAACAGCAAACTTTCAAATTAAAGGTAAGTCCTCCAGCGTTAGTTCATTTGTGCCGTAGAAGGAAAGCATCCAGATTCAAGACAGCAATTAGGCATGTACTTAGTTATGGGTTTAACCCTGTACTCTGTTTTCTTGAATTGAGGCCTTTGACCCAGTCCTTCAGACGCTGAAACACACACCTACCTTCATGACCGTGATTAGCTCTGAGTGGAGCTATGTAGCTTTGAGTGGATGTTGAAGTGCCTGCAAGGAATTGCACAACACTGGTAGAGACTCAGCGTTATCCTAGCAGTGGGAACTCAGTCTCATTTCAAATGGTGCCCTTCTCCTTCCTGTCTGCTTTGAGGCCACTGGTGGTGTTTTCTGTCAAGATTTGTGAAATGTGCTTAATAACCTCATCCAGTTGGGCTCTTGCATTGTCTTTTAGTCTGTCATTTTCTAGGCATTTGAGCTAGCAAAAAGACCAAGGAAATTTGCTTCAAGGGTCCCACATAATATAGCATTTCATTCCTACCTCATCATAGAAGCAGAATTTTGGGATGGAGGGCAGAGAGGGTAGCAGGGTTTTTTTTTTTTTAAAAAAAATACAATTACATTGACTCAGGACGTGACTATTTGATAATAACGTTGTGTATTGCAGTCGTATGATGCAACTTCCTGCTGCTTATGTCATGTTTGTCTCCTCAGTCAAGTACAGGCAGGTGACATTTTCTTTTGGTCAAGCTTCAGAAAAAAGTCTGAGTCGGGGGATGGCAATTTATGTGTTTACAAACCATTTGGCAATCTTTTGTTTCGTTAGCAGGCTTAACATATTATTTAATACTTTGGATTCTATGAAGAGTAACTTTTTAATGAATGTTTCTTAAACACGACTTATTCTTTTCTTCCCCCTTCTAGCCCTGACATGCTGGTCCTTAGCTAAGTCCTGTTGTGCGCTTTCCCTTTTGTTTATGGGCAGTTTCACTTTCTGGTGTTGAAGTTTTTCTGTTTGGGTTGAGAGGAAACATCTGCACTTGCTTTAAAAAAAATGCCTCCTGGAATCTTCAAAAGGGCTCAGGAAAATGATTTTGAAGTGATATAAAAGGTTGTCTTCACAGAAACCAGAATTTGGGGGCTAAAGTTGGCTTAATATTGAGGCTTATTTGAAGGCTCACTTAAGACCTTATCTGAGAAAAATGTTTTCAAAGGTATGTCACCCTGCCTTGGGCACATTTAGAAAACAGATGATCAAATTATATACTTCTAAATGTTGGTCTCCATTCTCATTTTGAGTGGGAACACTCTTTGTTTTGCCTGCTTCGCAACTTCGAGGTTCTCTTTCTACTAGCAAAAGAGGTGCTTAATTTAGATCGAAAATATGAATCAGCATAATTAAGCTGCCCCACTCAAAGTGTACAGTACCATCTAACTCCTGAAATTACTGTCTGCCTGCAACCGTTTTTCAAGTTTTTAGAAAAAAGCAGATCATTGTTTTTTCAGTCTTTCTCAGGCTGCAACTCAGAGCACAAGAAATGAGAGCAAAGTCTACAGCTATTCAGCAGTCTGTAGCTGGAATACCCACATTGGAGTAACTTCGGGCAGCCTCTCTGCTCAAGTTTTATTAATACTTAACAGGAGTTTTGTTCTTTTTCCCCTTTCACGCACTCACTAGTCTCAGATCTAGGCATAGTCTGCTGATGTTGCTTAGAAGTGGATTGGGCTCCCAAAGAGGCACGCTTGGGATTTTTTCTTTCTTTTTTAACCCTTCTCCCTTCAGATCAGTAACTTACAAATGCAGTTGCGTTCTTCTTGTTTTGTCATGGACCTCTCTTCTGTGTGTGTCTCTGACCACAGAAACCAGACAGATCTTGGAAGAGTATGTGCCTATATTTAGTGTGTGTATATTTGTAACTATATGGGGGCATGAGGGAGAAATGCATTTCAAGATCAAGAGGGAGACATTGTGATAGGTAAGAACTTGAATCTAAAATTAGAAGTTAAAAAAATACAAGAAATATATCTTTCTCCTTTTGAAATATGGTTCCTTTAAGAGCAGCAAGAAAGGCTGTAAAACTATTGATCAGTTTCAGCCCTGGTTTAAATCCACCCTCAAACCTTGTTTTACACGATGCTGACACACTGGTTTGTTTTGATCGCTCTGGGTTCCCAGGCATCCCTTATGCACAGGTGATAGTGGAAAAAGCTAAGAGGGGATTTATGGACCAAAGGTAGATTGCAAAGTAAAGTGAACCATCACAGTTAGACTTGAAAAATAACCTTTAAGTATTGTGTCTACACATGGAAATTAGTAGGAGGGGAGGCTTTACCAGGAACTTTGAAGGGAAGGAAAGAACAATTATCTTTAGTCTGTCAAGTGGGGACATGGGCCTGTTGCACAAGGAAAGTTATATTTTCGGTGTAAACTTCCTTTCTGTCACTCGCGGGCTTGCTCTGGCGCGTAAGGCATGTACGTCCACACCCTGATGTTTAACCTTGTGACGGTAGGGGCCGTGCCTCCAGCCGAAGCATCCTCGGTTTCTCTATCACTTTTCCAGCAGCACCAGCACTTCTCCTTCCTCTTCCCCTCCTCCCAGTTTTTTTTCTTTAGAAGCGAAAAGTGTCAATTTGAACTTCCTGCTTGACAGACCCCACTGAGAAACTGATATGGACCTGATAAGGTGGTATTTATTTATTTTTTCTGCTGAAAGACTTCACAAGTCCTGCTTCCTGTCTCCTGCCCCCCCACCCCTCCAGCTTTCAGCTTTCAGTACTTCCCGGTCTTGAGGCTTCCCGATGCTGATAGTGTCACCAGGAATGTTTGCTCTGAGACACTGGTGTGGTGACAGGCAGCTAATAAGAAGTGCTATGGTGGATCTTTTTGGGCCCATATGTTACACCCAATAATACGGATGAACATATAGAAAATGAGTTACCAGTCCACGGGTACAGGCAAAATGAGAAAAGAAAGTAGATTATTTTTAATACCAGACAACACAACATGCTACTGATTTATTTTTGAGACATCTCTGCATTAAATAACATATAGGGAAGTAATTGGGAAGCTATTCACGCACGTGTGTGCGTGCTTGCTGTAAAGCACACCCTATGCTTTATCATAAACGTTCAAATTGAATGTAACTGTCATCAACTGCATTTCATTGCAACTTGAAAATGCACAAACTGCCCACGTATCTCAAAATAAATGTCTAATGCCATTTGAAAAAGTATGCTACTGTAAAAGTGAGTTGCTGTGAGTGGGAGTGTGCTTTGAAAGCAGCTGTTTTCTGGGATGCGTTTGGTAAATGACTTTCTTTGCCTTATAGGGTCATGTTGCCAAATGATAGATTCTGTCAGGGTAGTGAATAGTGAAGCAAAGAATCTGCACTGAAAGTAGCGTGGTCATTGCCTGTTCCCATCTTCCTCACTGGGTTCAGCTGGTCATCCAAAAATCAGAAATAACTATTTCTCACTCCAGTTAGTGAAGTAAGAGCAATCAGTCACAGAAGCAGAAATCTGGCTAAAGAGCTGCAATACTTTCGAGTCACATATCTGTCAGCATTGACTGGTATCTCCTGATGGAAAACCTTGCATATAACTAACCACAAATACAAAACCTCCCCTATAATAAAATATCTTACAAGTCATCATTTCAGGATTACCTAACAATTAACTTTGAAAGATTAAATAAAAGCGGACTTCTTTTTCTATTTGAAGACATCTTTCAGTGTACTGTTCGTGTTACGTTAAGTCGAGATAACAAGGTAGAGGCTTTGAATACAAAGAATGTGTGTACAAAACTGATTCAAATGGAGGCTGGCTTCTATTTCCTTCTAAATACGTGCTTCTTTTGCCTTTTTTGTTTTTTTTTTTTTTTAAGTACATTTCATCTTAAACTGGAGCCAACCAGTCTTGCTTTCTTTTGCTTTGCTTCAGCATTTTTTTTATAAAGTACAGCTGTAAGCAGAGGAGTTTTACATAGACCGAATGCCACAGAAATCTGCAGTAAATAGTCTGCTTTGTTGTAGATGTTCCTAAGCAATATATTTAAATGAGTAATGATCTGTTTACTGATGGAGAATACCTTCTCTTTGAAGAAGGCTTTCATCCTAGCCAGCCATGGGTTTTTTGGTACTGAAAGTAATTGAACTGGCTGGTGAAGAGACTGCTGCGGTTTGGCAAAAGTGGATTTGTCATGCCTTGTTGTTCTACTGAGGAACATTTCTGGGAGCTTGTGTTCTGCAAAGTCCTTTTGTTAAACCTGTATTGTGAACAATTGCTTGTTACCGCATTTATTAGAAATACTGCTTAAGCAGACAATCAACAGTGAAGTTAGTCAAAGCTGAGGGGAAAGAAAGGTTAAATGGGTTTGCAAAGCCGAGACCAGCATTCTGCAAATGAATTGTCATCTAGATCTGTATGTACTGCCTGGTGTCCCTTAAATTAGCAATGTTTTTTATTAACACAACATCAGCAGGCATTTCTTCACACAGAAAGTATTTTTTTTGCGAGTTAAATGATTGCTCATCTCTGAGAGTGGCCCTTCCTTTCCACTGAACTTGTAGGAGTCAGATTGTGTTTGGAAAGAGATAATGATGGTGGCATATCTAAATAATCATTGCCTTGTCTTTGTATTTCAGCACAAACCCACGTTAATCCAAAGGAGCACAGTGCTGATAAAGATGAGCTCTATCAGAAAAGTATCCCAAAGAAGGAGCACAGTGTGAAAGAAATCCTGAAAATGGAATCCAATCCTCCTAAAGGAAAAGACTTTTTCCAGACCAACATTTCACCAGATACTCCAGAAAAAGACTTGGATGATTTGCGTAAGAACTATAGCCCAGAGAGGTGTTTCTTCCCTCGAGTTGTCTACCCTATCAGACCTCACATTCCAGAAGACTATCTGAAAGCTTCCTTAGCATATGGGATGGACAGACCCAGCTACATCACTCACTCACCCATCCAAACATCTACTACGCCAAGTCCTTCTGGGAGGAGCAGCCCAGACCAAAGTTTAAAAAGTTCAAGCCCTCACAGCAGTCCAGGGGTCACGGTTTCACCTCTGGCACCTACTTCTCAAGAGCACAGAGAGCCATACCCTTACTTGAATGGATCGTATGGCTCAGAAGGACTGGGGTCTTATCCTGGATATGCACCTCCTGGCCACCTCCCACCTGCCTTTCTACCATCCTATAACCCCCACTACTCCAAATTCCTGTTACCTCCATTCAATATGAGCTGTAATAACCTGAGCGCTTTGAACAATATCAATGGCATCAACAATTTCAGTCTCTTCCCGAGGATGTATCCTCTTTACGGCAACCTGCTCAGTGGAGGTAGCCTTTCACACCATGTGTTGAACCCCACCACCCTCCCCAGTTCATTGCCCAGTGAAGGAGGCCGTCGATTGCTGCAGCCTGATCATCCAAGAGACTTTCTCATACCAGCACCTAACAGTGCCTTCTCTATCACGGGCGCTGCTGCCAGCATGAAGGACAAGCCGTGCAGCCCCACCAGCGGGTCACCCACAGCTGGTACAGCAGCCAGTTCAGAACACATAATGCAACCTAAACCTACCTCAGTGGTGTTGGCTGCCACCGGCGGTGAAGAAGCCATGAATCTCATTAAAAGTAAGAGGAATGTGACCGGTTACAAAACCCTCCCATACCCACTGAAGAAACAGAACGGGAAGATCAAGTATGAATGCAACGTTTGCTCCAAGACCTTTGGCCAGCTTTCCAATCTGAAGGTAGGCAGTGGAGAATAAGTCACAAGCCTTCCTGGAAGGCTCTGGCTTCTCCCTCCCTATAGGTTATCTAGGAAAAGTAGGGACAGGCCTCCCTTGCGTGTTAGGCCGTTTATCGCTCTGGGCTTAATGTGGCACCCCTCAGCCAGAAAGCATGGTTGTAAAGACAGTGTTTTAATACTGGTGCTGCCTAATTAGCTAGATGACACTGTATTTTGTCAATGGGAGTCTTCTGCTAACTTTAGGAAACATCTGAAAGTACATTTGTTACAGTACTGGAAACTGCAAATTGTTATTTTTTTTGTTTCTCCCTAGGTGCACCTCCGTGTACACAGCGGAGAGAGACCATTTAAATGCCAGACTTGCAATAAAGGCTTCACGCAGCTGGCTCACCTCCAGAAGCACTATCTGGTACACACGGGAGAAAAACCCCATGAGTGTCAGGTACGTAACACAGCACAGAGACGGCTCCCCTTGGAGGCCTAAGGGACGGCAGGGCTCGTGCACACCTCGTCTGCTGTGCAGGGGGGGGGCAGTGCAACAAACCCTCGACTGCTCAGGGTTGGAGTCCGTATCGCAGTCTTTTCCAGCCTTGATGCAGCAGCATCTGTGAGACAGCCAGGTGGCCTTTAGCCTGTGTGAGCAACATCTGCCTGATACGGTTTTGCCATCAGCCACACTCGAAATGCTATTCAGCAATATTTAAATAAAAAAGGTGGGAATTTTTTTCAACTTGTGAGAAAGTGTGAAGATGTAAAAAGCTGCTGCTTCATCCTGCCGTCTCCTCCTAGGTGTCTGTGATTTAAACCATAAATTCCCCTCCCACTCATTCACTGTTTCTCTGCCACCCCCCACATTAGGTTTGTCACAAGCGGTTTAGCAGCACCAGCAATCTCAAAACCCACCTGCGGCTCCACTCTGGAGAGAAGCCTTACCAGTGCAAGCTCTGCCCAGCCAAATTCACCCAGTTTGTGCACCTGAAACTGCACAAGCGTCTCCACACCCGGGAACGTCCCCATAAATGCATCCACTGCCACAAGAGCTACATTCACCTTTGCAGCCTCCAGGTCCACCTGAAGGGCAACTGCCCTGTCGCCCCTGCCTCTGGCCTCTCAATGGAGGACCTGAATCGAATCAATGAGGAGATCGAGAAGTTTGACATCAGTGACAATGCCGACAAGTTGGAAGAAGTGGAGGACAATATCGACTTAACATCGATCGTGGAGAAGGATATTCTGGCTGTGCTCAGAAGGGAAATGGAAGGAGCTAATCTGAAAGCATCTCTACAGAGGAACCTGGGAAATGGACTTATCTCCTCAGGATGCAACCTTTATGAATCGTCAGATATGTCAGTTATGAAGTTGCCTCATGGTCACCCACTACCTCTGTTACCTGTAAAGGTCAAGCAAGAAACAGTTGAACCAATGGACCCTTAAGACGTTTTGACAAAGTGATTTTTTTTTTTTATTTATGACTTGGCAAGTCAGGGTGCCTGTAGCAGTTGCTTGTACATAGTTTCAATGCTGCAAAGCAATCTTAGCTTACAGTAGTTTCCCTATGTTCTCCATCTGAAAGAAGGAACTCCAAAGTTACTGTTTTCTCAGGGCATAAAAAGAGGCAAAGGACTGTGCATTGCCTCACCAGTTACTAAAAGACAATCATCTATCCATAATTATTTTTTCAATGATAGTACTTCATAATTTATTATGCAATTAATCTTTCTAAAAGCAATAATTAGGAAAATGTTTACAATGACTGGAAAATTCATTGTAATTTTTACTTTAAATGTTTTTATTTTTTGTTTTATGGCCATTCTTTGTAGATTTTTTTTCTGCACATCTGTTTTAAGAACCTAGGATTGGGGTTTCAGTACATGTGTTTTATGTACGGATGTCTTTTAAACAAATCTGTTTTTTCATATTGCCAAAGTTGGACATTTGACTTACAGAATCCTAGATCCGTTGGTTTGAAAAAAAATGCTGTGTACTTTTATGTGCAAATTGCCCCACTGGGGATTGAAAGAAAAAAGAACACAGTAGCAGCAAGCAGGGAAGAAGCTGCTGCCCCTACGTCTCTCGGAGTAGGAGAGAGATTCATCTGCCTGCAGCTCTACCCAGAACAGAGGTGGCACAGCAAAATCCTATCTGCCATGGACAATATCACAGGTTTTTAGAAAACAGCTAAAGCCCCACACGTTGTCATGGAACTTTTTGACCAAAGGAATGCATCAGCTTGAAGTGGCTCTTCCAAACTAAAATCTCATTTACATTCTTTTGTTTCCAAAAGCAGTTCAAAACCAAACATACAAATATTCTTAATGTTCTGCCTAGGTTTTTGGCAGACTTCTTCCTTTTTTTTTTTTTTTTTTTTTGGCCAGAGCCTTCCAGGGATTAAAAAAAAAAAAGACAGACTCCCTGAGAAAGGAGAGGTTTGATTTTACTTGTATTTTCCTCTCCCACTTTGCCTGGGTAAAAGTGAGGAACAAAGTCCTTTCTTGGCACATACATTTTTCTTCCTTCCTGTACGAGTCAGATTTTTCTCAGTATTTGTGTTTGTACATTTTGTGGTTAATTTAATTAAAGAAGAAAAGGGCATTGCAAAGTTGTTGAACAACAATTACCTCAGTGCTTGTGTCCAGTGGTGCAGACAATGCTGTTTTATCTAAATGCTTTGCTACTTCAGAGAAGAAACCAAAATGTGCACAGGGAAAGATAGAATGCACGTCCTTTTATCTTTTGTTTTGCTAAGCCCAAAGATGATGTGGTGACATTTGAGGTGTAGCAAAGAATACATGTATATTTATAGATATATTTATACCACTATACTATATATGTATATGTATATATATTTATATCACTTAAGTTGTGAACCAAACCATGTAATAAAACCTATTTTTCATCTAAGCGTGAAAATCAAATGTTATCCAGTTTTGCATATTACCAATGACCTCAAAATCAGAAGGTTGTGCTAAGGCATTTACCACTTGCAAGTACACACACGGCCCTATCCAGGCAAAGCCTGAACTTGTAAACGCCTTATGTGATGACATGTGGCATCTCAGCGAATTCGGTGGGAATGACCCAGTTTGCAGGATGGAGGTCATCACTCCCCTGCTCTCCTGACAGTGTGTACAAGAGGGAAGGAAGTGGGTGGTCAGCAAACAAACAGCCAGAAAATGTAACTGAAAGAACTTGAAAAGAAGCCAAATATGACACGTGTGTGGTGTGTTCATAAAACACAGTGAAGGGCAGGATGGAAGTTAGTTGGGATGAACCTCTCATCTCGTTTTACCCTGCTATTAATGAGTTGCGTGCTCAACTCACTTCACTATAAGTAGCATTATTACACACCTCTCCTCTGTCTGTAGCTTTTAATCTGGTTATATCCTTACAAAATTTAAAATAGCCCACTTCAGCAATCCAGGATTTGGTGATCTTTTTTTTTTCAGCAAACTTAATTTTAACGCCTTCTGTTAAAAAAAAAAAACAAACAATCCTGAAATGCAAGTCTCTCAACACAGCTTCTGAAGGACTACAGTTCATTACATTTCCACTCCTGCAAATTGTGAGGCTGACATCTTTTAAACGTAGCAATAGTTCATAAATGTAGTACTTGTAGGATAAACCAAAGTATCACTACTCTGTCACTGGACACACACTTTTCCTATTATTTGCCTGTAGTGCTTTCTTGTATTTGATACAAATTTTACAAGAATTTATACGCATCAGCTTTAAGAATTGTTACTTCTCTTTACTGTTTCCCCCTTCCCTTAGAAGTTTTACATGTGAATGTAGCAACAATCAACAGTGTTTTGGGGTTGGTTTTCTTTTTTGTCTCTCTTAAGAAAGACTCTGACCAAAGTTACCGGGCTTTTTACTTTGCTAGAACAACAAACTATCATATGTTTACGTATTGGTTTACATCGTTATTTATGTGCAAATTTTCAAATGTAAATTAAATATAAGTGTTCATTGCTTTACTGATGCTTCTCTTGTCATCAATCTCTCTGCAGTGCCAGCCTGCGCATCTTTGTTGCGGGGTTCTTTCCCCTCCCAGCCAGCCACAAACACACACTATGCTGAGGGCAGCGATGTCTCTTAACAGTGCTGACTACTGGCTTTGTGGGCTCTGATTTTCCGTGATTGAAAGTTGAAAATAGCAATGTCAGAGCTGAATACGCTGCCTTCTCATCTGTTTTAGCCAATACCTTTTTTCCCCCAAGAATTTTCAGTGTTTTGATGGAAATACCTGAATGCTATCTGCTTTGCAGATATGTGATCAGAGTTTTCATTTACATATTTCCAAATGATTGTATTTCTGGCCTGAAACCCTAACCACTGGGACCACAATGACACACTCAAAATGTCAGCATGAGACCACTTAGTCCTGTATCAGCGTGGTGGGAACTGCATTCAAAACAAATATGGCTCTGTTTTCACTGCTCACAAACGAGATGCGAATGTGAACTAGATCTAGAAAGTCAAATGTCCTTCCCCCCCCCACCTCAGCCAGAAAGTAACAACAAGCCAGGACGTTCCAGAAAAGCTAATTCGACATTTGCTACTTCCATCGTTTACCATGAGATCTAAACCAGAGAGGCCATGTGCTGCCCTGCCCTACCTGAACGTTAAAGAAATAATGTTCCTGCTTGCATTGAGACACTCAGCACCGTGTGATGTTTTAGAAGTATTTCACTGTCCTCTTAAAAATCTCATTTAAACATCTGTCTCAAGAATTTGAAATACTGCCAACGCTGAACTATGGAGTTAAGAAAACCAGAGCACTATTGTCATAAACGTGCCAAATGCAGCATGTTATATTCCTATATTAGACAGAGATATTGCTGTAATATTTTTTTAAAAAAAAACATAGGATAACCATTACCACCATAAATCTTACTTCATTACTTGGCAAAGCATTACATTGCGCTGGAGAGTTATGTCCTGGGGACACTTGCAAGCTTTAGAAGACGTTTAATAAAACACATTACATAAAAAAAGCAATGCATGTTATAGATCACAGCCTCGCTAGGCTGAGCCTGGCAGCTGCTGCATTGGATTCTGGCAGCCCCCAAGCCAGCTGGAAGCCGCTGAAGGCGCATATTGGGACCAGTAATACAGCAGGTTTCAGCCATGGCAACACCACCACCACCAGGTCAGCTAACCGTGACAGCACTAGCAAGGTGCAGCAGAGGAAAAGCTCATTATTTGGGGTGCTGCCATAAAATGCAGTCCTGCAGAGCCTCCTGCCCCAAGCACAAAGCCAAAGGCTGCCAGCAGGCAGGCGGGCTCAGTGCCTACCTTGCCACCACCAGCATGAAAATGTTGGGGATAAAACGTGATGTAGCCAAGAAGGCAATGTGTGCTTTCATTCCATGGTTTTGCCATACGAGCTGCTTTGCCACAGGTCAGGGCAAATTACAGCTGAGATGATTGATAGACTTAAAAGCAGATTTCCTGAGCATCCTGCCCTTCTGGCTGTTTTTTTAAAACTCGGTGTGTCTCAGCTGGGTGCTGGGGAGACACCGCGAATTCCCAGCGCGGGCTTGAGGTTGAAAATAAGAAAAAAAACATGACTCACTGAGCAGGTATGAACCTTTTGGATTCAAATCGGTGGCTGCCAGTGCTGGGTTGCATCCCAACACGTGCTGGCATAGTGCTGCGTGCAAGACAGGACCCAAAGGCTGTACTGTCATTGAGAGGCTTTACGTTAGAGCCAGAGAAATAGTTGTGGCTGTAATTAAAGGAAACACTTGGCTAATTACTGCATGATCTGGGGCTGACTGGATGCGGTGCAGCCAAAGAATGTACCTGTCACGGAGCAGGTATCTGAAAAACACAAGCTGTCATGCTGGCCTAAGAAAAACTCACTGACAACATCGAGGTAGCTGCCCTGGCACCCAGGCAGAGGTTTTCCTCCTTCGTGCAGAGTCAGGGTAGACTGGTAGGGGAAAGGCAGCTACCTGGGCTGGCGTGTGGGAGCACAGATGGAAATTTTGGTGTCCGCACCTGGAAAACATTACTTGTTGTCAAAGACATGACAATTCCCAAAAGCACGGGTGTTTGTTTAATTTGCTGAAAAAGGGCCATCCTGCCACCAACCATGGTGGCTGTCATTCCTGTTCTGGAAGTTCAGGCAAGTAGCACATTTGCATGTCCATCAAGGCCACATTTGCACTAATTGCAGTCAACAGCAGAAGGCTCCTGAGATTCCAGCACACCATAGGACTCTGCTTTTGTTCATTTTTAGAAGAGGTTAGGGACATTTAACAGCAGTGACCAAAGGGGAGAGGAGCCACTAATCCTTGCCGAACTCCTGCTGCCTCAGTGCCTACTTTGGATGCAAAGTTGTTTTCTTGTCCCATGCTAGAGGAGTCAGATATCAGTTGCTTAAAGATACAGACATCGACTTCTGCTTCAAAGCCAAGCTTCCTTACAGTGACAGCCTGCACTTGGCACAAGTTGAATGGCTGAGCCCAGCAGAGGGAAGGTAAGGTGATGTTTCTCACTTCCAGGCAGCACGGGCTCAGCTGGCTCAGGCAATTCAGCTTTGCAAACTTCAGCCTGGGCACAAGCTCAACTAGGAAAGGCACTTCAGACATCGCTTGGGCTCCTGAAGAGTTGCCTCTCATCCTGTCCCAATGTTGTCATGCCACTCTTTATAAAACTCTCCCTAGCACTCTCTCCTAGGACAGAGCATTGCAGCCCCTTGCACCAACCAAAGCCTGAATATCTGTCCCCTGGCACTTCAGAGGCACCTACCAGCCATCACATCTGGCAATTAACTGCTTTCTGGAGCTGAGGGTTAAACAGACTGACTGCAGTGAGAGGTAAGATGAGACCTTGAGCGGAAGCCCAGCAGCAAGGCAAGGAACTGCAGTCACCAGGCGGGTGGCATGCACCCCTGGGAGGAGACCCTCCTTGATAGGGACCCCTGCAGCTGACAGGGATAAAACTGCAGAACAGGGCATGCGTGAAGTTCTGCTCCCTTTTGGTAACAGGGCTTGGAGCAGAAACCTGTGCCCAGAGCACAGGGAGGAGTGTCACTGGTGTGTGTGTTGGGAAGACATTCCTAAAAAGAGGTGCTTGCCCCGCCCCGGGAAAGGAAGGGAAGATGGGCACTCACTGCTCCCTTACCGTAAGCCTGTGGCCATGCATCCTGGTAGCATGTGGGCACAGTGGCCCTACCCTCCTCCCCTCTGACTGTGTGCGGAGAGATGGTTGGGATGCCAAACCGCCTGGGTAGGTGTGACCAAATAGCCCTATTGAAGGGAGCCAAACCAGTATGACTTCCTTATTGTGCAATGATTAATAAAGGTCTTCAGCTCTTTTTTTTCCATTAATTGTGAATAAGCAAGTCCTTGATCATTTCCTTATCCAAGGACTGAGTGAGATTCCTTACAGCATTCCTGCCTCAAAGAGTCTGCGCTGTGCTGGAAAGTGAAGTGATTCCTGAAACATTGAAACCACTCACAGTAAAAATCAAAGACTGAAGACCTCTTTCCAAGTTCACCCATGCTAAGGACTCTGGACTTACAGTAACCCCAATGTTCTGGCCTTTACCAGGCTTTACACATTAAATCCTAATGTATATGAGCAAAGCAGAGAGTAGCTTTTAGGCAGAAAGAGGAGCACAGCAAGCAGCAGTTCGTAAAGGATATTTTGGATATTATAGTCTTGGTTGCCAGCTTCTCTGCAGCATTCCTATGGCAAAACTTTCAGCATGAGGACTGTCCTGAGAGCTGCAGGCAACCTTTCCTTTCCTCTGTCCTCAGTCTACCTTGTGTATTCAGATGCCTTTTCTTTTAAAAAAATGGACAGGTCAGGTGTGTATTTACATACAAGATCTGGTCTTGTTGTCAGCCTCAAGGCCCCATGCAGAAATTCTTCTCAGCATTAGAGCTTTAGTAAAGCAGGGAAGGTTTTTTTCTTTCAGCTGCACTGGGGTCGAGTCCCCAGGCAGGGACAAGGAAAACCAAGCTGGGTGGTGTCCCTGAGAGGTCTCACTTTACTTACTATCGGTCATGAAAAAAACAAAAGTTAAAAATGTAGAAACTGCAACCAGGTGTGAAAGGGAGCAAGGATACACGAAAAGTGAAAATTTGCCTTTTTAACAAGCCGTTACAAGTTAACTGGATGTTTAGGAGGGAACACGGGCTGGTGCTTTTAGTCATTCAGAGAAGATTTTGTGTGTGTACGTGTGTTTTTAATGAGACCAGAGGGTGCAGAATGGGGCTCCTTTTCTAACCTATATTGCAGCCATTTGTGCATGTCTGTAGCTGTGGGTGTTATGTGCTTTCTACTCTGAGTGGTAAGTTTCAGTTTGATTCTGCTCTCGAGAGCTGTGGGACAGTTTGCACTCGCCTTATCAAGACAAAATCCAAATAGCTTCACGGTGCGCCCAGCCCCTGACACTGCAAACTGAGAAAACAAGTGTTAAGCACAGAAAAGTGAGTGAGGGGACAACCAGAGGGCTTTTTCTTACCAGAGCATCCCAATCAGCCAAAACGCTCATGCTCTGATCAGTGGGGCAAAAAGCTGCCTCAAGAGCAGCAAACTTGGCATCACACCAAGAGGACCCAGCTGGGACCCCAGGGAGCAGAGTCAGGATCCTGGGGCTGGGGCTCTTTTTCTACATCCCCACTGCCCTAAAACCCCACAGCATCTCCTCCAGCCCCTTGTATTAATGCCCCAACACTGAGAGCCTCTCCTGGCCCCTGCAAACTGGGCAGGTGCAGGAGGCTGTTGCCCATCCCCATTCCTCCCCAGGCTGGCTCTGAGCCACTGACCAAAATTGTGCCCATGGTTAAAGACAGCAGCAAGGGAAGGGAAGGGCAGGTACTACCATGGCCCTTGAGAAGTAGCTTTAATTTAGGACCAAAAGCTCATATCCTCAACAGTAATCCTTGTGCACAGTCATGCAGCTGATTTCCAAATGAGTGTTGTATCTATTTGCTAAAAACACCTGTCTTTTAAACTACACACCAAAGCCCATGCTGCCTGTCTCACTGTCCCCAGATGGGCTGTGACCCAGAGGTGCCCCACATCCTCCACCCCTGTGCCTCCTGCCTGGGAGTCCTGTGTGGCCATCAGCCCCATGGCAGCACCAGTGGTCCATTACACTCAAGAAAAGTCAGTTCCCTGTAGACATCCCACAGCAGTCACTGTAAAATCTGCAGAAATATGATCCCTTGAATCTGGAACCATTCGGGAGGAGTTCAGTGTGGTTCATCTGGGTTTCCCAGGTTCCTCCCACCCTCCTTGGGTGCCATGCACCACAATTCACTGCAATGCCTGTTCATAAAATATCTGAGTGTTTCTCAAACGAAGTTAGGACCTACATAGCAGCCAAGAGCGACACACAGACTTCCTCCCTCACATCTACTTGAAGTTTTTTAATTCCCCTCTCACCCACTGCCAGTAGGACATTCAGGAAAGACTGTGTCATTTTCTGCATAGTCACTTGTCTTGCCTGAGCTCACAAAGGAGCCCAGGAGATAAGGTGGAGCGGTAGCTGCAGGTACATCTCCCTCTGGCCTGCTATGCATGAGCAGTCCAGGCTCCTTCAGGGCAGAGGCAATGTGGCACAAGCCCTTCATCTGTCTAGGGGAGCAATATCAATTGTATTCTGTCAGTGAGCACCCAACAGAGAGGCAGGCTAAAGGGCCAAAGGTGCAGACCATACTGAAGGTGCAGTGCTCTCTGTTTTCCTTCAAAATCTCTCCTATGTGTCCAAATTAAGGAGGTCAGGAAACAAGCGACCTCCCTGACCATCAAATCTGTTCTCCCGAAGCAGCATGCACTCCTGCAAAATTAAGTCTTGTTGGATGTGAACACCCTAAATCCTTGTCCTTTGTCACTAGTCTCGTTCCCACTGACTCCCTCTGCACCCATTAGCCACAAGGGAATACCTCAATCCCATGCATGTCTGTCTGACTCCAAAAAGACACTTAGGGATAGACCCAGTCACAGAGTTCAGCTACAGGTTCTCAATTCCCTCATATTTGGGGTATCTAAGTGTGGAAATGCCTATTGATGCCATTCCTAATGCATTTCTTTTTTTAATTAATTTCCAGTGTAATTGTTTAGATCAACCTAAATACTAAGACAGTGATGTGAATCTATGCAGGGGTACGTATCCAAGTTTAAGCTTATCCTAACAGTTTAAATTTAAAGAGATTCTTTTTTATCTAGAAATTTCAGTATTTCAAGGTCAGAGCTAACTTTGCAGCAAGGAGAGGGAGCCAGGTGCCAAGACAGCTGGGTTCAGGTTTTGGTACCTTCACTAACTGGTAGCGAGGTCTAGAACAAGTCAGTTGACCTTCCCATACAATGCCCGACTCATTTGTAGAATAGGTACAAGACTTGCGCAAGTTGTGGTATAAGACTAATATTTGTACCTGGTTTTGAAATCCTCCGATACGTAACAGCATGTATTTTTGCTGTTTGTAGAGAGAGAACAGCTTGTTTATAATGCTATCAGCAATATTGTCATATTTAGAAGTTCTCACTTATGGGCTATGAGTACCCTATGCACAACAAAAACTCTCTCTGCCCCACAGAGCTCACAAACAAAGCACTATTAAAACCCCCAAAAAACACTGTGGCTTGGTGCAGAGTTTATATTTCTATTTTCTCTCAGCATTTTCCCACAAGGGCATTGCATGTGAAAGCACACGACAGAGAGTCAGATCACACCCGGTTCAGTTGCTCTGGCATGCCATTTGGCAATACAAGAATGACATAAATTAAAGTGAAACCTCTTCACCTCTGCCTAAGTGAAAATGTGAAGAGCAAGGGGGGAGAGGAGGAAGGGGGGATATTGATCCGTATCTACTCAACAGTCAGACCAGTGGTGTGGTGGCAACAGAAGATATGCCTTTGCTTTTTCAGTAACTAATAATCTATAGAGAACCATTTCCTTTTCTGCTGTTAAGATAACACATTCGCCACCTCAGCTGCATGCAAATAATTCATGCCTCTACTTAACTAATTTACCTCTCCAGTGCAGACAGAAGGGCAGAAACCTCCCACCAGCGTCAACAAATGTGCAACACTGAAAAAGCAGCTATCTCAAATAGAACTTTCTGAAATGTTTAAATCATTAGAGAACAACATCACAAATGCACTGCGGTTAAGAGATGGCTTCATGACACTACAAGGGGTTTTTTTTGCCCATTTTTGGTCCTGCCTCTGACCCACATGTGGGCTGCAGGCTGGAACTGACATTATCCAAAGGAAAGCATTTGATATCTCTGCACACAGACCACAGCTGGTCAACAACTCATCCCAGATTTAAACACAATATATGAGCTCTCATCTGTTGCCAGAAATACTACATGGTATTAAAAAAAACAGGCCCCTAGAAGTGTGCTGAAACTGAGTGGACCTTCACTTCACATTGCTTGGAAACAAACGGGTATCGAGTTGGGCATGTGCCTGTGTCTGATGGAAACCTTGTTCTAATCAAAACATCGACGCTACTTTCACTCGCTCACATGTGCACACCTCTCTCCCTGCACTAATGCAACGTGAGCAACGTTGCAATATCAAGCACCAAGTAGTTACGAAATGTCAGAATTAATTAAGTTTGTCTACAAGTCAGCTTCAGAATCAGCCCTTGCTCACATGTTCACATGATGGTTTTCCCACAGGACTTCTACCTTGCTCAGTGCACAAGGTGGGAGATGCTCGTCCTGTGCAGGACAAGGCAGTGATGCTCTCCCTCTCCTCCCATCTCCATCGCTGGTCACATGGCTGTGGCCTTTGTGCTCCTGTCCTGCTCTCCACCTGAGGCCGGTTGCTCCTCAGTGCTTTTGGTGGGCCCATTGGGAGGACAACTGAAGGCTTCACCTGTTTCACTCAGTGCCCATGTTGAAGAGGAAGGTGGTATCCCTATGCATGACAGAAAAAGAAACAAAATACAGGAGTTGCAAGTCAAATATTCTCTTTGGGCTTTCAGGGTTTCTAGGGCAGTTTATCCCAACTGAAACGTTATTTGACTATAGCATAACTCATCTTAACTTCAGGGGTCACGGGGAACCCTCAACAATTTCCAACTGAGTACCTAAACCCAAAAGTACTATACTTCACAGCCTGTGAAAATTTGTGTTAAGCGACTTGTCCTGTGCTTTACACAGCTCCCTGAGTAAGTGTCAGTAAAAAAATGTGTTTCTGCCAGGCAGCAACCAGCTCCCTGGCCAAGATGGCAACTCTACTTACCCCACTCCTGTCAACAAAGACCACCACCAAAATGTGGGGTTTATGGATTAGAGCCTCCTTAGGTTCCGGATGGCAAAGGCCGTAGGTAAAGGTAACATGCATCCTGTAAAGATACCATTACACACATCTGTAGAGGCCTGACTTAGCCTTAATGGTGGCTTTTTCTCAGCCTCTGAGTGCCTGATCTTGCTGCCTCAGTGCTGTTCTCACAGGCTACCTGGGCAAGCCTCTGGGTTTTAGAAGTACGTATCTTGGCAAGATTCATCCCACTCAGTGGCTGGCCTGGGGGACATTGGTACAATGAGGCAGGATTGGCATTTTTCCATTAATCATGCCTCCAGCTCTGTTGGCTGTAGTACTGCTGCCAGGAGCAGCCTGTCACCCTTTATGTAAAGTAGCATGTACGGATGGTGAGCCCCACTCTCTTTCTCTCCATCTCTGTTACCTTTCTCAGTCTCCCTCTTCCCTGCACCCAGACCCATCCTCTCTCTTTCTCTGAGAGCATCCCCAGGTGTCCCAGCTCCCTGCTGGTGCTGTCAGCCCTGTCAGCTCACTGGCCCCAGGGGAAGGCGGCCACTGACTTCTTCAGTCTCCCCAGTCATGACCTGGTGGAGGCGAGTGGTGAAACTCCACCTTCTCTTTGGAAAACCTTGCGCCCAAAGCAAGGGGACCCAGGCAACTAAGGGCAACGGTGAGATGAAACACTGAGAGAGAAAAAAAAGGGAAGGACATCTTTCCACAGTCTGTAGATGCAAAGTGAAACTATTTTGATAGATTTAGCTCTCCCACGTTGACAGGCCCAGAGTTTCTCATCTCTATCTTTACTGCACGGCATGAAATTTCACCCATGACTTGACAAACTATAACATCCACAATGCTTTGCAGCTCCTCAGAAGCCTGGGGTCACCCTGCCAAGCTCACCTTCATCTTTTTTCTGGGTTGATAATGCCAGATTACTCCCTTTTTTAAGGTTTTCCTTATTTTGCTGGATTTTACTCAGCTAATACTTCTTCCTGGAGCTGAAAACCCAGTGGTGTGGAGCTGGTGCTCTTGTTAGTATTCTGACATCTCCATAGCTGGATACAGGCAGCCAGGGAAGCAAGTAACTGGGCCCATACTAGCAAAGTGTCCCCTTGACTGGCAAAAGATGACCGTCAGCTTTCCTGTGGATGCTGAGAAAAATCTAAGCTGCTAAGCAAGAGCCATTTGCCTTCAGCCTCCTCACAGGGACTCATGTAGCTCAGCAGAGAGCAGATACAGCTTGGCGGTCTGATTTTGGACAGTCTTCTTCTACGACCCATATAGTGGACATTTAAATCAAGATTGGTTTATGCAGAAGCATTTTAAATGAAGAGAACTGTGTTTAAGTCTCATCTGACAAAAGTTCAGGCATGTGCTTGTCTTACCAAAGTTAGCTCAAAGGGATAATAATTCTATATACTGCCTTTGAAAGGATGCAGTGGTTTTGCTCTATTCTGTTTTAGTAAAAGAACAACCTAGCCACAGAGATAAAGAAATTGGTAAATGTTTCAGGCTAGACTGAACATCTTTCAAAAGGAAGTTGCAGAGGGGTTCAAAGAAGTGGATGACAGCCAGTAGTTTCTATCATACAAGGAAACAACCAAGGATTAAAAATCTATTATTCTGGGATTACTGTACGAATTTTCCACCTAGCATCATGCTTCCCTGTCGACAGATCATCTTCTACAATGTTGTCTAAATAAGTACTACATCAGTCACACCCTTTGATTCAGGGGAGATACAAAGATTGGTCAAAAAAGGAGGTAGCAGGTGATTGCATCACCTGAAATATCCATGCCTAATATCTTGTTTTATAGAGTTGATGCTTAGGTACCTAAGATATGTTTCTTGCTGTCTTCTCCTTCTCCCTCAAAACAATTCCCTCTTTATCATTTCCACATCATATTGGTCAGTTTTGGTATTGATGTGTGTAGGAGCCTATATATGTTCTGCCTTGCTTCAGGGATAACTAACGTACCTCTCCAGAATGACTTTAAGAACAAAAACAAAAGACAAGTTTGATACTCTGGATACTTTTTGTCCTGGTACACATGGGAATTAAATTGTGTTGGTCTCCTCCCTCTGCTTTAAAGACAGATGTAGCATTAACAACACAGAGCACATCTCTCTTCAAGCTCTCTTGCAGCTTTTAAAACAAAGAGGGAAAATGGTAAGCATACCCTTCATCTCCTTTTGAAACTTAAGTTGGGCCTTATTGGTAACAAGTGAAATTAAACTGGTTGTTGCTGTTTAACTTCTCTGTGCTATTTCCTCACATGAGTTAGTCATGATCAACTCTACTTACCAATTGTCCTTTCAAAAAACACAACAGAGAGAAGGGTTAAGCACTACCACCCGATTTACCCAACAAATTTGTCATGCCCCTTATATAGAGTTGTCCCTCCAGTTCTGCCTGTTCCCTAACATATCTGGCAGTTTGAACAATGTTGGCAATATTTGAGCAATTAGGCATTCCAAGTGGAAAGGTTAATATCCCTTACCCTCAAATGTAGGGTGTGTTTTGCCTTGTGCCTTCAACCACCCTTGATGAGCATTGATTGCACAACAGCCGTAGAGTAAGAAGGTCTTTTTTTTATTTCAGTATGGCCTAGATTGTTTTGGTTTAGTCAAAGGCCAATAGTCCAATGGCAAGGATGGGGCAGTTCTCAGAGATAGTGCTTTGTTTGTGGTCCAAGTTCGGTGGGAGGCTCTGGGCAGGAGCAGGCATAGGTGGACAAGACCCATAACCTTGCGCCGGGTGGGAACCGCAAGACTGCAGTCCACCAGGACAGGGATGAAACAACCTCCCAAGCCAGCCAGCCTAGGAGACAACATCCTCAAACCAAACCATCACTGAGGTTGGAGACCAAGTGTGAATTGAAACAACAGCCCTGCAGATGAGCACCCGCAGTCACCAGAAGGCCAGCTGCTACAGCCCTCTTGTGCCAGCAGCAGGACACACCCAGCCACCAGCCTGCCTGCCCTGCCCAGCAGGAATGCTTGGCTGTTCAGTCAGGACCAGGCTTAAGCCAGTAAAAAAACAAATCTAAGCAGCAGAGAAGGAAGTTTTGCAGGTCACAGTCACTACTGATGCTGCCCATCCACCCTAAGCCTTCACACAAGGTCCTGAGCACTGATGGACAAAGGATGTCAGGTCCAAGATGCCCAGCTGTTCCGTCCCAACAGGGCCTGAATGGATCTGAACAACCTGACTTGTGTTGGGGTGCTCCCCTGGGATCCATATACCTCACCAGAGTCTTTCATGCAGCAATCCCATCCTGGTAAAAACTGCTAAGGATTGGGCACTTGGCCTCTCCACTTGTGGCTGGCGGTATTTCCCTGGCTGGGGTGATGTCGATGTTCGTAATGAAGCTTTGGCAGAGAAAGAGACACATATGGTAACCATTAGAAGACTTTGCATTTAGCATCTATCTCAGAAAAGGACAAGGGATAACTCAGTTCAATGTTTCTTTTTGTGCAAGTTCAGGTCTCTGCTTTGCATTGTAATACTGATCCTGCTCTTCACCGTGGTCTTCCTCTGACCCAGAAAAACTTGATCATGAAAATAATGCTAGTTAGAAAATAATGGAACTGATAAGTCATTGCAGGCACATGTGTGTCTCATTACACATCAGTTCGGTTTCACTATATATTTTACACTATGTAACATAAATTTCACTATGCGCCACAAGTATTTCAATATGCGATAGGCAGAAAGCGGCAGTTTACACTAAAAGTTTCAGTATGTGGTAGGATATTTCAAATACTATAAATTTTCGATTTAAATGAAATGCACTGTGTAGATTAGTAAGAAATGTAGTTGGTTTAGCTTACCCAGTGTGGCTTTCTTACAGAATGGTATGCAGTACTGTGCTGTTCATGGCCATGTTTATTTTTATCGTACATATTAATGGATGATTAAGTGAAAACTCATTAAATATACACCACAAAGGACTTACACAACCCAAGTTGCGTTTGTTAGGTCTTTTATCTCAAATCAACTTATACCATATTAACAAACACAGTATATTTACAAAGACTATATTAATGAACAATATACGCTTCCTGTGTGAGGCTTGCTATTGGCCTGGTTTCCTTTAAACCAGTTCTCTTTGAGCAAGTAAAATTTGAGGGACCTGAAATCTCTCCGAAGGGTGAATTGTTAAAATAACGAGCAGGTATGTAACAGGTTTACACTTAATCGCCATTTATTGCAGACGACCACTGTTTGAGTCACAAATGGTGGCAGATGAACCTGCACTGCCAACACTGCTAATCATGGGTTTGAATCTGTTGATCAGTTGACCACACAAGTATTGCGTGAATCAGGGTTTTTGCCAGCAAACTGGATCCTAGTTCCTGAAAAGGAGTATCTACCATGATACTACTACAACAAAAAGCTCTGTCACCTATTAGAGTTATCAGGTCATCATATTTTCAGCCTCAGAGGGTACAGATTACCTTTGAAAGATACTTGCCATGAATTGAGAATACATAAAAAAAAAATCACATGGCTTAGTAAAACCAAGGCACATCTTCAGCAAGGTCCATCTCCTGCAGCCTTTGTCAAAGCTATACTAAAGTTTCCAAACTGCTGCAGCAAAGCAATTTTCCACCATCGGTAGTGCAGAAAGAAGAAAAACACGTTAGGCTAAATTTTGGTTATGAGTTCTCTCTCATTCTCATCTCCTCTAAACACATTTTTTTGCAAAAACAGCCTCAGCACAGAGCATTGGGACAATGTTGAACCCCAGCCCAAGAGAGAAACACCAGCCAGTTACCTCTGCTCTGGCTTCTATCCCTTCAAGATACAATCACACAGAAGATTTTCTAGAAATTTTCAATAAATAATTTTAAAATGCTAATGATCTGTACTGAAACTCAGCATTTAGAAGAACTGGAAGCCTCATCTACCCTGTCTTGCACTCAGAAAAGGAGGGTGACCCTGTGCTGGTGTGACTCTGGCCAAGCCACTTACAGAGTTACAAAGGCTCTGGATTAATAAGAAACTGGGTCTTTTAACGTAACTCCTTGCCCCATCACAGGCCTAATAGACCTCATTGGCTCCCTGCCAAATAGTTCAAGCACCTATTAACAAAGGAAAAGGTAAAGAGCTTGGGTTGTAACCTGCTGGACTGCAGCCCAGTAGTTTCAAATCTCCTAACATACAAGAGCAGCTTATCTATGTTTGGAGGTCAAAGACCTCAGCAAAGCCCTATTAACAGGTGCTTGTTGGCACAAACTCAAGTGTTTGCCTCTCCAAATTGCAGTGATTCCTTGGTTTCTTGCAAATGGGGCAAAAAGGGCCACTGGAGTGGACAGTGACACACTCAGGGATGGCCTGAATCTGCTTATACTAATTTACTTGGCAAAACATGTCACCATGAGTGCATCCTTAGCTCACAGGAGCTGGAACAGAATGTATCATACTCTTTGGCTGTCTTACTCTTCCAAAATTTAAAACCAAGATCCACAGTACTCCTTCTTTATAGTCTCTACCTACCAAGAGAAACAAATTCTGCCTCAGGCATACCACAAAGCAAAGCTCATGAGCTGCATCAGATGTTTCCCAGTGATTGGGTTGAAGGAAACAGGAATACTTGTGTCATATATGAGGCATGGGGACAGTTCAGAGAGCAGAGATTACTGCTTTAATACTAGAAGGGGGTTGGGTGCGATAGGAGCTGCGTTCTAGTGCCCAATCTGAAACACTGAACCGAGACATTTCCCTGTGTGCCTCGTTCGAGGCAGCCTGAGAGCAGCCCTGCTGTCTGCCAGAGCATCCGTGCGCTACACCAGATACAACATGGGCTCATGTCTCCATTGAGTAGGATATTTCAAATGAAATAAAATCAATGTTTTTAAGCACGTCTGCTTTCCAGCATGACCAAACCTGAGGTGTTCCTGTTACTGTTTAAGAAAAGGAGATGAAACAACAGTGCAAACTTTCCCATATTCTCTTACTCCTGTATTAGATCTGGGCTAAGATATGTACAAAGCAATGCATTTATGCCCTAGTTTCTACTGCCGATACTGCCAACAAAAGCTAAATTACAATTATTTTCCTGCAGTAAAGTTGCTAGTCCAACAAGTTCTGGAAGGAGGAAATATATTACACACATCCTTAAGTCTCCTCCTAAGCACTGACAGGCTATAATTTTAGCTTACTCGTATTACTGATCACATGCAATTGAAGCTGAGCCATCCTTTAGCCATCATGAAAGTTACATTATCTAAGTTGTTGCATTACTTTCACTGACTCGTCTTGCCCAAATCTTTTAGTATTTCTTGACTGAAAAGCCAGAACAGTAGCAAAAGTTCATAAAATATACACTAACTCATTTACTGAATCCAAACCTAATTAAGTTTCTCTTGTAGGCTAAAATGTATGACTACGGAAAAAGAAATTGCAGCATAGCTTGCAGTACGTGCTGTTGCGATTTCAGAAGCAGTTGGCATTGGCTTGAAGATGGCAGTTTCATGTGTACCAATAACATTGAACAAAGGACTTTTCCACCTTTGCTGACTGAACAAGAAGGACCATTTGTAGCATGTAATTAAGCTGCTGAGTTTCCGTTGTTTTGAATGTGACCTATCTTTTTTTCCTCTTTACTCAGCTATGGCTGAAGTTAATATCTGTTCATCAAACTCATTCTGTTTTGAATCAACAGATCTCCATTTTTGCAAATCTGAGTGGGGAAACGCTCACAACACAGCTCATATCCCTGATAACTGAAATATTCCCGTGGAACCTCTCTGCCACGTTTGCATTTTAAGGACGCTTCTCTGCTTGAAGTCGGTCTACAGGTTCTCACACAGAAAATTTTCATCAGCCTCATTTCCTCCAGCTTTAGCAGCAAAACATTAGCATCAGTGTGCAATAGGCAAGAACCTTGCAAAGTGACACCTTAAAAAAAAAACTTGATAAGATGGTTGTCTTGGTGTGATATGAACATTTTCCATATCAACAGCTCCCTACATTTTTTTCCTTTGATTTTCTTCAAATCAGCCCTTTTTCTTTTTTAAAAAAATTAATAACTATCGGTACTTCTTTTAGCTCTGATTCACTGTGGCAAACAGCATTCTGCTGATCTTATGGAAAGAAAAAGATCAGTTAGACCAAACATCATTCTTTCATTGCTGCAAGTCCCTGCCTCCAACCAATATTCTCTTCAGGACAGGGCTCCTCCTTGGGTTTTCCTTTGCTGGTAAGTTTGCTTGAGAGTTTTGATCGGAAAAAAGGCCTTTCCTTGATGTTTGCACTGTGGTTTTTACGCTGTGAGACATAAAACAACTGCAAATCTCAGCATCTGTTAACTTCCATCTGTGTGGATAGGGAGGCATTTTCCTGTTGTGGAATTGGGGTTTGCAATATTGTTTACATGGATGGCAAACCCCCCAGCTTTCACTTGCAAAATGCTCTATAAATACAGATGAACGCCAAAAAGGAGACTTGGCAGTCACTTTTGGATCTTAAGCAAGATGGCCAAATGAAAACAAACAGCTTGTTGATTTAAAGGAGCACGGAGAGAGCTCCTCTGCAGCAGCAAAATGCATTTTACCTTCTGGACAATCGCAGAAAATGAACAAAAAACTTCTTAAAGGTTGGATTTCTATACCTAAATATCTGCTGTTTCCCACGCCACGTAAGCTTAGTAGAACAGTGAGGATAACATGAATTTCATCCTCCCACAGTAACAAAGAAGAGCAGCCAAAAAGAGGGCAGTACAGAAAGGTATAATTGGCATATCTAATAATTGCCTCATGTTGTGTTCTTTCATTTTGAAATTTTACCATCTTATTGTCACAGGGTTGGCAGATCGGAAGAGTTTGAGAGGAATAGACCAAATCCAAGTAACTTCTTACAGAGAAAAGCATCAGAGGATGCTGCAATCCCAAAATGCGTACAGGATCTTAAGAGCTGGGGAAGGTTTCTGCTACATTGAGACTGTGCCTGGTATGAGGCACAGTCTTTGGAAAGGACATTGCTCAAAATGCACAAACCAACACTGGCATAAAGGAATCTCACTTGTCTGAACAAACTCTAAATCATCCCAGCCCATGTGAAAAACAAGCACTAAAATTAAGAGCATTCCAAATTCACTCTCAACAAGTGCCACCACAGATCAGTTTCACACCTTCCCTGGAAGTTGATATTTGGAATTTACATTTATCCTTCAACTGCTTCTGTGTAAATAATGGAAAACATCAAAATGATATTCAGGAATCAACCCAGATCCTCTTTGCACTTCAACTAGACATATCCCAAACTCTGGGTCGTGGGAGAGGGAAGCAACACTGTCTTTTTCTTGTTCAGATAGCAATACCCCAGAGCATACTGAAAGCAATTATTTCCATGTGCCACACACAAGCTAGAAACTGGAAATTGTTCTGCTAGTAGAAATCTAATGCACCAGTGAGTAACCAGAAGGAACCTACTGCTTTCTTGTGTGAATCATCACAATGTTCTGGAGATGTCAAAAGTGCAGTTCACTGTTTTGCAACACCTGGTGGGGTGGATGTCTACTATCGGTCTCCAGACTGAGCAGTATATAAAGCAACAGGTGGAAGAAAATAGAAGTAAAAAATTATTGCCCCACAGCAGAAACTACTCTTTCCTCTTGGTCTGCATTTGAGGAAAAACTGGTGGTGACTTGCAGAAAGATAAGTGCATGAAGTTATTTGTGCAAATAGACACTGTTTGCAATAAAAGTAATTTCAGGATAAATGTGTAAGACTTTAGCAGATACAATCGCAGTTTAACTAGTGCAGTTGCCATAGTTCAGCCCATAATATTCCCAGATATTTAGCTGGTCACTGATGCCGAAATTGTTAACCTCTATCAATGAAAGCAGAGCTGTCAATCCATCAGTGCACCACCACTGTACTTCATTCCTATACATCTGACTTCTAAGCTGCTGTATCCATGTCTGCACTGTCCATCCCCCTTTCCAACTGTAGCACAGCGCTGTCAGCATCGATTTAAGCCCTAACTATTTGTTAAAACAAGGATCAGTCCAGTCTCTTTGTACAGGAAAAGCAAAGAATTATTATCTGGAGGCATAACTGAGTCTTTAAACAGAGTGCCAGTTTTCTTCTTAATCATGAATATAGGACTATATAGACCCATCTCTCTGTCTTTTATAGCTTGGTGAATAGCTATGAATGTTGTATCTTGACCAAAATGACAAGGACAGCTAAGCAGATTCCAAGTCATTACAAACAATTGAGAAGCAAGCAAGCTGAAGAGGAAGACAGACGACCTTTCTTCAAATAACATAGCTGAAGTCTAGCTTTCTATACCTATAGATTATAGATGCACCCAAAATGTCTATCACTCAAGCTACATAGTGCCACCAGCCAACTCTCAGCAGTTACTACTCAGTCCCATGCACAGAAGGCAAGCTCAGATTGAGTTACCTGGCAAAGAGTGAGTTGCTGGTTTAGCAGGACCAGCAGAATTTTAGATAAAAGATGAGGTTGCACAGTTTTTTTTAAAGAAAAAACTCTTAGTAGCAAATGCATAAAGCAAAGCTCTCATGTTTGCTAGAAAAGAGATTTTAACTGATGAAAAATCTGCAGTTACTAAACTTGTCACAGTATTTCTTATGAATTTCTCAATAACTGAGAATCGGACTGGCTAGAAGCAGACAGGCTAGGCAGCCACCCACCCATTGTTAAAATAATTGGGATGTCTCAAGATTCTCAATTAAGATAACTAGCTCTTGTGGTCTGATCTTGTTGAAATATTTTGGATATTCTCTGTTTCTGGCAGTCCAAGGAATTCTATTATTTTGTTTGACAAAAGCAGCAAAACCAGGAGATCTGCATGATGAATCCCCACATAATCACCCTCCAAGTCAGATCAAAGAAGAACTCTGTCTCTGACTGCAATATTCATCACCCCCCACTTCTTATTTATTAGGAGATGCATTTGCCAGACACAATATTTTCCAGAAGGGAAAGTAAGATTCAGAAACTAAAATACCAGGAATGCTGCCTCCCCTTAACCATACATGCTAACATCAGCCTTATTAAAGCAGTTGAGAAAAGCCGAGGGTGTTGCATTGCATTGGTTCAAATTTAAAAAGCCAAGCAAAAGATTTTTTAAATTTTATTTATGAGATGTGAAAAAGTTGCCTTCTACTCTCCAAACCATAGTGCTAAATACCAAAGACACTGTGAAAGGGGTGCCTCTATTATTCAAAAAATATTTGTGTGCTTTGGTAGATTAATGCCATTTAACATTTTGGTTAAACACACAAGTACAGCTTTTTGTTGTTGCTTCAAATGAAGCCAGAAAGAGAACAAAAGGCATTCAACTGAACCAATTTTGGTTTATAAACATATTAATTTTAAGAGCACTATGTGTACACTTAAAATGAATTTAAAGCAGTCAACCTTGGCAGTATGATGCCCAGTTTCCCTGTATCCAAATAATCCATAAATCCAGATGTAAGTTATCACAGACATTTCTTTAGAGAGCTTGCAAAGTTAAAAGTCAATGTTTCCTATTAATTAATAATTGTTTTCAGCTGTTTTGGCAAGTGATTAAAAAAAGTGTCTGCCTTTAATGTTACAATATAAGGATTTTCTTCCTTAGAGGCCTAAACACCAAGGGAATTACCTCATCTGCAGGAAGGTGTTATACTTGATTTCTTTGAACATTTGCAAGCAAATAAGATGAACAGGTATTGTACCTGCTGGTGCAACGATTTCCATACCATGTCCGTTAAAACTACTCACCTAGCAGTTTCAGAGGAACATCAGCCGAAATAATTAAAACAATCCTTTTCACGTTAATGTAATACCATGCTATGGAAGACTTATCCATAAAGAAAGCATCTGCGTTGTGCATCATGTACCGTATCATCCCACCTTGTGAATTCTCACATCCTTTCAACATTGCACTGCAAAGCATAAGAGCACCTGACCCTTCTGAGCCCCAAACCACCACCAAGATATTACTGACAGGTTCACTCGATGAATTAGTGGCTGGTTCAACACAGCTGAAGTTCTGACCAGTGCCTGCTCCACAGCAGGATTAAACTGAGCTTTGAGAAGGACCTTCTGCTATAAGTAACTTTCCAAGCATTATCTTTTATCCCCAAATTCTGGCCAATTCACTCCCCTATTAGAACCGAAATAACAGTTCTCTTGGAAGCTGAATTCCCATTTCCCTAGAGAGAAAGGACAGCAGATTTCACAGCACAAGCTGAGACTGGCTGCAAAGTGAAACGTACTGACTTTAACATAAGCAGCAGTAAGATTCCTAGTTATCTTCCGTAGGGTGGGTTTTTTTAGACTAAACAGCATACAAACTCTGCAAGGCAATTAAAGCATATAAAGCCACAGTCTGTGCAGAGCAAGCAACAATGCGGCTGTGGCTCAGGGTATTAGTGTTATTAGTGACAGAATACAGAAGAAGCAGACTCAGGTTCAGGTCAGCCCTTATTTTGGGAAAGGAGATTTTTCCTCTGGTACAACACCCTTGCTACATGATCTGGATGGCAGAGAGATATTTCAGTGCTCTAGGCAAACAGTGACCCACCAAAACACTCAGCAGAAAGACAGCACAAGCCAGGAGTATTCTCTTATTTGCCATTGCAAAATAAACTCAAATCATTCTCAAGATTTTTCTAGCCACACCATTCACACTTAATCATCTCTCGTTGCACAGTGAAATTAAATAAAAATCCTAGCCTCTGATTTACTTCAGATAGTTAGCATCAACCCTAGTCAACTAAACAAACCCTGTCCTAAGGTTACCTCAAATCTCTGAAAAGCCTGTTTGATACAAATAATGTAATCCCTCAGAAGAAATCTTGCAGATGAACACTCAGATTCATTACTATCCGGTCAAGATGTACACATGGATACAGAGCATCTGGCAAATCTACACTAATTATTCTCCTCACATTCTCTGTCCCTGGCCAATGCCAGAGAATGCACCCTGCTGCTCTCAGAGACACAAGCAACCTGTTTACCCTGGAACAACAGGAGGTAAGATTTCCCTATCTTGGGGTAGCTCTGGAAACACCCTTGTTTATTATGCGGCAACCATGGTATATCCCTTACATTAAGTTGTTAAGGACCTTCTCATTTATCGATGGTATCCACATCCATTTCAGGGTAGCGTCTCACAACCCATTAGGATCGAAGTGGAACACTTAACTATGCTACAGTTCATTTCAACTACATATTAAAATTGAAGGATGCATTTTTTATCCAATCCAGACAATACCTTAAAGCAAAGACCCACTTGCTGATGCTGCACACTCAAGGTATTTGACTATTTCAGCACCTTCTAATGATGAAGAACAAACTCTTTAAAAAATAAACTTTTGTTTTTTGAACTCTCAAGCCTCCTGATACCATCAAATGGCATTGTGGAATAGGAGCTGCATGTGGCTTTGAAGCACTGCTAATTGCCTGCAGTGACACAAGCAAGGATTGAATTGGGTGCGGGCAGGGGGAATGGAGTTGTGCAACAAGTCTCTTCCATATGCCACCACACAATCTCAATTAGGTGTGCTTTTTGAAAGTACACAGAAAGCTGATTATATACAGACAGCAAAACAAGTGTGAACGAAGACAGGTATCAGCTTTTGTGGATACTTCTATTTACTTAAGTTTCAGGTTTCAAAGACAATTTAATTTACACCTTGTGTTAGGTTGTTAGCTTGCATGGCTATCCCCCAAATCAAGAGGCGTGGCTCAAAAACTTAAAAGACCTAAATTTCAGAGTCCCCTGAAATGCTAGCTGAAGAATTAATCATTATGCTCTGTAGCTACTGTTCACATGCTTTGTTGTTGAAAGTATGCAAGAAAAAAAAAAAAGGAAAGTGCTTTATGGAAAATTGTGGCATCTGGTTTGGGTAAAGAGGGAGGGAAGTGTGCAGGTAGGTGGGCTTCAGACAACTGAAATATTTTCTCCCATGCTCCCAAAAGGTACCGAACCCAACATGATTTATGGAGGCCAGAGGGAATACAACTCCTGCTGCACCTCCCCAAGGAAGCCAATCACAGCAAAACCCTTGAATGCCTTCAAGTTTCAGTAAGAGATAAAGTAAAGACCAAATAGTTCATCTTATTGGCATACTAATTAAAAACACAGAATATATTTCAAAGAAATTGTAAGCTGATCCATTAGGATTGCGCCCTCTTACCATCAAAATGATTGAATGCACAACCAGAATTGTGACCACTAATTTTACTAAAAACTGACATTATGCTTTGTTACGGAAGGACACTTGAGCCATAAATTAAGCTGTATTATTATTATTATTATTATTGTTATTGTTATTGTTATTATTGCCATTATAGCTGTTGTTCCAGTCATTTCCTCAACAGCTGTCAAGGATAAATTTATATACAGTAAATTACAACCAAACAGCTTTCATAATAGAGTAGATCCCCCAAACTGGCAGAGAAACTGCCTGGGTGGTTCTGCCTCAGGAGAAAGGTAGAAGTCAGTGTGAATCTTCCTACTAAAAGGTGTCAAGATGTAAAGGACAGAAATGCTGAAGATTAAAAATGACATGTCCTCTTGCTGCCGCCTATACAGCCTGATAATGAATATTGACATGTTTTTCTACAACTAAACCCAACATAATGGAATCTTGTTCTGACTGGAAAATGAAACAGAAAAGGCTTGTGACCAAACCTAGGTTTGGTATTTATTACACACGTTGAAAATGTGTTCTGCTGTTCTGTATGAAACATTCATAACAGTATAAAGCAAAACTTCAGAATCATGAAACGCTTATTTTCAGGACACACAGGTCCCTGAGTGACTCCATCAGCTGTTCCCCGAATAAAAAAAAGCAATGTAAATGATCTGTTTTTGCACAACACAACGTATTAAAATAGTATCAAGAGCACTTGTGTGCAATCCACATCACCATTACGTGCATGACCTCCTGATTCCTGGCCGTTGAAGGAGGCCCAGGCCTAGGACCTCCTGCTCTGAAACAATTATTGTAAATAAAGGCCTTCCTAAGCGATGGGCTGAAACAGCACAGTCAAACGCACCCTGTCAGTTGCCCTGCATCCTCCAAGGAGAAGGCGGCTACAGCTGCTGGTGTTACCAGAGGTGCCAGACGTTCCACTCGGCAGGCGAGAGCCAGTACACCATCGTATTCATGGAAAGGATGGAAAGGAAAGCATACGGTGGGAGCCACAAGATGATGAGTGAATGAGAAACCTGGGTGAGTTCAAGAATTCAGTTCTGTCATTTCACTCCCCACGAAGTGTTTTCTCTCAGGCCCCACCTTCACTGTTTTTTACTTCTCATTTCCCTCTCCCCTCCTCCGCACCTCTCTCACTGCTTTCCTACAGGGCTACCAGGGTTTGTGGCAACAGCCAGCAGAAATGAACTCACACCTCAGATGCTGAAGGAGAAGCTGTGCAAGAAGGGATCAC
Source organism: Tapera naevia (assembly GCA_033556795.1). Lineage (NCBI taxonomy): Eukaryota > Metazoa > Chordata > Aves > Cuculiformes > Neomorphidae > Tapera > Tapera naevia. Next base: position 7,990,954 of record JAUMJJ010000014.1, read on the forward strand.
AGAGTGCTCCAGAGATCAGGATTTCAGTTGCACTCACTCTACAGTTACCGGTAGCAAGCGTACGGGAGAGACAGGTACATGAGAACAATGGGCAGCTCAACCTCATCTCTAGTCAGCTGAGGTCAAGGATTAGCTAAACAAAGAGAAGCGGCAAGCTAAAGAAGAGTTTGCAAGTAAGGGACAGAAGTCGTATAATAAAATTGTAGCAGTGGAAATAGCAAACAATCTATATAACTTCCTAGGACACGCCAGCGCTTTGGAGCTCACGGCCACTCCCACAGCCTCATCTCTGCTCCCATTTGCCTTGTACAGACTTGGGTAAACTTTAAAATGAAGGAACACCAATTTATTTTGCTAATTTTGAGCTCTGGAAAAAAATCCAGAGAGGGTGTGTGTACATATGACTGATGGAAATCAAACCTCTGAAGTGCAGATCATTTTAATTACAGCTAGAAGAGAATGTAAGGTGCAAGTTTCAGCCAGATAGTTTCCATTCTACTCGTTAATTCTGTAGTGATGAAAAGACTTGTGAGTGCCTCTGTCTAGCTGAAAGAATTACATACTGTCTTTGTTACGGCAGCTGGGACACTACTGACCCCAAGCAACAAAATCTCAGTAAACACAAGGAGAAATTATACACATATCTGTATGCAAACAGACATCACCAGTTTTCACACGTGCAGTCTCTCTGCATGCCTTTCACTGTAAGGCACTCTGTGAAGGGAGAGGTTTAGTGAACAACAGCATTGACCACCACCACAGCCATCTTTTCTTTGAAAAAGGACCTAACTCCTAGCAGCTTTTAAGATGTGCACATGAACTTGCAAAACACATTCAACCATCTAAGAAGCGATCCTCCAGATTCTGTCAGATACAAAATATATCACGTCAGCTTTACCCTTTCCTCAGCACAACACTCGATGATTACAGTGAACACCAAGAAGAGAATATAATGGTTTAGTAACTAGATCACACATTTGCTCCCACAACATATTCATTTTATTGTATCTGTTGACCTATATTAGTGAAATGATGCCAAGTATTAATACTTTAATCTTCAGTGGAAAGTGCTATTTTAAAATCTGACGCATTCTGGCAGTTTCAAGTACAGTAAAGTCAAGCTTCTCCAACCTCCAACCCTACCACAATGTTTGACTGTCTCTTTCTACCCTGTGTTTTTAATCCATCTAAATACTATTAAAATTGCATGGAAAATCACACTTTTAAACTGGTAGTTATTTTATACATATAAAAAGCTGAATTATTCATCTTCCTGTACCTGTTTTCATAGGTGCATTTGAGAGAAGTTTTGTATTCTGTTGCCTTCTTTAATCTACTGTTTAGAGAAACTGGTGTTTCATTTTACAGTTAAAAGAATTTAATTACTTGAATTGTACAGACATGAAAGGTAAGGGAGGAAAGAAAATACCTCTCATTTTAAACTCTTCTTCCTCAAGCTAATTTGATAGCATAACTTGAAACTACAGAAATCTGCAATCTACTTCTGAATATTCGAAACTTCACATCTTTTTGCCTCTGTCTCAAGAGGTATTACTCAGGTTCAGTGTGACATTTTGAAATGTCACCATCCCTGTCTCAAAACCAGAGGTTTTAACGCAGAATAGACACCTACCTGCTTTAATTCAGAAATCCATTCTATATGTAATGTGATAGAATTCTAAGAACCTCTGTGTATAACCTTTCTCATCCTATAGAAAGAAAAAAAAAACACTTCATGAATCTCTTTCCCATCCAAATAAACAGGGACTGATAGAATCAATGGTTAAAGTCACTTTCCAAAAGCCTTGTTAATCTGATACAACCCCAGATTTTGAATCAAAAATATTTTTGGTGGGGAAATATTTCCCCTGAAATATGCTTTTGCCATGTCAAGAAAATAACATAATTTTGTCAGTACAGACAGAGGAATTTTGGTTTTGATGGAAGGCTGAATTTGGAAAAAGTGATAGTACTTGCCAGAGATCCACTCAATCTCCACATTTCCTCCATCTGCAGCATCAAAGCAGATTCACCCACAGGAGCCCTCATGATTACTCATGCCATTCTCCTTGTGGCACAATTTTGATAATAATTAATATTAGACTTGTGCAAGTATGCAATCAGTTTCAAGAGGTACATATGGCAGCATATGAATAAATACATTCTGTAAGTGATTGCAAGCAAACTAATGCCTAGGTTCTTTGGAGACTTTAAAATCATTACATGAAAATATGTTTATTTTAGAAAGTACTTACAAAAAGCATTAATCTATCCTTTTCTCATCTAGTTCCTTGATTTGGAAAATTATCACTGGCAAACTGTGAAATTTGCTTAAAACATTCTCTAAAGGGAATAGGCATTTTTTAGCCTTCAAATCTTCTAAGGGTATGCTAATACATTCGTATAGCCAAGACCAACTTTCCCAAACATCAAAATTGAAAAAAACACCAGCTATTACCCGTGCCATAAACAAGTTGTCACTCAGACTTCATTCACTAAATAAGGATTTTTTTTTTTAAAAAAGGCCATTATTATTATGCAGGATATAAATAACACTGGAAGTGATGACCAAGATTCTTCATCAGCTGATAGGTATCTGGCCTTTGGAGCAAAACACGCAGGAACAGAGAACTGAAAGGACATTCTCAGTCACTGAGTCGCTATCATAGGCAACCAGCCACTACCCTTTTCATAACTTAACCTTGGCATCAGCTTGCTCCTAAAACCCTTAGTGGAGTAGTAACTTGAAGCAGCTTGTTTACCTTTCCATACATTTATTAGTGGCTAGATTGTACTGCATGTTCCTGTGTCTGATACATCCTTCAGATTCAACATTTCACCATATTCTTGCAGGATGTCCCGTTTGCACCAATACACGCACCCAGCAGTACTTGCAGAACTCAGCCAGAAACTCATTTCCACATAGAGGCGTTCAGACCTCTCCACCCAATATTCCGTGAAAGAACTGCTGCCCCTGCAGGCAACCCCCCCTCCCCCATTCCTGAATTTTCTGTACCTAATGGGAACCCAGGATTACACGTGCTTTAGCAACATAAAATACCACTGCTCAAACTCTACAGCAGAAATCCCTCTCCTTGGTCCTTATGCCCTCTTTGTATATTCAGTTCAACGTCTTTTCCCATTCTCCATTTTTCAGGGTTACTGATCTTTCAGGTGCCAAGTTCACAATCTTTCCAGTAGTGGCAATATCACTTTTTACTAGTACAAGTTTATTTTATATAGCATGCTCCCCTTCTTTTTTTTTCCCCCAGACAATTAATGGAAGTCAATTTAAAACTAAAATATCCCATTTATAGGTCTTAATGGAAGGGCATCACTTTGTGTGCTGACAGGCAGTGGTATCAAAGAAATCATTGGAAAATTAACTTTCTTCACAAAACACTTAAAAATGGAGGCAGCCATTTCCAAACAACATGAAATACAGTGATGACAGCAACAAGTTCTGAGTTTTGCTCTTTTTTGAACTATGATGTCACTTGCTCTCCAGATACGCTTAAATTCTGTATGTAGAGGAGTGTGGCAGTTTTCCTTAGTATTGAAATTAATTTAGTGAGTACTATGTTAGATTCTAATCAATTTAGACTAAACCATTTTTCCAAGAAAAAGTGAAGAATAGTATTTAATTAAGACAACATGCACCTTCTATTGGTATTGCTACTCATACACTAAGTAAAAGAACTACAAAAATGTGGTTTAAATCAAGTAAAGCAAAGGCACCACTTGATTTTGTAGTGATGTGCTTTTGTTTAGATACTTCACCCAAACAGCTCTTTAAGAAGCTCCTACTTATTAAGTATTAAATAAATGTTTTTGCCACTCCATGACAAAGATCCTTATTTATCTGGAAATAAAGACAGAGTCAAATCTTGTTTTATTTTTTAATAAAGTTTAAATAGTTAAAATAAGAGGAAATAAAATGTTTTAAAGCCAAGTTATTTCTTTATTCCATGCTAGGCCTTAAAAAGTTGGATTTGCTAGCAAATACGGGCCATGAGAAGAGAGCTGTATACTTAAAATGCTGGTGTAGAATATATTAAAATAGCTAGTACTTACTCCAGCTTACCTTAAAACAAAGGAAACAATCTTTATAGTCCTTTAAATGTACTGCCTCTTAACCTGAAAAATTACAAAAGACTTGTTTTAAATATGAAGACTCTACAAAATATTTGCTTATCCATTGGCAGAACTTTCTTCAGAATATTTAGAGGTGTCTGCCAAAGAAATTTTATAAATGCCAATCCAACACTGTAACAAAAATTCCAAAATGTACTGGAAATTAGAAGAACTCAACCAAATCATGCCACTCTAAGAATACTATATTTTGGTTCGGCATAAACACATCACTATGGTTTGGTTCATTTTAAAAATTCTTCATGACCTGCATAATACAGCACAGGTTTATTTCACTGTTACTTTTTTCCTTCCATCTCCTCATTTACATTTAAAACACTGTCTAATTTGTCTACTGACTTTTTCTGCCCTTAGGGCTATTCTTTTAGCCTGAATTCTATCCTCACCCAAGGAGATCCTTCCCATCTTGCTTCTTAAAGAGGCTTTTTGTTTGTTTGACTGATTTTCAGTTTCTTCTTTTTCAGATACAGGTTAAGTATCCTACCATAAAGGGAAACAAAGCAGAATGGGAACAGCACTGGGAGTTACCAGAACATTTCCAAGCCAAAACATTGTAGGAACTTCATCAGCTACTATTTCTGAAAGAAAGATGCCATGCTTGCTTTATATTTGATAAAATTTGACATATTTGATAATATGCCTACTATAAAGATAGTCTTGTGCCACAAACAGCCACAAACCGCAGACAAAGTAACACAGCACACAGCTTGATGAATTCAGAGTAACACAAAAAAAAATGGTAGAGTCGTAGTAGTAGCTGCAATGGCAACAAACATTTAGAAACCAAAGCAATCCAATAACTTAAAACTACATCTGCTAAACTAAGGAAAAATCTGTGCAATGAGATTAGGAGCTTCCAAATTTCAGACTCATTGCTCGGAGACCACAGTAGAAAACTAAATGCAGATGTAAGGAAGTATTAGTTTGGAAAAGCCTCAGCTTTCCAAAATTCAAAATTATTAAAAAGCAATACATCTGTTCACCATTCTATGATTTAACTGTTTTCTAGTCTATGGGAATAAACAGCAGGATACAATTGTTTGCAACATCCGTTTACTTTTTTTTAAGAACGTTTTAAACTAAATTAAGAAAACATTCTTACAGAAAAAAAATTTAGATGAGCACAAAGAAATGCCATGACAAATCCTGAGACAAATTATCCTACATCATTGCTAGTCTGTGAAAACTGGTTTGAATAATAAACATACTGGAGTATTCAGTGACAGCATACAAATCAAAAGTATTTGTAAATTATTAAGTCGTGCATGTTTTTAAATGACAAAACATGCTCACGGGTTTACTTTAAAATCTCTCACTGCTTGTTATCAAAGTGAAAAGATCATTTGCATACCGATACACATACTGTAAACATGAACTTCTCATTAAGGAAAGATGGGTTTACAGTAATTTGATCTTTTACAAAAAGCTATTGGTAACTGAATCTCTCAGTGTCTAACTTTCTAGAAATTAAACCAATGTTTCCACTCTCAAAGTTGAAACACTACCACTTTAGGAAACAGCCCTGTTTATTTGCTAATCAGAAATACAATCAGGTGGCGTATTTCCATTTGCTCTTCGGCTGACAGTTTCGGCTTCGTTATATTTTACAAGAAAAGAGCAGACTTGCAGAGGTCCTGTAAATTCTTTCATATCACAACTGATTTAATTACAGCGGTGAAGAAAAGCAGCGGTGATGCAAAATAAGATCAGCCCAATTGCCCTTATCTGATGATAGGATCTTCCTGTTTGGCTTGCAGCAGTGAGGACTTCTTGTTTTGTTTCGGGTTTTGTTAGTGTTTTTTTCTGGTCAGGCTGCCTCTGTCAAGACTGACAGAAGCAAGAAGTAGACATGCCCTCATAATTCCAGTTGATGATCCTCATACCAATATAGCTGACTTTCAATCAGTAGGTCGGGGAATGACACTAATGTGGAGAAAATTATCTGGATAGCTCATATGTTCGCTTAGCCACTGTATGGGCGTTTCCAGCATTGGCTCAATTCCATGAATCATCACTTGAGTCTTCGGCTCTCCATCTAATTCAAAGAAAAAGAGAAACCACTAGTATACCATTCAAAGTTCACAGAAAAATTAAACATTTACTTATACTTAATTTATGGTGGCTTTAATTGGAATTACAGAATTCAACATTTAACAGAAAGAAAAGCAGGAAATATTGGTATGGAGAAAGCTGTGATTTCTACCATCTAAACCAGAAAGTCTGAGTTAAAATTAATTCCAAGAAAAAAATGTAGGCTAACATTAAGCTTAATGAACGCATCACTATTCTTTCTTAGTTGCAAATTTTCTTCCCTACAGTGACCACAGCTTGGTGTCAACACAGTTAAGTTATATCCATCTCACCTGGCTATAAGCCATATGACTTTTACATTTTACAGATCATGCTTAAGATGCTGAGCTCCCTAAGACATAGTAATGAAGTTGTATTCTTAATACTGTGATCTCTGAAAGAGCTGGACTATGCGTAACATCACACGTATAATATGTGTAATATTCCTGACGTAATTTTGTTTTACTAAGAATAACTTACTTAAGTCTCTAGTAATATCTTAGAGTTACTCAGAAGGCTAGTTGGCACCAGCTTTTTCTCACTTCGTTTCATCTCTTGTAAAAGCTAAGCTAGCAATTTGTTCCCAGTATGACAAGAATATTTTCTAAGAATATTTCAATTCTTTTTATTTATACTTGTCCCGGAGGATGAAAGTACTTTGATCCTTTGATTCAAATGATGGGAACCAGCTAAACCAACTGACATAACTGTCATGAAATGAACTAAAAAAAACCCCAAAAATGAAAATTTATTTCAGAGCCTTAAGATGAGAAGAGCATCTGAACTCTACTCCAAATAATGGTTAAGGGAAAAAATGTAGGCAGTGACCTTTTACTGTTTTTATACTATACTCTGGCATTCTCAATGGACCTACCACAAGCAAATCAACATTCAGTGCTAAAAAATGACAATGCCTTCTCTAATTAGCATTTTATGCCCTTCTCAGCTGTCTATGTTGCAGAAAAAAGCACCTTGTTCCCCAAGAGTCGCATGGAAGAGAGCAAAATCTAGAAGTGAAGGTACCGTTACTGGCTCTTTCATTCAGCTCCCCGACTTGTAGCATAATTCCTATTTTTATAACATAGATAAATTCTTATTTGTTTGGTTAGACAAATGATTTGACATCTGCCTGAAGAAGTCTGTATTATAACCGGGTATCTATGCCAGCACGGGCTAAATCAGACTAAGAAGCATCCTTGAATACACTGTTGACTTCATGCTAGTAATAATTCTTCCTGCAGAAGCAGACAGTTATGTTTGCCTAAAATAAAACATTATACACGAGTTACATGTCACCTAGATATGGCATCTTGGTATTCTGCACAAATTCTTGATTAAATATATAAAGCTTGATTCTCTAAGTGGTACAGAATACACATTGTCATACAAAATTAAGCACAAACAATTGCTGCTTTCTGGTTTTATTGCAGACAGGTCAGAAGAAAGCAGCACATGATTAAAAAATAAACTTCCGGTATTTCCAACCAAAGTATATGTTTACTGGGCTGAAACATTATCAGTCAGATTGTCAAGAGCACAAACTGCAAAACAAAAGATTTCAGAAACCAAGTTTTTACACTGAGAAGTTAAGGATCTAAATATTTTTAATACTAAAATAACTCCCAATTATATGTATTTAACACTTTCAAAATAAAATCTAATCTATGGCATTACATAAATTGGTCACAGAGTTGGTCACATTTTTTTTTACATTTCACAACAGTATTTAATTTTCAGAAACAATTAATTTGCATATATAGACATATGACAGAAAACTGTTACGGCATCAGTACTGGGCTAGCCACCTAATATATAGCTGACTCTTCTTAGCAAAACTTGCACAAACAATAGATTAAAAGCTTTAGAACCTCAGTATCATTTTCTTGCAATTGGAGGAAAGGCTTATAAATTATAAAAGCCTTCTTTGGATCCTTCACTGTGTGACAGAATATTTTTGCATGTGTACGTGTATTATCTTAATGCCTCTTGCTTAAAAATGAAATGCAGTTAATCCAGATGTCCTCAGTCCCTGCTCCCTACCCAACTTCGTGTCTTTCTCATACAAACCTTTTATGCTATTCCTCAGCAAACTGGCAAAGTTTTAAAGGTCAATGAAGAATTTAGAGTTTAATTAAAGTCTAATTCTCTGCATTAGCATTGTTTGTGCTTTAGTGTTATCTTTGACAAAGCATCACTTCTCCTTAATTCCTTTTCCCCTTGAGGCTTTACTGAAGAGATCTTATCTACCAATTCTGTATTCACTGTAGCCTTCTTTCACAAAATCCATTGTTCTCCCTTTAGCATTCTTCCCTCCTTTTGTTATTAGGAAACATAAACTCTCACTTAAGTCACACTTGCTCAAATTTTTCTCAACTTTCAGGTTTTCAGTAACTTCCCCATTTTGAAACATACAGTCTGTCTCCTATAAATGGCTCCTCTGCTTTATGCAGTAAAAAAAGTTGTCAATAGCAAATACAGTAAAAAAAAAAAAATACTGGAAAATATTCTTGTTTTCTCAACAGCTGTCAAATTTGTATCCACCATTAGCACTATGATCTGGGTTCTGAATCATTTGCTAGCCACCACGAAAGCTTCATCTGCCTGTTTTATAGATATAGAGGATTTATACAGTATTTTTCCTTTCATTACTGTTCTTAACTCTTAAGAGTTGTAGCTTACTTTGTATACATTTTGACACAGCAAGCATTTGTTGTCCTATTCTTCCCCACCCCAGTCTATGATAACAAAAAGACTTTTTATACTGACATAATCCCTCCATAAAAGCATGTAAGTTGCTAAATACAACATATATTTAAGTGAGTGGCATAACATTTAAATGATGTAATTACAAAGAAGACTAATGCGATGTTACTGCACCAGGCCTATAAAAATTAGGGCAAGTAACTCTGCTCATCTGTAGTGCACGGGGTCCAGGCCTGATATCATTATCGTCCATTTGGTAATACTCAGTAATGTAGCAAAAAACCCCCAGAATTTCCTCAAAACCTTTTAAAATCACAATGAAAGTGATTAGCTGTGGTGACCTAAAGATGGTTTCTATTTCTCAGGAAGAAGATAAAGTGGAAATATATGTTTCATAAGTATTTTTATAGTGTGTGCACATGATAACTATTTATTTAAAACCAGAGTATTTTTATATTACTTAATTGATGCACAAATAATAAATACTGTTTTGACATTTACAAAAAGAAGTCTCAAGAGTAATTAAGTTATCTCCTATCAGAGTGGCTGTCCCAGGATTAAATTATTCTTTGCTTTTCTTGTGGAAGCCATGAACACAGAAGACACTGTAGCCACCAAAAGTCACTAGTGGCAAGTGATAAGCATAGATTATAAAACTTTTTGGTAAACTTTAACAATATTCAGTCTTCAGAGGGAAGGTAATTATGCTTACATGTTGTCCACTAACACATTTCAGAGACATTTCAGATCATTTATTTTAGCAACTACCTCAAAGGTTGCAACGATTAAGTACCTGACCCAGGCTAATAAAGTGTACTAGGTGAAGTCAGAAGTCTTCCAGCTCCACAGACAATGGAGAGAAAGAGGCAGCTCTGAAGTGAGGAGTTTAAGAAGAGGTCTGCATCTCTATCATCTATGAGGTGCCTCGGTGTTCCTGATCAGGAAACCACCTTGATTCAGCCAAAGAAAGTATTGGCAAAAGATTCTTTTGCAAATAGGCATCTGCTGGAAAAAAACAAGAGACAGTGGCCGCTGCATGTCAACAGAACCCTTGAAGCTCTCCTTAGCCTGAGGCAGCTGGAGTCTGCTCTCCCTTCTTTAAGGAGAATTCCCTAACTACTATAATATTTGCTGTTGCTAACCCCAAGTTTCCTCTAAAAGCCCTCAATGTTCAAGAATCAGTGAAAAATGGAGAAAGAACAAAGAATAGAAAAATCTGTAGTCTTCAGAAAAGGCAGGATGATGTACAATGCCACAGTAGCACATAGTAAGTTTTTCTATTTCCTTTTGCAAGAAACATCTTACATAGCTAAGTAAACCACTCAAAATTAGGAAAAAAAAATAAAATTAATTAGCAGATTCAGCATCAGTTCAGACACATACACCCCCGCTCCTATCTAAATACATTTTTTTACTGAATTATATATATTTTTAGAAAGGAAGAGTTAAAGACGGATGGAAAATAAATGATTGGTTTTGAGATGTATTCAAGTGCCTAACAGCATTGTAGTGAGAAGGGACTACTTCTGGCAAAGGTACATGTTTCAGTCATTTTCCACTCAGATTAGCACCACAATGCTCACCAGTGTTGCAGCTACACACTCCCTTTCACCTACACAAGATTAGCTTCTCCAGTCTGACTACATCGGTGATGAACCACTTAAAATTCCTTAGTGGGATGAAATACCTCTGTTCTTACTTGCAGCCTCTAGCAATCACTTGTCAGGGCAATTTACCTGGCTTAAATTCTTTCACTAATAGACAATACAAGATATTCAGGATTTAGCAAAAAAGTCCCTGCAGTACTTCAGTTAGATTCCTCCTATGCAAGTCCCAGAACCTTCCTGCAGTCATCAAAATGGACAACGCAGAAACCACAGCTTCTTACCTTATAGTGGCATCACCAGTTAGAAAATTTGCTTTAAAACCATAAAAACAGAAATAGAAGCTCCTGCTCCAAACTAGGAGCAAATAACACATTTGCACAATACAAGACCACAGGACTATACTGGACGAGGACACTGAAAAGTTTAAGTAGCAAATATAACCAAGGAAAGTGTCATACAGTAGCAGCCTTATGAATAATGTAACAGAACTAGTTTCCAGCTTTTTTGGCTGTGAAGTGGGCCATAAACATTTGCTTGCTTATCTTCAAAATACATCATCTATTGTGGATTAGATAATACTAAAGGATTAACAGACAATAAGTTATATCACACTGCTGGAAAAACTTATCTTGGGTCAGCACTACAAGAACCAGACTCCTCCTTCGTGGCTGTGGTTCAGCTGCTTTCCTTTCCACCACTCCTGCTCCTCAAATTACCAGGCAGGACAAGAGGTCTTTAGGTGTATGTACCTTGAAGCAGCCACAGCACTCCTGGACAGCACGTGCTGGTGCATCGGATCTCTGAATCTGAAGACACATAGTAATATCTTTGCCAGGAAGTTTTTCCATCAACCTCTTTAGCCTCTCTTAGGAAATTGCATACAGATACATAGCTTACAGTAATGTGTTTCGCATATAGATGCAACCACTAAGTTCATCATTGACAAATACTGCTGACTCAATTTTTAAAACCTAAAGACAAGGCTGGGCAGGGCTAAGTCCCTGGAAAGAAAAGGTGAAAATTTCCTTCTTGAAAACTAGACTTCTGGTCTAGCACAGAGGAGGGAATACATTGCTATGTGCAATTACTTACAAAAGACTACACTACAGAAGCAAACAAATTCAAAGACTACCTGTTACCACGGAAGGAACTGGTAGTTATCATTCCCTTCTCGAAGCACCTCAGGCTGGATATCATAGGACACAAAGGACAGCCCCAGACAAGCATCATAGTCTACAAGAGTACTACAGTAACTTCCGCACCAGCAGTGCAATATAAATAAGTAAGCCCTTGATGAATGCACTTCCGTTATTGCACTTTTAAGTAGGTAACATCTCTAAAAAAACAAACTCTCAATATTGTTAGTAATGGTTCAATCTGATACAGAGATCTTTCAACTGCTAGCATCTAACTCTTCAACAGCAACCTGTTCCAAACTAAAACCAGTTCCAACGTCTGATATCAAAACTGACAATGTCTAGATACCACTTACAACAAGACAAACTTCATAATTACTTTCATTGCATGTGCTACAAGAATCACATATGCTCATAAAATATCCACAAACTCAAAAAAAATTAAGCTAAGTGGTATGTGTGAACATTTTCACATCACTTTTGTAATATTTACTTAGCAAGATAGCATATCAGCTTAGCTACAGAATGAATTCAACCCATTCATAAATCAAATACTCATGCTTTTTTTTCTTTTTTTTTTTTTTTTTAATATTATAAGTTACAACATATTCTTTCAGGCTTTACCATTCATAAACTCAAATCTAACCAGAACCTTCCTGCAATCAGTTTTTGGCACATGTATGTGGAATAGCAACCAAAGCAGAGAAACGTCGTGAGATGTTCGGATTCCACAGTAACGATAACCTCAATATGAAGGTCTCAAATAGAAAAACAAACTTGTATTTTAAATAAATCTCACCTATACACCTGAGTCTAAGAGCTGTTCAATATCTAAGACTTTATGGTAAATACATGCAAAAGAATTTGATGAAATCTCTTGGTCAATTGATCACTTGCTCTTTGAATGAACTCGAACTTTAGACAGTGAACACTCAAGACCTCTTTACTGATACAAAAAAATTTATATTAAGAAATGATAGCTTCAAGGTCTAAGGTTACTACACATTCTACTGGGTAGGGTTTTTTTAGTTAAAAATCTTTAAAAAGGAATAAAATCTTGGTATGTTTTCAGAAGCTTCACACTAGCTTATTTCAGCCACCATAAGCCAGGCTCTCCTTATTTTTCTGTGAATTCCATCCCCCTGCAAAAAAGACTTCGCTCATGACAGTAGAAGGCTCCATTGCTAGAAGTGACCCATCTTCCATAGCAATCTTAGCATACTTTTTGCCTTACTTTAATCACACATAAACTACTGAAAACCTTATTCCCTTCCTCTCCTCCAATTGGAATAATGATCAGTTGAAAGAGAAATATGGATGATACATTGAATCACAACTGGCAAGATATGCTGTTCAGTATCATCCGACCAAGAGAAAGAACACACAAAAAATTCTGCAAAGCTGACTCTAAAATAGCATAGCCACAATAAAAGGTTCCTCTGACCTCAAAAAATTTAGAGGCTGATACGTGACACAAAAGCACAGGGCTGACTTTTCCTTCCTGCCTACATATCTCAGCAGCCTTGAGGAAAGCCACCAATGCTGATCTCAGGTGAAGAACTCACACACAGAAATACATAGCCAATGCATCATCTACAATAGTCTTTTTCCTCAAAATGATTCTGTATCTAGAATAAAGATTATTCCAAACACAAGATGTGGTTTAGAGAATAAGAACTTCAGTTCCTGCATATAATCCTGCTGCCCAGCATATACATATAAATAAACAATCATGGAAGATCTGGTTAACTGGCAACAACAAAAGAATAACTCATTTTAACCATTGATAGTAACATCAGTTCAATTGAAAGTCACAGTTTTCTTAAATATGTATTCTCAGCTCTGGCTATTCTTGATATCTACACAGATATCCCAGAGAGCTTTTAACTAAGCCAAGTTCCTCTCCTCAAAGGCAACTAATGGTACATAAAATCCACAACTTCATATTTTGTTTAAAAATCTCTTCTAAAAGCAATGTTAATTTTTATTACATTTACTGAACAACTCCTTATAGATAACCCAGAATCAGAGAATGGTTTGGGTTGGAGGGGACTTTAAAGATCATCCAGTTGCAAGCCCCCTAGATCAGGTTGCTCAAAGTTCCATCCAATTTGGCTTTGAACACCTCCAAGGATAGGGCACCCACAACCTCTCTGGGCAGCCTGTTCTATCAGGAGTGCTTAATCTCTCTTTCCTAACTCACTATTTTGATTTTTAAAATTCTTTTCCAAAATAAACAGTTAAAAAAATATCAGTCTCTCTCCATCCTGGGCTGTTTCAACATTTACACTAACTGTCTCAATTTACCCACACAGCACCTTGGTGTCATCTTCCCAGAGCCTCTCATAAGAACTACTACTTCTCTATCCAAAATTCTATGATAGAACTAGACATGTATCCTTGCAGACTCCTTGACTACAAAAGCCTAACTCCAGGCAAGATATTTTAAGTGCTGCTCCATTGCAAAACCATCATGACATCCATATTCACTGATTTCACTCTAGTTATTGCTCTGTTTCTTTCCATGGTTTTGACACAGGCCAGTTGGCTGATCTCTACACGAGCTTCTCATGGCATAAACATCTCCTACTTCAGTTTAGACATTTGTGACTTAGATGAAACAAGTTTATTTGTCACAGTTCTTAGTATAATTATATTCCCTGGATTACAGTCCAACGAAGTCCTAGCTTTCTCCATCCCTAAAATGAGAGTGGATGAATAAACAACATTATCATCTATATTAAATATCATTAAATACTAAAACCAAATCAAATACTTGGCATTACCCCTATTCATCTTTTTCTTCTCCATGCATTTTCCCTCTCCTGTTATTTCCTGTCATTTTCTACCTCAAGTCTGTCCTCAGGTTAGATATCCACATTTCTGAAACATTACAGAAAATACGGATTAAGCCAATCACCACATGCAAAAGTTTATTATAATTTGTAGCAGCTGAAGAGAACTTGGGTTACACTTCTAATCTCATAGCAGGCAGAAAGTATGTCAACAAACCAAAAAACTTCTTTCTATTCAGTTGAAAAAGATTTCAGAGGAAGTGAATTTGTCCTCAAACACCAGCAACTCCAGGTTGCCTGAGGGGACTATTTTTACAGTTCTCCATGGAGTCCAAAACAGTTTACACTGACAATAATGCCATCTGAGGCAACAGTTTTTCCTTCTGTAGAAGAGTTCATGCAGCAAAATGTAAAAGCAGACAGAGGATGGAAATAAAGTTTTACTTAACTTTTGTTGGTTTTTTTTCAAATTTTTATTTTTGTATATTTAATAGAAGCTTTGTAATGGGGTTGTTGTAAGAAGCCCCAAACTAATTTATGACAGAACCCTAAAATACTTCCCTTAAACACCTAACATTTTAGTAGATAAGAAGTTTTAGAAGACCTTACAATGACTGAGCCTGAGATGCTTCCCAACAAACATCTAAAAATCAAAAAAAAAAAATCAAAGATTTTGTAAGATTAAATTCCTAGGAAATATTCTTATATACCTTCTTCCTCAGCTTCAGTGACTTAGCCTTAGCCCTCCATCTGCAATAAAGCTGTGCTAGTTTACAAAAGACTGGGGTTAGCAATTGAAGCTTATAAAACAATTTTCTGCAATACATTTAGGTTTGGCTATGCACATGTGAACGAAGTGGCAAAGTTCATTGCAAATCATGCTGCTGTTCCATGTCACAAAAGCATAGACTATATTCATATATACACGGAACAGGTAAGGCGTGCATTAAAAGATACTCATTTTGACTGCCTGACAAATTGAGCCCAGCTCATCTATGATATGTTTTCCATTGTTGAGAGAGCGCCATATCACTTTTAGGAGTTGTGTAGCTTTTTTAAACAGCAGGCATCATAACATACAATGTTAACCCTTTCATGCACCATGCCCTTAATGAGATTTGAGGTTTTGCTTTCCTCTGAACTTTGTACAACTGATCTTTGCAAATTAAGGCTATCTCTAGGGAGGTAAAGGTCATCAATAAGGCTCTTGAAAAAAATGGAATATTTTATAAAGATTTCTCTTCATAAAAACTGGCAGAAAGCAAATCAGTTTGCTGTAAAAGACCTTTTGTTGCTAACAGTTTTTGAGAGCTTTTATAATGTCATTTTTTTCAAAATACCATTATAACAATTTCAAAACAATACCATATTCTCTATATAATCATATTATATATTCCCTATGCATATGCACATTCATACACTATAAAGGTTTTTAATGGCATTCTTGAACTTTCAACCTCTATTTTACTTCATTTTCAAGTTACCATAATTCACATCATGCCTGCAAATATTCTTCGATTCTAATGGCCGTCCATGTTTTATAATGAATTTTCAGCTAACCAAATGATAACCCGCTCCTAGTAAAGCAAAGCAAAGGATTACTGTTGCTGCAGAATCATTATCAATACAGAAAAGACCAGCACATCTATCAGTTAACGAAGCCATGATGCCAATTCTCAGTTTATCTGCTCGGTTTAATAAATTAAATTAAAAAGTGGACAATTGGACATAATTACAGTTTAAAAACATTTGCCCAAAAAGTGATGTGATACATACAGATCAAAGGCTTAATGGTTGCTATTTCATGTTTCGTACCTTCCCTCATTTAACTAGAGAAAAACAAACTAGGTTTGGCTTTTTTAAAAATGCTACTTCCAGCAATATTATTATGATAGTTAAAGTAAACGATTTCACAAGCAAACCATACATGAAAACAGAGATGAGCTACTCATTTAACCCCAAGGTATGGACAGTTTTGTTCCATGTTTTGACAAATTCTTCAACCTCTGTTAAGCTGATCAGTAAAAACTCAGCTAATTGAATCCATCGATGTGAAAAAACACAGGCTCAAGTCTGTACTGCATACATCAAGCTGAAGGATTTCTGCTTCAGCCATGGCGGTAATAGTCAGTGAGGTCAGGTCAAAGAGGGTTAAAGCGAGCCAGGATATGGCCAAAGGAATACATCAAACACTGATTTTAAAAGGGCAATTAATCTTCAACAGAAATGTTTCCTGGGGAATGAGATCTCAATCTTAAGAGCACGCTACATGATGTAGCAGTAAAAATGTACATATACAAGCTTAGAGAGCTTTCATCCTGTGATCACAAACAGAAGGGGAGTGCTGTTTATCAGAGAAATACAAACCCTTGCTAAAATACTTACATTAGCTTCTTCCGGTCCCTTACTCATTGAAAAATAAATTCTTTAATGAACAGGCAGTAGAGTTTGCACGCATTAAGTATCTTTTTCTGTAAAAGTACTGTAAGTTCTTTTGAACAGCTAGTAGATTAAAGTATTTAGAGATCTCTACCATAGTAAAATAAAAGAATCTGGTCTTGAAAATTTCAGGAAAGAGTGGATAAAGGAGTAATGAACACCTGAAGGGTTCTTTACACTGAACAGCAACATGGAAAAAAACAAACAAACAATCAAACCCCCACCCCAAACAGTTACCTGTTCAGAGCTAAGGTTGGAAGTGAATTTTCATCAGAAGTTCATTTTTTTTTCCGATTCCAAAATATCAAATGATAGCCTTGAAGTTGACAGATTGCCATATAATCTCTATTTTACTAGTAACGTATTTTTTATTTTAAAGTTAAGAAAATATTTTTCCACTTTACAGCAGCAAAGTAGATCCAAACTTGTAACACATCCATATAGCATTTGCAAACAGAATTTGCTAAGTCAGTATCAACAATTAGCAATATCATGAGGAATCATTAGCTATGTGGACAGAACACCGCAGGTACATAGCTCTTAAGTTACAGCTAATTCATTATTTTGTGATTTTGAAGAGGGCTGCCTTTGCAACCACCCCTCCACTGGAGGAAAATGATCTCCAACATCACAAGTGGCAGAACGGTATCTGTGTATCTATTTGGTCTGTACATATGGCTTCTTTGCTTAAATTGCCAGTGAGTACCAGTTAGCACAAAGCATAGACAGGTGCTGTATTTTATCATTGTAAGTGTGCTGATGATACCATCAAGAAAAAGGGCAATGAGCATAAAAGGCATTCAAATCTTCAATGGCTATAGCACCACTGTGCACATGTCAAGCCACAGCATAAAACTTTGACATAAGGAAAAGGTTTACCTCTATTTTCTTCCAAATATTCTCCAAATTACTACAGGTGCCAAACAAGACAGAAAGCAAATTTATCTGCTGAAGGTGAAGTTATCAAAATCTCTTATTAAAATAAGGTGTTCCAGAAGGGGCTAACTACTATTAACAAGTGTTACTGAATCCTAAGAGAAGAAATCAGGATGCAGTAAATAGTGTTTATTAGCGGATTACTCTGCTTTACATGATTGGTAAGGCTGGTACCTTTCTCCTTATTTTTTAGGCCCTTTAGTTTTGCACCTTCTCTTGTTTTTAGCCCTGTAAGATATTAATCTCCTGGTAAAATCAAGTTATACTTACACGCATTAAGACAGAATAAAACAAGATTACAAGAGAGAAGCAAGGAAGAGGGCAATGATTTTAATCAGCCCCCCTCTCCCCAAGATAGAGTACCTATACCTAATGTAAACATGTGGATGTAGCTCATGAAACTGGATTAGAACCCACTCTCTAGACTTCAGGGCAAGTGTCATAGAATAGTTCATGTCTATTCAGCTAAATTATGGCCCCGCCTGATATGCTTTCTGAGATCAGTCCCTAGACTGTTAATCATGAACATTGCTCAGATTTTCTGGGAGAGTATTAATTGGCCTAGACCAAAATTATGGCAAAGAACTGCTAACAGTCACACAGCACAAACAACACATGTTCTAGCCCTCTTTTCCTTCCTAGCATAAATAAAAACACTGTCACCACAATGTCTAAATCTGGTTGTCCACTGCTGTGTCCTGGTTGAGAACTTCACGTTGCAAGCCTTCACAGAGGTTTACTGTTGTCTCCTGAAAGCTTTCGTACGTTCACTAAATTCTCCAGTTACCCTCACATCAATCACATCACTAAAGGCAACAGTGATTATACAGCATATGAATGCTAACAGGACGATGACCTCTACTGAAAAAAGAAATTTCGAGCGTTCTTACATTTTCTATGAAAACAGCAACACTTAACCTTTAAGCCTATATACGTTGTGCATTTAGCTGTTCCTGGTATGCTTGTTTCTGTGATCAAGGATATATGAGAATCAGGAATAAAGTTTTGTTTTGGGTTTTTTTTCTGTGACGTTTTTGATGGCTTAGTCTGAGTGACCTCTGTGATCTCCTTGGGGTGAGACAGACCGATTTAGATCAGGATTCAAAAAAAATCCAATTCTTAACTCTGCTTCTGACCTCAGCATGACCAGGTGTAAGCCACATCACCCCTCTGTGCCTCTAATTTCTCCTTCCTTTTTGTCTCTCTCCACTCATCTTTTGTCTAAGTGATAAATTCTGTGGGAACACACTGCAGTGTCCATTCAGCACATTAAACACCTGGGGTCTCCTCCCAAAACACAAAAAATACTCCTTTTAAAACCGAAAATTCACCACAACCAAAACATTTTGTCAAGATGTTTTGATTCCAACAGTTTTCCTAAAACTTATAAGCATAGCAGATTACTGACAGAAAAATTGCCCAATTTCTAATAATTTTCCACAATCTTTTCTTGACTGCCTAGATTTTCAGATCCATAGCATTCCATCAGGGATTTGGGGATAGGACACTGATGCTCCTGGGAAGTACAGTTCTACTGCAGCCCATGAAGCAGACTGCTCTAGGGTGAAAAATGCCACCTCTCTTCTGCACAGAATTTTAGAAGTGCTGACTTGTGATTTCCAAACAAAATAAGCTAAATTTTTAAAAAGTTATTTTGCTCTGTGAAGGATTTTACTTTCTCCATTTCATACTACTATTGTTAATAATAGACTTAAAAAATTTCTTTGTGCCTGAATAAAGTCATTTGCCTTCTGACAAATTAAAAGAGAATAGTCTGGAGTCTGATACTAATAAAATTTATTGCATGGTCGACAGAACAAATTTAGCTGAATGCTAACAAATTTCCAATTTCTCGTCTGAGAAACAGGATTATTTGCTGTACCTCTTCCTACATTCTACCCTTTTGAATGTGTATGCACGTGCATACCCAGAAACCACTTCTAAGCCACAAAGGAAAAGCAGATTACTCTTGTGATATTAGGCAAGTTGCTGGATGGAAGAGGAGAGACTAGACTAGAATATTTCAGCTGGGAGGGGCCTACAATGATCATCTTAATCCCATTGCCTGACCAATTCAGGACTGACCAAAAGTTAAAGCATGTAATTAAGGGCATTGTCTAAATGCTTCTTGAACACTGACAAGCTTGGGGCATCAACCACCTCTCCAGGAAGCCTGTTCCAGTGTTTTACCACCTTCTTGGAGAAGAAATGCTTTCTAATGTCCAGTGTAAACCTCCACCGGTGCAGCTGTGAACTATTTGCACACATCTTATCACTGGATACCAGGAAGAAGAGATCAACACCTCCCTCTCCACTTCCCCTCCTCAAGAAGCTGTAGAGAGCAATGAGGTTGCGCTCTCAGACTGCTTTTCTCCAAACTAGACAAACCCAAAGTCCTGAGCAGCTCCTTATAAGACATTCCTTCCAGCGCTTCACCAGCTTTGTTGCTGTCCTCTGGAGGCAGTCAAGTACCTTAACATCTTCCTAAATTGTGAGGCCCAGAACCGCACACAGCACTCGAGGTGAAGCTGCACCAATACCGAATACAGTGGGGTAATCACCTCTTTTGACCAGCTGGTTATACTAAGACTTGATGCACCCCAGGATGCAGTTTTCCCATCTGGCTGCCAGGGCACTGCTGACTCATAGAAACCTCCTGGCAACCAGCATCCCCTGATCCCTTTATGCAGGGCCACTCCACTCCCAATCTATACTTGTGTCCAACATTATTCCATCCTAGGTGAAAAAGAGTATGGCATTTGGACTTGTTGAATTCATCCCATTTGCCACTAGGAAAGGTGCAGAGGGCTCACAAGCTATCAGATGGATAAGCCTTGTATAGTCAATCAAGGTAAAGTTGGAGCAATCTTTAAAAATAAGTTATATGCTTGCTGTTTCCTGAGAAATTCCATGCAGAAAGATCACAGCAGCCCTAGATTGTTTTTTCTTTTCTTTTGAGAGCAAGCAAGCCAGAACATTCTGCATATACAGAAGCCCTTTATGAATATGCAAAGAGCTTGCTTAAAAATGAAGATAGCTAATAAGCCACATAAACAGCACGGCTGCCACACTATTAACTCTCAGATTATTTGCACCTTTCTGTGTAGTTGTGACAAATTAATTCTATATTAATTAATTCTCTAGTCATGATGATTAATTCTACACTCCCAAGCCAATCTCTGGACTTCCATTTTTTTTGATCAAAAAGAACTACTAAATCAAAAGACATGCAATTTTAACACAGAAAAAAAAATCTTTCCATTTCAATTTAAAAAAAAAGCAGCTAGGGCTGGTAGTGTGGGTGTGACAAAAAATAAAACCAAAAAGTCGGAACTCAGAGAGATGAAAGGCAGTTGCAGAAGGATAATTCAAGCAGATGGCCTGGTTGGGAAAAGATAACAGGCACAAACAATGACTCACAGCAGAAAGGAGATGTACATGATGACCACCTCTAATACAAAGTCAAGGACACAAGGAGGGTGGAAGGGCTTCAGAAGTGGTCTGAAGGTCAGTTCTGACCTGCAAGATGACTCTCACAGCACAGGAGACAGTGGACTAGAATGTATATCACTGGTGAGTTTTCAATCATCTTTTAGTATGCCTGCACACTACACTACTAAGGCTTCTAATCCTTCACAATACGTCATATCCACATGGGATGAAAGTGTGGCCATTAAACTGCCAAAAAATTACCAGGACTAATTATATTTCTAAATTCAAGTGGCCTGGAAAAGTATTGCAACACTCTACCTCCACAGCACTGAAATGCAGAGACAAGCCTGCAGAGAGCATAAGCAGCCAAACTTAGCTAGACAAACTAGCTGGACATGGGAAGTAAAAGCTTCCTAAGTTTGCTTGGCACTGGAGCAGCAACGATGGAACAGTGCTGTGCTGTTCCTCTCCTTGCTGTGCCGCTCCCATGGTAAATCCAAGGTCCAGCTCCATTTCATGTGAATCCAAAGGCTTCACGCTGTATATACTTACTTCCTCTATTGCACTGTTACTTCCATCAAAATTAGGAGCCTGCATGACAAATCTAACCTAAATTCAATTTTCTGTTTGACTAATTTACTGGAAGTCAGTGCTTAGAAAACTGAGGGAGAACAAAAACAATTAATGTGTAGTCTCTCATACAACATACATTAAAAAAAGCTGAGAGTTAATTGAAAACAGCTGATCCCTAATTTTACAAAATCATTCAGTACAGCCAGTCTTAAGAGAAAAATCCTGGAAGTCTTTTTGATCCTTGTTTTATTTTTGAAAGAACTAATGACACTGCTGTAGAAAGAGGTCAGTTCACACAGCTTTTCTGAATGAACAACAATGCTGTGAAAACTGGGATTGATTGATAACCTACTGTTTGCGTCATTATGCCCAAATGTTTACCACTTGAGTCTTCAAGGAAGCATGAGACAAAAATCAAAACAAGTTTTATGAAGACTTCAACAACAGTAACAAATTAAAATTGTATCCAGAATTGTTTAGATAGCAGTGGAATAAAACTGTTTCCTTCTGCATTCTACAATTTCTACCTTTGCATTATGCACAATGCCTTAGATTTCTGGAAGAGGAAAAGAAGTCTTTCCCTACCACAGAACAACTCTGTTTTCTATCATATTAACCCTTCACCTCTTCAAAGTATTCTGTTGAACTCAACACTGTTTCCTCTTGCAGTTGTTGCTCTGTAGTTAGGCAAGATGATACTGTGTTCGTCTCCTTCTAATGAGTCACTATTTCTAAATGAACTGTTTACAATATTAGGATGTTCTGTTACAGGAACCCCAAATGTGTACTAAACATTTATTTTTTTAATTGCTGTGAATTATTCACATGGGCGTTTTCAAATCTGATAAACTCGAAAGTTCAGAACCAATACCACTACTTCTGGAAACAAAGTTCCCTTAATTAGCAACAGGAACATCTATTACCAGGTGCATAAAACTGTGGGGAAATGCAGGAAGACCTCTCTAGCAGTAATATATAAGAATTTTAATAGATAACGATAACAATCTGTCATAAATGACATCGTTGCTGTAAGCAAGGTAACCTATCAAATCTCAGTAATACAGAAGTTATTAGACAGCAGGGCCTCAGTGCTATTCCCCTTCAGGCACAGATAATTTTGTCATTAAGCAGTGCTGGGAAGAACACTCATAAGTAACATGTTCTATCATATCAGCTACGTGACCTTATGGTGTATTTGCAGGCAACAACATAGTCTTTAACATCTTCTCTTCCTTACCTGCATATAAAGCATAACTGTGCAGTCTAAGAGACCATGAGCAATACCAAGCTTATTCTCAGCCTGTTCCTCCACAATACACTAAATATTTTCACAAACAGTAATAACTCTCAAGTTATTTAAAAGACCACCTAATTTTCTGGAATTGGAACTACTGCTGACAATTCCACTTTACCACACAAGAACAGTCCAATTAAAGGATCAACTTTTGTCTGTGCAAGTGGCATCCACAAGCACAGGGAAGAGATCAGAAAACAAGTTTGCAAGCTGTAGCATGAATAATCAGAATAATATGATTCTGAGTCCTCATGAATGGCTGTTCCATATTAAAATAAAAAAGGCATCTTTCATGAGCTTAGATTCTAAACTACACAATGTACAGTCTGTAAGAAGTAAAACTAGGACTTTAGACTGTTGACTGGAAAGTTTTTTTTGTACAATTTTAGGAGTGTAAAACGGTGAATAAAAACAGGGGCACTGGACAATTTTATTCTGGACTTCCCTGAATAACCAGGACGTTAGTCTTCTTGGAGGACACCCGAAAACCCAGAGATCTAAACTTGAAAATGGAAGAATGTGATGGAGAGACAAGCATCCCTAGGTACCCAATGATATAAAAAATGGTGGAAAACTCAAAGGAAATCAAGAAGTATAGATAATGCAACACCACAGGTCAAAAGGATGGAAAGCAAGAAGAAAGAATAAAAGCAGGAGTGAAAGTGATTATTTTCCAGAAAGATCTAGATCTATTTATATTAGGAAATAAGCTAAGGTTTGAAAACTATAAAACCAGTTATTCAAATTATGGTGAGGTTCACCAAAGTAGAAGAGCCAATACAAAAGATGCAAAAGCAGATATTAAAAGTGTAACAATTGCTAGCAAGAGCTACATATGACTAGAATAGAGGTACAAAGTGAACATGACACAGGAGCCATTGGTATGAAAGAAAATAAGATGAGTCAATGTAAGTTAAAGAACTGAAAAATAAATGACACTCTTCTATGATGCTGAGTTCAATATTAGCAATAATTAAATATTGTCCAAAACCTAAATGACCAAGTTGCCGCAGTTTTAATTACAACCAACTAAGGAGAAACAAATGTAAAACAAACCCAAACACCCTGCTCCTGCAGATGATCACAACCGAAAACTAAACACAGTTTAATACGCTGAAACTGCAGAATTTACAGTTTTACTTTAAAAGTCTGAAAAGTGAAGTGAAATTGACCGCCTTTTATCAGGGATTCCCAGAAACTCTAGGTCAGGAATAGCAGCCCATGAAGAGTAAGATAAGTGTCATCAGTACAATACAGTACTCCCAAATTTTATCTTAATTGTATGCAGCCTTTACACAAATTTAAGTAAACAACAGTTACAGAAATACAGTAAAAAAAAGTGTTCTAATGCATAGCATAGGCTTACCCATAGTAAAATTTCAGACTGAAGTGTCTATTTTCTACTTTTCAACTGCTGCGTAACACATAAAATACCACTTATTATTGCAGTAACTAAAAAATTAATACTAACGTATCTCAAAGAGAAGAGGAAGGGATTACCGGACTAATTTATGTCTGAACATATTAATTTTAATACTTATTAAATATGACAAGTAGGACGTCACTGCTTCCCAAACTTCATATCAATACAGGAGTATCAGAACAGGGGAAATAAAACCAAAAAACCAACCCAAATTAAATGCAAGGCAAGGCATTTTCTGTGATAACTTGGTCTTACTATTTCTGTGGTCACATAATCACAACCACTGCCTGTGAAACACCTAAATAACCACCAAGGAAAAAGAAAAAATACTTGGCTAGTGAGAAAATATCTGATTTAATACATTTGCTGTCGAAATACTCATTTAGACAGGCTGCCCAGAGAAGCTGTGGAAGTCCATGTAGGTGCTCAAGGCCAGGTTGGATGGGGCTTTGAGCAATGTGGTTGGAGGTGTCCCTGCCCATGGCAGGGGTTCGAACTGGATGGGCTTTAAGTCCCTTCCAACCCAAACCATTCTATGATTGCAGAGAGTTATAGTAGTTCAGTTCTAACCAAGCCTCCCGGAAGAAAGTACCGTACAGCACTGCAGTAGTACTGTAGGGTGAAGAAAGCACATTTTCTCTGAAGGTTCTCCCCATGGTGTATTACTCCTGAAGATGTTTGCTACTAATAAAGGTGGCCGTTCTTGTTCTAGAGGAACAGAGTACCCTTTACAGTCAAGGCAATTAAAGTCATTACCAAAAGTTTTAAGAATTACACTGCCTTCTTAGTACTTGTTCTAACCCAAAGTAAGTACTGCTTTTCTTCACACTTTCTAATCACAGCTAGTAATACATAAATTGCTCAATATGCATTTTGAGAAATGAATTCAAAACATTATACTCTCAGTCACTGTAGTGGAGTTTTTGACAAGAGCTAACACTTTAGGCAGGCTGAAGAGTTAAAGGACAGGCTCTAAGCAGAAGCCATTCTTGCCTTTGTTCCAACAATGCCCATAACAAAAAACCTTTAACTTTTATCCATCAACTATACTCCAAAAAACAGTTTAAGGTGACACTAGTTAGCAACCCAGTAAGGTGAGTACTGTACAGCATTCATTAAGGTGGACAATGTACACATAACTGAATAAAGGATCAGTTTGAGGAGAGACAGGGAAGTATCAGTTGGGGATAGTAACTGCTCAAGTTTTTATTTTTTAAAGCACTTCAACAAACAATAAAAACCTTAAATAAATAGTTTCATCAGTTAAGTTAAATAAAACACAGTATCTAAACAGTCACCCACAATCTTTAACAGTCTAAAGTGTACTGCTGCGATGTTTTATAAAGACCATTTTCACTATGTGCGTTTTAATGTCACTATTCAACCTGTTCTACTTCTGACAATGTTCTTTACATCATGTTTTCAACAGCTGGTAATCAACATATATATTAAATCCACACACACATAAATACATTTTTTTCATTGAAATATTTTTTCTCAGCACAGTTAAAAGAGACTTAATTACATCCACGTTTCCTAAAGCAGAGGCAGATAGACACTGTGGGTGGTTCTTGAAACCATTCCCTCCCTCTTCTTGTGGTGGTCCCTAAGTATCTGGCAGCAGGAACAGCTCACATATATGGCTACAACTCCTGAGTCTCAAAATCATATATTCTGTGTTCCCACGGCATACAGCTCAGTTGTGGACATCAGCATAGACAAGCAATCACCACAATTACTACTGAAGCCTTCAGCTGAATGAGAAGTCATCAGAAAGAAAACCATAGAGGAAAAGGGGAAAAAAAAGTTCAATAGATGGAGAAAAACAGAAAGAAAGAGAAGCTTGTATTTATTGTGTTGCACTGACAAAAAGATGCAGTTAGAGTCACTGATGCATTAATTCACTAAAATGTGGGGTTAAAAACAGTCTTGGAAAAATACCCGAATTATTTTTTTAAAACAAGAGTGAAAAAGGTTGAAAACAAATTGCTTCACCAATATCTGTTATGTCTTTAAGTATATCTTTGATGAAATACTACTTTTCCTTCCTTTGTTGAGAAAAATTAAGTGAATGCAAACTTTGATAACACTGAACAAACTCTGAAAATCCAGATGTGGAAAAGGGTTTGCTATCATTTCACAATATAAATTTGATTATATATTCTATTTTGTTACAACATTATTTTAATGTCCTGCCCAGAAAAAAATGGAAAATGTAGATTAAGAAAAAACATGTAAGTTTACAAGAATAAAAATTAGAAGATATCAAAAAAGGACCAAAGAGGATATTTTTTTAACATCATGAAGTATCAAGAGTCTTGACCACAAGCTATTTTTTCTTCAGAAACTATTCCATTCAGATTTTCCTGTGGAAAGAGACTGTATTATCATCATTTTATAGATCACATTCTGAAGTCAAAGAGACATTATGGCCAGAAGTATCCATTTTTTGGAGGGTTGGAAGAAGAGTCATGAGAGGCCTAGAATCTGATTTCAGGGAGTGCCTGGTGTTTGCACACTTAAAGCCCCAGAGCTCTCGCTATTCTAAGTATAAGAGGGCAAACTGTTTATCACAAGGCTCTCATTAATCTCAGTTTTTTTCTGGTGCTCCTCTCTATAAAACGGCTCAGTTTGTAACACTCTGCTTGGCCTGTATCACATATTAATAAGTCCCTAAGGCAGAAAGAACTGAATTCAATTTCCAAAGGCAGTACTCAGCTACCTGAATTATAATACTTCCAAAAGTACATTCATTCCACATCCATCATTTCAACAATCAGAACAATGATTTTTCACTACACAGCCCTGGCACTAAGCATGCCCAGCCTGTGCAGGAAGACAAAAGTATCACAGAAAATAAACGGAGATGAGAAGTGGAGAAGGATTACAATCTGTATAACGATTAGTATGCATGTGTATGGAAATCAAGATTGTACAGACAGTCTACAACTCTGACACCTCCTAAATTTCAAGCATTCAACTTAAAATTGATGCAACTACATTATAAGAAAAACATTTATCCACAGTTTCCCAGTTTCCAAAAAATACATGCAAATTAAATTCTCATATGCCTATAAAAAGGCTAGAAATACTCAGCTCCACAATCAAAGTTCATTTATTGGCTAAGTTGAATCATCAGTGAACAGAGTACGATGAAATGAAGTAGCCAAGCCTAAACCAGTACTGTCCTTCACACCTCTTAAGTGCACTGACCTTACTGCTGTGGAGCATGCACAGGTAAGAATCACTGCTGCCACAAAAGAAAATGATCTTTTCAGGTCATTTTCCATATTTCTGATCCTTTCTCTAACATCCCTGCATATGTCCTAGTTCCGCTTTTTCCTGTTCTATCTCCTAGGTGTTTTTTTCTTTCCATGTTGCCAAGCTGAATTTTCTACTTTGTACTCTTACCTGGGTGCAGTTTACTTGTACAGCAAACCCTGAACAAGTTTTCCCCAGTCCCTTATCTGACTATCTCCAGCTCCACCAGACCACTTATCCACCTGGATCTTCTCATTCTGCCAGTGCAAATTGTCCTTCTTCTCAACTTTTGATTAAATTTGTTTCTCCAAACGGGTTTCCAGACCATCCAAATCATGTTGCCAGCAGGACTTCCACTCCCATTCTTTCACACATGCCTTGCACAATTCCCAGTGTATGATCCACATGCAATATGCTTCTTTTTCTCCCTCATCTTTTTACCACCTCCTATTCCAGTTACTCAGTCCAGGTGTTCACAGTTATGTCAGGTTTTGGCTTTTGCCCCAATCTCTTTCATCCTACTACATTTTTTATAGTGGTTCTCCTCATCGTATTTAATGACTCCCAGATCTATCATTCTCTTCCAGATTACTTGTTCAGTCAGTCTGACTCCCCCTCCTATGGCTCTAGTCTACTCCCACATCTCCTCAGGAGTTCACGCTATTTTCCACATTTAGCTCAGACAGCTCTCCTTCTGTTACCCACTAGAAGAGGAGGAGAATGCGCAGAATATGAGGAATGATTGAACAACACAAAACAAAGCTGCTTTACAGGAGAAATTCTGCTGAATCCTCAATAACTCACACCTATGTGAGGGATCAAATTTATTAAACTAACTTTGCAAGTGGCTCAATAAAGCTTTAAGGATTAAAATGAGGCCAAATTTAAGCAGTGTACGGACAATACCTGTTTCAGTTCCTTTTCTTCCATGTAATCACCATTTTTACCTTCTTTGACTAAACAGTATAGGGTTTTTTTTTTATCCGTTAACAAAAACAAAATAAGCATGTTTCTGTTCTGCTATTAAAAGTTGGCACATTTGTTAACATCTGAAAAGAAGGCTGCTAATAGGAAACAAGTCAATGGTACTCAGATAAAAGTGTGAAAGTAATATTTTAGTAAAGGCAGTAACCAGCACATCCTCATCTGCACCTTTACCAAATCCACATAAAAATTATCACAGTATCACAGTAACATAAGGTTAGAAAGGACCTCTGAAATCATCAATTCCAAACTATAATCCAACACTAACACAAACACTAACACCAACCCATCATCTAAACCATGACACTCAGTGCCTCATCCAATCTCCCCTTAAACACTTCCAGGTTCTGCGACTCCACCACCTCCCTGGGCAGCGCATTCCAATGGCCAATCACCCTTTCAGTGAAGAACTTTTTCCTAACATCATCCATTATGTCCTAGAATAACTTTTCCATAAACGCTTTTTGAGTTTCTTTCATCTACTTTGTGCTCTTAACTGCCTTCCAAGTCAAAATACATCATCCTTCTTATTCTTTTTTTTTTACATTCACTTTGTACCTTTTCACTAGTGTCTGTAGGATTCTCACTCTGAAGTACTTAAAGACGGTTAAACTTGCTTATGCTAACAGTCACGTATTTATTTGTATCTTGCTTTATCTTTTGGACAGTTAGTTGAAAGCATTATCTAAAGTTCTGCTAGCAACATTCCATATTCTTACCTTCTGCTACTTTTCAAAATTGTTTCCATGTGATAACAAGCATTAAAAAGGTGTAAAATATATACTTTGAGATTTCAGTCAATTTCTAAGATCATCATACTTGAAGAAATCCATGACAATTCTTTGATTTTTAATTACACAACTTCTGTGTAAGATCAACTTAGACTTTTATATTGATTTTAAATTTAGTGCTTTACTGTCAAAAAGTGCTGATACTACTCTAGTAAATTCTGTGCCAAGACCTTCTGTAGAATATCAGACATTTCTCAAAAAAATTGACATTTATTGACTGAAGAAAAAAGTTACCCATTTACAGTTCCTGGTAAGACAACAGCAGAAACAAGATGAAAACCATTTCAGAATAGATAATTTTGATCTTAATTTGCAGACTGTGTATATTTTACACTTAACCCACCTAATACAATGCTACATGAACTAATTGGTATCTTGTCACACAATGCTACTTAGTAACCATACATAAACTATTACATACTTAGAACAATCTCTTTTCTTGTACATTTTTAAATAGGCTTCAACAGGGAAAAAAGAATTCTGAAAGCATCTTCAATTTCTATCAGTTTTGTAGTTTTATATTTGAAAACTTTAAGCAATATAACATTAAAGGTAACTTAAAACTTCCGTTGACTTCACTTTAAGAATACTTCTAAAAAATGCAGAAAACAGCACGTGAATGTTTTTATTAAGAACAGTATAACTGCAAAAGAGTACATAAATTTTAAAATAGAACTTCCAGAGAGTAATTTTTCAGGAGTGCCTAAGGACTCAATCATGTCCTCTCTAGACACTGCAGGTGATCTCTAATGGGCACAGTAAAGGGCCAGGAAGAATGAAATCTGAAACTCTGGTACTGAGATATAGTTTTACCTCCAAAATCCTCATATTAAAAAAGAGACAAACAATAAGCCAACAGAAAAAAAAAATTCTTATTGGACAAGAGTTATTTCTACAATACCTTCAGGGGTGATAGCACTAGGACAAACATCTTTTAGCAGATCTCCCAAAGTATGCAACTGTCCTCCTGAAGCAATTGGTCGAAAAAGCTTCTGTATAAAAGGTCTGTCTGTTGTTGCCTGTTTTGATAACAAAAATTTCAAAATCAACAATTTAAGTACCATGCAAATAAGTAGTATTATTATTTGAGACAAGCAGAAAATAGGACAGAAGGAGAGGTTTCATTCCATTTCTTCCCCCACCCCTAACATTCCATTCATATCACAAAATGCAGGGGAGTTTTTGTTTGTTAACAATTGAAAGTAAGTTGACACTCCAGAAAATTGCAAACATACTTTATAAACAGTGTTGTGGATATAAAAGTGTCAAATTCTACCTTTTTTTTTTTAAATTCTAAAAAAACCTCTTCTGTTATGGGAAAAGGATCTACTTGAACAAAACATATCAATATATTCTTGATTTAAGTAAAACAAGTAGTGAGTACAAACTTAGAAGCTCAACATAGGCCTGTATGTTTTGCCAAGTCAAAGCAATACTGTAACAAATACCCAATACCTTCTTCAGTAGTCTATCTCATTCCTTTTAGAAACACATTAAGCATTTTCAACAGCAAACATTTACCCTTAAAGCTCAAGCCAGGTGCATTTTTTTCCATGTTGAAAAATTCAAGCGATTTCAGCCACAAAAAAGAGTACAATTAAGGAAAAAAAAAAAGTGTGGTGCTTTGAGAGACAATCCAGAGTCGTCTTCTTGTTTAAGGAATTAGACAGATGGAAAGAGCATACATGCCCCATTTCTGCCACAGATATGCACAGGAACTCAGAATGATTTCAATCACGGGTCCTGTTAGATTTTGCACAACATCATAACTTCTTTGGAGATGAAAAAAGCAAATCAGCTGGCAGTAACTACTGACAGTCACTGCCCACAACATAGGCAATAAGACTCCCCACGCTGCAGAATCAAAGTGGCTTATAGGATCTACAGAACCACGTATTTAAGAACTGTAGTTATGTTAAGGTAATCCCTTTCTTTGAGTATCTGTATAAGCAATGCCAGGGTCAGCAAACATCTGATATGGAAAGGCTAGAAAAAGGGTTTTTTTCCTAACAACCTGACCTCTTGTCCCAAACTGGACACCTGAGCCAGAAAACAGAAGTTAGAAAACCCATACTCAGCCAAGCCAAAAACTTTAATCAAGCTCTAAATTTTTGCTGACAAATTTCTGCTAGCAGCTTACTCCACAAAGCAGTTGATGTGGCCTCCATTACAGGAGACTGTGCTTCAGTAAATTACACTTAAATCACATACTATCTTAATTGAAAAAAGCAATAGAAGCCACTGCCCCTTCCGAATTTAATTTCCTACTACTCAGAAAGTGGTTCCTGTCCTGCTATGGTAATTAAAAAAATGAAAAATCATAACACAACTCATCATCAAGAAGTATTTTATCTCCTGGTGGAGTTTTTTTGGAAAAAAGACCAAATAATAAATAAACTGTAAATAATAAGTAAATAATCTGAAAGATAAAAATTAATTTTGAAAGGAAGCTACAATGCAGTCTCCATCACCTACTTACACGAAAAGCCACAAGCAGAAGATTAACCATGACATCACTTTCACTCAACTCTCAAACAGCAGTGCAAGGAGTCTTTTCATTAGAGCGGTATACAACTCTAAAGTAATTCTAGGGCAGTACAGTGCAGAACTGTTGACACACAGCTACCTGTTACCTCTTGCCAACAGTCTCTAAAAACAGAAAAATAGTCTTTTGCCAGTTTTGCTTATGAAGGCTGATCAGGAGGAGCTGTCTGTCTGCTATAGTCAATTCTCTGTGTCCTCAGGGCAGCAGAATGTG
Source organism: Tapera naevia (assembly GCA_033556795.1). NCBI lineage: Eukaryota > Metazoa > Chordata > Aves > Cuculiformes > Neomorphidae > Tapera > Tapera naevia. The sequence goes on from JAUMJJ010000014.1 coordinate 8,023,308, forward strand.
GATACAAACAGCACTAATGAAATGCCTGAGTGCTTGAAAAATGATGAGAGGCACACAGACAGTACGATCCACCTCAGACAGATTATACTTGAGAAGTGAACTCTAGCACATTATATTGAAGTGTACCTCCAAAAACTGGGAAAAAAAAAAAGATAAAAACCCTAAAACATTGTTAGAGCCAAAACAATTTTCTATAGAGTTTATTTTTAAAAAATAACCAATTATTCACAGAAGTCTAAAGACAGCGCCAGGTGCTTACCACCTGAAGTAGTAGAAGAGGAAATAAACACCAGAAGAAGGATGCAGGCAAAGGTGGTAATAGTCGATAGACTTTTAAGATAAGAATTTCCCAACTGCACCCTGTAGTTTTTCATTTTTCATTAAAAAATTACAATCAATTTTTCCTAATTTATTCTCAAGAAGGAAAAGCCAGAGATGTATTTTCTAAAACCTTATGCATAGTTACTGACTGCTGCAAAGCAATATCTTCAGCTGCTATAATGAAACATTCTAGAAAATCAACTAAATTCTATATTTTAAGTGTTGAGCAATACAGATGTGGTAAAGTAAATAAAAGTTACTGGCCTCCATCAATATTAAAATGATAAAAGTAACTTCATGTTATTTATACAAAGATTATGGTTCACAAATATAACCCTACAGGAAGAGTATTAGCCCAACACACTGACATTTCTTCCCTCCCTTGCAGCAGATGCTTTATACGTCGAGTCAAACGAAAAGTCCCATCCTATAATCTAGAATGTTTATAGGATAACTTTTCAAAGTAGCTTAATCACATAGGAGCATAAATAATTTTAGAAAAGTTTTACCATCACCCCTTTTGAAGTGTGGTAGCTAGTAATATAAGCCCAACCTGACCAGCTGTCTACTCTGGTATGTATTACAACAACATCTGAAGGAATAGCCAGTATGAGTAATTGCTTACATAATGTTGCATTTTGTACAGTATTTGCTTAATTACTCTGTAACTTAGCTCACAAAGACATCGCTGCGTACCTGTTAACTGGCAATGATTTAAAATAGTCTACATGGAGCCTAAAGCATGTATTTGCACATTGGTTGCAATACAATGTATTTATACATTGAGGTTTTTCCTACCAAGATTATTATAGCACTTTTATAACTATTTTATTTTACAATCTAGCCTCAGTGTAGCTCTGAGCTCTTCAAATGTTGGGTGCATTTGCAGGATACAACAAGTGACAGTCAATCAGTAACTGCTGAAGACAGATCTACAAAGGAGATTACTTCTAATATATGAGCATATGAAGACAATCACTTGGCCCAAAATTTTACATTGATCATGTCCTCAATTTATTATCGAATCATGAAATTTTTATGAAAGTAAATATTTACCTCTAAGTTCACATATTTTCTAGAAAGATGGATTTATTAATTGCAAGGAGACTTCCCAAGACTTGGAAATTATCAAAGATCTCCAAAAGAGGAAAATCATTTTAGTCACCATATATCTTTGCTAAAATAAACAGTTTGACATTGTATTTTGTCAAAATGAACGCGATAAAGCCAAACATGAAACAAATGCACTACATTCAGTGTCCTCAGACAATTGAAATTACAATACAAGAGAGAAAATACAATGTTGATACACTGACTAACTAAAAAAAAAAAAAAAAATAATCTAATGCGAGAACCCTAGTTTAATAAATGCCTCTAAAATATTCCTGGATCACTTTTCCTTGTTAGTCCAAAAGCTTTTCTGTGCTGCAAGGAACTTTCGTCACTGTCCTTAAAATAAATCTATTATTCATCACAGATTTGCTCCAGGCTGTAGTTATAAAATTGAACTTACAGGTGTTGTGGAAGCAGCAAAGCTGACTTCTAGAAAAACAGAACTTTAAGTAAATAAGCTGCTCAGAATATTCCTATTACTTTACTAATTCTCAATAAGTTAACGGAATTTCTACTTTAAAATATATTAATTACTCTCCTCTATTTCCTTAAGGGATTATTTTACTTCAGTATATCAAAATCAATGCTAAAAGTCCACAGACCAGGGAAAAAGAAAAAGAAAGGGTGGAATTTGTAATTCTGTCATTAAAAATCCTTAAACTAACTTCTATGTCAGTTCCCTCCAAAGATTCTCTTCAGCTGCCAGAATACAAGGAGTTTCAAGAAAAGCTGTTCTCTCACTTTTTATGCCCTCAGGTTTACAGTGAAACAATTCCAGTGTGAAAAGCAGAGACTTTCAGAGAAAGATGAGGTTTATATCTTTTTTTATATCTTTCTTCTTGGCTTAGTTTGTGAGAAGGATGCAAGGTAATTATTTTATAATTGCTCCAATGCCCACTGCTCAGCAATGCTCTCAACTAATGTTCTAAAGGTCCGTTTGCAAATCACTGCTTTCTGATGACAATAGCACACAAAAGGCAGGAAATTCAAATGCTGATATTTATTCTACTAGATTACTGAAACGAGGTATTTTTACAAGCTTGTCCCAGTTAACAAAAAAATAAAAAGTAAAATCAGCTTTTCTTACACAAAGCCTAATGTAGAGCTGCAACACACAGTTGTCTCTGCCACTAGAGAACACTTCACTTCATGTTACGTGGAATTTGCCAGTGACAAAATGAGAGGTTACCATCACAAAATTCGATGCTCAAGCAGGATCAAAATGAAACACACTCAAATATATTTTTATTTTTATTTATTAATTTTTTAAACAAAAACATGGTCCCCTTATTTTAAATAATTTCCTTAGAAGTTGTTACACTGCTGCAAGCACGTACAATTTGTACCTGCCAATTTCTTTGCTAAAAAGAACATACTGCTCTCTTATAAAAAATATTAGTGCAGTTTAGACTGAAGAAACTCTTAGCAGTAGACCTCAGAAACTGATCACTTGAGTTTTACCTCTATTTCATACTTTTACAGATAGTGAAAAATCAGTAACCACCCTCCTCCATTTCCCTCTGCTAGCCTTCACTCAAGATATTAAAACAATAGGCAATAGTTATCCACAGAGCCCTAGTAGAACAAGCTAAAAGTTACAGCGATCTTCCTCTGTATTTCAAGCAGCTCTCCCCAGCAATCAAATCCCACCACAAGCAGTCAGTGACCAGCTAAAGCTAAGCTCAATAACAGATATACACACTGAAAGAAGCTTCGCTCTTCCTAAATCTATGAAAAACCTATAAAATTAATGTCTTTTACAGTAGCAAGTTCACCCTTGATTTTTCAGCACAAGCTATTGTACCCATAAACACACAAAAAAAGGAAATTATCTTGTTTTATCCATTTGAAATCTATCACCTTACAAATTTCATCTGTATTTTTTGAGTTTCTGTTACGACAGGCATAAAAACACAGCAATGTGATCTGTCTTTATCCTGTTAGCACTGCTCCTCTCCCTTCCTTCAAATCTTCTATGAGAAGCTACAGAGGAGCTCCCAGAACATCTCATTGCTTTATTGCATACCTTTGATGATTTTTCTATTTCACCTATTCTTCAAGCTGTTAGGACTGAAACAACGTTCCAAGAGAAGTAAAAGATTATTTCTAGTATTTCTTTAATTAATCACTGAAAACTCCATCTAATAGATGCTCTGGTTACGATTTTGTGAATAAGGCTGGCAGTGCTTCTCTTAGCATTCAGAATTTTGAACTGCTTACCCGCAACATCACATCCCTGTTCAGAGAAAAATGTACATTACATTACAAAACAGAACTAATTGAAATTTCTTGAATAAAAGAATGAAGTAATGGTTTTATGTCCAATATATAAGTAAAAACCATAAGACAAAAAGGAGTATAAATGTGCCCAAGACACCTATCTAGAATTACCATAAAAATGGACTCACTAACAGGATGTGATGCGAATTGTAAGACTAGTTGTAAAGTCAACATACAGAAAAAAATCAAATGACTTGTTTTTCCCATGATATATATTAAATTGAGCTAACAAATTACATATTTTTAGCAACTGTAAAAATTGTAATATATACCTGATTAAAACCCATAGAAAAAAATGCATCCTTTCATTTTTTCTTTAGTTTGCATTAGGATGTCTGCAGTTACTTGTTAAGAAGGAAGCTTTGGTTTCCTCATGAAGTTCAAAGTTTTTATGGTGATGAACAGAATCTTTAAATAAAAAATAAATAAATAAAAATAATTAAATAGAAAAGCTAAAACAAACAGGCTACACTTCGTATCATTCATTCAAACTAAGAGCAGGTGCGTGAATTAGTACTGCACTGCTGTATCACTAGATGGAAGCTTAAGATAATGTTAATGCATGTATTTTTACCTGTACATACGATTTAGTATGATCATAGATCCGAAATCATATGAGAGGATAAGCTATGAAAATAGCACATACTGTTAAAAAATAGTACATAATTTGAAACAGAAAAACTAATTCAGTGGATCATTTTTCTCCTATAGAAATGTGTATCCAAATTACCTCAAACTGATTTTCTTACATTTGCATAGTTTACATGATCAAAAAACATAAACTTGTGGTCAAAATCATAACCTGTACACATATCAAGTAAAGTGAAAATTCTGTTGTTCTTAAAAGCACTCTTAACAGCATTACACAAGCTGGAAATCATTTAGTTCTTGAACATTAATGACCACCATTACAAAAGCTTTCCTGTAGCCCCCTTTAAGTACTGGAAAGTTGCTATAAGGCCTCCCTGGAGCCTTCTCTCCTCTAGGCTGAACAAGCTCAACTCTCTCAGCCTGTCCTCATATGGGAGGTGTTCCAGATTTCTGATCATCTTCATGGTCCTCCTCTGGACTCACTCTAACAGATACACATTTTTCCTGTCCTTAGGACTGTAGAACTGAATGCAATACTCCAGGTGAAGTCTCATGAGAGCAGAGCAGAGGAGCAGAATTACCTCCCTTGACCTGCTAGTAACACTTCTTTGGATGCAGCCAAGGACACGGTTGGTTTTTTGGGTTGCAAGCACACGTTGCCAGCTCATGTTGAGTTTCTCATCCACCAGCAGCCCCAGGCCCAGTAATTGCACTCAGGATTGCCCTAAACCAGGTGCAGGACCTTGTACTTGGTCTTGTTGAACTTCATGAGGTTAGCACAGATCCACTTCTTGAGCCTGTTCAGGTTCCTCTGGATGGTATCCCTTCCCCTGAGCATGTCAACTGTGCCACACATTTGGTGGGTGTCATCGCAAAGTTGCCCTCAATCCCACTGTCCATGTCAGCAACAAAGATGTTAAACACCACCGGTCCAAATACTGACCCATGAGGAACAGCACTTATAACCAGTCTCCTCTGAGACATCGAACTATTGACCACCATTCTTTTGGAGTGACTATCCAGCCAATTCCTTATCCTTACCTCCCTATCCGGGAGAACCTTCATATTTATGACTGTAGACACAGAGATACTTACGAGATGTCCAGAGATTGTACTCTCTTCCATCTGAAGTGGATCTGTCTGTTTTATAAAAAGTTCCTATCATAGAACCTTACTGCCACTGTGTATGCTTGAGTCTATTGTGTGTGGGTGGTTGCAGACTTGTTAATTTTAGAAAGGCCACGATAGAACCACATCCCTTTAGAAGTAAGGTATTTTCATATTCTTGTTTCTGAGAAAGTCTGCAACTGGTTGATAAATTCTATTGCTGTTGGGAAATACAGATTATTTAAATAGTAACTCTTCTCACTTGAAATGTGTTTTATGTCCACAGAAAATCTTCAACCTGCCAAATCACCTATGGAAGGACTGAGTTTACTCTTTCTTCAGTTCTCAAACAAGAATTTAACATTTTGTCAAGATTTCTGAGAGAAAACAGTTAAACAGATGACAGGTTGAGAATGTACATCTGCACATCTGTTCTTCAAGGTGTGTTGAAGAACACCCTTAAAATGCTCATTACACTATGAGTGACTCCAAACAGTACTCCTTACAGGGCATAATCACTTTGAGAGTGGTCCTAAAGGCCCTTTTTAAATGAAGGCTCAAGCACTACCATGCCCTTTTCTTTTATTTTCCATAACATGACAAAAATTAAGAACTGTGTGAAGAACCTCCCTAAGTCTGCAAGATGGCCATTAATATTGCTAAAGTTGAAGGAGACACAGCCCTAACCAATATTTGTTTGTATCCTGACCAACCTGGACAAGATTCTTAACTGAATATGTGGTTAAATATACTGTGTTGAAGTAACTAGTGCTTTAGGGTTTTTTTCTGAATAGATGAAGAGCTCTCCTAAAGGACTATCCCTAGTCAATGCCAAAAGACAAAGCCCACATTACACCAAAAATATGCAATAAAGCTTCAGTCTGGGATGCATGCAGTTATGGACAAGACTATGGCTACACAGTATCTTGACTATTGACCTAGGAAAACTCCTAAGTATTTAGGACTGTGGAAAGGAACATATTGTTTTTAGTAATGATTTAAGAAGGAACACCTATAAAAGCTTGTATAGTCCAGCACTTCTGGTTTAAAGAATTACTTGGAGCTTTACAATAGATAATAGTAACACAGACACTAAGAACAGACTCATTTGTTCACCAGACTCCCACAGAGGAAGAAAAATATCTGACAAAAGAGGAAGAAGAGAGAAATCAAGATCTATAAGAAGCCTATCTGTAACTAAGCAAATTAAAAACTCTTCATCTGCAAATAATATCCAACTAAGTGACCTTTGTCAGAAAGGGCTAAGACCCTTTAGAACTAAAGGGATACATGCTGTAATCCCAAACACAGCACAGATACCTTACCTAGAGGCAGCAATTTTGCTTCACAACAATCTATAAATTCAAACTGCTTCTCTAAATAGGCATTTTATTGGGTGTCATCTGTGCTACAACATTTCTGACAGGAAAAGAGTAAGTCTGTAATACTATGAAAGCTACCCAGTGTTGCAAGAAAAAAGGAACAAAGGTTTGAAAGATGATGATCCAGCTGCTTTACAAGAAAGGTTTAAGAAAAACAGAGTTCTGGGCATTGAACTCAAGAGGCAGAACGTACCAAAACCTAAAGGTTTTTAGGACAACCAGGAACAAATATTATCCAAAGCAAATGTCCTGTTATACTTTGTGGATCATTTTTATAAAGAGTATTTATCGCTAGAAGTTCCATTACCAATTCCATACCAAAAGTTGCAGAATTACCACTCGCAACCATGTTCATGTTAAAATACCTAACAAGCATGACTGAACCACATTCTGGGTGTATCCTGATCTTCAAATAATCTATTAAATGTGCTTGTGCAGGGAAAGTAGCCTTATGTTCTCTAAAAACTGAATTTGCATTATGTAACCTCAGGTAAATTACACAGATCCTAGAAGCAAAAAAAAGTCAACACTTAAGAGAGTGATAACACAGAGAAAAGGCAGCAGGTAATGATCAAAAGGCTAGAAATAACAGATTAAATAGAAGAAACAGTTCCAAGAAACAGTTTTGTTGAGCACTGAAGACAAAGTCATCTACGATCTAAGCATAGCCTTGAAGTATTGTTTCCTTCCCAAAAAAAGGATTTATAGATTCAATTGGCAAAATATCAAAGTAGCTGAAGAGTCACTGACAACAAATCAATAGTGCTTTTCATATCTGCAATGTCTCATGTGCATATGCAGACCTAAGCCTCGCATAAAAGTAAACAATTGAGTACTGACTACCTTTGAAGTAAAGAACTCCACAAAAGCAAACATTACGTTGTTTGCTTAAGAGCAATGGATAGTACAATAATTCATACAACACTTTCAATCTACTTAAAAGCATTAAAACCAATAATTCCCCGTAGTTTTCAACAATGATGACTAACTAGAAGAAACTCCTATAGCCAAGGATAGCAAAATTTCAGAAATTTATGTTTGGTAATTCATAATGTGTTCCTGGAATATGGTTTCATATCCTACTTCCTCATAGGTTTGCTCCATTCCACACTTACCTGTGCACAATTTGCTTTCAGTCTCCTAGGAAGTACAAATAGGAGCCTCAATACTTTCCAAAAAAAATTGATGCTTTCTATATTTCCTAATCCTCAATTTCGTGCAAATATTAGCCTGCTTTATTTACCTATTTTGCTTAAAAATAAGTAAATTAAAAACAAGAGAGCACATGGATACTGACAAATCGAAACAGGTATTGCTGTGACTTTCATCTATGCAGAGTTAACTTTTGCATCTTCATCATAGTTTAGGCTTTGTTCTAGTTTAATTCCTAAACAACAGGCAATGCATATGTTGCACGGTCACAGAAATAACCCTCACAGATGACATTCTTCACTCCTCTGAAGAAAAAATTCTGTATCTGCTTTTCCCTTTTTTTCCTCAGTGTAAAGCAACTCATGAACTGGGGCTTTCTTTTTGCTATTATGTCAGAGTAGGAGAGCCAATTCCCAGAGGAATACAGCTCCGGATGGGCAAGCTGCAGGTAGCAAAAATCCCTCTCACTACACAATAAGAACCCGACCACATAACAAACTATGCAGTGAAAGTAGCAAATCAGTTGGTGTTGACTAAACCTAGTGAAACATAGAAGTAAAATGATCAGCTTTAATGATTAAAAGAAAGGCAGCAATACACTAGAGAGCTCTGCGTTTAAATTACAAGATCTAGTAGTAACTCTAAACAGACCTAATTCAACTGAATTACTGCTTCATTCATTGTCTTCATCCCAGCCTCTCAACATATTCATATTCTTAAGAATTAACACTCAAGACTGAGGTGGAAACTTCAATTATTCTTTTTAATTGCACGCATACATTAACTTTCATAACAAATTTAGGATGATATAAAATATGCAAGAGTACTACCTTAATAAAACAGTTTAAGGAAATAGAGCCACAAGAATTCAAACCTTATGGTTTAAATTTAAATTCGTACCATGAACATTTACACAGACCTATATCTATCCAAGATTATTATCATAAGACAACTTAGGAAAAAGATGACAAACTAGAGCAAAAATAATTTGCTAAAAAAGTAACTACCAGTTCGTGACTAGGGAGTGCATAAAACATTTGGTAAGATTAAGGCATCTTCAAATTTGGAATAGACAATTCTTCTTCATTCACCAAAAGTGTTCAATATTTCATTGTACCTTATTGTATTTTACATTATCTTTTGCTAACAATAAAAAACCCATATAACTGTTTATATAAAGTTTATTTATTAACTACTGAGATGCTACTGGTTTCTACTGTTTTTTGTTACACCTAGATTCTTCTAAGATCTAAGAGGATCTAATAAGGTAAAAAAAATTTAAACACAAAATACTACCCAGTTTTGCCCAATATACAAAATCCAGTATTATACCTAAATTGTTTTAAACTAGTTATAATGTAATTCAGAACCTCAACAAACTATTTTCCACATAAGCAAAACTATTTTATTCTTTGTACACAAGTTGTATCTCCATGTAACTCAGAAGGATTACTGTAGCTCCTATTCAGCTTGAGCTATCTTAGAACAATCAAGCTTGGTAACAGTTTGACCACGGCTCAGAGAAGCTACCTAGATGGAAGGTTTGTAGCCTCATCTTTTCTGTGCCTCCTTCCCTAAGCTCTATGCAACTTTTATAACAGCTTTGAACGTGGCAGATTGACAGTTTTACAGGTGACTTCGGGTAGCTTGGGCACATTTATGTAAACTTTTGTCATATCTTTGGCAACAAATACGTTTTATAATCTCAGAATTCGTCTTTTAAATTCTGATTAATAGCCCTCATTCTGTACCGAGATTCTTAAAGGCACAAGGCTCATCTTGCATGAGTTCCTTAAGTCTTTTAAAAGAACTGCACAGACGTTCCTCAATACAAAACATGTAAAAAGGACATCTTTAACAGTGTTGCCTTGAGCTACTTCATTTCACTTTGCACTTAGACGGACCAGAAAAGCTTACGTAACTGTACAACCACAACTGTGGTGACAGTGACCTTTAACTCAAGGTGACAACTTGTCAAATTGCTATTACTCTCAGCACAGAACTAAGCAATCAAGTTCAGGAAACAAGCATTCACAGCAACTTATGGATCATGCTGCCCATATGCAATACTTAACAGAATTTTTTTCCTTCAGTAATGAGGCACTAGGAAAAACATTTCCCTAGCACAGCTTTTAGAATTCCTCTTTCATAGAGCACTTTGATTTTGCAGTAATTTAAAACCTAGCTTTTCTTCAGTTATTAAAATAAGTAAATTTGTGTGCTCGATGATAAATCAGGGACCACTTTTTTCTTTTCAGCACAGAAACTGGGCTGAGCACAGCTCTGTTACACAAATCAACCATCATTTCACAGTATTTTCCTATACACTCAAACTTCCTCTTTGTAAAAGGAAGCTTTTTAAGAAATAAACTGATCTACTTTCAGCAGGTCCTTTATGAAAGCATTACTTTTAATAAATAAGAAAAAAGTTAAATAAAGTATCACACACTGTCTATGGAAGAGCATTTTGCCCTAGCCAACAAGATGCTGAAACTCACTGTGTTGTATTGCCCTCTTCAGGTCGACAGCACTTACATTTTCTAGTTCTTTTGCTTGATGACTCACCACATTTCCACTTCTTCCATAAAAAAAAAAAATCAGATCTGCAGTTTCAAGTAGCAGCTAACCTTAACTCTATCCCACCAGTTCTTGAAGAATTTTTGATCTAAAATCCTATAGCAATTAACTGTATCTGTGGCCTCTACATCTCCTTAACTTTAATACCAATCTTGAGAATTATCAAAGTATCAGCTAGTGGTTTTTTAGTCATCTTTTCAAACAACTTCAGTGCTGGTAAGCAAACCTCATGACAGAAGACTTAAAGAGCTCAACTGATCCTGCTTAAATGAAGAAAAACGAAGCTGCTGAAATCACTCTGTAAGTGAACTTCAAGGTTAGAAAGTCAGATGATTTAGAAGTGGTGTAAGGCAAAATAAAAATCAAGAAACTGGAGTTGAAGTCATACAAATTCAGCCTTGAAATCCAATGGAGGTTCTTCACCCAAAAGAAAAAATATTTTACTAACCTACAGGCAAAAAAGATTGGAGTAAATATTATATAAAACCTTCACAGGTGGACCCAGTATCTTTCCAAACAACCTGTTACGGTCAGATTTTGAGTAGTTGTCATAACTTGGGTCAAATTGTGATGCTGATTTTCATACTTGTAATGGGTTCTGCAATTGATTATCTGAGCTTTGTCACGTAATGTGGAAATACAAATAAAACAGTTTTCCATTGCTTTGGAAAGGGGCATGCTTGGGCTTCTGTTTATTAATATCTCACTCAATAAATTAATGTCATAGAATATTCCATTTCCCCCTCCCACTTTGCTATTTGTAGAGGACAGGTCACAGTAGACATTTAAACATATTTCGGCACCTCAGTACTACAACTTTGACAGAAAGAGCAAAGCGTCAGATTTCATCAGATGTATTATTAAGTATGGAGAATCTCACTCATATTACTAAGGCAGATAAACATCATGACAATTTGCAACTACAATGTAATCACAACATCTGAAGAGACTTACGATAGGAAAAAACAGTTCAAAGTTAAGACCTACTATGGAATTAAGCAATAAAATTAATAACCTAATCAAATCCCTTAGAAAACAGAGGTAAAGGATATGCTTATTCCAGTACTGTGGCAAAGCCCAGTACTCAAATAAAGGAACAAGTAAACAAACAATCCTAGATCATCCCCATTTTGTGGGATAATGCTGTGGTAAACACACAACAGCCAGCCTGCCTTAAGCCAAGTGTGACTCTAGAAAAGCACAGAAGAAATTGTCATTAATGGTATTAAAGGATTTGTTTTCACATACTTTTGTAACTTTATTCTCAAGAATAAAATGCTATTTACATCTTTAAGTCCTATATATTCATAGGGTAGGCTTCAGAGGAAAGGAAGATTGACAGGGAGAGAGCAAGCAAGAGCAAGTGGGTGAGTACGACATGAGGCGAGAACAAAACACCAAAACTTGGGTATCAATGCAAACTAAAAATGCACAACTGAAAATCAGAGTGCTCTCATCTGCAGCATGAGACAGCAGACAGTGGTTCATCAGGGTAGACTTTATCAGCATGTAGAGATGCTTCTCTGGTGCCTAATACACCCCATCACAGTGCCTGGAGCCAAAGACTGATGAAAACCTCCTGCCAACTAACTACCAGCCTTATAGTTTATTCAATTAGACAGTGCAAAACCAGCTGGTCTTATAAACAGAGAGAAAAAGTCCTCAAACCAAGCTAGCTCTAATACTGTACGAGAAAAACAATGCTCTGAAATGTAAAAAATACTCAAAACATTACTATTTTCTCTTTCGCTAATAAAAAACAAGTGAAAATAAGCACTCTATTCAACAGTACCATCATATAAAAAGGCAAAAAAGTTGTAGTGCAATTGTCAAGACTGTGAAGACACAGCAGCTTATACCTCTGAAGTGATCAAGACATTTTTCTTTTTGGACGCATTTAAGTAAAAAAGTCACAAAAATATAATCACTATTTTTAAATCTTCTCTGGTACAGAAAAGTTTCCACCTATGTCAAAGGCTTATCTGGGGCAAACTCTATACAACACTGCTTAGACTATGACAGATGGTAATAAGTCTCCAAGATCTCTTAGCTAACTTGAAATTGCAATTAGTTGATCCTCAGTATACTCAGTCTTTTTCTACATCTTCTACAGTAGATGTCAGGATTCTGATCCAATCTTAGTTGCTACCCTTAAAAGAAGGGGTGCTGGACAAGGTCTTTTAAAATTACTTGTGGTTAGTTTAGTTCTGACTTCGCCAAGTATGACATTTTTATTTTTGCCATCTCTTTCACCCCCGCACACCATCAGATTTGGATAGCACACAAGATATGAATCATATTATTCTTCAGAAATTTATTTTAATAAATGAGCTTTACAACTGAAAGAGCCTTGAAAAGCATGTTAGATCACTTTATTGTATGCAATTTTTTCTGCAGCAACTTTTCCCAGTCGCATTTAATTGTTGCTAAGACTGATTTTTCTTAGTTAATATCATAACCTAGTACATTTCTTTGAAGGAAAACAAGTTCATACACCTCATACTGCCAAAACACACTCTAGGCAGTACACTTCACAGAATTTCCTTTTCATTGTCCAAATATTATTAGAGATATGAGGACTGAGAGGAGGAACTCTACTCACTGAAAGCAATGCTTAGTAATTTCCTGCTATCCACCTGTATATCCTCAAGTATTTACAACAAGACTATGCAAAAACACATAGCGAATAAACCACTGTAACAGGTATTTATGTAGGGATATGCAAGCAACCAATTAAGATGCAAAGCTGACTTGTACCAGCATTAATGGAAATTAACCAACATCTCAATTGCATTTGAATACATCTTAAGAATATTTTTGAATTACATGCAAGTCTGTCACTAAGAACTGTAAAATTATGTTAGAACTACAGGAATCAAGACCTTGCATGGAATCAAATTACAATCTCACCCATTCAAACACAAAGTTTTTTGATGAGTAGTAATAAGTGCACAAACCCACAAACCAAACAAAAAAGTTAGAAACACCTGCATCCACTTTTTTTAGAAAAGAGGAACATCACTGAAAAATATTTAGAAATATTAAGAAAAGCATTACTGTAAATAATATACATCAACCTCCTCAAAGGCTGTCTCAACATCGTATTTATTCGTGTTCGGTTTTCTATTCTTAGTTTTGGGTTCAAACAACACCAAGTAAGGTTTTCCAGTTGAAAAGGTAATGAGAATCAAGATAAGTAAGCACTACTGGCTAAAGGTATGCATATTACTGAATTAGGGTTTATTTATTTATTTTTTTTAAAGATTAACTAGCATGAAAGCATCCAAAACAATAGGAAATTTCCCCTACAGCTTAAAGGTATGTACCTTATTCAGAATTCAGACAGCAAAATCTCCATTTTGCAAATCCATTTACATGATTTCTATGAAAAGACTTAAAAAAACACCTATCAGGGAACAAAAAAACAACTTAGCAACAAACCAAACAAAATGCTGTGAGGAAACTACTTTTTCTGACACATACTTTGATACTTATACAAACCTTGCCATCTACTAGGATCTCTGGCAAAAGAACTGACTTCCGTTCGCAATCTAAGGTTTCACTATGACAGTAAATGTCTTCTAACATTAAAGTTACTTCAGCCCCACTGTAGGATTGTATAGGTTTGTGTGGTCATTTAAACCTGTTCAGTGCTATGAATAAAGGATGTTTAATAGGTACAGGTGCAAAACTTAAAGGCAAATATATGAAAATTTTGAAAAGACAACTGAGCAGAACTACAGGGAAGCTATATGAATTCTGTAAAAGCTTTTAACCATCCTTAATTCCAAACTTCATCATGACCTTAATGCTATAGAAACTAATAGGATATCAAAACATTATAGGGATTCTAAGGAATATGTCTCCAAATAAACTGCTGAGAAAAGCAGAGTTCTGGTGTACTAAAACAGAAAAAAAATACTCAAAGCTAGTTTAGAATTGTAAAATATACCATTAGAAGATAAAGAACTAGATGCAAGTCCTATGCCATTACCTTCACCTTTTGATGCCAACAAGAAGCCTTCACAGTGATGGAGGGAACAGTATTGCTCCTGAAGTGTCTGACTTAGACCTTTCAGAGCACATTTTGCATCCAAAGCAGTCTATGTAGTTTACATTTATTTTTAATGACAGAATTAGCTTTGTTAAAAAACAAACACCATGTACACCAGCCTCAGCATGCCAAAGTATTAAAATGCCTATGACATACCGAATGGTAATTATCTATTAGAATAAATACATTCTATTTAATCTTTGCTAATTGATACAACTCAAGGGTCCAGCAAAGAAAAGCACAGATGTTTTACCACAATGTTAGAAAAGAGAACCTATAATTCTGAAAACAGGTTATGATATAAGACACCTCAATGGAAGAGTTAGGTAAAAGCGGTTTTATTGCACTGTCTTTTACCTGATAAATTCTAAATGGGATGTATCGAAATCCATTCTCTTCTGGGGGATATTCCATGAGTTTTCGATTTATTGCCCAAAATTGCTCAAATTTATCTGTGAAGGTAAAATTGGATTTTGTTAATACCATATCTAAAAGCTAGAAGAGGTAAATGAGACATGATTCAAAAAATATGCAAACTTTTCTTATGAAAGTTTGACCTGTTATGAATTTAGTTTCCCCAGATTTCTCTTCCCTGTTTAGCCTGCAGCCAAAAAGTAAGTCATCTGCATTCTCCTATGAAAACAGCGATGTGGCAACTTACTGAACCGAAAGAGAAAGCAATATGAATTCATATGATATCTCCCACTTCTAGGAAGATTCTAGGCCACAAATTATGGATTTTATTACCTCAATTAACAGTGCCCATTTGTCCACTCTCTGCTGCTACTGGTCCGCACTATCTCAGAGTTTATTAAAAACACCTAATTGTTCTTAACTATAGATGAACAATAGGTGTAAAGTATAGAGAAACTAAAGTAATAGAAAAGTTTCTTGACGAGTTTACATTTGGATATATAAGTCTTAAAAAAACCTGCAACAATATATAATATAATCAGACAAATACACTGCAGTTTCATGACACAACCTGAAAAAAAAAGTTTGTTTGAAACACAGTTTTGTTATTATTATTCAAGTAACTAGGTTTGGTGAAGTAGCCTGAGGCAGCACATCATTTCATGCAGTTCAGACATTACAAGAAGAGTTTATTGCACTTAAAATGTATTAAGGACAGGATAGGTCTAGAGCCTTCTATATATGCAAATCAATTATGCAAATAAATTTTTCAAATCAAGCAACCGATCAATACAAAGAGTGATAGAAAGGAGCATGAAGAGCCAAGATGAATACAACTGCCACCAGCCTTACTGGAGAAGGCAGCTTTAGAAGGTGAACAGCAAGGGATACGTTTCCTTACAGGACCTAACTCTCCAAAACACCAAATGCCATGGATGTTTCTTCAGAAGGAACACACAGTTTTGGATCTTCGCTCCTTGGCATGACATTGAGCCCAGTCTCAAGAAGCCTGGTCATATAACCATTACAGAATTCAGAACCCTGAAGCCAGGTAACATTCAGAAATCTATTCACTTAACAAAGGTTCTTCCCGCTTCCAAAACTGCTGATAACAACTAAAGCAACCCCAGAAAGTGAAAAGAGTCTGGGATTTGTTTCACTCCAGCATCCAGCACAGCTGGCTGTCAGTTCACTACAGGACACAGGATATACATAACGCAGGGTTTACAACACACCAGTTTTTCCTAACTGACTGTGTCACAAGGCAGGAATTTCCAAGAAATTGTAAACAAACTCCTACCAGGTATCCTGCATGAGCATTTCCTGATACTTATCTCAGACAGTACTTCCACACCCTTGTTTCCTGATTAGCAGTAAGTGCCTCTTGACAAGTGCATACCTGAGCCGCAGTCGGCACTACCAAACAGGCACCCGCCTGAGAGGAGGAGCTGCCTGGACACAGGGTGCCATTCCACAGCAGGGTGCAACCCCAGGGCTCACTGTCTGAGAAGCTCAGTCCTGGAGCTGACTGTATCCTGGCATTTAGGAAACCCAGCCCACAAAATCAAAGATCTACTCTAATGAAGTCCAACACAAAGAACGACTGCATTCTCTTGACAAACTCTGTCAGTGGGAAGGTGAAGACTTAGCATACCTCCTTCATCACTGGAGACTGAGTTGAGAACAGCTTATAGCTTTCCCTACTCATTGCATGGCCAGGCGTCCTACAGGAGCTATTAATCTATCTATACTTCAATTACTACTTCTGACTATAAAATCAGTTGATAAAACTATTAATTATGTTGAAACACAAAGCAAAACAATCAAGACCTACTCCTACTAATGAGGTTCAGCAGACTCTTAAATAAGGAATCTACATCTTTGGAGACATCCTACCGGGACAAAAATAAAACAAACATTAATTGCATTTACTTGTTTAATGCTCATATTAGAGTAAATAGGAAAGTTAGGTAAACAGCTCACTGTTTTTAAAATTCAACACAGATGAGCAACACATCTTATGGATCAGAAGAACAAGAAATTCTGAACAAGTAGACTTATGGTAGAATTTAAGTGTATTGTCCCTTGTGACATTTATGGTAAACAAGGGAACCTTTGAATAACAATAAGAGTTACAGTGCTAACGTACAGTTCCTCACGCCAGCTCCCTCACCTTCCAGAAATCATGCAGGTAATCTTATTTAAGGCAGATATTTTTACAAATTTATAATTCTCAGATTATTCTCTAAATGCTCATACAAAGCTTAAGACAATCTATTGTCTTAATATCAAGGTGTTTTATTTCCTTATAGTTTCTAAATATAACACTAATAAATCTGCAACATTTAATGATGAACTCGTTGCATTTTGTAATCAAGTATATTCTGTCAATCCAGCTAATACTCCAGGGAGTAAAAATCTTCCCAGTAAATTAGCTAGACATAGATAATGGAGTCAGACGTCTTAAGGCATATCTCTACTGTGTGTACAGCACTGTCTGAAGACATCTAAGCTAGTTCATCCTCATAATCTTATACTGCTGTCCTTCAAACACCTTTCCACAAATACAATATTTTTACTACAGGAAACTGAGTGTAAAAAAATTAACACAAAATTTTAAAGTGAGCAGCACAAAAAGGTTATCCAGTTTGCCTACTGATAGATACGATCTGGCAAGAGCTTGTATTAGCATCAGAAGCACTGGCTGAATGACAGAATCCTAAAGCTCCAAAATACAAAATCCAAAACAACTGGTTTTGCAGAAACCTTAAGATTCAAAGCTTAAAACAAACAAAAACATCGCCCAACATCCCCTCCCCAATCCCCTTGAAAGTATAAGTAAAATAATTTATCACTCTCCCATTTTTGTGTGTCAGTACCTCCTGTTTATGCAAAACAGACTTAAGGAAGCTATTAATGCTATGACAAGCTATAAGAACTAATTAGTGCTTTGGCTAGACAGGACTTAAAACCAGAAGGTGCTGGCCGGAAGTTTGACAATCAAAACAAAACTGAGTTTTCATCAAGCCAGTAAACAAAAAAGTATTCCATACCTATCAGCAAAAGCACTTTACACACTCATCTCCCTCATTCATGAATAGCTTATGCAGTCTACATGGTATCTAAACTCCCATAACAGTCAAATCTGATAACTTTTGTTTTCCACAGTCCATCTGTTTTTAAGAAAGTGTTTGACTGATGTGTTAAAGACTTCTTGTATTAGCAAAAACCAGTACTGGCAGAAGGCATATGTTCATATCTGAACCACAATATTTAAATTAATGGCAATAACATTACAACAGAAGCAAGATTAGAGTCATCTGAAACTTTTATACTGTCACTACTATTCACAGTTCTTAAACAAGACAGGATGTTTGCTATATAACTTTGCCTAAAGGAAAATATAAAAACTCCCTGTATGTTATATCAAAGATCAGAAAGTTAATAACCAAATAATGGAGGAGAGATCCAGTTGAAAAATCTATCACGGAAGTAATTTATAAATATCCATTTATTAGAAATGCAGCCACTGCATGCCCAGACAATAGACATAATTAGCCTTCAGTACTACAGAGACGCGCAGAACCTAAAGACAGCTTTGAAAATACGTATTTACATATATAGAAATCATAAGAGTTGGCAAAATTACAAGGAATTCATATCATCCATCATAATAATCTCAGTGTACAAACTAAGCAACAAATTACACCTCAAACATAAATTAACAAATAAAGCGCCACATTATGCATTTAATGTCTCCAAAGTTGTTGAGGCTTTTAACACGCCCTTTAAAAGAGATTTTAAAAAGACTGTTACAGGAAAACACTTGGAAAATTGTCGTTTCCTCCCTTAAGCAAGGTTGGAGATCCTTTAGCAATCACTGAAATTAATCCAAATTTGTAACTGTTACATTAAAAAGTTGTTAGTAACTCCAGTCATAGCTTGTTGTTAATAGACAGTAACTGATGAACCTTTTAATATTATGCAATTTTAACTAAGGATTAGCCCAGCCTGAAATTTTCAAGGCTGGGCCTCTTTTTCAGGCTTGAGACCTGGGGGCAATGTTCTTCAGACAACCAGAAAAATTAGTTTCATTTGTGCTAGCACCTTACAGGCATTCTCTGAAACTTCTGTATTATCACACTTAAAACAACTTGTAATTTCACATGGATCTTGATGTTAGATACATATCTTCCACCCATCTGACTCTATAAAAATGGTAACCGCGATGGATCACCCAGAGGGCCAAGTGCACTGCCCAAGTGTTCGCAATCAACATATGCAGCATAGCTTTAAATTAGTATACACAAAGAATATGGCCAATTAGCACAGAATGAGAAATTCTATCTACTAGTAACTTGCAGTAAGACACAGTGGTCACAGTGTATGGCCAGTTAAAGGGGAGTTCCCACTGTAAAACAGTGAGCAAAAAAATTAAAAAAACAATCCCTAATCTTTAAACTTATCAATAGAAATATCTTAATAATAAGGAAATACTTTATTTCTGCATTTGACATTGATACAAGTGCTATAGGAGTACTAACTCCAGAATTGGATATATTTCAAGAAATCTGTGGAGAGGCTTTAAATAACGAAAGAATTAATGCAAAAATGAGGGAAAGATTGTTTAAATTCAAAAGCAAATGGTAATTCATGGCTTTTATCTTCCAATAGCTTTTCAGAAAGTCAAAAAAGTGAAAACATAGGTGTAGCCCTTAGGGCAGCATTTCCAAACAATTTTTTTGTCTGCAGTATCCATGATTTCTTTTTTAAACCATCTAATTGTACAACTTTTTCTTAAAAATGCTTGGAATTGAATTGTATCTCTAGCTCTATGCAAGCAAGGCAAATTTGCAGTCTGCCTAAAAATGGTGTCCAATCCTAGAGTTTAAAAAACACAAATTTTTTGTCTATTCTCAGTGGTTCACCAACTTCTAATATCCATATGAACCACAGAAATGATGCACAGCTAGAAGTACTTGGGCAGAACCAACCATACCACTAAGAGACCAAAGACTGCCCAATTGATTTATCAGAACTATAGAAAACTTCAGATTGCAAGTGTGTTCATAGGGTTTTTAGGAATAAAAGTTCCTGCTCAAAAAAAAAAAAAAAACCACCAAAAAAACCCTATCTACACAAAGTTAAATTAGTTTGCTCAACACCTTCGCTCAGTTAAGGTTTGACCATATCCAAGGGTTTCCACTCAACCACTTTCACTCCCCCTGCTCTAACATCCCATCAGACTTCCTCCTGCCACAGCCTGTAACCATTTTCCTTAGTAACTGCCCAACTCCATCTGCTCTACAGTCCTTTTTAGGTACTGGAAAGTAGCCATTAGATTCATCTTCAAGCTAAACAAGGCAGTTTCTTCGCTCTCTTCTAATACAGCATATGTTCCAGCCCCTAATCATCCTAGCAGTACTCTGCTGGATTCTTTTCTGTTTGCCCACATTTCTTTTGTCCTGGGGTGCCAAAGACGACATAGCATTTCCAGTACAGCTTTACAAGTGCTGAGCTGAGGGGAATTACTCACCATCTGGCTATATTCTGGGGAGAACAAGGGCTAAAGCAGCTTCCTAGTTAATCTTTATTTCTGCAACACCACACGACAGACTTAATTCAGCTTGTTGCTCACCATTACCCACTTCCACAAAGCTGTTCTGCAGCCAGTCCTTAGCCTGCCCCAGTGCATGGGGTTTTTCCTGTCCCTCATGCTCTTGTGCTTGTGAGCTCCAGGAGGCTCCTGCTTGCTACTGCTCCAGCTTGTTACAGTCCCTCCAGATGACAGTTCCATCCTCTAGTCTATCAACTGCTCCCACCAACTTTTTCTTTTGGTCATAAACAAACTCACTAAAGGTTTACTCCATCACGTACGTATAATCAAATAAACAGTACTGTACAGAGGGCTACAGCTGCAAGTCAAGGATACAAAGTTTATTTTTTTCACATTAAAGCAAGTATATTTTCTACTGACTTGTGCTCGGACAAGAATTGTGCTTAATCGCTCCAGCCAGAAGGCAATCTTCTCAAAATTTAGTATCAATTATATTTCCACATTGTTTCCAAGAAGATTAAGACTCTACAGGCATACATAGTTCTGCTGACTGGTGAGACAAGTTCAACCAATTCTATAAAAAGTTCAATTTTGTGTGGTATGCCTCAAGCGTGAACCAACTTTGTTGACAAAAGATAAATATTTTAAACACTTCAAAACTAACTGTACCATGTTATTCAGAAACAGTATTTACAGCTGGTTACTCTCATTTCTCAGCTATTTAAAGACCTGTCTCTAAAAGACTTCAGGCGATCTAAACTCATTGTTCTTCCTCTTGTACAATAAAACCACAGATAATCACAATTATCAAAGACTTCAGGAAGACTCTGATACATATTTGACTCTCACTGAATACTACAGTTCAGAGCCAGTCTTTTTGAGAACGCAGTTTGAAATAATGCTATGGCATAACTGAAACATAAGATTTTTTTTCCTATTTTACACATTGCCAACATCTACAGTTGAATTATTGTCGCCATTAGAACCACAGAACCTACAGTTGGTTGGAAAAGACCTCTGAGATCAAGTGCAACTGTACCCGTTTACCTCCTAAACCATATCCCTGAGCATTTCATCTAAACATCTTTTAAACACCTCCAGGGGTGGGGATTCAATCACCTCCCTGGGCAGCTGTGCCAGTGCCTGACAATGCTTTCGGTGAAGAAATTTTTCCTAATGTTTAATCTGAACCTCCCCTAGTGCAACTTGAGGCCATTCCCTCTTGCCCTAACACCTGTCACTTGCGAGAAGAGACCAGCGCACACCTCACCACAACCTCCTTTCAGGTAGTTGCAGACAGTGATGAAGTCTCCCCTCAGCCACCTTTTCTCTAGGCTAAGGAGCCCCAAGTCGCTCAGCCGCTCCTCGTAGGACTTGTAAACACTTAGGTTACTTGGATATTTTGACAGATCATGGTATTTAATACAAATCCACATCTGAAGAGGGTACAAAAGTTTACTAATCTTTTCAGACTACCTTCAGGCACGAGTAACTATCAGACATGGAGAGATAGTACCTTAGAACTGTTTTGACTTAATGTAAGTGACAGCAGCTAGCTACAGAAATCTGTGGAAGTATTCTCCATGTCACAGACAAAGTAACAAAGTTCAACATGAATGCACATATTAAAGTAGTCATAATTCTGCCTTGTAATTACACAAGGCATTACCTGAAATATCTCCACTGCATGATGTGCTTGTTAATCTTACATACCCTCCAAATTCGCATTCAGATGGCATGTTGCTATATACAACAAGAAAGCAACAGAGATTACAAAATTTGAAAGTAAAAACCAAATAAGCTTTACTTAGCCTGACCATGCTAAATAAGACATGGAATCGCCACAAAGTACTAATAGTAGTCAGATACAGTGGCATTGGGCCTCAAGGCTGACTACCTAGCTCTGTCACTCCCTTTTTAGTCCTATTATCATGTATATTAATTAAATCGATTGAACTCTCCTTGTGTATACGCACTATAGCAAATTTTTAACAGCAGTGTCTATAACCAAAGAACAATTAGGAGAAACTTTCTTATATATAGTTAGCTGTAAATTCTAGTTTGCAAAAATACTAATTCATAAGCCACACTATAAACTATGTATGAGCTATGGATGCCACCCAAGAAAAAAGGCGAGGAACCCTTCACTAATACTGTACAGTCAGGTTTGAGACCAGTGTATTTAACAGATTTACTTTTATGTTGCAATTTATCCATTAGTTTTTATAGCGAAGTCGCATTATTAAGATAAAAAAGCAGAAGTGTTTTGCTTAAGTTTCGCAGGTTAACAGGACATTTTGAAAACTGTATGACAAAGCAGCATTTCACTCTACAGATTAACTATCAGATCCAAAAACGCCTTTCCCCCCTCTTTTAATATACACAAGGAAGGCATACTTTACCAACATTCTTTTCACTTACTAAACGTACTGATGAAACAGAAGTTTCACTTTAAGTACACTGTTTCCTTAACACCACCTCTCTTTATTTCTAGGTCATCAACTCATCTGGAGAAGGTTCAGGGTAAGAAAATCATCAAGATGGACTACATTCTTTCCTGTATTCAAATATGAAAGAGCATACACCCTACCAATATTAAGATTTCTGTGTAGCCTAACAGCAGGTGATCTCAGTAGATATTATGACTTAAGTTATAAAGATAGCTCTGATGACTATTAAAAAATGTGCAATCCATTTTTGAAACACGTAACCCACAGTTGTGTAGGAACAGAGCAGCAGGCCTTGTTACAGACTTCCCTGAGTAAGGTGAAACGAAAAGGACTCCAGACAATTTTACTCATCCTCAAGTTCTCTGCTCCAAGTCTAGATAGCCTGGATATTTTAATACCTTTTTTGCCTCTGATTATGTTCTGTTTACATATATGAAATAGAGCAGTGTATCTTCATAAAGCTCTCTAACCTAATGTGCTTTCCCTGTGCTACACTTTTTCTAAAACACATCTTTCCTTGAAAGTTAAGGAACCACCCTACTAATGCCAAATTCAGGAGTTTACTAGCAGAAAGAAACTTAGAAACATTTCAAATTGCAAAGCAAACCTGCCTCAACAACTAAAGAAAGATAATTTAAGTGTGGTGGAGATGATTTACTTCTGCTGATTCTCACGGGCCTCAAAAATGCAGCAGTTCTACTCTGACCCCTTGTTTGAGAGTGGAGCCAATGGGGGAATTCAGGTTGCCATCAATTCCTCACCGTTGTACAGCAACAAAGCACAGCAATGCCAGTAGGCACCAGGCCAGCACAGAAGAGTATCAAAGCTTTGGGGGATGACAGTTTAGAATCACGATACTGCACCCATACGGGTGGTGCATCAGTTGAGTCATTTGTGCAGAAAGGGTAACAAGCCAGTAAACACTGCAGAACTAACACAATCCATTACCAGAAAAAAAAACCACAAAGAATCAAACCCCAAACAAAAGGCATCACCACTACCAGAAAAAAAAAAAAAAAATCCCTCAGAAGGCCTGCCCTGATGCATCTGATTCATTCTGCAGGTCTGAACCCTACTGACTTTATGCAGAGTGATTTGAATCTGTCCACACTGCACCCACTGAGTTCCGTAACATCAGCAACCCCAACGCCTGGTGTCTGCCATGCTATCTTAACTCCAATTCCAGAATAAACAGGCAGTGACACCAATTGTAAGAAAATCTGATTCATTTCCAGAAATTTTTAACTGGTAGCCAGGAAAGTAATGGCTAGGTTTTTTCATCTTCTTTTAACCTGTACAGCCATTTTGAAAGTTCAAATGAATTGTTCCATCTTTCTTCACAATTAAACAAATCTCTACAGATAGAACATGGAAAGATATTACCATTTTGATAAGTGATACTGGAAAGAAGAAAAAAAGATGGCTTTGTGATTTAAAAACTAATAGCTTTTCCATTCATTATCCTGTTAAATTCCTGGAGATTTTCTAAGTACATATTGTCTAATTTAAGTTTCAAATGACCAGTTGAGATTAGATTTGTTCAGCTCATCATGTCAGACTGATGTAAAGAACTGCATTGCCCCCCTGGTTCTCTGCAAAGAGGAGAACTGGAGAAACATACATATCAAACCTGAGTGGACCATGTATACACAGCACAAGAATGACGCTGATGAACCCCCATGGCAGGGCGATTGGAACTAGATCATCTTTAAAGTCCCTTCTAACACAAACCATTCTATGATTCCATGTACGACACTATTTCTTTTGGGCAGTTCAAACCCCTCCTTTATCAGAACCATTACATACCGAAGTTATAGACATTAACTCTTTGAACCATGCAAAAATATACAGCTCTCCCTCTAAAAACAGTTGATATTTCATTTGATCTCAAGTCACCACTAGGCCCTCAGTCTTAACACTTCAAAGCTGAAAGTCTTTATTTTTCCACACAAAAGGCAAGAAGAAAAAACCCACCCACTTGAAAATCCTCTTCATCCATGATAAAAATGGCCATAACACTAAAAGTAAGAACAGTAGTAACATTTTTCCTTCATTTCTGATGAAAAAATTTTAACAATCCTTACAAAGCAACAGAAGTCAATATAGCTATACATCCTGCCTTTATCGCTTCCCTACCAGCAAGACATCCATGATGCTGGTTCAAAATTAAGGCAACACAGATGAACCTACCCCAAAGAAGTGCTCTAGTTAAGAAGTTACCTGGTTTATGGACAAAAAATAGCTAACCCACAGCACAAACAATAGACAGAAAAGTGTGCTTACCTTCCTGATTTGGTAGCAGATTAACACAAAACCAGAAATTGTGGGAGGAGGGATGTAAAGGTTGTTAAGAATAAGTACCAGCTGTTACCAGCACAAGATTTTACCACAAATTCACTATTACAGCTCTTCCCTTAGAAGTTTCTCATGCTACCTATTCAAGGACTTCCTCCTTAGCAGAAACATTTATAACAAATCACACTTCTAATTGGTAGTCACATTGCTCCAGACAAGCAAAACTGATTACTTTTTTTCCCAAAACATAAGTTTAATACGTACTCTGTAAGTATTGCTATCACTTGTTAAACATATAACACTTCCTTTATTTAAGAACTGAAGTTTCACAGAAGAAAAAGACTGCAGATGTATCATTACTTACAAGACAGTTATAACAAATGCTACTTTCTTTTCTTTTTTTGTGGCCATTCATTCTGTTTCACAAAGAGGTTTAAAATTATTACATCTCAAATGAAAGCCCATAAAAACATACTGAAAGACAGAACATGCTTAAAAAGAGCTTTCTTGGTTTCACAAGCTTTTCTTGTTTTTCTTTTACAAAAAACTGAGAAATTAAAATTAGCATTTGAAAGTATTCAAAGATTATTTAAACTTCTCATTTGGGTGTCAGATTCTACAGGTGTGATTTCTCAGTAAGTACAATGAAACCTTCTTGAAATCAACCTTGCTAGGCAATCTCTGTTATTATATTATATTTATTATTTACATTATAAAGCAAAACAGTAAAAATCTAGTTTCCCTACAACTTAGACATAGAGCTTAAGAAGAGCACAGAGAGAACACACTGCATATCTGTTCTCTTCCCTTACATATGGAGGGTATCGAGGTTCTACAACTTATGGTGAATAACCTTAAGTCATACCATTTCATTCTGTAGTCAACTCTTCTGCTATTATTATACTCATGTTAGAGGACTTTTAATTTAAAAAAATATTAATAAAGAGAGCCCACAAAATGCATTGCTGGGAACACTTGAGCACCAGCACTAGGTGACAGGATTTCTTTTTGCAATAAAGCTAATAATTCTTGAAATAGAAAAAAAAATTATGCTGGCACAGCATTTTGCTTCTCTGAAGCTAAACTGCTTGCAAGAAAAACACTACTACAGCAGTATACTTTTTTTCATGGAATTATAAAAATTGTAGTTAAAATTGAGTTGAAACAATGTAAACATTACGGAAACATATGGGTTTATACCAATTCTGGCTTCCAGTGAACCAGAACTTTTTATTTACTGTTTATTCACAAAAGTGAATGTATTTTCAGTCAGTTCACTGGTTAATATCTATACAAAACAGAACCTCTCAATAAGTACTTTGAATTGAAACAGATAAAGTGTAATTTCTTACCTGTTAAATTTTGCAGGTATGTACTGCATCCCTCAAGATCTTACCACTCAAATGGCAAATAAAGATAACACCTCAATTTCTAACTCTCCTCCAAAAAAAACCGAGAGCTTCTAATAAGTACTCAACCTTCCAAATTACTACATAAATACCTTTAATATGAAAGGTAGTACTACTAAACAATAAAAAATTAGAAAAGCCACACATTAAGTATGCACATTAAACGCAGATTAATTTGGAACCTCACTATCTATAGTAAACACATAGTCTTCCTGCATTCAAGGCTTCTCCTATTTCATTTAGTTTACCTTATAAACACATGGGAAGATGTAAATTCTAAGTGTTTAGTATTTTGTATCTCGACATAGAATAAACACCTTAATGCCTACAGCTTCAGTAAAATAAATTTATCGGTAATAACAACATCTTCAGGAGATGATGAAAACACAGTTTCTGAAATGCTTACAAAACTTTTCAACTTACAAGCCTCTAAGAACCATGATAAGAAAGGAGGAGACACTAAAACCAAAAGATGTTATGTTTTGCACTGCAATATAGATTCATGCTATCTGTGCAAAGTAGAAACAATAATTATCTTAGAACATCCTGTTCTGAATTATTCTGCTGACTTTTTCGAAACAATACTTATCTATGCAGAAATCTTTAAGAAAGCCACAGTAATGTCAGTAAAAAAAATGTAGCAGAGGGAAAAGTAAAATTATTAACCTGCTGGATAAATTTTTTGAAAGTTTTCCTGTGTTCTTTATCAACAAGAATACTAAAGCATAAATTACAAGAGATATTTTTTACCTTCCAGTCCAAGGTAGTTAATACTAAACAACACTTACACCACAGGTGTCTTCCAAATAAAGACCATCAGTTGCACAACAGTACACTAGTCAGTATTCATCTTTTTATTTTGTTTTGTTGTTTTAACAAACCAAAACTAACAGAGTTATGACCCAATTTAGCTCCTTAAGTAACTCAAGCCATATTTCATTTATCACATAAATGGCAACATCTTTTTTAAATCAACATCTTTTTTGTGACATTAGACTAAAATTGTGCAGAATAATGACATACTATACTCTATACAATTACTAAAACTTGAAAAAAAAATTTTTAGCATGCTAGACCTAAATACATTGTATTTACCATTCTGCAATCCCATCCACAGTTGTTTATGATCCTTTTTTTGCATCTCATTGATGACTTGACTTTTGTGCTTTAAAGCATCTGCTTCTTTTACACAAGCCATAAAATGAGCTTCAATCACATCCTTAGAATGGCAGTGTAGAAGATCCTTTTCTGGAAAATTCTACAAAGAGAAAAGACAGATCAAGCGAAATAAATGCATTGCAACCTTAGAAGATGAAGAATAAATTATAATTTCAATCAGGTTTATATTTATACAAAAGAAGCACAATGGAATCTTCTAATTATGGAAGAAGGTAACAACCATCCTCTCACTCTACTGACAAGAAAGGTTTTACAGCAAAAAACTTTTCAGGAAAAATAAAAGTTGAACAACTTTCAGTAAAACTAGAACTTACTCTAAAAATCACCTACTCCTTTTATTTGGTTAGAGCTGGCGCACTGCATTGTGCATTGCGGATGCACAGTTCCCACTACTTAGGTAACTTTTATCCTCTCAGTAAATAACAACTGCCTTTCCTATTTTATGTACTAAGGAATTAGAGTAGTAAAGCTCACACAGATATAAAAAAGATTTATTTGGGAATTAATCAGAAGTTCAGCATTGCATAGGTATACAGTTAGGGTTGTTCTTCTGCTAATTTTTCTTTTATCAACACTCAGCATCACTTCCCATTTTACAATAATACAAGTATTCAGCATCACAAATTCATTCTTTCATTTTCAAAGGTTTCAAAACTCAGCATGTTTTATCCTTTCCTTATTCATCTTCTTTTCAGAGTTGCTTTTGACCATGTTGCCCGGTGCAAACCCCCAGAGAAAAACCAGAGCAGCATCATTTTTACTCTACTTCATAACAAAAGCTTGCCATGTATTTTTAGACTTTAAATCTCATCTGTTATTCCCCAAGAGGACCTTTCTTCTTAACCCATAACAAACTGGCTATTTAAAAAAGCTTTTGTGAGGGACTGACAAAACCATTTTGGAAATACAAGTACATGTAATAGGATATTTTTCTAAGGTTTTACAGCATAGTTAACATGTCACAGTAGGAGCAATATAAAAAAACAATATCTGCTGGAAAAAACAATATCTTCCCTCTTCCACATAAAACCAGGAAAAAAGTGAAGATTGCTTCAAACTATGGGAACTAAAAATATCCAAGAACTACTACCAGTCGGCAATATGGAGATTGCCTGGAGATTGCCTATCTGAAAGAAATTCTGAGAAAAAGAATTATAGTTCCCTCCTCATTAGGTTACTGAAAAGAGTTCGAAATGAAATAATAGAATTTCATATTGTGATTCCTCCTTTTAACAGTGAACACAGATCCTGGAAACTGTGAATCAAAAGGATGAGTACATTCCAAAAACAAGAGTATAAAGTAAAGGGAAGAGACGAGTGCTAATACCTTTTCCACTAAAGCACACATGGCTTGATGTTGAACACACAAACTGAGCGCTATTGTTAATTAGAACTGATGTATGTAGATCTGACTAGAAATCTAGGCGTGGAGATAAAACTTATTTCTTGTATAAAGATGGCTAAGTATAAAGACATTAAAAAGGCCTGAACAGAAATGAAAGTTCTCCTAGGGCAGAGAGAACTTGCTCTCTTTCTTCCCTACCAAGCTGAGTGTTTCAGTATAATTGGGCCCAAGATGAATGGAAGACATTACTGGGATTGTCACTCACCAGCCAACATCTGTATAGGCCTGTAAAATACTTTCAGAAGTTTAACTTACTTGCTAAAAAAAAAAAAAAAAAGGCAGTCTGATAACCAATCCAGAAGAAAAGAACAGTCAGAAGTAGAATACTTCAAGATCAAAAATGTTATTTACATGCAAGAATTCAAAGTGAGACACTGGCATCCCTGGAAAAAGTCGTGGCATGTACCTAATGCCAAGTAATACAGGGACACCTAGAAACTCACTTGCAAAGTTAAAAGCCAGAGTTTTGACTAAGTTTATGAACAAAACAGCTTTATCACACATGTTGAAATATACTCAACTACATGGACTTTTTTTGGACATTCCTGTCTTTCAGCCCGTAGGCATCTCCCTGCTGACTTTCTTCCATTGATTTTTAAATTACAGGAACTGTCATTCCCTGGTGATGTGTTTCACAGAACACACAGTGTGGTCTGCAGAATAGCAATTTGATATTTAGAACTGGTCAAAGCCAGCTAAGCTAGTTGAACGAATCTAGACACAAGTGCAAGGATGTGGCATGATTCATTTTCCCAGCTTCTAAAGGATAACACTGGAAGAGTGGAAAACACTCCTACAATCTCAGCGCTCTTCAGAAGAAAAATAGACACATATCAATGCAGTACTGTGAGAAGAAGCTGAGAAACCTAAACATGAAAATGATGACTTAGAAAACAACACTGCTGCAACAGGTCTATGAAGCAGTTTCACCTACATGAGCCTTCCAATATAAAATAGGGCGTACCCACTGATTTATAAACTAGGGCACAGATAGTGTTTTATACTTACATATAGAACACGCATGCTTGTATTTATTTTTTTATAATTCTACTTCCCTTATTTCACTTGAAGAAATAACGATGAAATTTAAGTAACTATTCATTTCCCTGAAGAAAGAAACAACTGTAAACAAACTGGTAGCTACCCCTGGCTACAGAACTACAAGATATGCAAAAAGATATGCAAAAAGTTTTAGCAGGTTCCATCACGTACTCTTTTTGGTGATGTCTTACTCTCTCCGTGTTCCATATCTTTGAAAGAAAAGTTAAGTGTTGACTTTGATTTTCTTAGAAAGTGCAAGTAGTACTGGTTTTGTTTTACATACCAGTAGACTCTTGCAGCATAAAGTTGGTCATAAAGAAGGAGGCATCATCTGCACATACAGGAGCACCAAATGACCTCTCACATAAAATTTCCAAAAACATCGTGAGTAATTTCATCAGCCTGGTTTCATAATTCCATTCCACCTGTACTTATCCATTTGTTCTATCTGTATAACAGATACAGATAATCTGTATAACAACTGTTTATACTGTGACAGTCTATTTGCATTAGGCCATATTTGCAAAAAACTACACCAATAATGCGGCATTAAAGACCGTAAGGAACATATCCTGTGACTGGAGGAGCATCCTTGTATTTCCGTTTACTCACCATCAGTGCACTTTTTTTCAAAAAAATTAATTTGAAAACCCTCTCATTTATCCTTCTGGTTTCCACAGTGCCTCCTAGCAGTTCCACAGCTTATCCATATGCTACATGGAAAAGTACTTCCTTTTCACTCCACCTGACTCAATTTTGAGCTAAGAAACCAAGACAACAGCTGCTGTTATACAAAACCAGACAGTCACTCCTGCTCTACATCAGGTCACGGATAGAGAGGCAGGCATCAGCAGGTAAGGGTTTCAGCAAAGGAAGAATGTTAGCCTTTCCCCTGGCACACTTGATTTGCTATCATTTCCAGAGCAGTTCACCACCTCCTATCTACTGCTCAGAATCTGGAGAGCTGGTTACCACGCTGAGAACATGAATAGTGCTAAACACGCCACAGAGTAGGCACGAGATGAGTTTAACAGGAAGGGACAGAGTTTCCCTCCTCCCCACAAAGCCACACCTGGGTAACAAAAGCAACTTCCCAGACTACAGCTTCTCATAATTCTCAGATCTCAGCACACTGTTCAAGCTTGCCCTTCTATGACTATTTAAAGCAAGTGTATTTCAACTTTACTAGAGACATAAACATAAGTTATTTTATTGCCTACCAGAAGTACAAATCAATAAACTTTGCCCAATGCAAACAATAAGCGTGTTTATTATTTGGTCTGCATATGTAACACAGGAGGACAATTACAAGTATCTGTCAACTTTCAAACTTATGCTGAACATAAATAAACTTTTCTTAAAGTTAAAAACATGAAAAAAGAAACCTAACGGGGGGAAAAAGTTAAAACCACTCCTTACAGATGTTCAAGATATCTGTTGTTGACTGTACACTCTGGTAAGAAAAAGGAGAAACCCAAAAGTTAAACCCCAGAAAAATCTAATACTGTTTCAATTAAGCCAAACAAAAATCATGGCTCTTTGAAGAATAACTACACACAAATAAAAAGAAAAATCCAAGCAGGAATCCCACACTTAAACTATTTATTGCTAAGAAACTGTAAGACATGAAAATGTTTTGACATACTTTGATATATTTCAGTTATGTTTTGACTTTAAGGATTAAGAGGGGTTTATTTAAATGAACTTTCAGATTAAATCAAAAATGGGAAGAGAGATTAAGCAGGTGCTTAATCCAAGTTGTTACAGTTTTAAAAAGCAAATGACATCATCTTTTAAAATAATACAGCCTTAGCAGTAAATTATTTCTGCTGATCTTTAACGTACACCTTTGAGACAAACTTAAATTAGTTGATCTTCTGGCAAGCAACAACATAAAGACATTAGAGTCAGTATACATTACTACATGAAATTGAAAAGCACAGTGGTGCCACAACTAATTTTTCAATATGGCTCTGCTTTGGGATGGTAACATCCGCATACTGCCACTGTTAATCTCCCAGAGCTCTCAGATCATAAAACAATTAAAACACAATTTATGAAACTAGATGTTCTACAGTTTATCCAAAACTCTCTAAAAGTTTCTTCATTCCAGGTCTCTTTGAATATATCTGACAGAAGTGTAGCAATTACAGTGCTTTCAAAGACATCCTCAACTTCAGATTCACTCATTCATTCAGTCATCTTAAGTTTCAACACGTGAAAATACAAATCATAAAAACATATGATTTCACTGCACACTTCCCAAAAGAAGCAGACTACTCCTGTTAGCAAGACCTTATTTAAAAAAACTTGAAGAGAAAAAAATGTTTGAATGAAAATGCTCAACACAATTGCCTCCCAGTATGCTTTTCGTTTGATCTCAAATCTCACACAAAAAGTCAAGCTTATTAACCCAGCATTGTCCTTTGGATCAGTTTCCCTATTGCATTGTTTCTTTTATAATGGAGAAATTAAAGTTTCAAAGTTAAATACTATGATTTCTAATTGTGATTTTGACTACAAAACATACCTAGGGTTATTGCATTAATGCATTTCAGAATGTGAAAGAATCCTGCACGAAAGTTAATCCTGCACAAATACTCTTCTGAGCAAAAACTAGTAGTGCCACGAAGCCATACCTAATGGTCTTACAATGTGTAATCAAAATAATGTCTCTCCTGTGACTAAGCGGTCACAAGACCAAAATAATTTCACTCAGTTCTCTGAAGGGGACCCACATGAAGTTCAGCAGCCTTCCCTGATTTCAAGGATTTTTACAATATCTCATATCCATGCTTACATGCCTAGAAAGATGAGCACTTCTCAACCTTAAATCGACTCAAGATGACCAAATTAAAAATATTATAGAAAGTTCGTCCCTTATAGCCACTCAAATAGACTGACCTAAGTCTCGTAACATCTTGAAAAACAATTTTGGATATTCAGATTACAGAAAATTGAAGCATTCTCTTCCTCAAGTCACATAATTTCTCTTATTTATAAAATAATTATGAAACTTTTTTCTAGCTTTCAAATTTCATGTAATCTCACACTCAATTGTTCTTAACTAAAGGCATATTCCAATTTTACCTTAAAATGCACTGTGATGCTCCAAGGAAGGGCTGTATTTGATGCATGGAGATCAAACAGCAAACCAATTGGGTAATGCCTAGAAATTAAGAGATATTAAATGAACATAAACGCTGTGCATTTAGTCCTACATATAACAGTTAACATACCTGTCTTTGCATGGATCACGTCATTATTGTTTAATCAGAAAAGTTACAGAGGCAGGTATAAATGACTGACAGCTTCTGGCAGAACAAAGACCACAACTTACACAACCAATACCTAAACCAGTGCCCACAAAACACTGTTAGTTTTGTAACAGTATAACTGGCCTACAGCTGCTCAGTGGAAACCTTCAAAACAGTATTTCTAGTTTAAAAGCTTGATAATGGTAGGACTAGCTGGTCTGACAGAAAAGTATACATGCTTTCAGATATTTAAATGCCATGGGTTTATACCACATGGACCCTTAACACCTTTCCCTCTTCTACCTGCCTGATGTCATTGTGGAGATTAGGTAAAAAAAAATGACATATCTGTAAAAGGGTTGAAAGAGGATGGATTAAGATGAACTCCACACTTTTACTGAAGAAGAATGTAAGGACAGAAAAAGATGAATTGGAATTTTGTATCTCAGTGGTATTCTAGATTAAAGGAGTTACACAAAGAAGCTGCTTCCTCCAAATATTCACTTCTGTCTTATAGTTTTGTCTCCTTAAAATTCATGAGAAGACAGAGCCTCCAGCAATATAAGGAATATACATGACATACACAAAACTTCCACAGGTGCTCTAAAAAGGTCTTTCTGCAATTTTAACACAAGCAGAAACTGGCAAGATTTTTTATAATATTTTTTTATTTTTGCATTCAGCATACCAAGCTCCATTCTCTTATTTTTAAAAAATCTTACCTAAAAGAGTCTTACTAGCTTTTCTTTCTACAAAGAGAGAAGCACACGCTTAACTGTAAATTCAGTCGCTTTACCAAATTAAGTGGAACAGATCACAGGATGCAGAACCAAGTACGTAGTAAGTTTAGAAAGTCCAGAAAGCAATAACGGAGATCATTGCTCTAAAAACACCTGTGCCGAGCCAATTTCCTGACCTGCTAAACTCTCACACAACAGTGCTTTAGCACCCTCTACGGGTTAACTAAGCCCGAAACTAAGACAAAGTCACCACAACAGCAAAATAAAAAAAAACCCAATAGCACCACAGTTCTTGTACACGCCTATTGTATTTGGAACTTCTTAAAAGAATAGGAGGAAATAGTAAGAAAGTATCTACAACTCTGTCTTCCTGACAAAGGGAATAAAGAATATACATAATGCATATTCAGATTTATCCTGGTTCACTGCTAATGCTGAAGTTTTAACCATTAAGACCTTTTACTACTAACTGCCAATCGAGTCTGGAGTACTTCAATGGTTATTCAGCAAGTTTCATGAAAGAATGCTTTTCCAGGTGAGCTAAGTAACAAAAATCATATTTCCTTTGAAAAACTTTTGAACACAAACAATGACTTTCAGTTACTTTCAATTTATACAAGAAAACAGATAGTTAACTAAAAATAACAATAAATAAAAGATTAATACTTGCCCTACCTCTATATTTTCTACCCAGTTTAGAAGACGAAGCTCATGTAACTCACACTTTCTTCAATAAAATCCTCGTGCTTTGCACAGTCTAAAGATGGGGTTTATTTTGAGAGAGGCCAGCCCTAAATTAATTTGGTTCCACAGCAGAACATGTGAGATTAATGAAGACAGTACCATGAGAGAAATCATCCTCTATGCAGAAGCGCAGCCTTCCACTAAGAGTAAAGTTCACAACAGCGGTGAAGCAATTCTGAGATATGAGACGTCTTGCTTCAAATTCCAGCTCTCACACACATTATCTGAAGTCAACAGAAGCCTTAAGCAAAGCCTGTACATAATGCTGTTTCTCTTATTTTTGAGATAGAGTTACAACCACTTTTTACGAGTCTGGAAACAATAGCACTTCATAACACAACACTAAAGCTGTCTTTATATATCCTTCATAAAAAAACCTAGTTTCTTAACCAGAATAGAGAATTAAGGGAGACACAAAGAGAGAAGCTGAAAAGGAAAGCGGGCTTGTCAATCTGTACAGAGAATAAAACAACCCAAGTTTCTCAATCCATTCTTAAGCGTCTATCTACTTGTGCCATGAGCCAGTAGCCCCTCATTAAACATCTTGATTCCAGTGGTGCTGCTGCAATGCTGATTTTGTAGGCATTGCAATTAAAGAAACCCACAAATGCTCTCTAGAACCTATAGTAACCAGGAGAATTTGAAAAAAAAACCAAAACCAAACAGACAATCCTCTCCCCGCAAAAAAACACAATTCAAACCCCCAAGAGATCCTTCAAAGACTTGCCCCACCATCACTCATCCAAGAAAACAAACAGAACGACAGATAAGGGAATGTGCAGTCCTGAAAGATATCATCTTGAAAAAAATATTATTGGATTGTTGAAATTAAACTGGTCTTAACTAGAGTGGGAGCCAAGGACAAGGTAGACTGGGCAGAACTTTCTCAAAGAAGTAATGGGAAAAAATATCAAAGAGAAAATGTCTAAGAGATCAACAATATTTTTTTTACAAGTTGGTAGAATAATGCTTAGTTCTGGAAACTCTTCAATCTGTAAAAGTGTAACAGCACCTTTGCTCCCAGCCATTATCAATTTACTACTGCTTTTACCATTATACAGAAGGTGGTTTCAGAGCGTGAGAGAAATTCTGGAAAACACCACATTAAGTACTTAAACTCTTTCTGAAAGTGACAGATGTACTGTAAGGAAAATGAATTATTACTTTTCTAACAATTTCTTCCTGAGTCCCAGACAGAAAATGACAGCATGAGATGGTAGGTTGTTTTCAGACCAGAATAATTTACTGTGGCAATTCAGTAAGACACATCCCAGGAACTGATAAATCCAGGACAAAAAAAATCCTATGCTCCAGAACTGCCTGGGGTACTAAGGGTATCAAGTGGCCAAAATCTGATGGTTGGTATTTCTATGAACAAATGCCTAAGTGAGGGAAATTTTGCCTGCATCAGAAAGTAGTCTCACCTTCTCCTTTAGTATTCAGTAAGAATTATTTTTTTTCTTAGATATTTTTAAACACCAGCATTATCAAACAAGACGGCAGCTATGTCAGATCAAATGGTGCTCTGGCCCTTTGTCTTCCACCAATTACGGATTAGGAAGGGTCAAGTATCCATCTAGTTGGTACTAGAGAGAAATGTATTCAAATATGAGGCTAAAGCACAATCCACAGAAAGGGCACAGAAACTCTGCTGAAGGCCACATGCCTACATGAAGGCCTCAAATCAAATGGTAACAAGTGATAGGGTGTTGTTCCCTAGCATCTGCTGAAGAAACCACCCCTGGAACATCAGAAGCCTTCACTCAGACAGAGCTCCTGAGAGAAGATGCAGGTGTCAGGAGAGCTTGGGACCTCCCCTGAGGGGTAGGGCAAGCAGAGGAAATATCCTTGCCTGAAGCAGATGTGTTACTGGAAGAAATATGTCACCAAGTTAAGGAGCCAAAGGAAGACAGTGGGCTGCACAGCACCAGGGAAGATAAAAAAGAGACTGATGGCACCTCCATTGAGACCTTGCAGAGATCAGAACCTGAACTTCCAGCTGCACAGAAATAGGGTCTGCAGTCACTGGAGTGGTGAATGAAGACTTGCAAGATGAGGAAGGTCTTGTGACCTCTGGCAAGAGACAGCAGGCTCATTCTGCACCTGCAGTCAGTGCCTGGATGAAGAAGCATCAGAGTAGCCTAAACACCATATGCACACCAAGAGGAAGCATTCATAGCAGTGGGATATTCCCTCCTACAGGGGATAAAATATTCCCCCCATCTGCCAATCTCACTTGCTACCTCCAGAGGTTTGCTGCTTGTCAAGTTGGAAGACAGACTGGCCAGATTTGTCCTGTGCTTGGATTGTTAGCCCTTGCTGTTCAACCACATGGGTACAGTTCTTTAAGTGCTATGAGGGAACCTTGAGTGTATACAGCTCCAGGGGCAAGGTGGCATCTCCACCATTTCACCATTGAAGAAGAAAGGCTCAGAGAGGCATGAATGCTGGTCAATAACTGCAGGTCAATAACTGGTCGTGCAGCTGGTGTGATGACAAGGACAGCTTTTACAGCCACGGGACACTCTTTGGTGATAAAAGACTGCTAGAGAGAGATGGAATACATCTGAGTGGGACAAAAGTATCTTTGCTTTCAGGTTGGCCAGCCTGCTGAGGAGAGCTTTAGACCATAAACAATGTGAATAACAACTCACAGACAATTAGAAATTAATGGACATGGGTGTAAAGCAAGTGGTGAAAAGTGAGAGCTACAGGGGAGAGCTCAATATGATAAAAGAAGGTAGAAGAGAGTCTAGCAAAAGTGTATGGACATAAATGCACACAGCCTGGGAAACAAGCAGGAGAAACTAGAGCTCCACACACAGTAATGTAACTGTGACAGTGTTGGGCTACCCAAGATATGGTGAGACACAGCTTGCACAACTGGAATGCTGTTGTGAATTGACAGACACAAGCTGCTCAGGAAAGACAGACAGGGCTGATGAGGAAAGAGGGCTGTCTTCCACTTGAGGGAGCAGCTTAGGTGTATGGAACTTAATAGGACAGACAACAGGCTGGTTGAGGTCTTGCGGTTCGGGATCAGAGCAGAGACCACTAAGGGCAACATCATTGCAAGTTTGTTATAAATCATGGAATCCATCGAGCTGAGGAAGTAGATAATCTTTAAACAACTCAAGCAGTTTCTGCACCACAGACCCTGAATCTTGTTAATCTTATGACATCTGCTGGAAAAGCAACACAGTGGGACACAAGTTGTCAGGATTTCTTGATACAGGAATCGGATGAGGAAGAGTTGAATGCAGCTGAATCAGTTACTTACTAACAAGACAAAATAGTTCTAGACGTGATAATCAGTGGCAGATTTGGCTGTAGTGACAATGAAGTGGTAGAGACTGATAAAGGGCAGTAAGCAGAATACAGAGCATATGTAAACAGAATACAGATCTTCAATTTTCTGTGATAAGTTTATCTCACTGGTGAAACAAATTTAAAGTTTTGAACCTGTTGTGAAGAGAGATACATCATGCACTGTGGTTATAAGGTTTACTTTCAGAAGGTACCAGGCATAAGAAGAAAAAAAGGTTGGCGTTTTTTTTTCACATGTAGCAGCACACATGATGAGAATGAAGGAAACAAATGTAACTATGGCATTGGACTACCTGTGACTGCCTTTGTCATAATCATATAGTAAGGTTCAGCTTCCCTACCACTCATCTCACCCTGATACAGAGTGAAACAGGCTGGTATTCATCAAGTAGAATGCAGACCTTTGAATTCACCTGCCACTTCTTCCTAGTGCTCCTTCCCCATTCAGGCTCAGCTACCTCAGATGCATCACTGACACATCTTTCAGTTCCTCACCTGCAGCCAGAGCACTGGACGTATACTGTAGTTACAGAAATGCAGGTGGAGAAAGTCTTCCTCCTACTGCCAGAAGTCACAAGTTTCCAGTCATTCCATATCTTTGGAGACTTTTTTCTAATCCAATAATCACAGACCGCCTGCATTTCCTTCAATGCAATTGTAGACATAGCCTCCTGTAGCTGCAGGTCTCTGAGAAGATTGGATCCATCTCCTTCTGTAGTCTCTGACACTGCACAGTATGCTGACCTATTCCTGCAGCACCTTAACTTGGTAACACAGGCTCTCACCCAGCACACACTTGCTGCAGGCAAGGAGAGCATCTTCCCCTGCCTCAACAGTTTGGGTGGGAGGCCCCAAGCCCCCGTAACTCCAGACCTGGAGAGCTGTATCCTCCTTTGGGAGCCTGGCCTGATGCTGCAGACCATGAATTTGAAACTAAGTTTCAGACTTCCTCCAAAATCTCACTGGGAAACAGAAAAGCTGCAGCTGAAAAAAGATACATCACATCCCAACCAGGTGTGAAATCACACACACTGAAAGCAATACAATGTCATAGCACAAAGTAGATCATTAGAGTGGGCAATATTACCAGCGAGCTCCATTTGATTCTGAATGCTGAAGTTACTCTTAATAGATTAAGCATTAACGCTCACTATTCTTTCTATACAAACTACCAGCTCAACTTAATACTCAGTCCTGGTATTTGGGTCTTTCCTGGAACAAGTCTCAGCAATGCAGGGAATTACCATTGTCCTCAAATAATGGTTTACAGACAGCATTTTCCTTAGAAAAGCAATTACACTGAAATCAGTGGAGCTCTTCCTGGTACAACACACTTAGATTTTCTGAAAGATCAGAGCCTTAATTAGATCATAATTACATTACTCATTTCCATTTCAATGTCAAATGAGTTTACCAACTCTCCATATAAATTTAGAATTACCATTTATATTTCTACTCTACAGGTATATTCTATTTTTTTTAAAAAAACTTGTTTAAACATCATGGTATTGGAAAACTTACAGAAAATGCAGACCTATTTTTGGTTGAAGTAAAAAGCCTCTCTTTCCTTTCTTGCTACAACTACAGTGACAACTTATAACAACTCCTCCTGTTACTTACCTAAAATTACAAACACATTGGGACAAATGTGGTACCTTGCTGTTTATTTAGACAGTATCCACGACTCAAGGTTATCACGGCACCCCAAGAAACTAATTCTTGTTAAATTCCAGAT
Organism: Tapera naevia; assembly: GCA_033556795.1. NCBI lineage: Eukaryota > Metazoa > Chordata > Aves > Cuculiformes > Neomorphidae > Tapera > Tapera naevia. The sequence goes on from JAUMJJ010000014.1 coordinate 8,063,438, forward strand.
AATTTAAATAGATGTCTAAAGCTGGTTTTGCCAATCATTTTTGAAAAAGTGAAAGAAGCTGCTTTTTATGCTTTTCTATTTACATATTTTCAAAGTTTACTCAAGGTCAGTCTAAAAGAAACAAAAGACTAGAGGAGATCTATTGCATCACAAAGTCTAAAGGGACTCCATAATGTGATGCTCGACAATCACAAGACAATCCAGGTTCCAGAAGTTAACCAGGCACTGGTAGTTTTCTTTCCTATTATGACGCAGGAAATAAAAAGAGATTTAAAATCTCTTCAGCATACCAAATACCAAATACTTTCTGGAGAGCTGATGCTGTCTACACAGAGCTAGCGAGCATTGCAGCTCTCAAAATGTTTTCTTTAAGTAGTCGAAATAGAAAAATACTCTTAATGGCAGCAATAGAAAAAAAAAATCTGGTAAACATTATTTACAAAAACTAAATAAATGATAAAATGGACATCTGATTCCCCAGTCTCTTGGGGAAAAAGAAAATACTTTTAGTAGACCATATGACCAAACAAATATAGAACTAACAGCAATCAGTTCAACATAGTTGAACTAACTGAATTCAACAAAAGCTTATGCATTACTATTAGATTACCCACTTTACAGTACAAGCACATATCACACCAGTGACAAGTGAAATTTACACACATTTTTTATTATCTTTAAGTATATACCCTATTTGCATTCAGGCTCCAGAAATACTACTTTCCATCTGGGTTATTAAGCATCTTTTCATAAGGCAGAATAAACTAAACCAAGATTTATTTGGTGATTCTACTGCAAGAAATGGTAAAGTCAAACAAACAGGCATTTCATATTACAGTAACAACTAGAATGAAAATAACAGGTGCAGCAAACCCTCTGCCTTATACATAAAGTAAGTACAAGCAGAATAATGAAAAGAATGTTCAACATTAAGTCTTATTCTGCTTTTCCCAAACAATATGCTTTTCCTAGCCTCCGTTTTGCTGCCTTTGAAACCTAATGAAGTGATTAGTTTAGGAAAAGTACTGACACTGTGCTGAACTTGATAACTCTTTACCTGACACATTAAGTAAAGGTACAAAGTTAAATAAACTCACCATTTCAGTGGTGTACCTTCATATTCAAACCATATTTCACTAACTTCCTCTTGTCTCATAACTTTCTGAAAGTGTTTCTTCACTTTGTCTGTTACCAGTGTCAAGTAGCTTATCCTTGGCAAAAGCAACTGAAAGAAAAAAAGTTACAGAAGCTTTAAATATACATAAAATTTACTAAATTAATAAAAATCTGTAACAAGTATAACTAAAATTCAGTCAACATTCTTCCACCCTCCCCTTTAAGGCAAGACGCCTTTTAGACAATTTACTTACTAATGGATCATAGAATCATAGAATCACCCGAGCTGGAAGGGAACCAAAAGGATCGAGTGGAGTCCAACTCCTGTCCCTACACAGAACACTCCCAATACTCACACCATGTGACTGAGGGCAATGGTCAATGAAAAGGTACGCAGTTATGTACTCCAAATATGCAGAATACACTAACACAAAAAATAGTAATAAGTTCTTGATTCTTTCACTGGGATGGGAGCGAAAAATGTGGAATTTAATTTCTGATTTTCTCTATTTATGTAGGCCAAAGCAAAGTTCTCAATTTTTTTCATATGAACAAATAGGAGCATGTTCTAACATCTTATTGAATATAACGGGTAACTCTGCGTCAGCTATTGTTTCAAAATGGAAATTCCTTTTTTTTAAAAAAAAAAAAAAAAGAATGAAAACTAGCTGTTAAATGTTTGGTGGTCAACTGCATTTTAGATTTCCAATAGCTGACAATTTCCATTTTCTTCGCACTGAGTTTGTCAATTCAGTATGTTAGCCAAGGCTACTATGACGCTTGCACTACTTAGCCGTTGCCCAGCTACTAAAAACCCGAAAGAAAATTGTCAATATTTTATCATCTAAAACAAGACACGTTCTTACAGCTTTCTAGTATACTATCTTTTTTTCTCAAGAGCAATGTTATGCAATATCCAAAACAGAATGTGGTGTTATTTTTATTTGCAACCCTCTCTCTCTTTGTTTTGTCAAATCTCATAACTGCAAGAGCAGTTAAGTAAACCGCATCAACTAGTGTACTGAATGATAATGGTATAGCACATCTACTCAAGATGAATCAGTTGGTAAGTTTTAACAAACAATGCCTTTCAATATCCCAATGAGAAAAGATTAACTTCCCTGTAAAATAACATTTAGCCTCAGAGCACATATTTTAAATGAATTGTATTCATCCTGTAAAGTTATTTTAATTTCCTAATTAATAAAATAGATAGGTCAAAGGAATAGAAATAAACTATATTTGCATATTTAGAGAAAAATAATATATTAACTCCACGTATCTACACAGATGGTTCTCGAGACAATATAGTCCAGGCTATTCCAGACAAAACCCAAGTATTTTTGATAATTATTCCATACTATTTCTGTGTAATCTTTACAGTTAATTTAACAGTGGTATACTCTGATAGAGGGACCCATTTGGATTGCTACAAAAGCCAATCTTCAGCACGCTGCATGTGGCACAGCCATGCAGGAATTTATAAATATATTAAAGCATTATTGATTGCAACAGTATTTGACGCAAACCTTTAAACTGAAGAACAACAGAGCTTCAACTTCAATATAATTAGAGATCACAGACAGTAACCAAAAGACATTTAACTGAATTGAACAGAATGCGGCCAGCACTCCCAATGGAGTAAAAAATCCAACAGTTAATCAGGTTAACAGGAACTGTCTGTTTTTCAGAGATGTGGAGCATTTGCAGCACCTACTGAGCTCTTTTTTCAGTCTTCCCAGCTCTTCCACCTTGCTACAGTCTTCCTCTTCCATGGGAGACCCTTTCAGCCTTCAGTTACCCTACAGCAATACTTTTAGATGCTGGGAATGAATGGCCATGATTCAGCGGTAAGAGTAATTCTTGGCTTAGAGCTGTAATACCCAATTAAGAAAAAACTCATGGGATCATATAACATGACATACTAATCCAAGTTAAACGCATTCTACTACGTCACATTTACTCAAATTGCCTTTTCTATTGTTTTTTGGACAAATAACCTTCTGTCAGTGGACTTCGTGCTAAAGGTTAGAACAATGCTAATGAAAACCAAACACATCCAACAGCACAAGCAATGTACCAACTGCAACCTGAATGTAGGACTGATAAATCACTACATCATACGCAAAAAGACAGAATGCCCATCATAAATTGAATCCATAGTACTGCATGGGTAAATATCAGACAAGGTAGTATAAAGTTTTTAATAAACAGACTGAGAATATATTTAGCATAGATTCAATAATTACCAATTTCAATAGTGTATGCGAGAAAATAGCTAATAGGAAAGTGCATGACAGAACACATAAGGAATTAAACACAACAGAACCTCAGTTTTGATTCAAGTTGTCTGGCAACTGACTCTGCCGTGCTGCCTGCTGATCAATGACAGACTCCTGATGCCTAAGTCAACACCTGTAAAAGAAGTACCTCTCCAAGTACCTCCACAGGTTTAGTTGCAGAACAAACCACCATTTTACGCACAAAACAGATTATAAAACAAACAAAAAAAGACCTAAAAGGAACTGGACTGCTCTGATTACCAATGTATTCAGGATGAAGAAACACAAGCATCCCAGCATGGAGGGGCTTCATGTTGCTCATTGTTACAGATATCCTAAAAAAAACCCTTTTGACACCATGGAAACTTAAAGAGTGGCCCAGTAGAGGCTAATCCCTTGCACAGAATTATCATTCTAAGACCGCCTTCTGCTGCAATTTTGTTCTTTACGCCTTAGAAATCTCAGCTAATGAGTACTCTGCTTCCTGTACATATTCTATTTCTAACTGTTGTTTGCACCAAGAAGTAGATTGTACACCACTATTTTAAAATAAAAATCCTTACAATTTTAGGACTGGGAAAAATTAGACAGTTCAGCAACAAAGGTTCTTAATTACACTTCCACTCCAAACACAAGCACCCAGAACAGTCCAAAGAAACTTGACCTATCCATTTCCAGTGTAACTCTGCAGAAACTTACCTGGCTTGGCCACAAAAGAAAAATAACAGTGTTTTACCTCAGCTACTTAGTCTTGATGTCACTAGTCTTTCCAAAAGACAGACAAGCTCATTTAAAATCATCTCTGCTACCCCTATGCAGGGCCATAAAGTGATAGGTGCATGCATCACTCCTGTGCAGTGCTAATACATCTAGCAGACAACGGTCTCCTGTCACACCCCTCACAACAACCTGAAATCCTCCACATAGATTCAGGTCGCTTTTCTAACCCCTTACCCTCCAGGTCAGTCTTCCTCCACCTTAATAAAGCATGTTCCTCAGAGCAGTGTTTTTCCTCCCTCTTAAAATAATGATGCCAGTATTTCCTTCCCATGCAGCCTTCCCCATTATAGAAGGCAGTCTGGAACACAGAGGTTATATTTATATTAAAAAGTACCAAGGCGTGATAAGACAAGATACAAAGCTGAACAGCTGGTGTCAAGGGTTGGAATGTTCACTACAGAATTTTTTTACTTCATCTGGGTGTCCTGATGTTTTTGACTTCAGGTTAGCTCCAGTTTGATCCCACACGCTAAACACACATTAGCAGCTGAAGCACATCATCTGCTTCAGCTTCACGTGAAGATGATTCATCTTGTGGGCTACAAGACTGTTGTGTGATGCAAACCTGGGCACAGTAAGCGGAAAGGATGAAGACTTGCTTCAAAAATGCACTCCAAATCAGAACAAAAAACATTAACATAGATGCACTTGGAAAGCGTAAGAACTAAACCATAATTTAGAAGTTTGATTGCTATTCTACCTACCCTACCAGCTTAATACTATCTCCCTGGCTTAGAAAGTTGGCCATACCATGAAGATAACACGGTTTCAGGGTTTCCACGCTGATGTTAAACAGATCAAGATTGCAAGTTTCTATACTTAAATATACACATTTCATGTATCTTTTATACAATGTATAAATATATATTTAAATTTATATGTATATGTAAAAAAGAAACTTAAAGTCTGAGACTTCTTGATAGCTCAGATGCATTTGGCAATAGGTCACCTGCAAGAAGTAAAAATGCTTCTGTTTTACAAGCACTGAAATGAAAACAGAAAAATGAGCACTATCATCACTAATCTAAATCACTCCCCTTCCAGTTTATAACGGCTTTTAACTGGAAGGGGGGAAATTTAGATTGGACATGAGGAAGAAATTCTTCACGGTGAGAGTGGTGAGGCACTGGCACAGGTTGCCCAGGGAAGCTGTGGATTCCCCCTCCCTGGAGGTGTTCAAGGCCAGGTTGGATGGGGCCTTGAGCAGCCTGGTCTGATGAGAGGTGTCCCTGCCCATGGCAGGGGAGCTGGAACTGGATGATCTTTAAGGTCCCTTTCAACCCAAACAACTCCATGATTCTACAATTCTATGAACAAAGTGCATTAATGCTTTATTAGGTTTCAAAAATTCAACGCACAAAGGTAAATCAGAAACTGATAACATAAATAAGCTACCACACACAGAAGAAAAAAAAAGATTTCTATCCAGCAATACTTTCAAAAAGAGCAGAATGAGATACGACAAGATTTAAGAATCGCGTAAAACCTCATACTTCATTTTCCTCCCACAAACTTGTTACATTTCAAATTTAAGTTTCACTGAACCAGCTAACATTCTCTATCAATCAAATGTCTATTAGGTGCTGAAAGGACGAGAATCGCTGACCACACTCTAAATAAATGGCACACAATTACAGAAGGCCCTTCCAATTTACAACTCAAATACATCTATCACCCTTGTTTTCATCATCAGCTAGCAATTCAGTTCAGGCACTGTACCATTAAGATATTATAGCTATTTTTTCTACATCTGAGCTACACCTTTCATAGCTGCTAGCATTTTAAAAAAAGAAAATGAGAAGAAAAAGTCTGATCAGAAATACTGGAGCCAGCATTCACTATGAGTTTGTGTCACACGTTTGACTGATCTTTGTGTTTAAGGCTGCACAAAGCTGACTAAAGTTATTTCGGTACTTACGTAACATAATTTTTCTGTCTTCTTCTGGTCATTATCTAAAAACATTCAAGCTCATCGTGAGTACCTTTAGAGCCTCCTCTTTTTAACTAAATACTTATGGTCTTTTTCATAATTTTTAAAGATGTTAAACTTTCTGTGGTAAGTTTATCTCACCGGTGAAACAAGCTTTAAAGTTTTGAACCTGCTATGAAGAGAGATGTATCAGAGTGGTCATACAGTTTACTTTCATAAGCTACCAGGCATAAGAAGAAAAAAGGGCTGGCAGGTTTTTTCACAAAATGTAGCAGCACACATGATGAGAATGAAGCAAACAAACATAACGATGTCATTGAACTACCTGTGACTGACTTTGTCATACTCACGTAATAAGGTTCGGCTTCCCTTTCAGTTATTTCATCCTGATACAGCGTGAAACAGGTTGGTATTCGTCCAAACCACACATCTCGAAGTACATCTTTGTCATCTGTCATTCTTCCAATGGATAGCGAAGCACATGTAGACCAGCTTGCTTCTTCTGCTAGAGCTGTAACCCCACTCCCCCCCAAAAGAAGTAAGTCAGCAGTACTGCAAGTGAAATACACCTTGCTCAAGGCTCTCCCACCACTGTGCTCCTCCAAGCAGGAGTGCTGTCACCCACACTTCAAATGCATCTGTTTGTACAAAGAATGGGAGGAGTTTAGGCTGGGGAGGGGGTGTCAGCGAGGGGGCTGGGGGGGGGGGGAAGGGGTCAAAGAGGGATGTGGTGGGAGTCAGTGAGGGGCTGGAGTGGCGGGGGACTATCGAGGGGCGAGGGGGTGAAGTCAGCAAGGGGCTGGGGGGGCGGCCCGGCCAGGCCCCGCGGCGTGTGTCTGTGTGTCCGTGTGTCTGTCTGCCCGCCCCGGCGGTGAATCAGCAGCGCTCGGTTCGGCCGGACCGAGGAGCGCGGGCCCCGGCGTGCTCTCACAGGGCAACGGCGAGGCCGGGGGAGCGGGCACGGCTGACCCACCCCTGCCCCAGGGAAGCGGTGGCCGCACGCCGGGCAGCCCCACCGAGGGGGACGGGAAGGAGGAAGGGGGAATGGGGCCGCCGTTACCTCCGTCGCGACCGCGCCACCGGCCGAGCGCCGGGGACAGCGCCGCGCCACGCAGGAACCGAGCCGCGGCCACGCCCACACCGTGGGCACGCCCCCCGCCACGCCCCCAGCGGCCCCGGAAGCCGGAAGCGGGGAGAGGGGTGGTGGCGGCGGGGAAGGGGCGGGCGGAGGACGAGCGGGACGGGGTCTCCTGGCGGGAAGGTTTAAATGGACATCTGGGGAGGCTGGGGCCTACAAGAAGAATAAGGGTATAGAACTGTTGGAGTGGGTCCAGAGGAGGGCTACGAAGATGATCAGAGCGCTGGAGCCGTTCCGCTATGAGTACAGGCTGAGAGAGTTGGGGTTGTTCAGCCTGGAGAAGGCTCTGGGGAGACCTTGTAGGAGCCTTCTGGTACTTGAAGGGGCTACAGGAAAGCTGGGGAGGGACTTTTTACAAGGACAAGTAGTGATAGAATGAGGGAGAAAGGCTTTAAATTGGAAGGGGAGAGATTTAGATTGGACATCAGGAAGAAATTCTTCACGCTGAGGGTGGTGAGGCACTGGCACAGGTTGCCCAGAGAAGCTGTGGATGCCCCCTCCCTGGAAGTGTTCAAGGCCAGGTTGGATGGGGCCTTGAGCAGCCTGGTCTGGTGGGACATGTCCCTGACCATGGCAGGGGGGCTGGAACTGAATGATCTTTAAGGTCCCTTCCAACCCAAACTGTTCTATGCTTATGATCTAACCACTTAAGCTGTCTGTTCTCTGTTACTTCATTTTTTTCGTTTCCTGTTCTTTAAGTAGTAGATTTTATACACCATGATTTTATACACCATGATCAAAGGAAGATGAAAAGTAGCTGCTGCCACCAGGGACATATCCACCACAATGGATCATTCTAGATCAGTTTTTATCGGCCCAGTGGTTGCAAGTTCACTCTGAATTATATCTCTGCATTTTAAGCAACATCTTCAGCAATTCTGTCACTCTGAAAATTCCCATCTGTGTGTCCTGCAACTGACAGTTGGACTCAACGACCTTAGAAGTCTTTTTCCAACCTCAATGATTCTATAGGATTGAACAGGGTGGATGGCGTTTTCAGGTGGGACAGTGTCATAATTGCAAGGAAAACTATCAGAGCTTTCTTGCTAGTATGTCACACACTAGCAGTTGTCAGACCTGGGTTTTTCTATGGTAAGACATACAATTGTAGCAAATTTATCACAACCGGTATTTTGGCAGTTAACATTTGAAAGAAAGCTAATAAAATTGTTTTCCTTACATGGATGGTACATCTATCTGGAACTACAGTTTCAGTAGTGCGTTGTTCTTGCTATACTCGTTTGCGACCACCAGATGTCACGCAGTGGCAGCTGCTGCTTAAGTAGTCTTAACGAATTCAAGAACTTAACTACTGTTATTTCTGACTTTTTGTAGGTTTTGCCCGAAGACTGGCGTTTTAATGAATTTGTATGTTGCTGGTCCAGCCGTATGATTTGGGAAATTTTACCTTTTTTTCAATCATCTGAAAGATGAGATAAGTTCGAAAAATTTGTTTTATTTTTTTCCATTTCAAATAAGCTTGTCATGGTAACCTCTTTTTGATAAAACGTAACGTTCTGAACAAGATCTCTATTATATTTTTTTAGGGAAAAAACCCTTTTTTTCTTAATGATCTGTAAGCAAAAATTTTGGCTGTGGCAATTCTGTGATTTGGGATGTACACACTGAAACTTCTCCTGTCTTCTCTCCAAGTCTCCAAGGTTTTTTCTACGCATTAGGTAAAAAAAAAAACACCAACACCACCAGGAAAAAAAACCCCATCAAACAGGTAAACTGTTACATAGCTGGACTAAATTTTATATTAGGTATGATCTGGTCCAAAGCATAGGGAAAGACAGCACATAGCATGTGCTCTATTGCAAGGGCTTTAGACTCTCAAGTGACCATTTTACTTATGCTCTTAAATACAGGCAACTTACTTACAGTTGCATCAGGTGCATATTTTGGGCAGCACCTCTAAAGGGCACGTGACCGCTGAGGTGATGGAAAGGGAGAGCTTCCTCAGGAAATAGTCCTCTGCACTCATGACAGTTTAGCTAGCGTGAATGAATGCCTTGTGGACCTGAAATGGCAGAAACTTCTGAATGCAGAAGGCCACTTCTCCATGGGTTTCTGCAAGGTAACCTGTTAATGTTGAAACTAGTCTGATTGGAATGCATTGACTAGTAGAGCTGCTGTGAGGTGCCAGCACCACTGCAAAACAAGTAGTTTGCCCTGGTAAGATATACAAACTTTCAGAAAGCTTTGCACATCTGGATTTCCGTACAGGAAATCAAGGAGAACACCATGTTCTTCGCCCATCATCATTGCCCTTTCCACCTATGAGTCCTCAGAGTACTTCTGTCAGAAAAGATGATTTTGGTAGTGCTGAAGGGTTTGACTGATCATTGTAACAGCATCACTAAAGGTAATGGCAGCTTGTATTGAAAAGAAAATGGCTCAGAAACATCCACTGGCACAACTGCTCCCACTTGCTTTTTCTCATGAGCAGGAAGAAGTCTGCCAGCACTGCTATTAGCAATAATACTAATAGTTTGTATATGGTGACTGTTCTCTTGAGTACTAATAACAACTGCCAAACAGATTCAACATTTACTTTTGCATTATTCTCTCATGAAGAATATAAGGAACATAGGTACCTGACTCAGACATAGAGATTCCACTCCATAGGCTGAAAACTGAACACCATTGAGTGCTCAGGACTTTTGCTGGATCTGGATACAAGATGCTAAGTTGAGAATAAACACAGTAATTTATGAAGTAAGAAACTTGATAGTTAGAGTGTCTTCCTATTGAAATATCCTGGCAAACTGCTGATACCAGGCACAGTAAGATACGTTGTAAAAACTGTGTGAGAATATAAAGGCAATAGTTCTATAGGCAGGCAACGTTCTGCTACTGAGATGAACTTGGTTGTAGGTAAATATATGAAAATAGTGCAACTACTGAACAAATAAAGTAAACCTGAAATGAATGCCAACTTTGATATTAATATGACTATAAAAAAATGAATCGAAACATTCAAAACAATTGCTAGGATGGAATGTCAAACCAGGTATAATAAAAAAGGGATTACCTTCTTTGGCACATTGTTTTACACATTGTTATCTAATGCTTTTAAGTTGCATCATCACGCAGCAGAATGGATGCTAAACTGGAAGGGGAAGAGCTCAACAAACATATTTCCAATTTCAAAGATCCTCAGGGAGTATTCCCTCATTTGACAATGCACAGTGAGTCATTGCCTAATGGCACTTAAACCGAAACACCTGTTAGTGAGTACACATGGAATGTGAGGATGCTTGTAAAGAACAAGATTATAATTAAAGATGCATTAATTCTAGCAGAAATAAGAGAAATGGAACAGATTATTTACATATTTGTGGGCAGTTATGTTTTTGTGTAATGGTAGAGGGGATGAAGATTTGTAAACAGAATCACTGTGTAATTTAGATGGGAAGGGACATTTGGAGTCCTTTCCTGACCTCTAGGCCAACATCCCTTCTCAAAGCCGGAGTAGCTACAAAGTTATTGTAGATCATGTTGGTGAAGGCATATAATGCCCACATTTCATTGCTGAAAAGTTACCTGAAATAACACGTGGAATGATATTTCCCTGTATATTTTGTTATAACTGGGACAACTGATATCCATTGCTTTGATCACATAGAACAAATTTTAGTGTGGCTTTCATAAAACTGGTATTTTACAGCACCTACAAAAACACAAAATTATGATCATTCATATGAATAATAAGGAACCATGGCAGGTGGACAAAAAAAAATTCCTTTTATTCACGCCTCGGTCCTCTTTGTGTGAAATCTCAATTCCATTAAATCAAAGGCAAAACACACACACATACTTGAAACTGAACTTATTCCAGTGATGCTTTATTAGGAACTGATCATCATCACTATTAATGTTTTTCCTTAATTTTCTTAACAGTTTTCAGTAGAAAGCAAAACATATTTTGTTTTAATTTCTTAGCTATTGTATTTTGAGTGTGTAAACAGAAACAGATTGTGTGAATATACGCCTTTTAACATGCAGCAGTGAGTAAGAGTCAAATCAAACTCATAATGCTGCTATTTATAACTAGCTAAATAGTTTATTGTTGCCTACTCACAGTGAAGAATTAATTTGATTAATTACTTGAGAAGCTGATTCATTCATCCAGGACCTGTCTGGAAATATTACAGGATACAAGTACCATGTCTGATGGTGTGTGATTTCCAAATGCAAATTCCATTTATATGTTTGTAGATGAAAAAAAAATCACTCTTTTGAAAAATCATCATTTTTAAAGATTTCACAATATGTATGTAGGGAGATTCCATTCCACATAAATCAGGTCACAAGCTTTCTTTTTTAATGCATAAATGGTGCCGACAGCCATTTATTCCCTTAGTGAGATTTTCACCCCTCTGCATGTTAACTAAGTAATGTTTATTCTGTCAAATACTGCCACTTATCAAAGAAGAGTGACTTGTATTAAAAACGCAGTAGGATGATGTTTCTTAATGATTCCTATATTTTCTTCTTTTGGGAATTCTGAAACAAAAAAAAAGGGTTAATGACTTTGTTGGTACTATTTCAGTATGTGGCAGGATTGTCTTCATGTATGTTTAATGCATAAATTTAGCCTTTTATGATAAAGGATCACCACTGTCTTAGTGCTGAATCACGGCATGGCCAAGAAGCAAACCAAAAATATAAGGAGGATAATACAATAATCCTGTGCTGTTTGGCTATTGGTACAGACTTTATTTTGTTTATTTTCAGGCAAGAAGATGTTTCACCCTTAATCTGAACAAAAATCTCCTGTTAATGCTGTTGGGATGTCAACTTCTGAGACAAGGGCACTTTAGTCCTTAGTACAAAAAGACATTAGATACCCAGTCTAAGGTCCCCCAGTACTTAGGAACTCCCAGAACTGAAACTAGCATGAACTGCTGTTTGTTGGCAAGCCATTTTTTACATCTTGGTAAGAAGACTCCTTGCTGTACTGCTTTGTATTAAAATTCTTTCAATAAGGTTTTAATTTCTTTGCTATGTTATATTGCATATTTTGAAGCATCTGAGTTAAACACTGTCATCTACACATTCATTACAACTTAGTCTGTTGGCTAGCTTATGAAACCTGACATACTATTGCAATAAACTATCAAATATCACATGGCTTCAACGACAAGTGTGGTGTGGGTGCAGTGGGCCAGATTCCCTGCCCATACAAGTCACCACAGCTGCAGAAATGTTATTTTCTATTCTCAGTAAACCTAATGATGTGTGTCTGTTACATCTGACCATAGTTGCCTATACTACAGTTTCTTTCTCTGCTTTCTGAAAGGAAATAATATTGATTTGTAATAAAATACAGGACTTCTCTATTCCAGACAAAATCATATTTTATGGTATGACTGGATGATCTTCAGCAGTTTTATTCAGTAAAAGATTTTTTCTCAGTGATTCCAGAGTCACTTTGATAATTTTGTAGTAAGTCTTGACACCTCCAGTTCTGAAGATCTGATATCTTTGTTTGTCCGTTAATGAAGTACATAGGAAATTTAAATTTACAAAGAAATTAATTTTAGTGAATTTGCAATGAATACTGGATTTGAGTTCTCTCTTTTCTCTTTGTTGTGTTTTCACAAATGTTTTATGCGCTAGTTATTAAATCACTCTAATTTTCCAGGAAAAAAACCTAAATGTATGATGCATATAAAATAAGAGGATGGATGTTAGTGTTGATTGAGGAAAAAATGCAAAAGCCCTGAAGTCTATCAGATTCCATAGGAAGTGTGATTACCAGCGGTTTCATCGGTGCTGAGTCGGGGGGAAACAATCACTTCCCTTGACTGAATCACTGCCCACACCGTGTCTAGCATAGACCAGTATATCCCAGTATATCCTTGGCCTTCACTGCTGCACAAGAGTTTGCTTTTGCCTCTGTTGAACTCCATTATTTTTCCACTAGTTCATTCTTCCTGATTGCTGGGATCTTTGTGAATGGCAGCTCAGCCCTCCAGCATATCAATCATGCTCCCTCCCAGTTTGTATCGTCCAAAATACCAACAAGTATGCATTCCAGTTCATTGTCCAGGTCAATGATAAAAATGTTAAATGGCACTGGCCCTAATATTCATGCTGGAGGAACTCCACTAGTAACCAGCTTCCAGTTAGACCTTGAACAATTAAACAGTACTCTCTGAGCCCAGCAGTCCAGCCAGTTTTTCCCCCGCTTTGCAGTTTACCCATACAGCCCACATCTCCTCAGTTTAGTATATTATGAAAGGCTGTGTTGAGAGTCTTGCTTCAGACAAGCCACATCTGTAACTCTCCTTTCATCCACAGAGCCAGCCATTTCATCATAGAAGGCAGCCAGGTTGGTCAAGGATGATTTGACCTTGCTAAATCTTTGCTGGCTGATTCCAGTCATCCTTCTGTCCTTCATGGCACATGGGGAAGACTTGTTTCTTAATTTTCCCAGGAGCTGACCAGGTTGTAGGTCTCCCTTCTTGACTTTTTAAAACATTCATGAAGCATCTGCCTTTTAGCAGCAACTGGGGACTTCCCTCAGTTGCCACAGCATTAAAGATATAAAGATAAAGAGGAGCCTCACAAAAACATCAGCCATCTCAACTTCCATAGATGCATCTCTTCTTGTTCCATGTCCAAAATTACTTAAATTCTCCCTAACTTGATCTTTCTGTACAGTGGATAGTACCTCATTCCCTCCAGTTTGCTACTAGGCCTAGAAATCTGGCCTTGCCAGTAAAAAATAAGGCAAAGAAGGCATTAAGTACCTCAGCCTTTTCTACATAGTTTGTCACCAGATTCTGTGTAGCTTCCCTGCGCTACTTAGCAGTGAGCTTACGTTTTCCTTCACCTTTCTTCTGGGGCTGCTCACCTGTAGAAGCCCTTCTACAGTCCTTAGTGGTTTCAACCCCAGCTGTGTGTGTGGCTTTCCTAATTTGACTCTTGCATGCCTGAGTGATGCTGCCAGATTTCCTGGTAGCATGGCCCTGCTTCCTTTTTCTGCATGCTTCCTTTCTGTATCTAAACTCAGCTAGAAATTCCCTTTTCAGCCAACATTGCCTGCTGTCATATCTGACCATCTTCTTGGGCAATCACGATGGACCATTCTTCTGCTTTAAGATTTTTCCTGAAGATCAGATACAATGGGATGGTTTTCTTTTTTTGAGTCCCTAAGGATTCCTGCCTACCTGTTCCCTCACCAAGCTGAAGTCCACTCTCCTAAAGTCCAGGTCTTTACTCTGCTACATACCTTCCTCACTTCCCCTGGTATCTTAAATTCAACCTGCTCCTCCACTTCTTTTAAGGCTTTGATCTCCATACCCTGATGAACCTGCTTAAAAGCCTTTCTCAATAGATTAGCAAGACTTCTGGGAAAAATGCTCCTGCCTCTCTTTCTCATGCAGATGCCATCACTCTCTACCAGTCCTTGCTCCCAGAAGACAGTCCATGGGCACAAAAGGCAAAGGCCCTGACTGTGACACCAGTCACAGTGGTTTTGATCTGCAAGATATATCCTCCTCTACTGAGCCTATCTCTTTGACTGGTAGGATCAAAAAAAGAACACTACCTCGTCCCCTTTACCACAACTTAGAGGACAGGATTCATCTTTGATCTGCTCAAGATCTCACAATATTTGGGACCAGATAGGTGAGCAGAGATAGGCAATAATGATGTAAAAGTAGTAACGGATAGTAATAGTCCAAAGATCCCATTAGTCCTTCCATAGCGTCCCACAACAGAGCCAGGGGTAAGCAATCAGCTTCCTGACAGCAGGTCTGACCTGCAGGTGGGTGTTTTGGACCCAAGAAAATAAAGTCTTCGCTGCTGTTACCTATTACTTCATCCTAACAGTGCTGGTTGCAGCCAGTTTGGGATTTTTTTGGATACTCATGGAATTTCTTATATGAACTCTATTTTTAGCTATCCCCTACAACTTTCTAACACGTGTAAATTTTACTGTCTTGCTACATGTCATAGTCCATCAACCGGCTGGAAGAGTAGGCTAACAAGAACATTTGAAGTTCAATAAAGACAAACATATGATCTTGCGTCTGGGAAAATATAATCTAGGAGTGCAACACAGGCTGATATCTACCCAGATGGGGAGCAGCGTTGAGGAAAGTAACCTGGTGGACAACAAGCTCCATATGAGCAAACAGTCTGCTGCTGGGGCAAAGAAAGCCAACAGGATGCTCTGTTGCATCAACAATGGCATCACTAATGGAGATAAAGGAGTCATTATCTCACTCTGCTCAGCACTTGTTGGGTCACACCTGGAATACTGTGTTCCGTTTTGGTCCCCACTGCACAAAAAAAGTTGTGGGCAGGCTGAAGAAAATCTAGAGAAGGGCCACAAAGATGACCAAAGGACTGGGAAGCCTGTCATATGAGGAGAGGCTGAGAGAACTGTGTTTGTTCAGCCTTGAGAAAAGAAGGTTTAGAGGACACCTTATCAACCTGTTCCAGTATATAAAAGGTGTCTACAAAGAAGACAGAGACTCCTTTTTAACAAGGAGTCACATAAGAAAAGATAAAGGGTAATGGGTACAAGATACTCCTGGGGAGATTCCAACTGGATGCAAGAGGAAAATCTTTCACAGTGACAAAAATCAGCTATTGGAATATTGGGAAGCCGTGGATTCCCCAGCATTGGACACTTTTAATATTCAGTTAGACAGGGTGCTGGGCTATCTTGTCTAAACTGTGTTTTTGCCAAGAAAGGTTGGACTAGATGATCTTTGAGGTCCCTTCCAACCTGATATTTTATGTATAAATATTTTAAATAAGAACAATTTTATTAGAGATGTTTAAGGAAGTCCATTGCTTATTTCATCTCAGATTGATTATTCCTACTCTTTCTGTTCGTCTGCGACAGCTTTTTCTCTCAGCTTGGAAATATATAGTTTCCTGATAACCTATCTGGAAGGGCATGGTTATAAAGACTAAATAAGTTTCAGCTTACTCATTCTCCTTCATCTACTTTTTTTTGTAGACCAGAAAGCAGATAACTCCCTAATTATTGTTTATTGACAATAGAAATTCACTGACCTGCATTCTCACAGTCACTCTCTGTGCTTGTTTTAAATATTACATCCTTATTCTCTGCAATTGCAACTGATTATCATGGGAAAAACAAATGCAGCTCTACCACTTCATGCTTCTACTCCCTGGGATTTCCAATAACTGGTTTGCTTCATCAGGCTATTTCAACACCATCTCTTTTGGATAATTTTCAATGTTGTGGTGCAAGGTTTAGATTTATCTGTGAAGAGGACAGAACTGATGGCTGCACAAAGAGGTACCAGCTGAGGAATTTCACAGGGTCTTCATGCAGTCAAAAGGGCTTTGTAATATACATAACACTGGAGGAAGAAGTGACTGGTAAACATAACTATGAACAGACAGTTTCAGTTCCTAGTAATGCTTCTGTATTATCTGCAGATATATAGGAATAGTTACATTTTTAATTACATCTGGTCATCTTAATATTTAATTGCAGATTCTTTAGCACCTAACCAGGTTACAGAAGGCTGGATAGCTCTTGGCCTTGTCACAGGACACTCACACCCCAATAGCGATTTTGTCAGCTGTGCTTACGCTTCAATCTTGAGCATTTTGGTTCTAGAATGTAAATTGCTGAAGATAAAGACCTGCCTTCCTGCAAGTTTGTACGTTTCCCACCTGATCTGTTAGTCAGTATAAATAATAATAAGCAACCAATAGTTGTGTATGTAATTTCCAAGGCTACCGATAAAGTAATATACTTGGAATCTCTATTGAATAATTAGTTTTAAATTTCACAGTAGTTTCTGCCTTCCTTCTTAAAAACTAGAAGAGAAAGATTGTATCCTAACTCAAGCCATGATGGCTGAGAGATTTCTATGAGAATGTGATGAAAATATAATAGAATAGCATTGCTGATTTCGTCAAATTTAAATTTAAAAAATATTCTCTAAAGTCTTGTTTCCAAATTAATTTCAGCCTAGAGAATTAAAATTTAGATCAGGATGCAAAGAAAGAACATGACGTATAGTCTAGCTTTTGGGCAACAATAATACTGTTGCAGTACTGTGCATGCTAATCAGTGGAAAACTGCAAAGAAAAAGAAAAACAGAGCCATAAAACATTAACTTCCAAACATACACGTTTCAGCAAAGCTGTACCTACTTAAGAAAACATAAGCATATCTTGATATTAAGCAGTTAATAAACAATTTGCCAGTATTATACTCCTAATGCCTCATTATTATGCTAATTTTGCTATTTTTAATTACAATTATTTGTATTCTTACTAATGTAGCTTTAAATTGCGAGACTCTTGACTACAGGAGTTCAGAGTGCTAGGACTAAGATTTTTTATTACCATTATTTTTTAAATCAAACTCCAGAAGAGCCTGGAGCCTCCAATACACAGAGCAGCACGATACTGCCAATCAATGACATCCTGCCCTTGTGAGAAGCAGCAACTCCCACCTCCTGCTCAATTTCGATCCATCTACAAAACCACTCCACTAAGATGAGAAAGAAAAAGAAAATTTGCCATGGTGTGTTGCTCTTTCCTATGAGTGGCATCCACAGCATTTGTTTCAGTCTAGTTATAGAGGCTGTTTTCTCATAGCTATTTTATCTTCCCCTGTTACAAGAAGGAAAAAACTACTTATTGAAAAACCTCAGATACCAAACAAATGTCATAGTGAACCAATGTTGACTTTAAGGGAGCTGGTATGAAAAACATGGCATATATACAGTGTTCCACAGATTTTAGCATTCGGCTTGAGACCAGGCACAGCATCTTCATGTAATAAACTCGATACAAACTGTGAAGTCAAAAGACTGAAAGCTTTGAAGAAACTACAAGATGAAAAATTTAGAGAAAAATGTATTTTTTACAATTAATCTTTTACAGGGGGCAGAAGAACACAATACTCAGATACTAAGAGCAAGACTGAAGTGGGATATAAGTGTTATCCTGGTTTTGTACTGACACTGCACTTCAATGAAAAGTGGTTATTATTAAGAGAAAAGTAACATCAGACAGTGATTTACAGAAAGATGAAAGTGTTTAACAGAGAACAGAGAAGGAAATACCTGAAACAAATGTTTTCTGTGGGACAGTGGTTTCTGTGAGCTGATTGGAGAAGGAATGAAAATTACTACCATGATTATACAAACAAGAATAGAAGTGATGTCCTACACTGGGAACTCCTGAACATTTCATAACTGAAATATCTTTGGCTATCTGCCTGGATTCATGGGCTGCACCTAGTTGGCATGAAAAATCAAACAGAGCACTCTCACTGTTGGCATCAAGGTGGGAGTATTATGTAGACGTAGTAACTAATGCAGAAGTAGTTCACTTCTACAATAAAAGAAACAGGACTTCTGCAGATAATACTGTAAAACTCCATGTTATAAAGATCACATGCTATACCTTGGCCACTCTCTGGGGCACTTTTAATGAGTACTAAACTTATACAGCCCCATGAACTACAAACTAACTTAGTTTCCTTCCCTTAGGCTGTGAGGATTCTGATGAAAAAGCCTCTTTAAAAGCCCAAAGCATGACTCTTCTTTGAGTAGCTGACAGGAGGTGTGTGGGTAGAAGGGGGTTCTATATCACACCTTCTATCTATGAATGTATACAATTTTCAAGGGCTCAGATGAATTGTTTAAATTGTACAGCAACAGTAAGAATAAGAAACCATACTAATATGGAATTGAATAATTGAATATGATAATTTTCTATTACAAATTCTGTCCATTCCTATCTTCTGTGGACCACTCAGTTTATGGAACAAACATCTTACTTAGAGGATCGATAGTTTTGGCATAACTATCTATGAATAACCAGTTTACAAATTAAATCCAAGCTATCAGAAGAACGAAGGTGAAATCTTGATCCTGACAAGGATCACATGCATTTTTTATTTGATCTTATCAACACTTGCATACGGGCAGTGTACGCTTTCAAGAGAGGTACCAGCTCATAGATGGTTAGGGATGGCTAAATGTCAAAGAACCCAAACTGGACCATGATGGAAATGAGACACTTCAAGAACAGACCAAAAGCATCCAGCATACAAAACTGAAGTACTGCCTGAAGTAATCATGCAGTGTGTACAAGTAAGAAGAAATTCAGAGCATGAGGTTATATAAATTCATCCCCATTTCAAAATGCCTCTCAGAGCCTGAGATGCCTCCATCTACTCCAGTTCCAGCACCTGTGTTCTCCCCTGTGTGCATCCCCAGGCAATCCAGCCATACAGCCTCCAGAAAGACCAGGGTAACTCATGGCAACTGGCACAACAATAACATTAACTAAGCTAAGGTTGCTCTTTGAGCCTGATTAATATTTTGCCTCTCATACCAGGTAGATAAGGTAATCTCACAAATTCTTCTTGGCTTCCAAATTTACTTCTTGTTTGAAGCTGAAATCCCTGGCTCTTGCTTCCAGATTTCTTAGTCCTAGTCTCATTCAATCACTGCTTGCTATTTTTCCCTGTGACGTGGACATAGTGACCTTTATGGGATTTGCCCTGCTACTTGTTTTAAGGGTCTCTTGGCTTCTCTGACTTCCTACCTATTGTTGTGGCAACATTTCTGGCTAGCATGTTCCTGAGCTAATTTGATTACTAGCCTTGGCTTTCCCTGGTCATAATATTTAGTTGCATTTTCCATTTTTTTATTCCAGACTGTCTTTAACCACTGGGAACTGATCACCCACATTCCACCATGTCTGATAATTTACTGAGGACATTATTTTTCAAGGCCCATGCCTTGTAGGGCTTGCTCCTTCTCTTTTCAAGTGTAGCCAGGGAACCTCTAGTCTTGTTGGTGGGAAAAAAAACATTAGTGATGACATGACCATGAGGTAGAACGTCCTCTTGTAGGCAGGATATTCCTGAACTATGGCTACCATTTCCATCAGTATTCCCACATAGAACCTTGAACTCTCGGGAAAAAGGAAAGCCAGTACAGCAATTTTTATAGAGCCTGCTGTTACTATGGGTGTTAAATGAGACCCAAATATGCCAACCACAGGGAGCAGCAGTGGGAATTTAGACCAAGAAACACCTAGTTTTTAACTCCTTGTCAGACTCAGGCAAGAAGAAGGTATCCAACACTCAGGCCTGTGAAGGCTGAGGCAGTTCTGAGCATGTGAAGAGGTGAATCCCTAAGTACCCAGGGCACTTTCAAGACAAACAGGGAGGCACTTCTGGAATTTAGGTGCCCATAGGGTCAGATGTCAAATGAATGTGGGATTTCAGGACCATAGTTTGAGTCTCGTGTGTTTTATGTGGGACACAGGCAGGATTTTGGCCCCTGCATACTTTATTGCTTTTATGACCAGCTCCTAAGTGTAGGAACCCAAACCATTCGTCATATATTCCGACAATTAATTACCTGAATCTCAAATGATCACTTGTGAGCACTGTTCAGGAGGAAAATTCAAACATCTATTTTACTGGAAAAGAAGAAAAATTATTTGGTGATTAAGTTGAAGATTATCTATTCCTGTATTTCTATAATTTACTTATGGGCTTTAGATTTTTTTTCACCTATATTGTGCCATTTACTGGAACATTTTTATATTACAATAGTGTTTCAGTTCAGAAAAAATAAAAAGGGAGGATTAATGATTTGAATAAATAGTGTTATCTCAACTTGTGTGTTATTTATTTTCTGTTACATCTTCACAGATTTTGAGTCTATAGTTGTCTGATTCTCATCATAATTCCAAATTTAGCACATATCTTGTTTTTTCTGCAAATCATATATACAGTGTGCAGTCAAGCATATTCAAGGATATTGAATATAATGAAGTTTAATCTAGATACCAAATCATCTTCTTTTTCACCATGTTGGAATGGAACCCAACAGGAGAAGAATAATTTGTTGCATAATATCATTCTATGATAGGAATTACTATGAACTGTTGCAAAACTGTGTTGGTTGAGATAAAAAGCTAGACTGACTTGTTCTGTTGCATGTGTCAGGGATGCTGACATAAACACGACCATAATTTAAATGACTAGTTAATTCTAATGAATTTTTGTCTTAACTAATGGTCTTTAAAGTGCCTTTCCTGAAAGAAGAGGTCCAAGTCTTCCAAATAAGCTTAAGAACACAAACTGCAACAAGTACAGAGCTTCCACAAATCTGTTTGGATCAAGATCACGTGTTGTTCTGATACTGCCATATTCAACACCCAGACATTACTTTTGGCCAAAGTTTGGTCATGTATTATCAACCAAATTCCCTTCGTCCACTTTCGTCTATCAGGATTTTGTAGTATATGTTAACAGTAAAGCACAAATGCTGGATACCCCAAAGCTGATGTTGCAGGCTTATTTCTTGTATGTGTCACTGCAGCAAGATACTTAACTCTGCACTTTTTCTAGGTACTCTATGATGCTAATGCTGATCCAGACCATGCCAAGAAAATCTAAAAGGATTTGAAAAGATGCATGCCTTCCACTTCTTTTTTCCTCTTCTGTGATTTAAACTGTATTTCTTTGGCCATACGTGTCTTTTTTTGTGTGTACGTGGAATGAAGTAGCACAGGTCTGCTGAGTATACCCTTGACTCTCTGGCCTGCAGGTACCTAGTGGGCACAGTGGCAGAGAGAGGAGACACCAGGACTGCAGTGGCCCAGACTCCTTTCTCTCCAGTGCTGTTTACCTGAAGTGGCTCACCAACACCAAAATATTCTCCTTTACTCTGGCACAACAGAATCTCACTTATAACTGAGACCTAAATGGAAGTGTAGTACAAATACTTAGTAATACATTTATCTAGCTTCTTCATCAGTGAATGTCATAAAATGTCATGGTTCTAC
The DNA here is from genome assembly GCA_033556795.1 of Tapera naevia. Lineage (NCBI taxonomy): Eukaryota > Metazoa > Chordata > Aves > Cuculiformes > Neomorphidae > Tapera > Tapera naevia. The sequence continues at coordinate 8,085,519 of JAUMJJ010000014.1, forward strand.
CAGTTGTGCATCTCTAGTCAAGGGAATGTGATAATTTTAGGGTAAATTAAGAGAAGGGGTATAGCTATCTGGATCTTTACTGTGTGTAGTCAGTGTTCAAAAATCCTACCCAGATACAGCAAAGAGGACTTCCTCCTTTCTTCTTAAGCATCCATCAAGGACAGCATACTGTCTTTCATAGAATCATAAAATTACCTGAGTTGGAAGGGATGCAAAAGGATCATAAAGTCCAACTCCTATCCCTACACAAGACACTCCCAACATTCATACCATGTGAGTCAGGGCATTGTCCAAATGATTCTTGAATGCTGGCAGACTCGGTGCCATGACTACTTCCCTGGGGATCCTGCTCCAGTGCTCCACCACCCACTGGCTGAAGAACCCCTTCCTAATATTCAATCTGAACCTCCCCTGGCAGATCTTCCTGCCATTACCTCTAGTCCTATCATAGGTCACAAGAGAGATCAGCACCTGTTTCACCTCCTTCCCTTGTAAGAAGGCAGTAAACAGCTATGAGACCCTCTCAGTCTCTTCTTCTCCAGGTTGAACAGACCAAGCGACTTCAGACATTCCTCACAGGACTTCCTCTCTAGGCCCTTCACCAACTTTGTGACCTCCTCTGGACACTCTCCTAGTAGTTTTATATCCTTTTTATACTGTGGCACCCGAAACTCACCAGGTCTCCAGTCTCTGTCCTTGGAGGTACTTCAAACCACAGCTGGACATGGTCCTGAATAACCTGCTCTTACTGACCCTGCCTAAGCGGGGGCTGCACTAGACACCTCCAGAGGTCCCTTTCCACCTTAAGTATTCCGCAATTCTGTGATTTTATGATTTCCATACTTGTATGAATTCCTTTATTGAAACTGACATTTTCTCTTGATCCCCTATGCATTTCCTGAGGGCACAACTGTCTACCTTTCCAGTTCTCCCCAATTTTGTCGTGATGTGTATTACTCATCACATTTTTTAATTTTGGGAAAAAATCACTTTCTTCATAGATTAATCTGTTTAGGTAATCACTAGCTAAGTAAACTATACACAACTCAGGAAAGTAACAGAATTTGCCCCACATACAGGTGTGCATGGGTAAAATGGTTATACAGATGGGGATAAAGCTGCTTAGCCAAACCCCTTCTGTATTTTGTCTTCCCGTGCCTCAATCACATCCTTGTTCTGCTGTAAAAAACTCAGTATTAATTTATCCACCTTAATTTGTCCATTATTGGCCAATTATGACCATTTTTTAATAGTGAATTCATTTTTTTTTCCAAGCACACATTTAGCAGACAATTACAGCCTCCGTGTCCCATCGGTGGCAAGCAAATCAGAACAAACAAAACACGCTAAAAGATCCTTATACCAGACAAATGCATGCTTGCTAGTCATGATTTAGGACAGACACCATTCCACAGTGCAGAACAGCGAGCGTCCTAAGGAAAGCTGAAGTCAATTGTCTGTTCAGACTGGAGAAGAAGAGACTGAGAGGTCACCACCTCTTTGCAGTTCACTGCTTCCTCACAGAAGAAGGAGGAGGAGCAGGCGCCGAGCTCTTCTTTCGGGTGACCAACGATGGGACCGAAGGGAATGGCAGGAAGATGTGCCAGCGAGGTTTCGTTAGCTATTAGGGAAAGGTTCTTCACCCAGAGGGTGGTGGAGCACTGGAACAGCTCCCCGGGGAAGCAGGAACGGCACCAAGCCTGACAATACTCCAGAAGCATTGGTCAATGCCCTCAGACAGTGTGAATGTTGGGGTTGTCCTATGCAGGGATAGGAGTTGGACTCTGATCCTTGTGGTTCCCTTTCAACTCAGATCGTTCTGTGGTTCGGTGAAAACCTCAGAGTCATCTGAGAGAAGAGTCCTAAAAGCACCGAGGGATACATGGGACCATCACTCCCTGGCAGGGGCTTCTCGCGATGCTCCACGTTGCAAGCGGCCAGAAGTGCATGTCCCAGTCCGGCCCTTCCCACGAAATCGCTTCGCCATCCTCGGCGGCGCAAAGAAACGGCAGGGCGGTCAGAACCAATTTATTCCCCGGCAGAGGGATCAGCAGCCAATTAATTAATGTCGCGGGCAGTGGGACAAAAAGCAGCGCTTCAGGGGTTGGAGTGTATTGGCTCCTGAGGAGCCCCCTGGGTCCCCGGGGAGGCCGGGGTCGGGCCGGGGTCGCTGAGGAGCCCGGGGTGGGGATGCAGGAGCCGGGCAGGGTAGAGGATGTGGAGCCGGGCACAGGGGAGGGTGTGGAGCCGGGAATGGAGGATACGGAGCCTTAGAGGTGGGGAGGATGCGGAGCCGGTGAGAGGGTATGCAGAGCACGGGAACGGGGGGATGTAGAGTGCGGGAGGGGGGGTGTGCGGATCTCGGGGAGGTGGGGCTGATGGGACCGAAGAGGGAGGGATGCGGAGCCGGGCAGGGGAGGATGCGGAGCCCAGGAGGGAGCGATCAGGAGCCCAGGAGGGAAGGCTGCGGAGCCCAGGAGGGAAGGCTGCGGAGCCCGGGACGGGGAGCTGCGGAGCCCGGGACGGAGGATTGCGGAGCCGGGGACGGGAGGAATGCGGAGCCGGGGACGGGAGGAATGCGGAGCCGGGGACAGGAGTGATGCGCAGCCAAGAAGGGAGGGATGCGGACCTGGAGAGAGGGGGATGCGGAGCCGGGCGGGCGGGCGGGCAGCCTTTCTCCGCGCCTTGCTCAAGGGGCGCGGGGCACACCTGAGGGTTCGCAGAAGAACAATAACAAGATAATGGCCCGTAATGCGCACCCTGGGCACCGCGGGGCCGCTCCCTTCCTGTGCGACCGGCGGGCAGCCTTGGCGGGGAGGGACCGACGCGGCCGGCGGTGGGCAGGGAGCGAGGGAGGGAGGGAATCGCCTTATTAAACGCATACAGCGAGGCGGGCGGCTGCCTCCGCCGCCCTGTCCATGCCCGCGCAGAGCCCCAAGCAGCCGCGCTCCCCGCGCTGCCGCTCCTGCCCGGGCTGCCGCCGGGAGAGCAGCATCTCCGCCCCGCGCAGCCCCGCGGAGCCCCGCATGGCGCGGCGCGGCGGCTTCCAGCGCCTCTTCGGCCGCAGCGAGTCGGAGGACTCGGAGCCCGAGGGGACGGCAGCTTCACCCCCCCGCCGCCGCCCCTCTGCCGCCGCCGCCGCGCCCAAGCGGCGCTCCGGGTTCCCGCACTGGCGCCCCAGGAAGAAGGAGCATCAGCAGCACCGGGGGGGCGGCGGGGCCGCGCCCGCCTGCGCCCTCAGCGCCCCGCGGTAAGCGCGACCCCCGCGGGCGGGGTCGGGGGTGGGTGGGTGTGTGTGTGCAACCTAAAAGTTTTACACTGCTTATAGACGTAAATGTCATCATGTGCACAATCTTCTGGTGCAACTCAAGCTTTGTGAAGTTGCCTTCAAAGGTGCAGGACTGGGATGTAAAAAAATTAGATGAGACCAAATGAGTTACAAAGGTAAACTGTGCTAATCTTGCCACAGTTTCAAGTGGATGCTCAGGTCTTTGCTGTATCTGGGGGGTCAGTTTGAATTGTAATTTCAAAATATTTTATTACGAAGAGAAAAATGTTGATCTGAGTGAAATTCTTGAGATTTTTTAGAATTGACTTTATAGTTCTTTCTTCCTACATTATTGTTCCCAGTAAGTTCTATGTAACTTCATACTTGAGTTTTTATGCGAAGAGTGAGCAGAGTGTGTTTCCATGTATGTGTCTGCATGCCTGTCTGTGTGTCTCTGTGTGTGTCTCGTGTGTGTGTGTGTGTGTGTGTGTGTGTGTGTGTCTGTCTGTCTGTCTGTCTGTCTGTGTCTGTGAGTGTGTGTCTGTCCTGCAGAGCACAGCTGGAAGCCAGGCTGTTTTTTCTCTCCCGAGGAGGTAAACAGGTGTCCTGCTACCTACTTGCCGTCCAGCATTTGCCCCAACCTTCTGACAGGGCGGCGCCTTGATGATGTTGACAAACCTGTGTGAATAAGTTAACAGTCACTTTGTGCCCGAAGCAGAGAGAGGCTTCCTGGCCCAAAACAGCCACTTCAGTGGCTGCCGTGTGTAAATAGCTTTTACTCTTCTGTATTTGTGGGCTTGCTCTGTTCTTGCTTCTCCTGAACATAGTAAAGGAGAGAGAGAAAAGACTTCACACTACTTTTCTACAGTACTCTCCAATACTGTTGTCTCCAGTGTGGGTCGAAGTGTGCCATGAGTAATGACCATCTAATCCATGCTGGCTTGTAAGTTCTTGAGGACGCAGGCATTCGCCAGGGGCTGTTGACAGCCCAGGGCTGCAGCATGGGGAAGCTCGGTGAGGCTGGTGTTGCTGAGCAGTAGAGCATTTCAACGTGAAGATATTTCACAACAGGGCATGGTGAACTTGGAGTTATGTCAGGGATCGGTTTGGTTAATACTGCTCAGATTTGAACAGCAAGGCCTGGGCAACAAGAAGTTGTCAGTGCTGCCTGGGTGTAAAAAAAAACAGTTGGAAGTCATTTGTGTCTCAGGTGTTTGGTTCGGACTTAGAGATCTAAGTTACAGAAGGTGGTTCTGTGTGTTTTTATATACATAGGTATTAGTTATACAGAAGATGCTAATATGTGCCTAAAATAGTCACCTTGTAGGTATGTGGACATGACTGAAGTATGGTCTAATGATGTTTGTATTTGGTGTTGAAAAATAGTGAAAACTTTAAACACCAGCATATTTTATAAAAGAAAGAAAAAGAGCTTATGTTTAAGTTGGAAAAAGAAAATGAAGACTGCTTTCAGAACTATTAAACCAGGAAATTATGTATTTCATACTGCTGCAGAGTGGCCAAGCTCAGGGTGATGCTGCAGGTGACCTCAACCAGGAACAGACCATTCGTGTGCCCTCTAAAACAAGATATCATGTAAGCAGATCATAGTGTAGCTCTGGCTGGAAGGGAGCCCCGAGCATGGTTGGCTCTGAGTTCAAACTCTGGTTGCTCAGAACCATGTCCAGTTGAGTTTTGAAATCTTCCAAAACCAGAGCGTGCACAACAACTCTGAACAAGCTGCTTCACTGCCTATATGTGAGAAGGTTTCTCCTGGTACGAGTTTGGAACATCTCTTCTTTCAATTTATGGCCTCTAATTCTCCTGCCATGCACTTCTCAAGAGCCTCTTGGCTCTTTGCGGTGACCCTCGCACGCATATTGTCAGGCAGATGTTGAATCCTCTCCGAGGTCGCCTCTTCACCCAGCTGAACCAGCCCCACTTCTCCAGTGTCTCCTCCCAGGGCAAGAGCACCAGCCCCTGAGCATCTTGGGGCCATATGCTGAAATCATGCAGTTTATCAACACATGTTTTGTGTTGAGGTGGGCACAAAACTGAACAGAGTATCTAGACATAGCCAAATGATTGGTGAGAAAAGTGGGATAAGTCTTTAATCTAGATGTGAGTTTATTGTCCTTCCAAGATATCTTGCTGGATCTACACTGCCAAACCAAACCAGAAATGCTGTGTGGGATTTGGGGTTCAGTTCTCAGAGCTGAAAAAAGTGGAGTATTTTCTTACTGCATAAATTTGTTATCAAGTTCAGTACCTAAAATACGAGTGAAGTCTAATAATTACAAGTCTTCTAAAATGATAGGGTTGTAGCTTCTGTTGCAAAATACTGTTTTTTTTTCTTTTTTGATTGGGGAACCAATCCTGCTATTGATAACAGGTTGGGCTTGTGCTTCAGCACATGGAAATACACGTGTATGTCACCATCATTAACTGCAGGCAGTCATCTTTCCAGAGCACAAACTTCTCTTGTTTGTGTATCTTTCTACCATCCTCTTTTTTTTAAAAAATGGAATAATCAAAGCCTTTAATAAAAGTCAAAAAAGTCAGTACATTTTTTTAAGATGTTGAAGATTGTGGTAACATTTCTCAAAAGACATTGTTCGAAGTATTTCATTTTTATTACTTGAATGGTAGGCTGTAATATGTGATTGCAAGAATGCCATACAGGCCAAATAACAGTATACTTTTAACTAATTTTGAAAATTTGAGATGCTTAATAAATGGCCATTGCTTTTGCTATGAGAGAGACACGGTTTAGTACATAACTAGCATGACAGCTGACAGTTTGAAGACACCTTTTTATATAATATTCCTGTTTAAAAATTATCTGATGAGCTCGTTTGCTATATTTATTCTTTTTTCAAGTAGCAAATAATTTCCCTTGCTGTTTGTTACTTATCTTGACTGGAAGTAGCCAGTACACAGTTAAAAAATATTACCATAAAAAAACAAACAAGCACCCCAACTGCTTTAGACTTCAGGCTACAAGCACAGATCTCTTCAGTGCTCAATGAAGTTTTTGTTGTACTGCCTCTGGTTTTGGTTTTTGGGGGTTAAATGAGGGAAGCTGGATAAACTCCTCTGGTTTCCTTTTCCAGCAAAAGCTTGTGGAGTCTCTTTCCCAGAGAGAATAGCTACCAACTGGAGCCACTACACAAGATGAATGTGCAGTAAAAGAAAAGAATGAAAAAGATAGTTGTCACCATGCTGTAGAAAACTGCACCACATTAAGAAGCCATTTTTACTTGGTCCTTTGGAAGTCGGGCCCCTTCAAAGTTGTCGTGTCTTGGACACTGAATTATCTCCACCCAAGGGCAGATTTAAAATTGAGGGTGATGACTTGCGTTTGAACTTTGAAGCAGGAAGTTTGACCAAATGAGGAAAACCAAAATTGTATATCTTTGGGGTGTGATTGTTTAGCAGTCTTTCTCACAATGTGTGCTACTCTATGCACCTGGAGCTTTTGGTATTTGATGGTCAAGACCAGACAAGTAACTTCAGTCCTTCAGTTCTTATGAGTTGGCTAACACATAAATGACAGTAGCTAGATTCTTGCCCAAAATGTGTCAATGTAATCACCATGAGAAAAAGAGGACATTTTTGCTGCCGATTACTTTCTCAATTTCAACTGATGATTTGGTGTTTGCCTTTGTATTGAGCATGCTTGGACCATCAGCGATAGTCCTTTTTTTTAACTACTTTCCTCTCCTCTGTTTAAATTCAACTCACCTGGTCTTCATCAACCTTCTGAATACATGAAGGCAAAGAAATCTATGAAACTGTTATTCTGCAACAATATGGCATGGAAACAAAAGTGAATTAGGGTTCAGTAAGCAAAGGAAAAACAGGATCAAGCTATATGTAAGGAAAGTTAGACCTTATATCGAAGAGGAACTCACGCTTTCAGGAGAAAATGTTGAATATGAAGAAATGTGCTGTGAGTGGAAAAAGTGGTGGTGAGACCAAGATTTGGTGTCTCTTCCCTGCTTTCGTGTTCTTTGAGTTAGTCTTCTGTATCAGACGAGGTGAAGAAACCATGCTTCACAGCCCACATTTAACATGACATTTTGCAGAAAAATGAAGAATAAATGCTTCATTCTGTGAAGAAAATGAGCTTGTAATAACACAGAACATTAGCAGCTTGATTGATTGACAAGAAAAAATGTAGAAAACTTATATAGTGAGCTGTGTTAAATAGTAAAATACAAGTGCTTAATTCAATATACTTCATGTGTGTAACTTTACATTTATGTGTCATCTGGCTGAAAGAAAAGATGAAGCTGTTCACCTGTGTTCTTTCCAAGATTGAATGTGTGTGTCTACAAGTGTTCCTGGTTGCACATACTTTATGGGAAGTGGAATTGAGAAAGGGTAATTACATTTGCAATGTAATTCTTCGTACTCTGTAGTGTAAGTGTAATGCCTTAGGTAAAAGGATTTATTAGTTCAATTTTATTTTATAGAGGAAAGATATTTTATTAAACAATCATGATCAAATTATTAAATGTGGAACGGTTTGTGCTCAAATTTTATCTGTACTGTGACCTAATGAAGAAATTAGTGCTTATTAAAAAAATACATTTCTAGAAAGGTAGTAAGATAGGAGGGATGGCATGCTAAAACATTCACTTACTTTGTTTGCATTCTTAAGAAGTAAAAAATACTATCCTGTGAAAACCTACATAATTACATCTGTGTCGTGAAGGTAGTGTGTCTCACCTGCATGAGCTGAACAGCTCTGTGTTGGTGATTTTGCATGTTTGGTGGCTGTGAATACACCAGTGTGAAGAGTGCTGTCCTTTTCATTTTGTACTTTTAAAAATCAAATGACAATCTGAAAAATCTGAACCAGGAAGACTGCTGGTGCCTTCCTGATCAGCCTGCTTGGATGTCAGGGTAGATCCTTGTGGAGAAAAGTGGTATCTCGTTCCTGACTTCTGTGGTGCAGAAGAATTGCTGACTGTCTTTTTCCCCTTAAATTAGAAGAAAATTATCTTGAAAAATAAAGTGAGTCAATGGTGTCATGCCATTCATAGTCAAGGAATTTTTCCTCTTTTTTTTTTTGGGTGCTTCTACCTTTCTTGCAAGTTTATTTGGAAGAGATGGTGTACCTTACTGTATTCAGGTGAATCTGATCCATAGCAGTGCAGAGTTCCATTGAGGTGATAGGAATTCTGTACTGAATAGTTAGAAGACTATCAAAACAAGACTGTTGCGAAAAGGCAGGTTCTAGCCCACTCAAAATAGGTGCCAGTCTTGACATCTTTGGTTTTAGTGTGTCAGATCCAAGCTTTGAAATTATGACAAATAAAAATATGAAGTTGTTTTGAGAAGTCATTATTATGTAAGACCGTCATGGAAACCACCCAGGAAGGTGCACAAACAAAAAAGTTGGTATTGAATGGAGGTAAATACAGTTGGCACCTAATAATGTATGGAGTGCTAAAAACAATATTCAGTATCAAATGCATACCAATTCAGTGACTGCTGTTTGTCTAAAAGTGAAAACAGCAGTTTTCACTCTCTACTCTTTCTTAATGCTACCTCTTGTCTTTTCCTTTGCTCCTTGTCACATTCCTTTGTTCCTGCAACTCTGTTGTATCTTTCCATCCCTTTTCATCCTCTTGAGATTTACATCAAGCAGTTCAGCCTTCATTCTTTAGTGGATTCCTGCTTGCATGGAGTAGACGGAAGAGTGATGCTTTATTGTACCTGTGATGGCCTCAGGACATAGGCAGGACAACATCTGTGGAAAGGAATGAATATCTGCTATTGAAACGGTGAATATAATTAGTTTGACTTAGTTCATATACAAGTACATGATGGGATCCATATGCTCTAATTTCAGATATCTACATCTGAACTAATTATTCCCTTTATAATCAAGGAGGGAAAATAGGTATGTCTGGTGTGCAATTCATCTCACCCTAAGGTGAGTGTCTAAAACAGGCTAAATGAATTGCATCTTGGATGTGCCAGTTTTTCCTCATTGACTTTAAAAGCCAGCTGAAGGTGATGCCTCCAACATCTGAATTTTGGCGGCTGAATTCCATTTGTGTTACCTCTTAACGGGGACTTAACAGACTGATACGTTCGTGCAAAAGATGCTATGGTGCAAAGTCAGTCACGAGCTTCTAAAACTACGTTGTGATTTTTCATGTGTAACTGTAGGGCACCTTCGTTTATAAGCAATCTGCTTTTAAAGACTCATTTTCTGCAGGATTTCTATGTTATTCAGTTGATTGTGGTTATGACGTTTTATGTGTGATACCTACTTCTTCTGTGTTTCCTAGGGAAAGTCATGGAAAAGAAACCTTTCACAGAGAGAGAACAGGGGAGGCAGGAGAAAGGGGAGGGTAGACCTCTTGACCTAGGGTCAGATTTGCAGAAATTTAGCCAAAATGGTAATGCTTAGGAAAGTTAAAGGCTACTGGAATTGGAATCTTATGATCGGAAAGGTGGGGAATTGCTAACACCAGGCAGTTCTTGCTTTAGCAGCTTGCATTTAAAAATAGAAAAACATGAGAAGTTATTCTACAACCAGAGGTTTCCATGCAAGGGAGGAAATCCCTCTCCAGCTTTCAAAACAGGTAGAAAAAAATCATCAATGTTTTGTGTGCATGTACTGTATCTGATAACAGTGCATCTATTATTATACTATCTACTATTATATTACTCTTACATTAGTCACTTCTTAGGCTTAGCAAATGTTCTGCTGTACAGTTTACCTTCTCACTCATGTTTGTTCATGCAGCCACATACTGTGAGCCAACACAATCTATCATCATATATTTCATCATTCAGTAGTCGCTGAAGACAAGAAGGCAAAGATTGATAAATATAAGGGCTTGTCTCCTTTGCCCTCTGCAAAAATGCATAGTATTCATTTAAAGAAAAGAAATTATCATCTTGTCTTTGTCCGTAATTCCCAAGTGTGCAAAAGTACTGTCATCTTTCATCAGCCTCACTTTGGAATTGTACTTGGAAATTCTGAAATGAAAATGTAAAAGTATTGGTTGGATGAAATAGTACGTTTTGCTACATGAATCCTTTATTCATCTAAAATTTACAGTTATAAAGAAAACCAAAGTTTTAAAAGAATGTCCTGAAGTATAAAAATGTAAAATATTTAAGTTTGATGAATTCCCCAAATCTGATATTTCATGCACAGCCCGACACCAGGAGCACAAATGCTATTCTGACAAAAAAAATCTGGTTTTCCTGTTCAGGGACACCTTATGTTGATTATAGCACTCCTTCTACTGTTAGAATCACTCCATAAGTACTTTAAGAACTGTTGGTAGATAGAGGGGCCACAATGCATCCTTTAAACAACATTTTTATAGTCACTATTTCATCTTTGTAGGCTACCGTTAGTTTGCCTCTCAAGTATTTTGGACTATTGCTTGTGCCACAGCTGTGGTGCTGCTGTTGAGGTGAGGTGTTGGGTCAGGAATGCTCTCTGGTGCTATTCAGGTTGGTGAGATTCAGTGCCCAAGCTGAAATGATGTTTTGAGCAGAGTTTGAGCAGGCTATAAAAAGCTGAGCAGAAATAGTTGAAGTTGCATGGCCTGGTGGTGAACCATCATTTTTCATTTATTTGGCCAGGGGCAACTGCCCCAACACACTCTTTCAGGTCTTGTTTAGAGTTAGCAGGTGACTTATAATTAATTCTGAGAAAGTGTGAGAAAGCCTCTAATATCAGTGGACTTGTGAGGGCAGGCTGCTTTTTAGGAAGTGAGGAGGTTGCATGTTTTTTCCTGGCAGGAAACTGGCAGGATTCTCTACTCATTATACCATAGTTACAAAATAAGTTGATTTAGGTTGGAAGAAACCTCTGGAACTCATTTCAGCTGTCTCCCCACTGAAAACAGATCCGATGGTGATGTTAGATTCTTCCTTGAAGTTTTGGTTGGGTTTTCAGGTCTTTGTCTAGTCAAGTATTGAACATCTACATGGACAGAGACTCCACAACTTCTTTGTGAAGACTATGAAAATTTGTCCTCAGGTCTAATCAGAATTTCTTACGCTGCAACTTGTGAACGTCTCCTCTCGGTTCATTTCTGTGCACCTCTGAGGAGAAGGTGGTGCCTGTTAGGCCGACAGTTTCTACTCTTCCGTGTGCTCCTTATACCTCGTGCCCCAGTAAGTAAGCATCTTAGTGGCCTTTTTCTGCACTCACGCAACTTTGTACACTTTACTTGTACTGGAGGTGTACAGGTAGCCTTCATTGTCACAAGGGACATTGCTGATAATGTCTGGTTGTTGACTAATGTGAAAACTAAGGACTTGCAGAGAATCAGCACTGAGAAGTACAAGGTAATACCCAGTGTCATTGGGAACCTATGGATTTTTGCAGGGAGTGTCTACAGTTTTTTATTATTGGACTTTCGGCAGGTTCTACTGTTTGGTTTGGTTTCTGTAATTTTAATTCCATGAAAACACCAGCTGGGATTTCACAGTGGACACTCTACAACAGCCAGGAAGGTACTCTGTGATTAGCAGTGCTGACACGTTTTCCTACCCCTGCCTGGGAATCCTCTGCCATTTATGAATCATTTAGTGAGTAACTGGTAATTTTTGTGACAAAATATATATTTAGAATCTTGGGACATTATAAGCACGTTTGAGATAAAACCAAACCGTATGATTACTAATAAGAGTCTGTAACATTATAGTGCCATCTCTGTCTCCAGTGAGAGGATTTTTATGATTCACCCGTGATGACCAATTTGCAGATAAGGTACAAATAATATGTACTCCATGGTGTAGGGAGAACACTTGTAGATACGTTCTGAAACTTACCTGTTGTCCCCTGTTGGAGTATCTTTGTGAGCTCCCTTAGCTATGTGCAAAAGTTGAAGCAGGGGACAAAATAGGAATGGAAATGAAAGGTTGCCTCTTTCTACTTGAAATGAAAAGGTAGCTCTTTCTACTTGAAGAATATCTGTGTACTTGGTGAAGTAACTGTTTTTTTGAAGAAAATGTCCAGTTTGTTTTTTTTCTAAATATGTTTGACAGTAACACTGTAGAAAATTTGGGGAACTGCTGAAATGGCAGCCCTCCTGTTACCTTTGATGTTAGCTCTGTATTCTTACCTGTGTAGATCAGGTTGCAACAAGAGGTATAGATTTATGCATGTTCGGTCTTCGTGGGTCAGAAGTTGTCTGGGAGTGAGGTACCTTATCTATGGAGGCAACATAGATGGGCTAGTGTAGCTAGCATAGGTGTGGTAGCTTATATTATTAATTTATAGGGCTGATTGTTTTTCACAACACTGAGAATAAGCTCACTTATTCAGCCCGAAAGGACAAATGTGCAGACAGAACACCCAACTACCACAGTGACATGGCTTGCCGACTAGAACTGCTTTTAACCTGGCTAATTTAAACTTGGGACACATTGGACACACGCGTCTGTCTCACCCCACTATGCAGACATATTTTGAGTTAACCTCGTGGGATTCCTCTGATTTAAGGCTAGATTCCATAACTTACTCAATGGGAGGCAACCTTATCTGTCTTCAGTTTAGGCAATAAGAAATCTTTTTCTCACACCGTTTTTCTGTGTCATTACTTTACTGAGTAATCTCTCACAGGCTGCGGTGCCTTGAGTTGTGTGTTTATCAAATACCTAGCATAATGTAGTCTGATTTTGACTATGGCTTCTGTATTCAAATAGTAAATAACAGCACAAAAGACCAAAAAAATAGCTGGCACCTTTCAAAAGCTCTGAATGAATATATATCATTTGCAATTTCGGAGTGGAACTCCTTAGGCTTTATAGTCCTTGTGTAATTTAAAGGGTGTGTATGAGGTGAAGAATTAAAAAATAGGCTGAGAGGTCTTTAAACATTCCACAGAAATGTATTTTAAATACCGTATAGGAGACAGTCCTGCAGGTGATCAGTCTATTCACATGAAATTGGATGCCTTGTTCCCAATGAGTAGCTTGATACCTGGGGGCACTTGTGGATGAAAAGCTAGACGTGAGCAGGCAATGTGCGCTCACAGCCCAGAAGGTCAACCATGTCCTGGGCTGCATCAAAAGAAGTGTGGCCTGCAGGTTGAGGGAAATTATTCTGTCCTTCTGCTCTGCCCTGGTGAGACTCAACGTGGAATATTGCGTTCAGTTCTGGAGCCCTCAGCACAGGAAAGACATGGACCTAGTCAACAGGAAGGCTAAAAATATGGTCAGAGGGATGGGACACCTCTCCTGTAAGGAAAGGCTGAGAGAGTTGGGGCTGTTCAGCCTGGAAAAGAGAAGGCTCCAAGAAGACCTTATTGTGGCCTTTCAAGTACTTAAAGGGAGCCTGCAAGAATGATGAGGACAAAGTTTTTAGCAGGACCTGTTGCCGTAGGACAAGCAATAATGTTTTTAAACTAAAAGGGAAAATTTAGACTAGATATAAAGAAGACATTCTTCATTGTGAGGGTGATGAAACACTGGAACAGGTTCGCAGGGAGGTGGTAGATGCCCCATCCCTGGAAAAATTTGAGGCCAGGTTGGACGGGACTCTGAGCAACCTGTTGAAGGTGTCCCTGTTCAGTGCAGGGGGGTTGGACTAGATGACCTTAAATGTCCTTTCCAACCCAAACCATTCTATGATTCTGTAATAACGATTTATGCCTCATATGTCAGAAATTGAGCATAACCAGGGCTTCAGGGAGGCTTTTCTGTATTTGGGATGAAATCTGCTATGGGTTTGTGGGTTTTTTTTGAAGAAAATTCTTGTCTTTAAAGTTCTGACAAATCTGAATCATGGAGGTTTCTGTTCTCTTTATTTGGTAAAGCAGAAATCCAGTGGCAGCCAAAGCTGTACTATTATTCTTGGGAGTCTGTCTCATTGTTAGCACTATCTTGTGCTATGTATCTGTGGCTTGGAGCGACTGGCAATTGAACTAACCTATTTTTTCATAAGATCTAGATGATATCTGCCTTGCTTGGGACAAATAGAAACCTTTACTATAGACAGCTTCTGAGGTAAGGTAGAGCAAATAGTTTTAACACAGGATTTTTTTGTGTTTTATATGAAATAAATTTATAAGTAAGCTCAATTCTGTGGGAGAGATCTCATGTTTTCACTATAATTCACTACCAAAGGAAACAAATGGGTAGAGATATGACAGTACTCTGTACTGGCTCATTACAGTTAATAAAATGAACAAAAAAAATCTGAAGCCTAAATTAAGCTTTATCTGTCAAGATACCTGACTTCTCAACTTGACGTTCAAGAATTATTTGTTAGCACATGCACACTATGTTTGGATCAAAGCATAGTTTAGAACATGTTTAACTTTTGTAAACTTAAGTTAAGCTCAAAACAAATGAAAGTCTTATTTCGAACAACTTTTACACATGTGCCAGTGTGGTAAGAATGTCTCATGAATTAAAAAAAAAAATTTAGAAAATCAGCACATACTTCATAATGTAACTTTTTGGCAGAAATGAATCTAATCAGATGACAAGACCTAGTCCTTTTGTTATGCAAAAATCCCCTTTTTTTTTATAAATGCTATACACAATGTGATAGTAAGACTATGAATTTGAAAACATGAACAAAAAGTAACCTCTATTATAAATATTTACTAGTATGTGAAACTGTACAGTAATTTAGACCTGAGCATTTTTATGAATGCTCTGCATCCCAAATGAGCCTTGTTTAAATGGGATATCTCTGTTTACTTCCAACTTTACAGTACAGAGCTCGGGAGCTCAGGAGCTGTGTGTGAACCTGTCAGAAGCTGGCAGGCTGCTGGGGCTGGAAGAATGTCCCATGAGCTGCTAAACCAGTGGGGCAGCATTGGAAGGATTAATAATAGTTCAGGGCTTGCACGGCAGTATTTGAGTGGTGATTACGTGTTACAGAGGTGCTCACTGTGACTGCTGAGGAGGAATTGAACAGGAAGCATCTGGCAAAAACTTGGCCACTTTAATTTCTCAAATTCTGTGTCTAACTGAGCTCTAGCAAGTTCAAATATTGAGCACAACAGTATTTTTGACAACATCGTAGTGTTGCCTGACTTAATCATATTTTTGTGATGAGTATTTGTGTTTTTCTTTGAAAATTATGAAATACATTTGTCCTCCAGTGATGTTTTATTAGCGTTGGAAAGATATCTAAATAATTTCTCCCTGCTGCTTGCCTGTTTTCTTTGACTAGTTTGTCATCCTATGTTTATTTAATGGTTGTTTTCTTTGGAATTGTTTCCTTTTTGTGTGTGTGTAATTTTATTTAATATGATCAGAGTGATTCTTTAATAGCACTACACTTGTAAGTGAAGAACTTGCTATACTCTACAGTTTTGTTTTACTTGGTCTTGTTTGGTTTTAAAAGAAAAATAAACCTCTATCTACCTGTTTGGACATGACTAATCAATCTCTCCTGAGTTAGATCAGAGTTGTTTGCCAACCATGTTTCCTTAGTGTAGTTCTGTTAAAAATTGTTTCTCCCCCCGCTATTTTCTGAAGTAGTGCTTTTCCTGCATCCACCTTAAGGCAAGTCCTTTATGCTCTGAAGACTCCACATTTGGATAATTAATTTATTTGTGGTTCGTAAGATTTATCAAAGTCCAGAAATTCTCTGTTCCTCCTGTTCTTTATTACAGTTTATTGAATTCCTTCCCTTTTGATAACGGATTGGATGTGCTTTTCCAGCTGAAGTTGAATGCTCTGGTCATTACCCTGGGCCAGCTGCCCAAAACAATGAGCTATAAAATGTATTAATTTCTTCCCATGGTGAGAGGAATCAGTTCTGACTTTGTTCCACAGAATGTTAAGAGTTGAGAGAGTTTAACATTTATTTCCTGGTTGTGTCTCTCTGTAACTAAGACAGATGGATTTCTCGCTCATCAGTAATATTATTTTTTACCAGTCTGCAAGTCCTTCAGTTCTTCTTCTGGACCTAATATTCCCCAGGCTGTCCACCATCTGATATGTTTCTCTCATAATTCTGAAATATATTTTTATCTACTTCCAGATGACTCGCCAATTTACAGCCTACATTGCGGCGTAGGTTTGTAGAGTAGATTTATCGGCTATAAATGACTAATACATAAACTATACAACACGTAATATTTGTTTTCATTCTAACATATACAGGATGTCCATTACACTTGAAGATGGTTATAAATAAACTTGGCTGCCGATGACAAATTAGAGTTCATGTCATCTAATGAAGCAGGTGTGACCAGCCACGTGTTGGCAGTAGCAGGTCATGGTGTGTGTGAAATACACATGCTTACTTTTCTTCTTTTCAAAAGCAATCAGGGTGTGATTCTCCAAGGGCAGATTTTCTTGTTTCACAATGGGATATTCTGTCTAGTGGTTAGGTCATTTCCACCTTTGGAAAGAGTTTTGAATCCAATTCCACATAACATCTTACTCAGTTTGTGGGAAGAACACATGTAGTTGCCTTTACCTCTGCAGTCACATTTTCTGTATTTCTAAGGCAGTACGACATCCGGCTCTCCTTTTGAACTCTCTGTGGGCATACTCATCTCTCTCAGTAAACTGTGGTATTGTTGGTAGTGTTAATGTATGACAACCTAAAAAGACCCCTCACTTTGTATGATGGTCTGGATGCCACTCATAAAAACTAAAAAAATCTCATGCTGAATTACTCCTTAATACTAAACTTTATTTTATAATGTAAAGAGTACCAGGGGAAACAGCTGTGGAGTAGAGGGTATTGACTATCATGAAATTAAATGCCATCTAAGTGGATACTGAAATATGGACAGACTTAACTTGATTTAGCATTTCTTGTATCTCTTTTTCTTATAGTTTTAGCCTGTGAACAATGAAAAGCTGGAGAATCTTGATTATTCTATTTTCTGAGATTGAGAGTCAAGTTTTTACAGGAGGTGTTAGAAATTGGTCTAAAAGAGATAAACAGTCACCATGAACAGCTCCTCAGGAATAGGGATTGTCAGAGCGTATATCCACATATATACTCAGAATTGACTGGTTTAATTTTGAGCAATAGCCCTCACTTGTGTTCAGGTATGGAGGTGTGTGTGGTTACTGTGGTCAAATATAAGGACTTTCTAATCTAGTGGCATTCGTAGGCATCCACAAATATGCTGCTGCCAGTTTTGCTACGTATGAGAGGAATAGAGGGCTAAACAGCTTCATGTTTTTCAGTCACTTAGCAGCCTTAGTGCAAGCTTCTTGTTTTTGGGGAGCTTTTAACTTCAGTTTTCAATAGTTTTTATAAGCTTGGGTTCATTGGTTTAGGTCCATCATCAAAGATTTCATGCGGTGAAAGCCACATGAACAAACAAGGCAGTGATCAGGGGCATCTGGAGGAGCAGTGAGCACCTCCCAAAACTGGAAGCATGAATATTTTCCGGTGGTGCTCATGCAGCTTCTGATGTTGGTGACCGGCTTCCAAAGTGCCTGGGTGAGAAACGGGTGCTGTGGTATGGTTGGTGCCTTCTGCTTCTGGATCATAGGCAAATGACAATAAACATTTTGGACACTGATCCTCCATATGGCATCTTGTTGTTTGATCCTTGTTAACCACTGTAGCATTCAGTACCAGTGACGGCACAACCTGGTGTGCCAGGTTGTATTTGACAGAGAATCCAGGATATGTCAGGGCATCTGAGCAGCAAGTGACACTGACTAATGCTCCAGAACTTCAAACAGCATTGCTGATGGCATTCAGTTTACATGATGTCCCTGTTGCCTTTGGCACCAAGGCTATCAGTGTGGAGGAAGGGTGTTGCCTTTCTCTTATGACTCCTTGCCATTTGCAGGAATCCAGGCAGATGTGATGGATGTAGATATTCTCTGTCTTTGCCAATGTGAATAGGTCCTGGAAAGAAAAGATGATTAGTTAGACAGTCTAGGGATGCAGAGTGTTTGTCGTGGACCGGGTGACACGTTGAGGGATCTTTCAGTGCTGTGTCCTCCCAGGCTCAGTCCCTAGGGGAAGAAGATATTTGTAAGTTGGTGACTGAGTTCATAGGTATTGGAAAACATGTCCCCAGCTCATCCTCTCCAGATGAAGTGATTGTCTGTAGATGGGCACTCTCCAAGTGAAAAGATTTCACAGACCTAAGTTATGATGAAGTGGCAACGTATCACCACATCAAAGAGCCAGCTAGTGTTGTAGGAAGTTCAGCAAACAGCCTCGGGAATGCTGTCTGTGCCTTTAAATAAGTTATCTCTGGATAATGGATTTGCCAAACTGACCAAGACTACTGGGGCTCTGGAAGTAGCACCTCCAGCATTATAAAAAACTGTATATATCTTATAATATTTAAACATTCCAAAGGACAGTTTTACAGTTGCACGTTCATAAAATAGTACATGGTTTCTCAGAGCATCCAGATTTGCCAGTATATTCCAGGAAACAGTCCTTGGAGTCTCTCTTCTACTTCTAATCTCTGAGTTTAAGAATTATTCAAGTGTGTGCCTGTGGACAATCACAAATAGAAGAAAGTATTTTTTAAATGTGTTAGCTTTCCATAAGATATATTCTCCATAAGTGTCTTCTGCCGCCACTCGCTCAACAGATAAGGGAACCTGGGCTCCTATGTTCATGAGGAAACAGAAACTTTGGGCATGTTCTGCCCTCTGTGACATTGGTGCAAAGAACATTTTCTCCATATGAAGAACATCAAATGCATAGATACTGCTACAAAAAGCTCATCAAGTCTGAGTATTTGTGATGTGTTGACCCATCAGTCCTTTGCTCACTCCTCCTGCTGGTAGGATGGGGGAGAAAATTGGAAAAGCAAAAGCAAGAAAATCTCATTGGTCGAGATAAGGGTAGTTTAACAAGAGAAACAAGTGGTGCACAATCAATCATTCACCACCTCCTGCCAGCAGATGGATGCCAAACCAGTCTCTGAGTAGTGACTTCTTTGGAAAGATACAGACATGCACACAGTTTCTATGCTGGGCAGGATGTTCCATGGTATGGAATATCCCATCCTTTGGGTCGGTTTGGATAAGCCTTTCCCTCTCAGCCTACTTGCTGGGAGGACAATGTTAGAAAGCCTTGGTGCTGTGCAAGCAATAGCTAAAAAATCCACGTGTTACCAACTCTGGCAGATCTAAAGCACAGCACTCTATGGGATGCTATGAATAAAATTAACTCCATCCTAGCCAGACCCAGTACATGCTCTTAGTGACTTACCCATAGTCAGTGATTTGTTGTCAAGGAAATTTAAGACATTTAGCTCTTGAAATTAATTGCCTGAGTTGCACACGAGGTCAAATGCTGCAGCTTAATTTTAGGAAAGTCCCAGATATTTTTTACAAATTAAAACATTTGTTATTAGTAAGATAACAGTTAAAGAAAAATCCTAGATTTCAGAGTTTAACAAGCTTGCATAGGAAAGAAAGGAAACACTGGGGTGGGTTTGTGTTTGTTTTTTTTTAAGACTTGTTGAACTTGCCTAGTTGCATTTGCAAACATTAATTTGAACACGAATCCATGTCCAAACAAACAACTGGATGTATTTTACCACAATATGTCATTCCCTGCCGTCCTGCATCATTACTTGGCTAGTAATGAAGTGCTATCATTGATACATCTCTTATCCTGGAGGTTACTAGAAATGCCATCAAATTTAGGTGACTGTTACTATTGCCCCATGATCTTGATTCAAAAGACCACAGAGGTACTCCCAGGAGCTTGCTCACATCAGTTGGCTTTGATGTTCACATCTACTGTTACCTGGTGTTGATGCGTCCTGCCACAAGAATTCGTTGTCAGATGACGGGTATTGGTGGTGATAAATTTGGTGAAGCAGCTGCTGTTCTGAAACTGTTATGATAATTGCAGATGTTTTAGCATGATTGTGTCTCCTCCCTTCCCATTTATTTCCCATACCCACTTTTTGGGCCAGGACCTACCATAGTGAGACTTAAAATTCTCAGCGTAATTACAGTGTAAATAATACTGGATTTTACATCTTATGCCCTCTTTTTGGTCTTTAATATAGTCTGTCTGTTGATTACGTTGTGTTGCTTAATGTCTGGGTGTGAGTTTTTATCTGGCACCTATGTAGTATATATGCAACAGAAAATAAATTGCAAAAGCTTGATTGAATACAGACAATTTGTTAATGTTTCTACAAATTCATTTTTCATAAGACTAGTTCTCATTTCCTCCAAGAATAAGAAAAATGTGATTAAAAAATGGCTTGAGGAGACCTTCTATTCGTTAAAGAAGTTTTTATCCTCCTTATTTTTTTCCTTTCTTAAAGTATCTTTCTCTTCTCTTGTATTTCCAGAAGTGTTTTACTTCTTCCACTCTGATTTCTGTATAAGCCTGGAACAGTCTCACTATTTTCATTTACTCAATAATCTTTTGTCTCACTAAATTCCTTTACAAAACGTGCTTATATTGGCTAGCTTTCTACCCCTCCTTTTATGCTGCTCCACTGTCCTTTAATCTAGTCGAAATTCCAATTTAATAACGAAGGTGAGGGATGAAGAAGAGAGGTGGTTCTGATTTCAAAGTTAGCTGTGTAACAAAACCCTTCAGTCATCTTGCATCTTCTGTTATTACTACCTATGGTTCAGTCTGCTCAGGCATTTCAGGTGCTTGTTTGTTTTGATGTACTTGTGTACAGACTGAGGCACAGAAACACAGCTGTCTACAGCTTACAAAAACAAAGGGGAACTGAAGCTTTTCTTTAATGAAAACTGTTTGCCTTTTTGTCAGGGACAAGCAGAGCCTTTTAACAGAAATAGTTTTCTAAGTGTCTGCCAAGGTTTCTATCAAAACTACTTTTTGGGGCACTCTTGGATATTTACCTAGTAGAACATTAAAAAAGGATGACTAAGGACATAGAATTAAGCTAAACACAGCATAGAGTGTAACATGATCAGTTTGCCCTTTCTTGAAATTATGTACTAGTTGAGGGCTTCCATCTTTCCTTCTGCATCACTGACACTGACTGCATTTATTGATTTGTGTTATGCCAATTAGCATAGACACATGTTTGGCTGTACTGGCTGTACCTTGGTTGCACCTCTCATTTTAGGAGACGACGTTGAATTTAACATTTTGTGACTTCTGATTGAACATAAATACTGAGAGGATAAAAAGGGATTTAGGATAATACTTAAATAGACTTGTGTGGTAAGAAAATAAACAACAAACAAGCTGGTGTGATAGCAAGATGGATGTATTAAATGGAAGTTGTTCATCCTAGATTTTTGTGCTGAAATTTGTAAAGCTGGATTAGTGTTTATTGCTTCATTTTCATTAGTTTTGTGATACATCTTTAAGGGAGGAGACTATAGGCATGATTGTGTCAGTTATTTTGTACAACTGGGCTGCCCCAGAGATCATTGCCTGGGAATGGTAGGGTCTTGCTTACAGTTCTAGTCACAGTTTTTCTGAAGTTCCTAAAGATGTTATTTCACATATTAATTAGTGAGACCAGTTACTAAAATGATGTTGAATTAGTTTTAATTAGTGAGACCAAGACCTCATTGTCCTCCTGTTTCTGTAGCTCCTGTTTTTTTTTTTCCCCCATAATTAATGGAAATATTAATAGAAAATGATATGTTTCATTTACTTTTTTGTGTGAAGGATTTTTAATTAACAGACTTGCAGACCAGGCTACAGCCCTGCCTTCTGATGGAAGCGTAGTTCAGATCAAGTCTTTTAGTAAGGTTATTTCTTTATGATGCTTCAGCTAAATCATGCAGTTTTATTTTTCATTTATAATGTAGCAATTTTTAACACTTAGACTAATAAAATTATCTATCTTGAAAATAAACTTCAAATAAGAATTATTTGTCATCCTTAGTTGCCTCTTCCTCATCCTTGGCTACTTTTAAGTGAATATTATCTCATATGAAGGCAGAAAAGAGTACAGATCTGCCTTACGGATCATTAATATCTCTTGGCATTGATTTCAGAGTCTGTATCTTTGCAGAAAGAAACTTTACTACCCTAAAGGTCTGGGTCAGGTTAACTGTTTGGGTTTGTTTGGTTTTTTTTTCAAATGTGCATTTGCTGCACACAGCAGCCTAGAGGAGGCGTTTAGAATGCCTGAAAGTCTAGGTTTGGAGCCTGAGTGCAAAGTTTTTGAAACTGTCACTTGTTTCACTGTGTAATACAATGAAAACATGATTGCTTTCTTTGTTTTCCCCTGTATAACCAATTCTAATAACAGAGCAGTGGTAACTTTAGTTGTTTACTCTTTTTTTGAGATTACTTAAGGTTTTGAAAAGGAATCTGTGCCTCCTTTAGTTGGGACAAGTTTTTTTAAGAAAGGAGGAGTTTATGTTGTACTTTAAAATATCATCAAGACAAAAGTCAAGCATTCGAACAGGCTGCCCCAGGGAAATGGTGGAGCCTCCTTCCCTGGAGGCATTCAGAAGATGTTATGATTCTAAAATACTCTGTAGTCTAAAACCAGGTGCCAAAAATGTTTTTCCCCCAAATCCTGAGGATTTATCTGTGGGAGATTCTGATTTGTCTCTTATGAAGGAGTTGCCACATCTGGGTCACAAATGACAGGATAAATGCCTTGTTGGACCGGTTCTAGCCATTAGAGGGTTGAAAGTAGGCAAATGCAGAAATTAAAATAGAAGGTTTTAGTAGGCAAGTACAGAGCTTCTGGCAGATGACTCTGTAGCAAGCTATTGTAAATAGGACATCCTAGATGACTTAAGTGAGCCTTTGAAGTAGCTCCAGAAAGACTTGCATTTCATGTGGAAAGTCCAAGACTTATAATACATTTGTACCAAATGATGCTCTAGGATAAAGTTTAACGTGTGAACTATTTTAAAATTAAAGTGTGATTGAAATTGTAGTAGAATTATTTTGTGTGATTGGAGATGTTTACTTAATTACTCTTTGTACTCAACTGCCAATTAAATGTCTTGCATAAGATCTGTATCCAAACTGAACTACCTGACCTACTGAGGTAGTAGGATGGCATAAACTCCTTTGGCTCCAAAGGAACACCAGAAAACTCAGTGTGTAGTTATTTTATGTCTTTTTTTTTTTTGTTTGTTTTGTTTTGTTTAAATGAGCATGTGATCTTTAGAAGCTTTCAGGAGCTTACATACTGAAAATACATAAGCGTCAGGCCCATGGAGAAAGTATGCGTGCATACTTGAACTCGAACTTGTCGCTTAGTGCCATACCAAAATAATTAATTTCTTGATGACAAAGAACTGAAGCATGACACTTACTGAGACACTAAAATGACCTCCTTCGGCAAACGCCATGGATGTTACTCCTGTTAGGTACAGACCAGGTCAGGTAGGCCTGGTAAGAGTATGTGCTGCTATAGCTGCAGGCTAGTAAGAGAAAATTCTCTCCCTTAAGTTTTTCTTCTTAGTTCCACTTCAAACACAACTGTAGCAATCTTATAGTTTTATAGATGACATCTTTAATCAAAGATAAGGAGGACTATATCTAAATTTGCTTGTCACGTGGACGGAGAACTTTAATTGAGAATAGAGTTGACCCAAGCAGAAGACCAGGTGTGGTTGAAAGGTAACACTGACCACGGACAGATGAAACTAGTTTTCACTTAGAAGTGTACGTTCATTGAGATTAGCCACCTCTCCTCTGGCTATCTGTTAAACGTAAGAGACAAGAGAATTTTATTTCTTGTGTAGAGATGTGGCCACAGATCAGAGTTTGTCTTAAGTCTCTTTCTCAAAAATAGAAACTTCCTTAGTTTTTTCTTAGAATTTTTTTCTTTTATATTATGATCTCGTTATAGAAGCACATTGGTTTTACTTATTACAAGGAGTCTCTTCTGGCTTTCCTGTATTCAGAACCACTTGGCAGGCTCCATCCCAGACATTTAATATAATTAACTTGAAGGTATTTCCTGCTCAGGGTGTATTTAAGCACCTTAGGATGAACAAACATTGAGGCTGGAGGATGAGCTGTTCATACCCAATAGTTGAAGGATTCGTAGTTTAGTAATCCAGAAGAGAGCTGTTAATGAAGCAGTATCAAGTAGATGTACTGAATTGTAGCAAAAGGCTCATAATTTTAAATAACAAAGCCTTACACAAAATTAACTGGGCTGTCAATGTCCCAGCTTAAAAATATTCTCTCTAGTTTGTCTGCATCTCCTTTGCCACGATCCTCTTGTTTTCATTTTTCATTTCCTCCTCTCTTCTGTTTGTTACATCCTTTCTTTTACCTTCCCTCACTGCCTGCAAGATCGATTTTGATAACTGAGAGAAAGAGAAGGAAGTGAAAGAGAGGGTATAAATGGGAATGACAAGAGGCAAATACCCATTTATCTCCTGACTGCATATCTCAAAAGTGAAACAAAGCAAACTCTGAACGTGCAGCTTGTGATTTTCTGGCTA
This sequence comes from Tapera naevia, assembly GCA_033556795.1. Taxonomy (NCBI): domain Eukaryota; kingdom Metazoa; phylum Chordata; class Aves; order Cuculiformes; family Neomorphidae; genus Tapera; species Tapera naevia. Next base: position 8,110,123 of record JAUMJJ010000014.1, read on the forward strand.
TATAGAGTTAAGGTGCAGAGATCCAGGAAGGCTGCCTTGCAGCCAGCTTGTGTCCACAAGGAGTCCTGAAGTCTTGCTCTATGAGTTAGTCCTTCCTAAAAAGCCAATATGAATTGAAAGGAGCACATCATGGTGTAAATCAATGTTATGATGTCTGTGAGATGCCAGAAAACCTGTCCTCTGTGGAGGTATCCACATCCATTTAATTATTTTGATGTGTCTTTTTTGACAATTTAAATATCCTACTCATTGCTCTCAGAAGAGTATAAGAATGAAGCATGCTGGTGATAATCTGTAGGGCTACAGGATGTGAAATGTGGTGAAATGTGAATGTGGTGCAATGGTATCTCATGTTGGTGCTGTCCTAGAGTTTGTGAGAAAACCATTTTTTATGCCACATCTGTGACTGCGATTTATACATACTGCTTGAGAGTCACCTTTTCACTTTCTGCCTTGTTCTCCTGGCTTAACAAATCCCTAAACTTTTTTCTGCTGCCCTCGTGACTTGAAAAGCCACAGGAAATAGGAAAAGAGATTTCAAAGTTGTATCTTGAAGTATGTCTGCGTTAAAGCCTTTGTAGTGTTTTTTCCTCATAAATATAACTGTAAATACACATATAACATGAAGATTATTTTCTCAAAGACATGAGAGTAATGAACCTGGCCTGTTGAAGATATTTATAAATTGTAATGAGTATTGTCATCCTATTACTTTATGGCATGATTCAAACTTCACTCAGTTGTTTCATATTGAAAAATGCAGAGAATTTGAATAAGAGTAATTAGTGGTTTCTTAAACCAAAATACTAAAATGTTAGGATTTATATTAAAATCTCTGTAGGTGCATGTTTGTATTCAAACGAGAAAATCTATATTAATATCTTTTGCGATGAAGTTATCATTATTTGAAACCTGAAATTATACAATCCATTATTAAGTTTGGAAGCAATAAAACATCTCACATTACATGAGCTAACTTATCTAAGCATAATTTCATGTTGCTTCTTATTGAATACATAATATTTACTCAATTTTCCATTCCTGGCATCAAAACCAGTTGCTGGACTGTTCTAATAAATTGTTCTTCCTTTCTACTTAAAGCTCTGTAAAATTTTAATAGTCAGTTTTCAAAGATAGATTTCCAAGTCTATATCCTTAACTGATGCCACTTCTTAAATAATGTATTTGCTTTTCTTCTGTAGTATGCTTGAAACTATTTTATAGGTTTCCCAGGTGTTTAGATTTTTGATACTCAGAAATGACACAATAAATTCTTATATTAATGCAATTTGTAATCACAAATCCCCATTGAATATAAGCCACTGTGTTATTTTCTGAGCAAAAGGTGGCTCAGTTCTTTGTTGCCAAAAGCCAGAGTTTCAATTAGGCTTAGAATAATTGATACTAATGTAAAATGGCTGTTACCACGCTAGCTGGTTGTCTTTGTTTTAGACAGTGGGCTAATTTAGTTCATGAAATCAACTCATTTTAGGTGAGTTCCTTTGCTGTAATTGCAGGGTGTGGTTTATGAAGATTCTGATGAACAGATAAATTGGTGAGTTTATGCAGCACCAGCCAAGCCTCCCAAGTCCTGCATACATCTCATTAATTTGGCACTTTTCCTCACTGTCTCAGGCTGTGCTGCTGGGAGTTCACCTCCCTGAGTGCTGCTCAGCTGCTGAGGCCTGCCTGAGGGTCTCCCTGATGGCCCAATGGGTGCAGGAAATGCTGGAACCAGTGAGAGCTGGAACATTAGACTACTGAAAGGCTGTGCCATTTTCTGGAATCTCATGCTGAAAGGGACCTTCCTGTAAGCTGTAAGTGCCACAGTCTGGCACTGTGGTCATTTATTTCTGTATGACAAGATGTGGCTCAGGTATGTTTAGCTGGTGCACCCCTCCCTTCTGCCTCTGTACCCATCCTGCAGAGGCTTCCCCACACCTGACCAGTGGGAACTTGAGAGGACTGTTCTGGTGTGTGCCAACCCGTTTCATCCCTTCTTTATGGGCAAAAAAGTTTTTTCCTAAGAATTAAAGACATTCCTACTCACTGCCGGAATTGCGCTATATTTAGAGATGCACAGATGAATTGGATGTTTTCAAAGTGGAACTTTAGTCTAAAGCAGATTGCTAGATGCTCACAACAAACTTTAAAGAGCAAAGAGCACAAACTTTACTGTTTTATTTTCCATCACTGTGAACCAAATGCTAATGCATAAATGACCCATGGGGGGGTGGGGATGGGGGTGGGGTGGGTGGGAAATGTTGGGAGTGTCAGTCTGTGCCTGTATGTTCAGAAGTCCCTGAATTTGTAAATTTCTCAAAGTAGCTAGAGAAAGTAGCAGAATTATGCTGTAACATGTTATTTCTGTTCACCAAGTTATGGTGAGTCAATATGAACAAAGGAAGAAAAGCATCATGTGTTTAAAGAAATGAGTGATGTTGGCTTTGTGTCTCCTCAGTCAAACAGCTTCATCTGGTTTTTTGAGCTTCTTACTATATAAAATATTACCGTTGTTAGGTAAGTCAGTGTGATGATTATTGTTTATACAATGCTTTAAATCTAGGCCAGAATATAAATATCAAGATTAGCTTTACACTCGATAGTCCAGTGCAGCATAGTTACGAATGATCTCTGGGAACAAGGATGTTGCTAACGTGTACTTGTTCATTGCTGACCAAAACTGGAATTTGACTTTGCTTTGGCTTGTTGGATGCTGCTGTTATATCAGACATGATTTATTTTTATTACTTCAAAGCAGCAAAGTTTGTTAACTATCTCTTCTATCACATCTGTCAATTGAATGTCAGATGTTCTCAAAAGTTGTCAATACTCACACATATTCAAAGAATCACATTTCCACTGACAGATTTCTTTATACAGATATGTTTTCCCAAAAGAAAAATGATGGTGGAAAAGTTCAGGAATATTTTACAGAGTCAATTTTTAGTAATAAATTTTAGCTGTCTCCCAAACGTGGTTGCATATGCAGAGCTGATGTAATGTCAACACTTGGCTGTGGGAGGAACGGAGTGGTTATCACTGGCGCCATGGGTTTGTTGGGGCACATCTAGCATGTATGTAGAGGTGCCACCCAGTGGCCACATGGCTATAATGAGTTTCCTTGACTAATTTAGGAAAAAAACCAAACCAAACCAAAAAAAAAACAACGATGGTGAAAGGAGGGCCTTTTACAATACTTAAAAAAAAAATTTTTTTTAGACCTCACGATGAACACATAAACAAAAGGGCCCTCAGTTTCTTGAAAAGTCGTAACTGACAAAGTTTTTAATTATCTTCAAATGTCAGAGTAAAAAAGTTTCAGTTAATTCAAGTAGTCTCCAAGTAATCAAATGACAAAATGGGTACTTCCTTTGTAACTAGGTCTTAGAAAGTGTTAGTGTAAGTTCAAGTCTTTTTGTACCAAACCAAGGTTCTATTTTTGTTGGGTTTGTTTGTTCTTTTCCTGTGCAAACAAGAGCTAGAAGTACAACTAAAGAGAAATGATTGTCTGTGGTAGGCATAAACTGAAATTTATGATGCATCTGGTCATAGCAACATTAATATAAAATGATCATCTGGTTCATAGATACAAAAAGAGAAAAAATGGAGTTTCTCGGAAAATGTTTATGGTGCCAGCAAGATGCAAAATTAAATCTATTACAGTGATTAAATTCCTTAGTTGAGTTTATCGGGAGGCAAAATAGTGAAATGGTGAGGAGCATCTGGTAGAGGCCTGACAATAGATCAAGCTCTACACTACTAGTCATGAAGATTTTAACTTGCTATATAATGGCTGGGCTTCTGGTGCAGCTGAAAACATTATTCACCAAATTGCCAGATTATTTAGGAGATAAGCTTGTAATTCAAATGCAGCTATTCTCAGTCTAAAGTGTGTCTGTATTGGGTTAACTTCACAGTTAATAGAGCTGATAAAGAATGTAACTTTAAACATAATGAGTAACTGCAATAATTTCTGTGACAGCTGGGCTTTTTTGATTTTGTAAAACAGAAAAGTGTCATTTGGAATAAGAAACCAGAAACTACTAGGATTACTGTATTAAAGATTTGGCTACAGAGCAGGATGGTGTATTTATGTTAGAACTCAGGAAAACAAGTTTTGAAGGACTAATAACTATAATATTTCCAATTGCATGCGGTTTGAAGTGCCAGAAAGCCAGGAGCCTAAAACTATTTCATCTCATGAGCAGTTGCTCAGAGTTTAACAAACTGCCAAATGCAAACAAATACATTTAATAACCTGAAATTAATATATTGTACTGGAAAGGCAGTAGGGCTGAAAAAACAAATATATGTAGGCATGGTAGTGGACAAGTATGACAAGTTTGTGGTGCTACAGTGGCTCAGGAAAAGTTCCGTGCAGTCTATGTGTGTGCAAATGTGTAGTGGAACAAAGCCAGGAGGCAGCAGACCTGTTCTTTGTGATTTTTGGTGTGACTAGAACAGGAGCTTCATATCCAGCTCTGGAAGCATCTTTGCCAGAGAGATGTTGACAGAGGGAAAGAGAGAGGAGAACACAGGAATTCATTTACAAAAGGGAAGATTATGCTAAATAATGACTGAGTGAGAGATGCAGCTGAAGCCTGCAAATATTTAAATGATGTGAATTTGCCAAACAAAGAAAGGAATTATTTAGGCTGACATAGTAAGGCAGAGTGGACTAACTACAACAAAGAGTACTTTTAGGTGAGGCATTAACCCTGTTATTAAGGTGTATGACAAAACACTTCGAAGTAAGCCAGTAGGAATATATCTGCCCCGACAAGATGTGACCTAAGGTAGTTTAAACAGACTTTTCTGTGTCTAGGATCTAGAAGGGTGGAGGCAGAAAGGGAAAAATTGATTCACCTGTGAATCTGAAGCCTGGCCATTAGGTGGCAGGGTGCTGGCACTAGAGGGTGGATGCCTCCCTGCCGCTTCTTAATACCATACCCCAGGAGGAGCTCAGAGCCACTCCTCAGTTCCATGGCCCTGGAGAAGATGCTAAGTTTTCCTATAAAAAATACATACACACCCCGTGTCACTTTCACGGCAGAAAGTCATACCGCAGCTGTGTCCCAATTACATGTCTCTTCAAGAATGTGTGTGTCTGCTCTGGCTTTTCATTCCCTGAAACCCTGTGTGAGTAATGTCCTGGTTATGGCCAGGAAACGGTTATTTTCCTGGCTTTGACAAGGTAAAAGTTAATTTTCACTAGAAGCTGGGAAGGGTCACAACCAAAGCAGCTGACCCAAACTGGCCAAAGGGATATTCATGCTCAGTACATACATGAGGGTATTGAGCTGGGGCAATGTAGTACAATGTAGTAGGGCGACAGTTCGTGGCATGGTTGGGATGTGGTAGTCGCGGTCCAGTTTCACGGTTGTTTTTTGCAGCGTGGTTTCAGGTGTGTGGCTGCAGTGCATGGCATGGGACTCTGGATTGGGAGCACATACAATTGTCAGTTCCTTCATAGTGAGCATTTTGCATTGAGTGTCACCCATTTTGTATATTCTTTTATTGTTATTATTGTTGTTGTATTTTCTGTCCTTTGCTACTCTGTTAAAATGGTTTTTATCCCAACCCGTGAGTTTCCCCCTTTCTTTCCAATTCTCCTCCTCACTTCACCTGGGAGAGGGAAGAGTGAGTGAGTGGCCAAATGGTTCTTTGTAACCAGCTGGCTTCCACATGGTTTTGTTTACTGGCTGATACTAAACCACAACAGGTAGGCAGGTACAAGAGATGTTTAGTTATCCCAATGTAACAAAGCACTTTGTATTGGAGCTGTAGTTGGTCCCTGAACAATACTCTAATGAAGGGAAGAGAAGAAACTCTTCTGTAACTGGGAATGCAGCAATGGAACTGCTGAGGCAGGGGGAAGAGGTATGTAAATGCAGTATGTAGCTTGCTGCAGACTGTTCAGGAAGTCCACATACTGGTTTTGTGGAAGAGATGACAGAAGGCATAACAAGCAGTAGGTTTGTATGGAAAACTTAAGCCCAGAGCACGCTGTTTGAAATGCTCAAAATACATTAAGACTGCAACTACAGAAACCTAAATAATGTGCAATAAACCCCCCCTTGTTTTAAATAGAGCCTGCACTGCTAAAGGATCTGCCCCAGGGAGCGATCCTTACGTATGCATCCACACCTCTCAAGATTACACGCCTTAGAGTGAACTGGCTGTGTATGTGCTGCCTAACACTTGACCTGGGCCCGATGCCCCTATGGCTTTAAGACCGTAATTATATTTTTGTGGCTTCAGTTCAAAGTGTCCGAGGTACTGTGAGGTCTGCTTTGCTGCCTGCAAGACTGGTGTTTTTCTAGCATTATGCCAGAGGTATGCTGCATGCTGTGGGGTGTGGTGTGGGACATACAGGGGCTGTCTGAGAGCAGAAGGCAAGCTAGGATAGTGTAGGGCAGGAGGAGCCAAAGCTGATGTAGACCTATCCTTGTTCTGCCATCCATAGGGCAGTCCATCCACAGAGCTGTGCCTCCTCTGCTCTTCCTCAGAGGGAAGAGTTTCCTCCAGAGGCGAGTCCAAGCACAAAGTGATGCATGTGCAGTATGGCTGACAAGGGGACCAGGACCAGAGAATGAAACAGGGAGGTAAATTATTTGACAGTGTAGATGCACCCGTCATAGTCATGAGCACCTAGGTGGTGGGCGAGCTGGGGAAAAACCCTTTACTGCTCTTAATGTTGTTTACATTTTGCAGCAAATCTTTTATCATGGACATGTTGCTGATCAAAGTGATATTTGCTGGTCCCAGGGAATAATTTAAGTGTTGATACAGCGTGGGAGGGGGGAGACTGGGCAGAGGATCTGAATAAACAAACAAGTGTCTTTCAGTTTTAATCAAGTTGCTCTTGCTAATACATGCTGTGTCTTTTTTTTTTTAAATAATCGCATCCTGTGTAAAAGTGTTGGTTGAAAATAGGGATTAATAAGCAAGAACCATCTCTTGGGTACAGACTGAAGACTGTTCTCAAAGACAGCAGACAGGAAATGGAGATCAGGGCTGAATACGATGGATTGTAAGGGAAGACATGGCTGTAAAATTATAAAGATGCCAGTTTAGCAAGCATTATTAGTTTGAAATGTATGTCAGTGTCCTATTTGTGAGTTGTTTGCTTATTGGTCCTATCTTCGTGTTTTTGTCTTCAGGTTAATTCCATTCAAAATGATTTGCAATTGTCATGATATTTTAAGATAAATAATATCTTAAGACAGCATTGTGTCACTACTAGGGACTTAGGCAGGTATGAGTGATGGGTCGACGTATGTCATCTGCAGCATTAAAGAGAGCACTCCTCAGTTTAATTTCTGTCTGATGGTTTCCTATTCCAGTCAATAGTTCTGCTGTGAACCAGTATCCATGTGCTGGTAAAGAGAAGGTATATGTACCTACAGAACTTCTCCTTCCTCCTTTTAGTGCCTCATGCTCTCTTCAAAAGCATGGTAATTTCCAAGACCTCCTACTTGCTTTTCCTTTGCTTCACTGTAAAATTAGTTATTATTTTCATGAGCTATGTGAAAATATGCCAGACACACATTGCTCTAAGCATACTCTGAGCATTTTCGACATGATTAGTTGTACTATTTAGTAGCCAAACATGAAACAAACAATAAACTACTCAGTCCATCATAAATATTCACCCTACCATTTTTCCTGATTTAAAAAGTCTCACTTCCACAGACAAGGATCCTCTCCAATTGCCTCTGACAATTGATGGGCCTTGCTAAACATCTGGGAGGGTTTCATAACCTGCCCATGGTGTTGCAAGCACCTTTTTCCCCTTGGGCCCTCAGGGCTCAGAGTGAGTGGGCATGGTTACACAAGCAAGCCCAGGTGAGGAAAGCCAGGGTGTGGGTTGATGGTGCGTCAGCTCCTCTACTGTCCATCCACCTGCCCTTGTTCCATGGTGAGTTCATCCACAGTGAGTTGGAGTGAGCTGCTCTCTGTTTGGGTTGGAAGGAGAGAATTTGGCTGGCCAGTTAGGGTAGAGGAGGTGCAGCACTGTGCCTTCACACCCTGGCTTGCCCCTGGGAGCTGGTGTGTGTGCCCATGCCTTCAGGCAGGAAGCGTACTGCAGCATTTCCCTGGAAAATTGCCCGGTGCCATAAAATAAAGCTTTCAGGAGGCTCTGGAGAGCTTAGTGCATCAGCAGATTGCTGGGAGGATAGGCCTTAAACGGTGAAGAGATTCAAAGAGGGCCTCTTCTCACCCATTTGGAAATCTGGAGTTGGCTGTTTTCCAGCACACAGTGTTCAGGCTGAAAATTTTCATGATGCTTCTGTCACTTCCAGCTTTTGGCATGAAGTTGTGTCCTTTATAAAAAAAGGTGTCTGAAAGAAACAGTGCTGCTTCACCATACTCTGAAAGCAGCAGCTTCCTGGGTCCTGTGCCGTGGACCTGCCAGTGCCCTGAGGTCTAACAGTGCCTCAGAGACCGATGGTCCTCCACTGTGGCCAGCAGTGGGCCCACGGGGATGAGGTGTGAGGATGTCCTCGTGCGGGCCCTGCCTCCATCAGTGGAGGGGAGCCAGCAGTTGCCCTCCACGTTGATGTTGCTGTCTCTCCTGGAGGCCTCCTACCTAGGAAGAGTTTGCTTGCAGACCTTCCTCTTCTTGTGAACTTCAACTTGTGGGATCAGTGGCACGTTGCTTTCTGATATACCTATGTTACGTAGCACTTGTGGTGCAGGTGCTTGGTGCCAGCCCAGCAGTGCCATTGCGAATGGTGGCCTCTTGCAGCGTGCTGGTGTCACCTCAGCACTTGGCAGTTTTCCATCTGCTTCCCACAGTGTGCCGTTGTCTTCCTACTTCTTACTCCTTTCCTCCTTGCTTATGGACTTGTCTGCTGTGCATATTGTGTCACTTATTCCACTGATCTGAGTCACTGAGTTGATAGTTGTCAGTCTACTGTTGCTCCCTCGAGTGGCGTTACAGTTGGCTCCAGTATACATATTTAACAGGGTAGATTGCAACAGGACCTTTCAGCATTAGGTGAGCAGCTGCTTAACGTGGATTTTGAATTGTCGTGTACCATATGCGTGGAGCCACCCCAAAAGCAACCTCCATTAGTGGGGCAGAAAATGAAAATCAGGATGGATAGCTCAAAGTCAGCTATAGCTTGGAGAAGGCAACCAGCTATTGAAAGCAATGCAGTTTCTTCCTTAAAAATAGTTAAACAAAATGATTGCACATGTTTATTGGGATATATGTATTAAAATATCAAAACATTTTCACCAGAGTTATGCAATAAACTGAACACCTCTATAAATATGCCTGAGGCTTTTCTGCTCCCTTATTTACTCTTTGAAAACTCTATATGGCAGTCAGCTATAAAACTAAATTTGCAACTAAAGCTGTACAAACAGCTGGATTTGGGACTTTGTGATGCCTGGAAAATAAGCCTATCAAAACTCCAACTGAAATGGAAAATATGAATATTTTAAGGATAAAAAACCAAAAAAAATAAAATTGAGATTTCTTTTTTGCTGAAAGCAAAATATTTGCTATGGGTATTTTTTTGCCTAAAGGTCTCTCAATGTTTCAAACTGGGGTGAGTTCATTGGATGGCCACAACTACGGCAGGGTTGCACTTGTCCTTTGAGAAAGGATGGAGAATTGAGGCTTGTTCAGTTTAGGGGAATAGGCAGCTTTGGGGGTGATCAGAGGCCTGGAGGCCCCCCAGAACCCGTGAGGAGGACACCAAGAAGATGGACCCAGACTTTTCACAGTAGTGCACAGCAGGAGTACAAGAGACAACAGGAAGACATTGAGAAAGGAGTATTCAGACTGTATGTAAGGGAAAACATTCTCACCATTGTCCAGAGAGGTTGTCATGTCTCTGTGCTTGCACATTTTCAAGAGTTGACTGGTTAAACCTCTGAGCAACCTGGTCTATACCCATTGGCTGACCCAGCTTGGAGCAGGACATTGGGTCAGAGACCTCCTGGGCTTTCTTCCAATCTGAATTGTCCTATGATCCTATGAAAAGCACAGTACAATTTTGAAATAAATATATCAAAATACATAAATTAAAAAAAGAGTTAGATTTTAACTAATTGTTGAATCATATGAAGGACTAAATATATAAAATGTCTTTTTAGCCACATTTTTAATGAAACTATATCTTCAGATAATTCTGTATTCTTGCTTGTTTGATTTTTCAGACGAGGAAATGAAAGACAAGATGCAAGTTGGTCAATTTTTGTTTTATTTCTCTCTGAGGAGGCGCATAAGTGAACTTCACCACTTTCCTTGGATTCAGAATTTCAAAATTGACATTGCAGAATAAACATTAGCAAAATTAGGTCCATTAAACTTTAGGACTGACTGCTAAAAATTAATGTATTGTTTTAAAGGTTGTATACTCTTTCATTGTGACAGCATCTTCCCAATAAATGACCTTCTGTTTTGAGAATTCAACTGATTTTTTACTGTGACAGCTGCCAGAAGGGAAGTGAACAGAACATGTGATATAATGTGGAACTCGAAACTTGTAATCTGCTGTATCTGTAGAGATGGAGTGACATAAGATAAGACCACCATTTATTCTGCCTTGTGGCTCTGATGTGATTAGCCTGCTGAATATTATATTTGGGTTTTGTTTTCTTATCAGGAAAAATCTGACCTGTTAGAGTTTCAGATAGCTAAAGCAGGTGGGAGAAATTAATGTCTAATAAAACAAGCAAGTAGTTTGGCTAAAATAAAGCCATAAACTTTAGAAGTACCAGAGGTCTGGAAGTACTACAATAGGAGAAGACAGCTTAGTGTGTTTTGTCAAGAAATAGAGCAGATATTAGCTCAGACTTTATTTCACTAGGATGTATTATTTTAACAATGATGTTTTCTCTCATTTCAGGTACTATGATATATCAGGCAGCCACTATACTGTTCAAGAAAACCAAATACCGCCAGTAATCTGTCCACACTCTTATGTTCTTCCAGCAATATCAATGTCCACTGCCTCATTACCAGCAGCACTTAGAAAGGTAAGAGAAAACTAAATATGTGTGTTTATATAAAATATATATACACATGTATTGTAAAGAAGGTGACTATTCTGAAAACAGAGTTTAACACTAGGTATAACTGAAATATTCCTTTAAAGGACCTCTGTCTGAAGTACTGGAAAATTTTCAAATGAATATCATATACGTAAATAAAGAAGGTACATAATGACTATAGCTGGCATGAAGAGCTAACAAAGGAAATGGCTTGAGGATATCTTCCACGTGCTCTCAGAAACCATGTTTTTTTCCTTTTGTTAATAAAATATGTATAAGCCAAAATAATAAAGGAACAGCATCTGCACTTTTTCAGTATCTTACTTAACCTGTACTGTTTTCTGCTTTATTCCAGAGAAGGAGAAATGGTTACGCATTTGTTTTCTAGTGTTCATTTAGCTCATGTAGTGTTACTCATACGCTTGGCAGCAGTATTACTGCATGGAAGCAAGCTAGGGAAAATGCTAATTACTTCTGTTCTAATGTGAGAACTTAATTTCAGATTGCAGACAAGGTTGTGCAATGTCATTCTTGTCTTTACTGTAATCTTTCCATGGAGAGAGAAATAGTTTTTTTCTACATTAACAACAGTACACAACAGGCCAGTAATTGAAAAAGTTGTTTTTTTCTTGGTTGTGGAACTAATATTCATCTGAATCTATTTGATGATGGCTTAAAATATTCTGCCTTTAAAACAAATTTATTGTCTAGTTTTGTAAAGCCACCAAATCTCATATACTAATTTCTTTATGAAGCCTTTGGAAAAACTCATTGGTTTTTAGTTGAGCGCACTAATATAAATCCCAAACATCTCTTGTGGTCTCATTCAGCATCTTAATTCTATTGATACTGTAAGAACATACCTAGAAAAAGGGCTTAGTTTTTCACAATTATGAAACAGCAAAATAGTGCAGTATGGTGATGGGATGACATTTCTGTTGCAGTAGAGCTAGCTGGGGAATTAGCTGTTCACCCTATTGCGCTCTTGGATGGGCTTGTATATTAACCCCTTGCTAGGACTTCTCCTAGAAAAGCAAGCAGATGTTTTTAAGTGAAAATTTAAGTACTGTTATTTAGTTATTTAGAGCTCTGAGTTGGTATTTTGTTTTCTTTTGGAATAAATTGCTCATACTTACAACTAAGTTAAATTGTTGGAGTGTCATTCCTTTAACCTGGAACCAATCCATTTGTACTAAGAATGTTTAAAAGCCTTTAAATGAAGCATCTAAAAGAGTGTCAGAGCAGGCCATATAATTTTATACTTTGATGCTTAACAGAAGTCTGATTGTTAGATAAGTCATAAAAATTAAGGAAGTTGTGTGTGTGGTGGGTGTGGGTCTGTGAATTAAGCAGTTTCTTCTGTATAGGGATAATCAGCTAATATGTGTAATAATGTAAGAATATAAATCTCCTGGTGATGATAGATGGTTTATGAGGATTGGGATTTAATGAAGCCCTGCCTTCCCTCAGCATTTCTTGTGGGAGAGCAGTAGGAAACAGTGCATGACACAGAACATAAGCTGTTTGCACCAGGCTCCTCTCTGCTGCTGTTCTTCTCTAGGGAAGCCTGTTTGTAAGCCTTTCAAAGGCGAATGTACAAAGTAGAGTCTTGCAGGCTAACTTATACAGCCTAATTTGTTTTATCCTCTGTTTTTGCTTAATTTAGGTTTTTCCCTTTACCTTGGATAATGCTAAGAGCCGACTCCAGCAATGACTAAAACAGCCAAGCTCTTCTACATTCTTTTTACTAATTAAACAGTCTTCCTAAGAAACCTTGGTTATCAGTCTCTGGACCTTGTTAGCATTTGGTTTTGTTTTCAGAAAAAAATAAATATATATTGTACTGCTTTCCCTTTCCTTTTTGTGATCATTGAGTGAGTTCCCTTTCACCTAAATTCCTCTCTACTCTCAGCCAGTTTGTGCCTACTAGTCAGCAGAAGATCTAAAATAGCCACTCCCTTAATGGTTTTCCTCACCTTCTGAAGTAAAAGCTGTCCCCAGCATATTCCAAGAACTTGTTGGACTGTCTCTGTCTTGTATTTCTTTTCCAACAGAAAAAAAATAATTCCAAGAAGTAATTAAAGCCGTCAGGTTCTGTCCTTCTGGAGGCTTCCCTTGCTTGATCAAAAAACAGTCTTCTCTCCATCCAATTAACTACTGTATAATAAACTTCTATCATAATATACCCTGTTTTTCCCCTTTCATCATCTTCCAGGGTTGTTTAAAAAAAGTCTTTGTCTTACCTATTCTTGTACTTCACAGCAACTATTCTTGATATACAGTGCAACTTTGTTTCTCCCTCTTTTTGCCTAACTTTCATAAGTAGTGGTGGTAAAATAGCACTTGTTTGGTAGTGTAAATGTTGTGTTGCCCAAATTATAAGGCAAAAATATTTCCTCTCACTACATCATTGTTTTAAGAAAAAAGCAACATCTTTCTATATCAATATTCCTTTCTCATCAACTACCTCTCATGCTGATTAAGATGTACTTCCAGTTCTGTAGAAAAATTTCCACTTTTACACCTTTTGTAAGGCCATCTGGAATTTATAACTTAGTTTTATTGTAAAATCTGATTTGAACAACTGAAAATGTCAGCCTGTAACAATGAAAGACAGATTTTAAAGTGTTTTTATCAAATATATATGTTTATTAAATGTTTATTAAATCACTAGAGATAACTAAATCTATGAGAAATTAATAAATCATACAAATCTAAATATTAATTTAATTTTCTTGACTCTTCTAATCCTGTAGCATTTAATGTGCAAAATGTTTGTTTTACAAAAATGGAGGTTCGTAGTTTCTCTTTTGGTATTCTGGCAAACGGAAGTTTGGTAAAACACTACTAAATACTGAAAAACCCCTCAAATAATTTCTTGATGCCAGTTCTGCAAAATACTCTATTTCTAGGCTTCTAAAACTCAGCTTATTACTTTTCCCAAATAATGCATTGCATCCCTAGTTACATTTGCACAATCCAGTTTTGCCTAGTGGAGCTAGGAGGAGTATTTGGTGTCTTTGAGTTTGTTGGCAAACAAAGGCAAAATAGTTTGATTATATACCTGTCTATGCAGATCCACATTGAGGATTATTTCAGCCCTTACATATCCTATACTACATGAAGGAGATAGCTCTGGCCATAATTTCATGACTGTTTTTTTAAAATATCTTTAAGACTGTTTAATTAATAGAACAGTGTGATGAGTGTTCTCACTATGAATGAAGAAACAACTTCCTGCGTGTTTGATTCTTTCTGTTCTCCTTGAATAAACAGTAATTCCATTTGAGGACCAAGTCACAGATAAATGTATCTTTGCAGTCATACAGCTTCAATAGTGACAAAATACTAATACCAATTGAGAAGGGGTCCTGCCTGTGATATGGCAAACACAGATGACCTTAAATTATGTAGTTAAGGACAAATAGGCTTTAAGCTGGTTGTTCAGCTGAAAGCATTTATTCCTGTAGAAAACAATTTCAGATTTAGATTGGCTCCCGCTGATAGTAAAATGAAGGATTTAGACCTCTCTTTTCATTCAGTTATTATTTATACGTTTCCTGTGCACTAGGAATAATAATCCCCCAAAATCTAGACTTTAAAATTCCAAGTGAGATACTTTGGTCTAAACAGTTTTTTCTAAGGCACATCTATGTGCTTTCTTTCCTCTTATATTCAGGTGTTGATTAGTCATGTTTTCAGCCCTGTAACTAGGTACCTGTCTAAAGGTTTCTCAGGATTCTCCATCTAGATAAGAGTTCTCACACCTACTTGCTACCTGAACACAGCCACTGCCTTTCACACAAAGATTCACTTGTATGACATGAATATTTAACGAAGGAAACTGGGTGGAGTACTTGTAACACCCAGGTGTGGCTGTGGAAGCCCATTTTCATTCTGTGTCAAATTGCTGGATTAAATGAGTTTATTCTATCACTGCCTTTGCCATATTCCTGAGACAGCAGATATGCAGATCCCTAATTCTTCCTGCTCTTTTAACTCATCTTTCAGATGATAGCTTGTCAAGGTCTAGGATATTTTCAGTTCAGGATTCCTTATCTGCTTCTTCAAGGTCATTTCTACCTTGCTCAGACACATGTCATCAAGACTTCCAGCCCAGGTCCTGATATTGCTTTTCCTTGAAGTGCTTTATATTCTCAAGAGACAACAAACCCCAAAGCCTACTTGGGATCCCACAGGGTTGCAATATCACCTCCCAGACCAATCCTTAAACAGTAGAAACAAAGCTTTTTATACTGCCATTTGATAAATTTCCAATACCAAGTAAGTGAGAAACCAGGTGAGCCACTTTCCAAGGTAACAGACAACCAAATTACCAGTTTGTGGATAGGTGAGAGGAGCCTGTCCTGAGGAGAACAAGTCTTTGCCTTAAGGTTACCACAATTTTTATAGATAAGGCCTTTCAGTGGTTAACCAATCTCCTCCCAAAACGGGAGACCAAAAGAAGAGAAGGCATCCCTCTTGGATAAGAATCAAGCTTGGAATCAGAAACTTCAAAAAAACCTTGCAGACAAAATTCTATGAAGTGAGTCATGCAGGGGCTGCGAATATTCGCTGGTGTGGGTTTTCTCAAAGGAGATAAAAAAACAATTTCAGGAGAGTACTAACCTGTCTTGTGCGAAGTATGAAGGGGAAAAAGGGAGGGCAAATTATATGACACTGTAGGATTTTTTTCTTTTGAGGTGAAGGGCAGGTGTGCCAAGGCAGCCACCTAAGAGAGGCCCAGGTGGGGTAGTGGCATGGGGTTGTTCTCTTATTTTGGTTTCTTCTAAATCTGGCTAGGTCCTCAACTGTTTGGAATATGTTATACCTCTCTAGCTAATTAAATGTTACAGCAGGACAAAGTTTTATTGTATTAAAATCCCAGGGAAAAAGCCTGCCTATTGCTGTGCTAGACACTGGATTCTTGACAGAGTTTCTACTTACTTAACAACACTTATAACCAACTTTTATATAAAATAATGCACTTTGATATGTTGGAATTTTTTTTTGCTCTTCTTCAGTATAACTATTGTGTTCTCAGCCTGGTAAAATTACTGTCATTCCTCAGGTGGGAAATATTGCAAGCGTCACTCAAACTGGGTTACAGGCTCACTAGGAACGCATTCACTGTCGACATTCATTGCAACTGTAGGATGCTTCTAGTCACCCTCCTCTCCCAAGTATAACTTATTTCCCTGAAATAGCAGTTGCATTTTCTACCTCCCTCCAGATTTTGCTTTTTCTTTTTTTCTTTTCTTTCTTTTTTTTTTTTCTATCAGGAATTCTCCTTTTTTGCTTGACAGACAGATTGAAAATCTCTTGATAACCCCCCCAAAAAGCTGGTATTCACTTACTCCCTTTTTGATTAGTCATGCTTGTGCTTGGTCTGGTAGGGCTACTTTCTAATCATGTTGCTCCCCATTGTCATTCCTGCAGATGAGAGAGTAGCCTCCCATGTTTAAATTTCAAACCGTAATTTTTAACCTCCTTAAACAGCCAAGTCTGCCTATGAGAGTCATGTTATGTGCCTTTAGTGCACTAATTTATGGAAAATTTGGAGAAATACCTTTCTTCAGTTTAGATCAATCAAAAATACAGTACTACTTTTATAGGCTAGAATATATATAGGAATTTTATTTACATTTATGTATACACATATATACACATATAGATGTATGGATGTATATTTAAATGTATGCCTGAATTGAAGAAAGTTTTGGAGATGTTATCCATAAGCCATGGATTTGGGATTGCTGTCCTAATGTGTTATTATGAATTGAAGAGAAGGGTATATAGCAGGGGTTTCAAACCCGTGGCTCCCTCTGTTCTCCTGCCCCTGCAGCGTAACGCGCATCACACACTGCACACGTGACCAGTGCTGGCAGGAGCACAGGGGCAAGGAGCTCGGAGCTGCTGCTGGGTAGAAACAAGGTGCCAGGCTGGATGAAACAAGGTGGTGGGCTGGATTCAACCTGTGGGCTGTGAGTTTGCACCCCTGGTATACAGGGAGAAGAAAAAAGATGAAATGTGATGAAGCCTGGATCACAAGAGCTCTCTGACAACATTCAGCATAGCTACATTATTCATTGTCTGTATGGCTTCTATTATGGATTTTAATATGATGTTATTGTGCTGGGCAGCACAGTAATTCCTTATCATGTTTAAAATGTCTAAGAAAATGTGAGAATTTTATAATAGTTTATTTAAGTTGCGTTTTTTTCCTTTATCCTATCGACACTATTTCCTCCTATTGTACAACCGTGCTGTGGTTTGGGCAAGAAAGTGATTCTAACAGGAGAAGAACACAAGTCTTTACTTTGAAATTCATGGCAGCGGTGGGGGGGGAAGTAATCAAATTTTCAAACCTAACCAGTTGAGTATGGTGGAGAGATGTTGGAAGGGAAGAAGAATGCCTCATTTTGTCCTGGCCACGCCAGTATTCGTTGAAAGGTTGACAAAGGATTTATACTGCACTTAACAAATATTTAATTTGCTCTGTCCTTTAAACTTTTAAAGTTTTTATAGGATGCTTTGCTTTGAGTCATACTATGTTTTGCAATAGTTTGAGATGACTAATACTGAAATATTCTTTCAGGATTATAATATTTAGTTGATAAATATGCAATTCTTAATTAAAAATGCCAAATCATCACAACCAATAAGATACAAACTGAATTTAAATAGTATTGAAATCATCATGGAAACCAGAAAATACAGAACTGGGGCAGAATTTAAATGCTGACCATTTAAGTCACAATGATGTCTAGCACAAATACGTGTCCTTTGAGAAACCATTTTATCTTAAATTATTTGTCCACAGTGTTTGGGGAGTAGTGTCATAAACCAGTAGCCTGAAAGGATATAGTAAAATGCTAAACCCCACAAAGTACAGGGGGAATAACATGAAGACAGCTTCTATCAAAGCACTTGCCATTGAGAAAATATTTAAGGGCATGGTAAACAGTGACATAGTGGTAGTGTTGACTACCCTAAGTATATTTGACAGAAAGGGATGCTCAGAATCATGGAAACAAAAGAAAACTGGCCCCAGCATGTACAGATACTCCTTGTGTAATACAAGCTGCTAGCAAGAACCCACAAGTAGGGCAGCTCTTCCTAAAGAACAGTACTAAATAATAGCAGAGGACTGAATTACATTTTTGTTAATTTGTTCAGTTGGTGCCGTCTTTTAACATAACTATTTCTCAACATTGTTACTAAAATCTATAGAAGTAATAGTGCCACTATACAAGCAATTTACTTTTAATAGCGCATGGGTACTCTTGTGCCTGTAGGAATGCTGAATCAAGACAGTTGGACAGCCATCTGTAGTTATAAGTCACCATTGGTGATGCTTCTCAGGGTGATGGAACTTAGATATCATCTCCGCTTTAAAGAAAATAATATTTGATAAACATGATATGAATTTGTGTACATCAAGCACTTTTGCTTTGGGGCTGCGATAATTGCACATTCATTGTTTTATCTGTATCTGTTCTTTGTCAAGCTCTTAATGAGAGAGGGGATGAGGGATCCCAAAGAGGAGAGACTGAAAAGATTGTGCCAAACCAAGCCAAAAGAACCAAAGCAAGCAAAAAAAAAAAACCAAAGCAAGAACAATTAATTGCTTATAGATTAAGTTTGCAGCAGACAGGAAAGAAAGCAAACCCAAAAATTTAAGCAGGAGTGTTTATAAGACACTTAAGTTCCTTCAGTTTCCTGATATCAGGTCTATCCTTTTCCAGGATTTTACTGTAGTCTGGTTTATTTTATGTCTCAGGTTAAAGAACTACAATTCTTGTCATTGGCATCCCCAGAAGAGTAAGCCATTCCTAGTAGAATTTTCTTTCTAACGTGATTGATCTAGCTAAGGTAATATATACAACAGAACTAAGAATTCCTGAGTTAAGACTATCCATAATGATAAGTACCTTAGGTTAAGTATCATTCTGCCCAGATTTCTCAGGACGTAGCAAGCATCCACAGCATTGCAGCAGAGGTGCTCTGGATATAAAAATACTATTCTTGGAGGAAAATGCCCAGTGTCGAATTGAGGACATGCAGACAGAAGAACTCAGCACCTAGTTATACATGCACAGTCATACTTACTGTGTAGGGAGAGATCAAACTTCTGAGAAGTCCCAATGTCAAAAAGCTTGGACATCAGGTCCAGTATAAAACTATCTGATTATTATGATTTGATTTTGTAATGCAGCTCAGTAAAGACCTGCTCATCCTTTCATCTTCCAAAAAGTCTGGAAGTTTATGGCTAATTACAGTACGAGAGAGGTTCTCAGCTATCCATGACAGAACTTCTCCATGTATTGCTCAACAAAATGACTTCTCTAGCTAGTAAAATACCATTCTACTGACTAGACTGATGGCATCATTGCTATTTCCTCATCCGTCCACTTTTTCCATATTCCCAGCTCATTATTCTGCTTATCCCCATTTGAACCACAAGTTCATTTCAGTATTAACATTTTGCTTTTTCCAACCCGGCATAAGATACTGGCTATCTTATTTCCCAAAAATAACACCTAGGCTGCGTGCAGTTCTTGTGGCTGGTTCAGAGAGACCTTGTAAACATCTTTCTCTTTTGTATTTCTGCTGCTTTTTGATGAGGAGTATAGCACGAGTGTTTAAGCTGTGGTTGACTGCATGTGTACAGGACCACAGCTGACAGCTAACACGGGCCTTGGAGAAGTGCTAAAGACAAGAGGGAAGATGGCATGGAGTTACATAGGATTTTCATAGAAGGAACTACCTCCTGGAATACTGCTGAAAGAGAAATCCGTATTGCAGTCTAACACTTTGGCATTCAAGATGGCAATGGATGTACTGAGTCAGGAAGGTTCCCTCCACCCCTTTAGAACATAAGCAAATTTGAAGGCAGAGTAGGAATGCCAGTACTCTTGGCTGGCAAGTTAAGACAGATATCGCTTGGAAAACTCTTTCCAACCAGTTCAACACATCCACCTAGATGCCAGAGAATTCTAAAAACGCTATTTCTGGCTTTACAGTGGAATTGAATCCTGTGTAGTCTTTAGGTTGAGCTATGTTTGGAATTGAATTTCATCTTAGTTATTGCATGGTCCATGCATTACTGAGAACAAACCTAGAGGACACAATGAGTGAAAATGTGTTTCTGTTTAAGAGGATTAGTGGTGGTTTAAAATGCAGTCATGCAAGCAATGGTCCAGGAATGGGATAATGCTGAGGTCTTCAGGGCTGGACTGATGAATAATCTACAGTCCCCCAAGCAGTGACAAAATAAAAGGTCTATCAAACTGGCACAGCACTGTGCTTTGCAGGAGTGAGATAATGTGGATAGCCACATACTCCGAGTGGCATTCATGTATTGCAAAGTATTAAGGAGCTCTGTTGTTAATGATCAAGCATGGACAGTACAAAATAGGTCTGGTAATGATGATATGGGAGTGTCCAGTGTTATCAGTGGCCATCCTTTGTCTGCCCCTCCTTTGTGTAGCATCATACCAAATACTTTGCTACATAGCATTTCAGCGGTGTTGCTCATGCTGCTATGTAACTCTTTCTTAGGATGACACCAGGCACTTTACTGCCTTCTTCCTCCCTTCTCTTTCCCTTGGTGAGTACAGTCACGTGAAGTTACTCTTTGAAGCACCAGGGGTTTGTTTCTGGCCTCCATGCAGTGCAGTGATCTCTGTGGACAGCTGTAGACTATTTTGCATCATGCTCTTCTTGTACCACTTCCACACTTGTGCAATGTGTTGGAATGGTTTTCAGGACGTTGGCAGCTAGCTGTAGCTTTCTCCTTGGGTGTGACCCTATTTCCATTTTACCATGCTACGTGACCAGGTGGCTCAGCATATGCACAGTACACCTGTGCACTCTCAGATCTGAGAAGGTTGTGACACAAAGCTTTTAGTAATAGTTCATTCCTCCTGACCAGGCTTTTGCCACTTTATACACTATATAACGCATATGACAATTAAGAATGTGTATATATATACATATATGTGTAATTTATTGCTCTGTAGTTCCAGCTGCAGTATAATAATGGGTTTGCAAAGGTTAAGTCATGAAAAACTTCATCGTTCTGGTTTTATTCTCTTGAGAACTGAATTACAGTGAATAAACTGGAATGCTCCTTAACTTACCCTTTAAAGCAAGCACTTGATCTGCCATGGCTCAAGATCTGCAAACGCAAAATGTGATCCACTTCAATAAAGAACTGCCTAAACTACCGTTTGAGTCACATTTAGAGATTATAAAAGAATTCTACCCTTCCTGCAAACTTGCCTTGTTCATACAATTTTCAAAATCACAGTGGGTAACATTTCAACAGATAAGCTTTGAGCTTCTTGTGCTTGCAAACAATATCTGGAGATTTAAATAGAATATAATGTTTTGTTCTACAAACATTGCTTTTTTGTAATGGAACTTGAAATTATTATTTCCTATAAATCATATCTTATGACATGCATCCTCTCCCATCTTTACAGTTCCCCTCCACTTCCTCCTTCCCTTTTTCTTTCTTTTCATTTTACCACTTTGATTTCTAGGTTATCTTTGCTGAAAAAGAGAATAATTGTCTAGGAGGCAAATAGGGATTAAAAAGTGTAGCTTTTGAAAAGTCTGAAAAATCTGAACAAACTACACTGTAAATGTTTAGCAACCAGAATTTAGATAAAAAGAACATCAAGGTCTGTTTACTTTTTGTATTTGATTTTGAGAAACCTCTGATTTTAGAAGGCTTATCAGTGGTAATTCTGGATATTCCCCTTCTCTCTTCTCCAGGGGAATATCGATTGTTTTGCCTCTGGGAATGCTGAGGGTATGTTTTTTGCTTTGGCATGTAAGACTTAATTTTTATCAGATAAACTTCTGACTCTTGGACGTGAAAAAGAAAACCACTTTTCAAACATGAAAAAGTTATAGATGGTTTGTGAGGGTTTTTTTCTAAGCGGCCGCAATGCGAAACAGAAGCTCACCCTGCTTGTTGCTGGCTGCTGTTCAGACCCTTGTACTCTCAGCTGGCAAGCTGAAGAGACTTGTCAGGTTCATCATGGAGCTGGCTGGGAAAGCTTGAGTTGCAGCAGAGACAAAAGATGGAATCACTGCAAACAAAATGGGTAGGTAGCTAGAGGGAAACCAGACACAGTACCAGAAATTGTCTTCCCACCCCCTTCCCACTAGGTGCCAAGAAGGTGTAGGAGGGAAGTGGTAGAGTAGGAACAGGAGAGAAGACACTCACCTGCCTTCTATGTACAGGAAGCACTTGTTAACTACCAGGTTTTAATGATAGACAGCCAGCTCCCTCCTGTATTCGCAAGCACTGACAAATAATGGAGTAAGCTTCTGCAAACTTCTCCCCAGAGCTGCTAATGGAGTGTTTTTACCGTATTTGATTTAGGAAGAATCTAAAATAGTTTAGGGCCAACATTACAGCTGTTGTAGTTAAAACTTTGGCTAATCATGGTGTTTTTAAGGGCTAGCTTTAAAAGTACCTTTGTAATGATCCTTGTTCTAAGCCACAGACACCAAAGCCAGTCCTAGAATATATTTGGCTTATGCCCAAACTAACATCTTATGCAGAAATTCAAGAGCAGAATCAATAATCCTGTGTATTTCTTGACATTTTATGGAAATGCTGGTATTTCTGAACAGTATAACTTCATCCAGTTTGATCCAGTTCACTGCTGCATTATTGTTAATCAATAAAAAAAATTTTTAGGAGTAAGACCTGAAATTTTTTTAAGAATATCAGGTAGGAATTTGAACTTTCATCCAATTATCTACTAGTAATAGTAGTGAGATTTAGATGTTGTTGTAGTTACAGCTCTTCAGCAGCTAACATTTAGTAATTTAGGTGCACAGTAGAATAATGCAACATGTCTGTAATAACGTAATAGCAGGAAAATATACATGTCCCTTTTCCTTCAGAAGTAATAATGTATCTGTTTTCTGGACAGACACCTATTTATTTTAATGTTTTATATACTAATTAGTTCTGTCTTAGCCTAAAATAAACACACCTAAGAATATAAATGCATTTTCTCATAGAAGTTTCTCTTGCTTGATGTTGAATATTAGGCGATACTGATGTAATCACGGGATTAAGAGCAAAGAGTTTGCAGGTCTGTTTTGCTTGATTTAATTTTTGCCCACTGCACTGCAGGCAACCAGTCATTCCTATCTTCTCTGTACTAGTTTTATAAAGTTTATTCTAATTAATAATAAAGCAGTTCTCTGTAATAATTATTGTAATAATTAGTTTGAGAGAATTCTGGGAGCCTTAGGTAAACACTGTTATTTAGAAAAAATGCTAAATTATAACATTGTAATTCAAATGTAAAATGATATGTCCAGCCATTTTTATAAAGGCAGGATAAGGTATATTAGTAGCAATTGTTTCTTGTATTTAACAGTCTTCATCTGTACATGACAAAAAAAAATCCGTACATCAAAGTAGTTATCAAGGGGTGTAAACACTTCATACATTTTACAAAAAGGCTCTTTGAAGCACATAAGCTATCAAGACTGAATTTTCCAAAGAGGCCGCTATTGGATGCCTTCATATTGGGGGCTGACTTGACACACCTTTCAGTTGAAAGATTGTTTGTTTAAAAGTACCAAATGGCATAATGTGTAATAGAAGTTAGATTGTGCGATTTTTATCTATTTAATGAGAACTTCCATGGAGAAAGGAGATTCAGTTCTCTTTGATTGAATATTGTCATTTTTCATCCTCCTAAATGTTTTTCAGGGTCATAAAGATACAGTATTTTTTTCCAGTTTCAGGACCATCACATCAGCTCCCCAAAGCAAGCACGTCAAATGTGCAGTTCACTTTGTCATTTATGAAATTTGACTTTGGTCAGATCAGCAGTCCAATTTGCAGCCTGTTTACTGTCTTTATTCCTTTGCAGTTTTATAGTCTCACATTAACAATGTAGTGCTCAGAAGGATGGCCTTCTGCCTCTTGACCTGTATGCCTGTGGCAGCCTATCTTCTACCGTGCCAGACCTGGTATCTAGACCCAGAGCCTCAGAAGGACTAAAATACCTGGGCACTTTAATTAGTTAACTAACTCCTAGGCATATTTTCTCTTGACTGAATTAAAACTGCAGGAGCAAGACAATCTATATCCTTCATCTGCTGAGCACTGAGAACTAGCTAACAAGAAAGTCTGGGCACAGAGCGTATTAGGAATCCTGCCTTGCTCTTGAGCTACATGCAGGATCATGCAGAGGTGCCCAAGCCAGCCAAGGAGGAGCCAACTCAGTTAGCCAGCACAGAGCAGCCACATCAGTGCCATGTTTGTCAAAGGCTAATAATATATGTGGCTCCTTAGGATTGTTTCCTCTTTGCCCATAATCACTTCATGTAAAAATGTGTAAACAGTCTTGAGGAGACAAGTTAGAGTATCTGGAATGAGATCCAAGGATTACAGTGAGTCTGACAGTTTTAATACAATTTCCACAGTCTGATTTCAAAGATGATTTCAGTGTGCATAATTTCTGGGAACATATATCAGTTTTACTATATCTAAGAACCTAGCAAAGAAATAAATTCAAATTACTACTTAAAATGCTTTTTCTTAGCTGAGAACAATGCAGAATGGAAAACATAATGAGTTGTCACTTGTGCATTTTTAGCTGATCCAAACAGCAGTTTTTCTTTGTAAGCTTAGCAGCATTAACGAAAAACATCAGTTCCTCATTTTGGATTGTTCTGGGAATTTACTGATGCTTTTATTAAAATTCTTGCATGTGCTCTGAAATGCTGCAAGACTTTTTCAAATGTCATATACTTTCAAGACTGTGGAGTTCCTATTGACAGTTTTGCGTGAAAGCAAGGGGAAGAGATTAAGATTGGTGGTGCCTAAGAAAGAGCCTATTTCCAGAGATTTATAGCTTAGTCTATTGTACAGACACTCTTAGATTTTCAGCAAAAGAATCCCATAAATACTTAATATAAAAGGAATTGGGAAATGTTACAGTGAGCTATATATATATTAGGACAACTTATGTTAAATCTATGCTTACCAATATCCACCATTTAGACTTAGTGACAGGACAAGGTACGCTCTCACAAAACAGAAGAGATACCTACAAACCTAGAAGAAAGACTTAGTAAATAGAAAACGACTTATGTAACAGATTCTTTATCACTCTCAATTGTATTCAGAATTGAAAAAAAAGGAAAGGGGTTACATTTATTACTTGTGGTTACTCGTTGGGGAGATCTAAAAAACTTCCAAGCCCCTCTCTTCCCCTACAAAATGCTTTTGCCATTTATCCTTCATTGGTGAAGAGAAAAAGTACTTTCAAGTTCCTGTCTCTTCAAACTAAACACAGATCATATGGGTTTTTTTCACTCTTTACTTCCAAAGAGGTCATATCTTTCTGAATCTTTACACCGAGTAGATTATCTATAACATAGCTCTGATCCAGCAGCAAGACTTGAAATCTTGAGAGAAAATACGTGAGGCTAACTCATATCAAACTTTTTCTCACTTTCTCTTACATTGAAACACAAAGAGTTACAAGGACAATAATTTATGCTAATGCTATTTTTTTCATATAATATTGTTTATGGGTGTCTTCGAAGTTCATGAAACTTTAAATATTCTCTCAGTTTGCAGCGTTGAATAGTCACTGCTTCCAGTTTTGGTGCTGCTTCTTTTCTACTTCTTGAAATCCTTTCTCAGTGTCATATACTATAAGTTGCTAGAAAAATACAGATTTAATATACCAGCTCAGGAAAGCGAAAAACCAAGGATGCCTATATAAATCAATCTCTTGCTGAATAAAGGCATGAGTGATTTTTTTTTTTTAGCCATCTTAATGTGGATCAGAAAACAGTAATCAAGTTTGTGAGAACCAATGTGTGTGGTATATTTTTTCCTCTGTTGCATATCTACGTTCTAATATTGCATGTTAATTAATGCACATAAGGCATTTGCCCAACAGTAACTTCATAGATCTTTGCAACAGATTCTCTGCTTTGGTAGAGGCGCTTACTGAAGGACTTGCTGCCACCCTTCTGCAGCTCTTTCTCCTATCCTCTAATTGAGTCCCTTTCACAGTTATAATTTGTCTGCCAAATGACTTATCAGTTGGAAAGGCTCAGACACTACTTCCTTTTTTGCTTGTTTCTGAGTGCTGCCAGAAGAAAGAAGGGGTTAAACCGTGGGAGGATTGCTGAGAAAAAGGGTTTGGTTAATGACACACAGGACTGCATCTCACATACCATAGTTTGTTTATTCTTCTGTAAACAGCAAAAAGAATTATCCTCATCATGGTAAGACAAATGGCACTATCTCTTTTCCCCTCTTTAAACCCCACCAGAAATCTTTAGGTTAATATAAGATTATTTTTTTTAAATAAAAAAAATTAACTGATTTCCATTAGTTTTATAGAGCGTCTCTGTAACTGGCAGATGCTATTGGTGACAGAAGGGGAGGGGGAAAAGCTTTTGGTATATGGAAATAACTAGCTCTGGGGAAGAGGAGATGGGAGCAGGCATGCCTTTTCTGACGTGCCTGTTCTTTTTCATCAGCCTCCTTTCTTAAATACTTATGTAAGGATCTGTTCAATTTTTATTTATGATTCGTCTTTCCTGAGCTTTTGACAAAGATTTTTATGTATTTGATTTTGCATGATTTGCTGTTTTCGGTTTTGCTGGGTTTATTTGGATACATTCAATATCTAAATCTCTGGATTTGGCACCTAAGAAATAACATGGGATTTACACTAATTCTATGCTTCTTGAACTGATTATTTCCTTTCCAAAAAAAGTCAGTTATACATGCAGGATCAGTATTCTGATTATTCTATATTCTGTTCCAAATGGTCAATTTTCAGTGTATATTTGAACTAAAAATTCAGTTTTAAAGTGAAAAAATAAATTGGAATAGATAGGTTCTGTTCTCTTGAAGACATGAACTGCTAAAATATCCTTAGTAGAAAATAGAAAATATAAATAGTTAGTGGCAAAATATTATTATTAAGAAAACTTATGCTTCTCACTTCACTTTGCTCAATAGTCTCACATTTAGAGCACCTTGGTTATTCAGGTAAGTTCTCCAACCTAGATAACTGCATTTCTTGTATACAGAGCACAGGTAAAGCAGAAATTGTTTGAAGACCAGCTATTGCTATTTATATCCTCTGCAAGTGTAGCAGATGTAGCAGACAAAGAGTTGGAAGAGGCAGGGAGTAAATTCCATGCTAGAGCGGACTTGTTAAAGTGCATTTCTTTCTCTGCCTCTGAAGAGGACGCTGTCAACCTGGAATCTGATATATTTAAAAGAAATGCTAAAAATGTTTAATGTGTATGTGCCAAACTCTTGGTATTTGGAGGAAGGCAATGTGTTGGTAAAAATAACAGTCGTACTTTTCATAATAGTAACCTCTCTTTTGTGGCTTTGTGAAGGGTCAGCATAAAAAAAGGAAAAAATATTCTACTGAATGGAAGTAATTCAAATCTAGTTGATTGACAGCAAGATAACTGGTTAAAAGAAATAGTTTAGGTTAACATGAAATGTAATTTGTTTTTTCCCTCAGTGAATCAGAAAAAAAATAATTGCTTCAGGTCAAATGTTAAATATAATTTTTTTCCCATGCTTCTTAAATAAGAACACAAGCAAAAGCAGTAAGCCTTTATTTCCACCTACAAATCCCTCTCTGCCAGTATTTAGGACACTCACCTGGAAAGTGGGAGAGCAGTATGAAATCTTCTTTCTGTAGGACCTGAAGCAGGGATTTGAGTGAGTCTTGTGATCGGAATTTTCTCTCTTAACTTTTTTTTTGTATATCCTTCCTTCTAGTTTTCCTACTAATATTTTTACAGCACATTGTGCCTTCCTTCAAGTTATGCTGCTAATATTATTACAGAATATTGTGCCAGCAATACTCCAGCTGAATTTTCAGCCTAACAAAGCCTGGCACTGCTAGTGTTGAATATTTGAGTTTCAGTCACTGCACGGAATGCCTGAGGAGTAGTAGTTTATTTATTTAAATAGTTTTGGCTAATGCTAATGGATATCATGTGACCCTGTTTCTAAGGGTTGTGAAAATTACAATACTGTGATTTAAAGATACCAGGGCTCCTGGCTTTCCAACAGGAACTTAGAATGGTCTTACATTAGAAGACTTGCTCAAGATAGAAGAGTCTCATAGATTTTCACATTCCTTGAAATCTAGCTATTTATGACCTCCTAGTGAATGATAAGGCTTACTCTTCACTATTGTTTTGTTGCTATTTTGCCTCCAAAGGTGAACATATGCTACCAAATAAATGTTTAAATTACAGAACTGTCCACACTAGATATTACCACATATTAGTTACCACAAAGTTGCTAATGACTAGTAAAAATACTACCTTTTTCTATAATGTGTGCTTTAAGAAGTGTTTTCAGTCATGCTCAACTGACTCAGATGAACTAATCTAAGAAAATAGCATCCAGTTGATCCCTTGAGACACAGCCTGAAGTTCTGATTCAACAAATCAGAGTAGCTTATGCTTGCTCTCCACTGGAGACCAGCAAAGCACATGTTTAATTACGTTGTTAAATTAGGGGTTTGGCTGTGGCAACTTACTTTGGCTAATGAGAAAAAAAACCCCAGCCAAAAACAGAGGAAATATTTTAATGCTAACATAAACAGGTATGAATATAAATACAAACAAGATTTACATTTCTTGGTTAGGAAGAAGGCGTTTTGCTTTCAGATTACAACAGTGCTTTAAAGATTCATGCACTGTACTTGAAACAGCTTCCTCCATGCTGTCCGAGGAATGGATAAACAAGTCCTCTGGGTTTTTTCAGTTGCCAGCACCTTGGATCAGGAATTTCTGAAATGGCTAATGTCTCAAGGGTAAGAATGCTTGAGCAGAAACACGTTGAAGAAGTCTTGATTTGCAGAGCAAGGATACTTCTTGCCTTCTGAAAATCAAACATTTCAGTGTTGTGCTCTGGAAACCAAACATTCCTGTGCTGTGCTCTGTCAGGCTGGGCTCCACTTTGGAGCCTCTTGAGAAGCTCTGTCTCTGTGCCCTCTTGCACTGGCAATACTGGCTCACCTACATTTATCTGAGTTAAAATACAAGCTCTTCAGGGCAAGTACCCAGCCTTTTATGTGTTTTGAAAGAGCTGTATATAATTAAGGTACTTTGTATGAAGAAATTACTTCAAAACAGTTTACATAGGGCAGCTATTTCAAGATCAAGAAAAAATCTTTAGCCCTGTTCCCTGAGGAAACAAGGCTTATGTGACTGGACTGGCTGGCTGTCCCTCCTCCCTTCCATCCAACACCTTTTGAACTTGTTGGACAGTTTAAACTGCATTTGAAAGGGGGAGACGTCTCAAAGATAATTAAGTTCCCATGGACTTTATGAAAATCACCTGCTGGGAAGAGAGAAATCCAGATCCACAGTTCAAATAACAAAATTTTTTCCAAGTGTAATGTTGCAAACCCACAGCCTATGAGTGTAATAATGTCACGTTGATAATGTAAACCCAATTAATTTAGAGGACTGACAGGTATTATACATCCAAATATTAATATGCAGATTGACACCATAATTAAATTAAATTTCCCCTATTTTGGTGTTTCACCAGTTTTTAATAAGAACAATATAAGCATCCTCCTCACACTTATAGTCATTTTTAATTTTCAGAGAAATTAGTGTCACTCACTGCTTATTGGCTTCCTTTAAGTGTTCCTGAAAATTTAGTATTTTTACTTTTTTTTAGCTAGCAATGTTCATTAGTGAATCCCTATGCCTCCCCTATAATTAGTTAGTACTGGCAATACAAATGTTGAATCAAGAAATTAGATAGTAATTGGGCTATATTACTTATGATTGTTGCATGTGATAGGGAAATTGATAGTTGTTTTTGTTATCGCAAAAGCACTTGAACTGTCTGAGCTGTATGAACTCAATGCAGCCTTTAATGTTCCTCTTCATTTAATTGTTTTGGTTTTACTGAATAAAAGGTCATTGAAGGGAAGGAAGCAACAAACATCCAGTTTTCTGATATGTGGCTTATTTCACTATCTCAAAAAAACCCCAACAACTCAAAAATTTCAGCTCAAGGTCATCATAATAGAGTTGCCTATTTGAAAGCTGCTGGGGGAAGATGACTGTGCGTGCAGAGGCAGGACTTTGCTGGTGGTACAGTTGCTCATCAGTTGTGTAAAACGTAAGAATGGCAGGGAAAGACAAGCATTCCATGGATTTCTGTTGACGCGTTAAGGTAGGGAAAAACAAGGGCTCCCCTGGATTTGTTTGGTTGCGGTAATAAGCTACCTCTACATATCCCCAGTTTAGGTTTCCTGTGTTTTCCATGTGTGTGGGCAAACCTCGCCGCTGTACAGCGTTTCACTGGCAGTAGAAGTGCTCTGAGACTTCCTGGAATTCAGGTTTGAAGGAGTTTTAGAACAGATGTTAAATGTTAGCCTGCTGCTGAAGCAAAAATAAATAACTCATAACTTTTTCACCCCGAGGAGGAAGAGAACGTGTAAAAACGGGCCTTATTTTCTCCCATACCCGGAGGGCCAGACACACTGCGGGCCGGGCGGCTGCAGGCACCTTGACCTGGTGTCTGCCCGCCTCCGCGCGGGGCCCTGCGCAGCGCCGCGCCGAGAGCTGAAGCTGTTCCACTTCACACGAGTCATTTAGCGTTAATTAGAAGAGGACTAGTTTAGCGTTCATTAAACATTCAATACTAATTGAGCGCCCGGGGAGAGCGCCGGCACCACGAGTCCGCGGGGTCATTCTCACGGCCGGGGGCGGCGGCGGCCGGGGCGAGCGGCCCCTGCACCCGCCCCCCTCTGCACCCCCACCCGTGCTCCCTTCACCTGCAGCCACCGCCCCCCGGCCCCTGCAGCAGCGATCCCTGCTCTCTGCTCTCTGCCGCCCTCCAACTCCCGCCCCCCTGCACCTGCCGCCCCCCGCAGCCGTGCTCTGTGCGCCGCCCTTTGCCCCCCTGCAGCCATGCTCCCCGTCCCAGGCAGGCGCGCCCCTGCCGCCCCCCGGCCCCTGCAGCCTCGGCCCCTGCCTGCCCGGTGGCAGCCGGCGCGCCGGGGGCGGGCGGCAGGCGCAGCCGGGAGCAGCCGCGCCCGCCGGCCCCGCCGCTGCGAGGCGGTGGAAAATACGGGCTCATCTGCCCCTCAGGGCTCTGAACTGGCATCTCCCACGAGGGCACCGGCCCCGGCACGCCTACCCGGGCACGTCCCGCCGCGGGGACGGCGGGAGCGACGCCCGATGGGCGGCGGCCGGTGACAAGCGGGTGCCACGGGGCTGCCCCGTCCCCTCGTCCTCCCCTGCTGCCGGGGTCGCTCCGGGCCGGCTCTCTCCGAGACCCGCCCGCGCGCCTCCAACCCTTGGCACTTTGCCCTCAATCGTCAGAAGCCCGGGCGGTTTCACCCGGAGCGGCGTTTTGCCCTCAATCACAAGGAAGCCGCCGCGGCGCGCACTTCCCCGCGCTCCGCCTCGCCGGTGGCGGGAAAGCGCACGCACTGTACCCGCGCTCCCGGGTGCCTCGCGCATGGCGGCGCACGTCAGCTTTCCTGTGCTGCCCGGCCCTCGCGGCCCGAGGGAGGCTGCAGCGCGGCCAGGAGGGAGCGGCTGCCGGCGGCCGGGGCGGGGGCGCGGGGCGGGGCGGGCCGGGGCGCTGCGGGGGTGGAGAGCCCAGACAACCGGCGCCGGGGCAGCTCTGTGGGGTAGCTCCGCGCAGGGACCGTGGCGCGTGGGGCAGCTCTGAGTCGAGCTGGGCGGTAAGTGTCGGGGCTGTCGGTGGGGCGGAGAGGGGAGGCGCTGGCACCCGCACCTGCGGAGCCGGGCGAGGATGCGGCGCGGCTTAGGGGCGGGTAAAGTCCGCCGCGGCTGCTTTCCTCCCGGTCTGGGCGGGGAAGGAAGCGGCAACCTCGGAGGGGGCTTCTCCCACTTGTTTCTGGGACGGGGAAGGATGTGGCAGCCTCGGAAGGGGCTTCGTCCTTCCAGTCTGGGACTGGGAATGAAGCAGCAGCCTTGGGGGGCTTTTCCATCCCGGTACGGGATGAGGAAGGGTGCGGCAGCCTCGGCGGGGCTTCTCCGTCCCTGTAACTAGCGGGGCTGGGATGCCACCGGCTCCGGTGGGAGCGGTGCTCCGTAGACGTCCCAGGGATGGAAGCGGTGGAACGAGGTGGGGGGACCCCGGCGGTGTCGGGGGCTGCGGGGTCTCCCAGCCTGCGCTCGGGGTGAAGAGCCACTGGGAGGCGGCGGAGAGGGACCCGCGCTGTCCTCTGTAGGAAACGCTGACGGTGTTTTGAAATAGGCATCTCAAAACAAGTATTCATCGCACCGGCATGTAACAAAAAAAGTGCTAATATATTAAAATGTAAATATGCATGTGTACTAGCAACGCTGTTGCGTGTTTCCTGTTTACCGTGTTAATTAGAAGTTGCAAGGGAAAACTTCGCCAAGAGTAATCCAGGGCAGTGTTTGACCCAGTAACACTCATTGAATGATGTGGTAGCTTTTATAGTTCTGGGTTTTCTAGCCCAAAACATGAGCCAGGTATTTATTGGACATCGTTAATGAGAAAAGTTGTGTTTACAATTCATACATAGCCCTTTTGAAACTATTTACTAGCACAAGTGTCAAAACTAACTTATTCAGTATGGAAAGTTAAAAACCTCACTCTTGGTTTTGTAAGGTAAACTTTGACCGAGCAGTTTCTCTTGTAGACACCAGGATACTTTCCTGTATTATTTTGGGTGACATTATTAGTTTGGGTGAAAGTTTAAGATTTGGAACATAGAATCACAGAATGATCTGAGTTGGAGGGGACCCACGAGAATCATTGAGTCCAACTCCTGTCCCTGCACAGGACAATCCCGATATTCACACCGTGTGTCTGAGGGCATTGTCCGAGTGCTTCTTGAATATTGTCAGGCTTGGCACCTTGACTGCTTCCCTGGGGAGCTGTTCCGGTGCTCCAGCACCGTCTGAGAGAAGAGCCTGAAACTTTTAAGGCGAAATGAGCATACTTGTAAACAAACACAGACAAAACTATACAGAAGGATCTTGGGGTTTTAAATGTTTTTTGAGGGGTTTGTTTTTCTCATTCTTTTTTGAGAACTAGTATTGTTCAATAAGCAGTCTTGGTCATATTTGCTCCGTGCTTTAATTTATAGGTGGTGCTAATGCAAACAAATGTATTATAGAAAGAGTTTTGATGTTAACTAAATGTATGTTTGTTTGTTTGTTTTTATAGTCCACCT
Source organism: Tapera naevia (assembly GCA_033556795.1). Lineage (NCBI taxonomy): Eukaryota > Metazoa > Chordata > Aves > Cuculiformes > Neomorphidae > Tapera > Tapera naevia. Next base: position 8,143,401 of record JAUMJJ010000014.1, read on the forward strand.
CACAACTTCCAGATTCTTCCAGAGAAGAGAATAAAAAGAAACCAGTTTTGGAAAGACTTGGAAATTTGTTTGGTACAGGGAAAAGAAAAAATGTCAAGAGTTCACTAGAAGACACTTCACATCGTAAAGGGGAGAGGTCGGTTTCTCCTCACAGGGCACAGCCAATATACTGTAGGCACATAAGGGAAGCACACGAAGCTCCTCAATTACAGAAGCAAGTGAGAAACGCGAGTGCTGTCTTTGAGACGCAGGAATATAATTTCAGTGGGGAAGTAGTACCGCTGTATCGTGATACCATTTCAGAATGGAGTAGTAGAGGAGTCTCTTCAGACAGCGAGTGGTCAGCAGATTGGAGCAGCAGCAGTGAAACGATTAAAAACTCTTTCTGTGAGAGTAGCCTGAATGTGGCAACTCTGGAACTAGAGAAAGAATCTATCGCAGATATAAATAATTCCACAACCCCAGATTTCATAAAAAGCTTGAGAAATTTGTCTAGTGAAGACATAGAAAAGAGTATCTTAAGCCATAAGCAGCTTGTGAACACGTGGGTGTCTGAGGAGCCTGGGCATGCAAAACCAAAGGATTTGCCATACGAGTTGGAATCTGCATCAAGTGAACACTCACATTCTGCTAGAGTGTTAACAGTTGATATCTATCTAAGAAAAACAGAGGAACTCCTTAATGAACCTGTGACTGTGACACCAGAAGAGAATTGGAGTGACTTGGACATAATGGATAAAAAATCTGCTAGTAAAAGATCTGGAAAAAGGAGAAAATCTCAGTCATCTAGTGACATTCCAAATGGAGAGAGAAACCAGACTGAGACCACTGCAAAAGAAGAATCTGGTTTTGAGGATGATGTCAATTCTGAGGTGTTTTCAGACAAGATAATAAACTCAGAAAGAAAAGCAAAATCTCCTCAACAGACTCCTGAAAGGAATTCCCCTTCCCCAGGTAGTAATCAGGACCTAAAAGTTGGATCTGCTCACAAAGGGACATCAAAAACTGAATCTGACAAAGGCAAGCAGCAGGTCTCAAATGCAACCCCTGCAAGGAGAAGATCGTATAAAAAGAATCAATCGGACGCTGTCCCCATTTCCCCTACTGGTTTGAAGGGTCAGGTAAAAGATTATGCTTCAAAAAGGCAACCTTTACTGTCACCAGAGAGTAACCCAATGACAAGAAGAACTTCAGTGGACAAGGGAACTGTACCTGTGGCTTTTGGGGAAGACAGCTTGGAATCTCCCAAAGTTTCTTTGGCTAATAAGATAGAAGACACTGCCTTGGTGTTTGATGAAAGCAGAAATGAGACCAAGGCAGTAAAGCATGGTAGTAGTTCAGATGGGAGAGCTTTCTTGCGTACTGATGAGAGTAAAAATGGAGACTTGTGTGTGTCAGTTGAGAGACAGACAAATTGTGATTTAGAAAGCTCGAAGCTGAAGAGTTTGGATGCTTCCAGAATAGTCATGACAAAGATTAGCCTGTAAGTAGCATAAGCTAATTTACCTTATCCCTGTAGCTGTAATTTTGCCTATGTCTGTGTTTAGAATTCTGTAGGAACACTAGCTATTTATCTGCTATCTGTGTAGATTATTTTCAATTAAGAACTGCCTTTTAAAAAAAGTTATCATAATTACAGTTACCACTTAACAAGCAACGTAGTTTACATGTGATAGAAAAATAATTCTTTTTCCCATTTTTTAATGGCTAGGGATTCTCTTCGTACGTCAATTCCAGTATAGGAAATGATTTAACACACGAGTGCTGCTCTGTCATCATTGTCCATGCCCCCATTGTTGCTCAGTCTAGCTCAACTGTTATTGCCCTTAATGTAGTTTTGCCATCAGTAGCCAAGTGAGGACGCGGTTGAAGATTCTGTGTGTGAAAATCTTTGAGTAAGGAATGTGCTCAAGTTATTCTTTGAAACCACATAAGTTCTGCTGTTATTTTTTGAAGAAACATAGGAGGCAATGCAGAACTTCATCCTTCAAATGATATGATAAATCACACTCCAGAAATTTGCATACATATGGTTGCTTTTGTAAGTACGTGCAGGATAAATCATGTTAATTTTTATACATGTGAAAAACACCAGGCATTTGTAGAATTATGTGTGGTTTGCAGGTTTTGGTTTTACACTCAAATTGTCATCTGTCAAATAGGTCACCTCCCAGTGCTTTCCTTAGGATTATAAAGAAGTGAATGTGTTTATAACTTTTGCTGTAATACCTAGTATGAGTCCAGTGATTGATTTCCTGGGTTGTATTACATTCTCTTTTACAGTGATTCATTTTATTGCATTCATCATTTCTGTTATTTGATTGTCTCAGCTGCGTAATATGTGTTATTGCTTTCCTCGTTCTGGTACATTGATTTCTAGGTCCTGTCAGAGTACATTGAATTGTCTAGGTCCACCTGAGGCGCATCAAGTGTTCAGAAGTGATTCAGTTGTTTTAGAGGGACATGAAGGTTCAATATTATGGCGTAAGAAACACATGTTCCAAATTATGCTTCCCAAATCTGAGGAGCATAGAAGCATTAGGAACGGTTTCCTTTGCACAATTTGTAATACTCAACTGATTTGTTAATTCGTAGCTGAATTAAAAGCACCTTATGCTGAATGTTAAATTGTGGTAGCTTTATACATGGTCATGCTTTGCCATCTGGCAGTATAGATTACAAATCTTAGACTCTGGAGTGTTATATCTTCACAACCTCAAAGGAAAAGTAACCTTAATATTTTTGTCTTTGTGTCACTGTCATTAGTGATGATGAAGTTATAAATGCTTGCGTAGCTGGATTTAATTTCTCTGGGTATCTCCTTGTCTTGCTATCTCTTGTCTTGTACAGTGAGTTATCTTTTGCTTTACTCATAAAGCAATAGAGAAGTATCCTTTCTAACAGATTTAATTTTAATGAATAAATAGCCTGTTCTATTTCACCTTATTTTGTGGGATTTGTAACATGCTGTGTCTTGGCCTTCCCTGGTGCTGTAGAACTTTAGCCCTGGGTGGGGTCTGCCGTGCTACATGCAAGGTTCCTGATGCATCTGATAGCTGTCATTGCACAGTACCAGACAGTTTCTTCTAGTCAGACAAATTGATATGGTCAGATTACCTGGTATAATTTGTAGTCATTCGAATGTACTATAAACATTTAAACATCATAAACACTGTTCAACACACTATAAACCTGCATGTGGATCAGCTGCTGTAAAATGCAAAAGAACAAGATGGTGCTGGTTTTCCGTGAGTAATGGTAGCATTTTCTGTCTTTTCTCCTTTCATGTTTGTGTATCGGGCAACTTGGAAGTCACGGGATACTTTACTTCTAGCTTTTGAAAGGGAAACCCATCAGGTTTGAGGCTAAACTGAGGCTGATGGTACATCTTAATCTGCAAGTAAAACCTCAGGCAATACTTGCTTTGATGCTCTTAGCGGAAATCTTGGCTTCGGTTGTCATATTTGATGTTCAGACATGGTTTTGTAGGTGTCTTTGCATTTATGTCCACTTCTTGAATTATTCTGCTCTGTTAACGTGCCATTTTTGTTTGCTCACCTCAGTCTGATGTTTTGGCATCAATGTTTTTTGGCATCAGTTACATGCTTGACATGGTCGTTTGGACAGAATGCTTCAACTGTGTGACTCACCTTCCATTTATGACTCCATTGGGAGAGGCTTAACTGCCTGCTTCCACAGGTTAGCTGGGAGATGTAGCCAAAGAGAAAGACCATCAGTATTTCTCTTGTGCCTGCTTGTTCCTGGCATCACAGATTAACGATGGGTGGTAGGAATCTGCTGCACTTGGCTGTTTGTAAGAAAGTGTTTGTACCGTTAAGTGAATCCGTCTTTTAAAGTTTTTTCCCCTGTACTGGAGAGGACCCTTAAAGGATTCTCAAACAACAGATCCTCCTTTTAAACAAGCTTAGAAACTTTTTCTTGAATAAGACACGTATTTTGGCTGTACTTAAAATCAGTATTTCACAGTGTGGAAAAGATTGATTAGAGGAGACCAACTCTAGTGGATGTAGCTCCAGGGCTGAACTTTGTATTGCTCTTCAGTCTCAGCTGTTTTGCTGCTGCTATGAAGAAATACTGCAGAATGTAAAATACAAACTGCTGAAGTGGTTGTTTCTGCATAAATTTGCAAAGCTTGAAACTGTACCTTTGAGGTGTTAGCTGTTCATTTTAAACAGGTTTTAGGTGTGGCTGATAACGATCAGCGTTAACCATTACACTTGCTTCTGTCAAGGCTTCCAGGGCAAGATGGATTTTGTTAGGAAGATACATGTTATTTTAGAATGCATGTCATAGTGTAAGTGACAGGCTGACAAAAGGAGGATTTGGAAATGAATCTATTAAGATAACTAGGCTATTAGCAATACTTCTTGAAAATACAAGAAGGGAAGTTTTTTCTGATCACAAAAGGACATAAAGGGTCCTGGTGACCAGCAAATTCAAGATGTGTCAGTAGTGCATCCTTGTAGCAGGTGAAGGCTAAACCTCTACTGGGCAAGAGCGTAGTCAGCAAGTCAAAGAAGACAATATTTGGTGTTTATGAGGCTTTATCTTGGGCATTCTATTGAGTTGTACTCCTCCTTCCTCTTCCAACTTTCTTTTCCTGGCACAAGAGAGCTGTTCACAAATTGGAATGAGTCTGATGGCGAACTGTTAAGAAGGTGATGGCACTGGAGCATGCCATGTACGAGGAGAAATTGAAGCAGCTTGATTTGTTCAGCTGAAGGAAGAACATAGGTGAATTCCATCATCTCTCACTATCTGTAGAGGTATTATAGAGAAGATAGAGCCAGATTCGTCCCAGAGGAGTGCAGGGAAGGGACGATAGCCATGGCTGCATGATGCAACAGTGAAGTTTCAATGGGATGTAAGGCAAAAATAAGTCACAGTGACAATGGATGACCTACTGCAATGCTTCCCTAGTAAGGCTGTTAAGTTTCAACCCTTGGAAATACTTAGAATTGGTCAGACAGAACCTTCAGCAACTTGATCCAACTTATTAGCTTATCTCAAAACTTATATTCATTTGCCAAAAAGAAAAATCATAGAATAATTTAACTTTGAAAAGTTTAGTAAAACCAGTAGTAACTTCAGATCAAAAGTAGAGTCTCAATATATTTAATTTTATGCTATATGATATTTCCCTTCCTGCCTTCCTCCATTCAGGAATATTTTTTTTTTCTGTTTCTAGACTTAAATTTTCCAAGTGTGTTTTATTAGTCCGTCTCTGAAGTATGGGAAGTTGTTTTTACGTTTACTGCTTCCTCTTTTTTATTGATCATATGTTCTTCATAAGAACCTTCCAGTTGTGAACTAATGTAAGCAGGCTGGTAGTTACAGTGAGTGCTGTTTGGAAGTCTTATCTGAAAAGATGTAGTGATTGTAACAAGTGCTTTGTGTATAGATTCTTAGGTAGATGATTTGTTGTTTCTCCTTGTAGTTATTTCCTTAAGTTTGTTCTTCATGCTTTACCCAATAAGAAGAACTTGTACGATGGAGAGTCTTGCTTTAGTAGGGTTTGCTTTCTTGGGAAGGGTTTCTTGACAAAGAGAAAAAAAGATTGGTCTCAGTTTTTGGGTTGTTCATGATGACTCACTTGTACCTCACAATTCTTTCTTGGGCTAAGGAGCTGGGTGAGTGCTCTATGAATCATAGAATCGCTTGGTTGGAAAGACCTTTGAGATCATCAATGAACACAGTTGCTGTGGGTAAAAAAGAAGAAGGCACTTAAATCGCAGAATCATGCATTGATTGATAGAGCATTTGAGGCCCTGGAAATTGTTGCTTGCAAGCTCATTTCTTTTATCTCCCACCATCATCAATTTTCATGTATAGTGCAGTTTCTGCCTGTTCCCCCACTGCTGAGTGTCTCCAGATTCCTTTTTGGCAGAGATCGGCATGTGAGGTGATGGTGGGCTGCTTGGCAGTCTTACACCTTCCTAATAAATTTTGAAGACGCATGCACTGCATTTTCACAGCTGTTCATACCGTTCCCACAGTAGCAAGTGACGTGGAAAAATGATTTTTTTCTGGGTGTATGTATTCAGAGGAAGGAGGCTTAAAAAACTCAGCTGCATGTCATCAGCCTTCTGCCATAGTACACGAGTGCTGTGTGCTATGTACTTGTACACGCTTCTCTGTCAAGTCTGATGGAGAAGTTTGTGTAAGTGTTTCCTAGTTCAATTCTTGTAAAATCAGGGAGTTAGTTTACACAATGTAAATTATTAGCTGACTTTACTTGAAGGAAATGGGAGAGTCCTCACATGTGGTGTTTGCTTAGCCAAGTGGTGATGCAGTGATTGGGGACAGCCACCTTTTCCACTAGCACTAATGAGGCCAGAAGAGGTCTTCACTGGATTGGAGGTTGCTTCGGTGTGAGGGCTGCAAAGAATCTGGGCAGATGTCTTCAAAACTTGCTGGAGAGGTATATTCAAATGTTAACCAACTCATTATCACCTTAATGAATTGGGATTTGTTTCCTAAACTCTGTAGGGAATTGCATGAGTGTAATTTATTCTGCCTATTCACTATTAAATTTTCATGTCTGTTAGTTATAAGTAGTTAAGTTCTCTGCCTCAGCTGGAGATGCTGTAGGCTGCTGTGGTTTTTGTTTTACTGAGCATTACAGAACTACATACATGCTTGAAATGTATTTTCCTCATTTAGTGTCTAATTTTTTGGTTTTGTTTGTATACTTACTCCTCTTTTTTAGTTAATTTCTTTAGAGATACCAAAACTTAAACTGAAAGTGACTATGGAAGATTTCATTATAATACTATGTTTTATTGTTTTTAAAATTTTTACAAGTCTTTCTGAGTTAATCAATGATGTAACTCTGTGTAACTTTGCTTCCTGCAGTCCAGCCAAACCGAAGAATGTAGAGCTGAACTTTAAAGCACATACGAATCAAGACAATTTAGAAAGTGAGCAGGATACTCTTGAAAAACCAGTTAATAAAACTAACAGCAACATTGCCAACAAAATTTCCTTGTTTGAAAATAAATGTGCTAACCAGAGCCAGAGGCCTTCTGACATCCCTGCTTCAAAAAATTGTACTGTACCAAGCACATTTGTTGGCAGAGCAAAGCTGAAATTTGGGAAACAACCTAAGGAAAGTGAACAGCCTGATAAAGCATTAAAGAAGCAAAGCAGTCGCCAGAAGTTATTTGAGAATGGCACACCAGAGAAAGAAAGCAGTGCAGAATTACAAGGCAAAAATGTAGAAGGCTCTGCCTCTTACGAGGATGTTGGGAAGACGACAGATCTCAAAGTAAAAGCTGCAATATCCCTTTTTAACCAAAGTAGCAAAATTGATGCTAGTAGTGTCTCTCTGAAGCAAACCGATACAGAATTAACTACAGCTAAAAAGGAAAGTTTACCTTTTAAACTGTCTTTGCATTCACCCACTAAGAGTGAAAATGTTCAAGATACTTCATACCAAAGAAATAACATAAACTCAGAATTCCACAGAAATGAGGAAAAGATGCTGCCAAACACAGAGGTTTTATCACCTTGCAGTGATGATAAATATCCTCTACCATCTTGCCAGGTGTCTAGTCCAGAATTTAAGAAGATGGAAAATGGAGATAAAAAGGTGAAACTGGGAGAACTGAGCTTTGCAACACCTCAGTATGATGACAACAGTCAGGATAGTATATTGATATCAGAGCATAACACCAATACACAAAAGAGCCCAGACAAAACTTGTAATGGGTCTGCTGAAGACGACAGCATTTTTGATTCACCGTCCGACATGAAGAAGTTTGCTGAAACAATAAAAAACTTGGACAGCTCGGTTTGTTTACCACAGAAAAAGAAAAGATCAAAGCTTCCCAAGTCCCCAGCACCCCACTTCGCAATGCCTCCCATCCATGAAGACAACTTAGAGAAAGTGTTTGATCCTAGTGTATTTACTTTTGGTTTGGGACTGAGGAGGGAAAAACCACAGGATCTGTTACCGACCCAACAAATTAAAATGCAAAGCCTGGAAACGATAGCCAGAGTCAGGCCCAAGCGTGTATCAACAGAGCAAAGTATTGTATTCAAAGCCCTGCAATCATGTAATAGAGAGGAGCCTGCCTTTGCTCAGGAAATGAATGGGAAAGACAACACTGATGGTATAGATGGTGAAATTAAGAGATCCCGACTTGAAAAAAGCTCCCTCTTCTCAAGCTTGCTGTCTTCTACGTCAAAAGACAAGTTTTTTAATCCTTCTGTCACCTCAGTAAATAACACTGCAACAGCTTTTACAACTGACTCCTCAGGGATGCCTCCATTACAACAGGATGCTTCTGGGCCATTCAGCATGCCTCAGAAACCTGAGGTAATAAAGATCATTCCTGAAATGCAACCATGTAAAATTTTGTCTACTCGCTGAATGATTCTTAATTTCAATTTTGCAATTCAGTCTCTTTCAGATATGAAGTTTCCAAGTTTTGTGGAGAAGTACATGCAAGCAGATAATGCAAAAAAAGAACTAAGCTTACAAATGCCCAACTATGGGAACCCTGAGAAAAGTTTTCCCAGCTGGTTAGGGACAAGCAGATTTGAGTCAAATGTCCCCACTGGTTTATTAGATGTGGATGTAAGTATTGTTTGGTTTAAAATCTATCTGGAAAGTTACCCAGCTGTTATGTTTTCTATAGACAGTGTATATATGTTGTTTTGTTTTGTTTCCCCTCTTAGGAACATACATAGATTACAAATACATAGAGGTAAATGTAGGTGTGGTACCAGATTCATTTGATTTTGGCTACACGTGAAAATGAGATTGCGTCTATTAACACAATTATGTTTCTTCGTGGTGCCCTTATTTTGAGACTCTTCACAAATATGAATTGAAAGTGTATATTTGCATTTGTCTTCATGCTTGATATTGTGTTATTTTGAAGCAAATCTCATGCTAATTTTATTTATTGTTGTAAATTAGTAGAATGCTTTTGGTGAACTTCAGAAAACTTGTCCCTGCTTTTGTGTTGATGATAATGTCTCCTCTTCTAGCAAGACATTCAACCATTGCACTGTTAAATAAGTAACAGAGCAAACTCTTTTTTTAGCTCTCTGTTTTTGTACTTGGTATTCCCATGCATTTGATAGAAAATATATATCCTTTAAGAACAGTTTAGGAAGTGGATAATAGAGGTTATTGAAAGTGCTGCTACAGTGGAGGGCTGTTCATTTGTCTGATTATGAGTATCTGTTCCTCATGAGTGAAGGCAGACCTACATTTTCCCTGCAGGGCAACTTTACCCTGATGTAGGAGAACTTTGTAATTTCTGTTTTGAAGATGATGAACCGATACCCTTTAATATATGCTATTTCTGTTAGTGTGGGCCCTTAGCATTACCTGAGAGGAAAGCTGTAGTCATGAGATCTAAGAACTGTGGGAAGAAATACATTCTCCAAAGTTTAGTATCTGCTTTAAGGTGTTGTGTGGAATTGAAGCAGTGTATAAGAAGTTTGAGAAATACTTTTCCAAAGTGCTAGTGGTTATCTCATGTTACGGTGCTACTAAAAGGGGTGCAGGAGTATTAAAAAATAACTTTTTCTTCTTCACCTTGCAGAAGGAAATCATCCATGCTACCATGCAATTTTGAAGATACAGGATTTTCTCTGATGGGGATTTTTTTACCTAGTGTGGAGATGAAAATTAGGGGGGTTATTTGCAGTGGTGTAGGCTTATGCTGCCAGTTAAAGAGGCTTTCTTACTGTGGGTGGTCTTGCTTGGATTTCAAGACGTAAGTTTAAAGCTAAATAACTTGTACAGGCGCTTTTTGGTACCTAAATTGTTGTCCGTGAGTGGGTTTCGTTTTTTCAGTAGTGTGTGCTGGCATGATATGGCAAGGGAGTATGCACACATATAAGACTGCTCTTGAGAAAAACACATTAAGCTCCTTAGGGTTCTAGGACTTCTGCAGCACTGTTACTGCCTCTGAAGTGTCTTGCTCAAGTTAGACAGTAACTGAAAATGTTTATATGATGTGTGCCTGCTGTGCATCTTCCACTGACTAAGAAAATGATGATGCAATGGCTAATGGGAAATATGAAGGTAATGAGTAAGGGCAACCCAAACCAATGACTTTGGCATTCCTTAAAACACAGAGCAAGTTCTAACTGGAATTGAAGCACAGGCTAAAAAATCAGTCATGCTTCAACATGTCTCAATAATGCCTACAAAAATCTGGTGGTGGTTAGGAACTCAGTCCTGAGACCACTGCCTGTCCTGTGTGTTGACAAATATGTTCCCATTAGTTCCTTGCACATGTTACTGGTTATCTTAGGCTGCAGCCTGTTTAGAGGCAGGATCTGTTTGGGGTTTGGTTTTGTTTGTATGAATAGCTCCTTGAAGAGCGGGACCCTGTCTCAGCATGAGCACTGCTGTCCTTGCTAAGAAACCAAACACATAATTGCAACGCTTGCTTTATTTGTTTTAAGATGATGTGGTGCAAACACAACTTCCTCATATCTTCTGTTTCATATAATTTACCACTGACTTCAACATTGGTTTAGATTTTTTTTATACCTCAGTGTGTTTTATTTGTTCTCAGCATTTTTAGTCTATCTCTTATTATGCAGTCTCACACTTTTTAAAGAAACCTATCTTGTTATAAGGTATTCTGCACAAAATTGATTATGCCAATTATCTCATACGTGTGTATGCCATCATGCCTCCTCAGTCTTTTCATATAGTCCTTCAAAATTATTTCTTGCTTTGTGGTTACCAAACATTTAAACTTTATTTAATATCTTTATCATTGTAGAGTATGTACTTTATTAATGCTTACTTTTAAAGTATTCTTTTGATAAGAAACTCCTGGAATATATAGGAGGCTGGTCAGAAGGATTTTAAGGCATTTCAATTTTGAGCTTAGTTTGCTTCAGTGAGTTGATAATTCAGAGTTTAAAAACAAATAAACAAACCCAAGTGTGTAAAATTGTACCTTTGTGGCAAGACACTGCTCTTCAGGAGGAAGAAGGAGTTGAAGCAGTAAGTAAGTGTAGTTGAAGTGTTATCAGCTTTTTACTATTGAGGCTACTTTTATTTTGTTTTACTAGCTGGTTTTTTTTTTTTGTAGCTGAGCATCTTTATTGAATGTGGTTTTGGTTTGGGTTTATTTTTGTGACTTTCCTCTCCTCACTGTCTGTTAGGCAATTTCAAGAAATGGACAAAGTAAAATCAATCCCAGACCTGGCAAGGTAAGATCAATTTTGTGAACCTCACTCTTCCTCTATGTTTTAAAGCATAACAAGATAGAATTATGTATTGGTTTTGGCTTTTTTTTTTAACACAGCTGGTGATATACTGTGAATCAGACTATCACAAGAATGGTATTGAAGTTTTCCATGATGTTTTGGATTGCAGTTCTTGGGTTCTGTCACCAACAATTTTAGTTAAAGTCGTCAGAGGATGGTAAGAGATTGTTGCTCTTTATCATTGGTCTATCCAAAAGTCTTTTGGAAAGAACCAGCGTGTAATTCACAGTTAAGTCTGCCTTGCACATAGCAATGTAGCATAGACCCCTGAGAGCAAGTAAAGTGGCATTTTTGTTCTGCAGTAGGAAGTTATGGGCTGGAAAACTTATTTTGCTTACAAATTGAGTGAGTGTTACCTACTGGAGAGGTGCAACATTTGACATTTCATATGGTGAAATGGCAGACTATGTCCAACTATATTACTTCTTGACTCCTTTCCCCTTTAAGAGTTCTTGTGTAGTGTTTGGATTGGCTTAAAAGGCTAGCAAGGAATATTAAAGCCAGGTCTGACGTGTATTTAAGTGTAGAAGATTAATTCTGTGTCCAGAGGTATAAGGTGGTGCTGTAGAGATAATTAACTGTTTCTCTAGTGAGTCCAGGGGGAATTTTTCTCTGAAAGCTAGATTGCCTAAGAGCAATTCAAAACAAGTTCATCTCCTACATTCTTTGTAGCATTAACAGAACAGCCATTATTAGTGTGTGGAGCATGGCAAGTTAAGTTGTGGCCAGGCTATAATACAGTCAAATAGCAAGTTCTCGAAAGTAATGATCTGATAGTAAACTGCAGCAGCAAGGGATAGCTGCAGTAGAAGTTGCTGGAAAGCACACTGAATTTTGTTTAGCTTCAGAAGTGAAAATCTTATCTCTGTGAACCAAGTCATCTTTCCCAGGTTGGACCAAGCAACTCGGTTTTTCCCCCCTTGCCCTTCAACTGAAAGCTGCATGGGAGGGTTTTGTAGTTGTAGATGGATATAGTTTTTATCTAGTTCTATGTTCAAACCTGCCGTTGAAAATGAAGTCGTGCCTCTCTTCTGAGCAGTCTTATCATCCTTAGGCCCATCTATACCATCCTCTGTGGAACTCCAGGCTGCTATTCACAAGATCCACGTAGCTTGTTTGTTTATACATGATGCAGTAGTCTGCAGTGTCAACATTTTCTGACCTATGAATTGGTTCTGATTAGTATCTCATGCCAAAGTCTGGTAGTCATAGAGAGTAGTCTTGCTGCCTCAAATCATCAATTTAAAAAGGCGGAGGAGTTTGTGATGAAATTAGAAACTCTGCAGTAGGCATTTTTTGAGATCGTCATTGCTTTTAAAAATATCAAAGAGACCAGAAATGGCTTGTATCAGTGGTGCTGGGTGAATAAGATGTATTGGCATAGTGGAAAGGGTCTGGAAATAATGCTTCTTGTGAAAGGATTTCTTAAATAAAAGCATGATTTTTGCAAATCGCACTCAATAAAGCACTATTAAAAATGATAATTTTTTATTTTAAGCTGGATACTCTATGAGAAACCAAATTTTGAAGGCCCTTCTATTCCCCTGGAAGAAGGAGAGCTGGAACTCCCAGATATTTGGGGTGCAGGTGCTTCTGAAGAGCAAAATGAATGCAAGTCTCTAAAGCCTGCAGTGATTGGTTCAATAAGACATGTTGTTAAGGCAAGTAATATAAGCAAAAAAAAAATTATATAGGTCTTAATATTTGGCGATGATTTATACTGATACAAAAAGTGATTGATGTATTAGGACACAAGCATAATGTGAGTTGTAAATGCGTGTAACAATATTCCACACTGAATTTCTTGTTTAATCACAAAATAAGTGCACAATGGGGATTATGGTAACACCCACTGGAAGGATAGGGCAGGAAGAACACAGCATTTTGGAGGCTATTCTAATGAAGAACACTATGTGCAGCCTATGTTTTTTAGCCTGGTCCATCTCAAGAAAAACATCCCAGACAACTGTCAGTAATTCCATAGACTCACATTTTCAAAACCATGTGTGTTTTTCTTTTTTTTTTTTTTTTTTTTAGTATAAACTATGTTTACACTCAATATGAACTGCACTGTCGAACACCAAACATTGTTTGATACTCAAAAAATATCCGTGTATGCTCACACTTACCAGGGAATTTCACACATGGTGGAACAGCCTTCCTACATACACTTTTAACCTACTATTAAGTAGTTACCTTTGCAGGTTCCCTAAACAAACATGAGCTATAAAGTTATTTGGCTAGGCAAGGAAAAGGAGAAATATATATTGCTTGCAACTACAATTCTTGTTTAAATTGCAGTTCTTTTTTAGAATAGTTTGCTTGGTTTTATGTTAGGATTTAATTTGCTAGAGAAGATGTTAACTGATGAAAGAAGGTGCATTCCTAGATGTCAGAAAGTAAACAACGTAAATGGTGATTAGAGATCGACTGACTGTCTTGATCCAAACAGAGACAGGCAAACTGGCCTGGTTATACTTTTAATATAGGCATCTAACAGCAGTAGTAATTGACAAGAGGGGAAACAATTTAAAATAAACAGGTATTTCAAAACTGATTTAGTTATCCACATTAATTACAGAACTTGCAGCACAGATTAAGTGATTGTGGCAATTTTCATTTTTTCAGGATTACAGGGTTTGCCAGATCGATTTGTATACAGAACCTGAAGGGTTAGGAGTCGTGACTTCCTTTTTTGATGACACTGAAGAAACAGCGGTGTTTGGCACCACTCAGAAGACTTGTTCTATCAAAGTACACTGGGGCATGTAAGTGCGTAGTTCTGTATGAATGTGTACAGCTATGAAAGGAATTTGTTTTAAACCATAGGTTACATCTGTCAGACATACAAGCAAGCTATTGTTTGTTCTTGTCCTATATTTTGGTAGTACTTGTTGACAGTAGTTTTTGTACATCATTAATGCTTCACTCTTGGAGAGGCTGACCTTTTAAAGTGTTTTATGTTACAGCTAGTTTTCCTTCTGCTTGCATGTAGTAAAGACAGAGTAACCCTTGTGAGTTTGTAGCAAAGGAATGAATTTGCTGCTGCTGCTCTTTCTCATTCAGGCAAACTTCTCATAAGTGAGTGTGAAGGGATGAACTGTTACGATAAAACCACATTTCCTCCTTGCTTTCCTCTAAACTTGAAATCATTGTGCTGAAAAGAAGAAAATTTTCAAACTTGTGCTACAAAATAAGACTTACTGCCATATGTGGATTCTGGAAAGCATTCTTATATTTCACAGTGCATTTTAATCATTTTTTTTATGGTGATGTTTAGGACATTATGTTATGCCACCTGATAATATTTAGTTGTATGAGTTCGGAGTGTAAGGTGTGTCATGAACTAAGAAAGCTTCTAGGGAACAATCCAGACACTGTACCAATGGTAATTTTCATAATTTAATAAGCAAACTTGTAAATTGGTACTGAAAATATTCCTCAAAGTAGTACTGAGAAAAGAGTGTAGAAGAGGGAGGCTGCTTTCCGAATAAGTGAGAGTGGAACCGCTTTCAATGATGTTGGGTCCTGCAGAATGTTTTACAGGGTTTACAGACATTGGTTGCTACCTCTCAGCTGTGTCACGTCTGGGCACCAGTAGCATTTGCCTTGCTGCAAATAGTCTGTTTTATGATCAGAAACTGCCCAGCTAAAGACAAGTAACACTGCAAAGATGTATTCAAATATGCCACATGAAATTTGGGGGGAAAATGAAGCACTTGGGTACCTAGGAAATCTTTAAAGCATCCAAGTAGTTTTTTGACAGGAGCTTACTTCTATTGAACTGCAAGCTTAATCCAAATTACATATCTGCTAAGAATAATCAAATCAGATATTTTATTTGGAGGTTGATTAATTGATCTAATCTATCTCTTCACTTTATGTCTGTCCCTCATTTAAAAGTATTCTATGAATAGTGAAATACATTTTTCGGAAGGGAAGTGGGACCTGTGCGCATCGCTCAAGACTTCAAACTGATCCTTTTTTTGCATCACTGTGAGAGCATTTTTTTGCATTAAATCTGTGTAAAGTTTTACAGTCTTAGTTTCTGTCTATTGCCTTGAGGGAAGGCAGCCTACTATTTGCACCAGGAAGCAAAATAAGACAGTTGGAAAACAATCTTTCTCAAATACCAGTTCATTAGTACCGTATAGAAAGAAATTGCTTCTGCCAGTTGCTTGCATGAGAAATTCAGTAAGTTACAGCTGCTTTTTTTGCATGTTGCAGGGGGGTTTCTTTCCTTTAGTTTACAGCCGTGACATAGTTCACTGTATTGGCAGTTGAGGGAGGTTATGATTCTGAGTCACCTTGCCATGTGGGAGTGGTTGTATCTTCTTAAGGTTTCCCAGTGTTCATTCTTAATTGTTGTTTACTAAAAGCTGCCAACAGGGATGAGTCAGTGCACCTTTATCTTCTGATTGTACTCTCTTTGGTGTTAGAAGAGTTTAAATTCCTGTAGCAAAACTGAGGGCTTACTGAGCAGTTCTAATATAGGAGACAAAAACCATCAGGCTGTAGACAACAATAAAACTAAAGTTCCTTGTTTGTTTCTTGGAACCATATGTCTGCAACGAAACTATGCCAACTTGTGCCAATTTACGTCAGCTTGGAATCTGAATTTTAAGCACAGTAGAGTGATGGATTATTTTAACACCTTTTTGATATCACCAGATTTTTGGATTATGATCCTTAGGTGATGAAAGGGTTGGCTGCATAAAGGGTTGCTGTTTAGTATGTGTTTTATACTGCTCGATGCTGCACTTCTGAGACACCAGTAAATTTATCTGGAACAAAACCATTGCCGTCCTCTATGCAGAGGCCAGCAGTACGTGTCTTTGTTTCCAATAAGTGATTACTAATTAAGATTCTCTTGAAAAAGCTTTGAAAAACTACTGTTGCTGTCCCCAGTCATGAATTTTTAAAATTATGTCATTCAAAGCAGACTTATTGGCAGGTATAAACCATGAGGAAGTAGATTTCTAAGGATTCATCAGGTTGTTCTACATATTAATAAATAATACAAGTTTAGAATATCCTGTTGAACAGATTTTGCAACAAATCCAAGGTTAGGTTAGTAAAGATCTTTCAATTTCTTGAAAACTGATTCTGTGTATTTTAAAACAATTCAAAATAATACATGGTACCCTTAAGTCTTGAAACATCAGTCTAAAATTTGTGTTGTCCCCAGATAAGACAGGATCAAGTTCTTTACTGTGTGTTTATTGAACTGATCTTTTTAGCTTATTCAAACAAAATGCGTTTATTGGTGGTGGTTCCTGCACAGACACAGAAGTTTGCCAGTACACCAGCTTGTAGTTGGCAATCTTGATGGTAGCATCAAAGACACAGAGTTTTATTAAGGTACAATGGCGTATTTTCTAAAGTAAGCACATTGTCTTGTTCTTTGCTGCTAAGAAATGTTCTAGGGTTTTTATCTTTTGCTTTCCTCTCTCCGTTATTTTAGATGGTTAATTTATGAAGAACCAGGTTTTCAGGGAGTCCCTTTAATGTTGGAGCCTGGTGAATATCCTAATTTAGCGTTCTGGGAGAAGAAGGAAGCCTACATCAGGTCCATGAGGCCCTTGAAAATGGTGAAATACTGTTATTACTTGCAAGTTGCATGACCTGTTTTTATATGTTAGAAATAATGTGTTAAGGTGACTAGATATTTCCAAGTCACTCAGAAATGTAATTATTTTATGGATTAAAAATTTCAGGTTTTAAGTTCTTGAAGTTTTAACATTTGGTTGCATATATGTTTGCCTGTAATCTTATCAAGTTCACTTGTGTCCTTCAAGGAAGTTAATTCTGTCTTTTGGTGAGGAGCTGGTGATTTTTACAGTTGTGTGAGTAAGTATAGGCAACTTATTTTTTTCTTCCCTTTTATTTTTTTTTTTTAACAGGGTGGTCGCAAAGTTGAATTCAGTGGAGAGCCAAAGGTAAAAGTCAATATTTACTTGATTACCCAAAGGTATTTTTTAACACATGAACTATGCGTAGATAAACATATGGGTAGGCAAATATATTTTGATGGTTTAGTGGCTGGTCCTGCTCCATGTGATCACACCATGAAACTGCAATTTCTGCCACACTTATGCATCCATTTATGCATCCACGTATTAACAGCCTCTGGATAATGCAGATGAGTAGTGAACATTCAAGCCCTGATGTTGCATCTCTAAGGGAAAAGACCTCTTAAAGAGAATAGAGAGATCCCACTAATTCTTTTCATATTTTCCCTCTCTGCACCTGTCCTAAAGAAACTGTCTGTTTTCAGAATTTAACATGCTTTCTGCAACTTTTATTTTACTATGTTTCTGCTACAGGTGATCGTTTATGAGAAGCCTTTCTTTGAAGGGAGACATGTGGAAGTAGAATCGGAAGTCCTTATGCTTGAAGACAAGGAATCAGAAAAGAAGTCAAGACTTCCACTTACATCAGTGGGATCCATGAAAGTGCTGGGAGGAGTGTAAGTGTGGAAAAAACTAGCAATGTTTCCCTTTCAAGAGAAGTAGTAACTCCATAGATTGGAAATTGTGGTGGTCAAATTCAGTACCCATTTATTTTCTCTGGCTTCCTAGGTTTTGGGTTTAGATATATGCCTAAGTTAAGAGTGCAGGTATTCACAGCAAAAGAACAAATTTGACACATCTATATCCACTCCGTAACAACAGGGAGTGGTAGTTGTCCATTTTCACATGCAGACTCTGTTGTTGTTTTTATTTAGTTGGGTTGCTTATGAGAAGCCTGTATTTGAAGGTCATCAGTACTTGCTGGAAGAAGGAGAGTATCAAGATTGGAGAGAGTGGGGTGGCTATGATGAAGAGGTGCAGTCATTGCGACCCATTGTTGGTGTAAGTTCCAAGAACACATAGTAGGCATCTTCTGAGTGCACTGAGACATCATATTGCATTTTCCTTATGATGCTTCTCTTTGTTTTAACAGGACTTCACAAGCTCCCATATGATAATGTACAGCGAAAAAGACTTTGGATCAAAGGGTTCCAATATTAACGTGTTAGGAATTATTTCCGATTTAAAAGAAACTGGATATGGGCTGAGGACACAGTCTATAAATGTGCTAAGTGGCGTGTAAGTGATATTTTTAACTGCTGTTTAATTTAAATGTGCTCTTCTTTTTAGAATTTGATAGTATTTGCAGATGTTTTTCAGCACTCTGACTTCTGATGTCTGTGTGGAGTCTTCAGATAAAATTTTATGCCCTTGACTTCAGAGTGTGATAAGTAAAGCTCATTGGTTTTGTGAATATGTACAGTAAATGGGTTTTCTTTTCACTGTAAGATCAGATGGTCTCAGGAAATGTTCGCTTAGTGATACACAAAGTATGAAAGTATATGAGATGACATTCCATCAGAGAGATAAAAATAGCTTGTTCCCATGGCTGTATTTTTTAAAATTGTTTCAACAGCAAAATTGTTATGGAACTAATTTCCAGTTTTGAAACTAATTTTCAGGCTTCTTGTGTTTGGCCAGAGGCAAATTCCTTGCTATTTCTCTCAGTTGTGTGTAAAATGGAGATAAGTCTTACCATGCTTACTAATACATTCTGACATTAAGGAGGCTTCAACTGTTCTGAAGAGTAACATTACTTTTCCAGTGAATCCTGCAGGTTAATAGCTGTTTTTATTGTTTATTTTTTCTTTTTTGTTAACACAGTTGTTCCCAGAACTTTGCATTGGCACAGCCATTAACAACTGCTACTCTTTGTGCCACCTGTCTTGTCACAAGCAGTTGATAAGTCTATAGATGTTGCTGTTGGATTTGTTCAATACATCAGTTGCAGATTGAGTTTCATAGCCTTGCAGACTGCATCAAAGTACTTTGGAAATAGAAACAAGTATTAGCAGTCATGTCTCCAACTATATACAACATTATTTAAAGTAGTAGAACCAAAAGAGTGAGACATAAAGTCTCTCTTGCTGCCTGGTATGCAGGTGACTTGCTGAAAGCCCTGCCTTACCCAGCCACACCTTGAATCTTTCTGTTATCTGTGTGATATCTCTGCAGGTTTTGTCTGGATAAAGACTGCAGAACTAAGTTCAGTGCATTCCAATGGAATGCTTTAAATTTGTATGTGAACGTGGTGTGACAGCAGTTTTTTTTCTGCCTGATGACCTTTGAAGCTGCTGTGCCCTTTTGTCTTCTGTAATAGACAAGGGAGATTCATGGGAGTCAGTTCTGAAGGTTGGGAAACCAATTGTGGGTTACTTATCACACCCCGCGTGTACTTGTTCTTTAAATGTCTGTTGCAGCTAAGATAGGAATCGTACTTGAGTTTGAGTATTCTAGCAATTAAGAATGACTCTAATACTCTGATGGAAAGGCCGCTAGAAGTCATTACAAACAAAACTATCACACAGACTCTGGTACTGCTCCTGTACTCTCACCTTGAAATGCCTTAAATATGTGATTTGTAGCAATAAGCTTTTTAAAAGTTGTTCATAAGAGTTGAGTGCTGGTCACCTGTTAAGTCTTGTACAAACCTTTTGTTTCCAAGGAGGTTGTGAGTGTTTGGGGGTTTTGTGGTGGTGTTCTTACTAAATGCTAATGTGACAGAAAAGTAGAATAATTCATGCTAAGTCACGGTTAGTAATAAAATTCTTTATTTTAAGAGTTAAAGAACTGTTCAGGTAGAAAATTTTTATAACTTTCATTCCAAAAAATCAGTCATAGAGTGATGAATAATCCATTGAGCAATTTCCTGAGCTGTTTAGACTGTAATGTAGATGATGTAATAGTGAACTGTGACAGATTCAGTAAAAGCTTGTCATAATATTTTGATACCTTCCTGGTATCATATTGAAGATACTTCATTAAAAAAAAAAAAGGTAAAAACATATTAGAATCACTGAAACTTTCCTAGCAATTTTTAAACTACAGGTATCTGGGGTAAGCAGTTACAGCAGCAACAGATAACAGATTATCTGTATTTCCCACATAATTAGTTTGATTGCTCTGTAATTTGAGGGGTATATCAAAGAAAAGAAAGCCTGACGCTGCAGTAGACAGATACTACTGAACAAGTTCTAAGCTAAACTGCATTTCTAAACTGAAGACAGCCCAGCTCTGCATTTGGGGAGTGAATATTCCATGCAGCACTGGCTGCATTGAAATTTGCAGCTATTGTGTTTCTGGTTAATGTTTCCAAGCAATGTTTTAACATCTTTGAAAGTCCTTGAAAGTCCATTGTAAAGACATCCCCCCAGAAATATCCTAAAGTGATGGAGATTGATTTCTTTAGGAATGGAAATATTTGGCTGTTAAGCATTCTTCAGAGATTTGCCAAGCATAAAATCCAGGATATTTTATTCTTCTGCCATTGGAGTAGAAGAAAGCAATCCAGACTGCCTGAAAACAAGAGAGGCATTTCTTCTTTTAAGTAGGGTTTTATCTTTACTTTTTAAATTGGCAGAATTTTATATGGCAGAAAATGGCAGTGTTTACTAGCAACTGGTAACACCCTTTACAAGTTTAAGCAAGTACTAAAATCAACTGTTGTACTATTTTGATTTCCTCTCTGCTTAAAAGCTCTTCAAGCTTATGTTTAATAGTGATCAAAATCACAAGAATTGCATGTTTGAAATGTGCCTTTTCTTTGTCCATAAAGACACCAATCTTTTGCTGAAAGTACTGAAAAAGCCCCCTTCTTTTAGTTGATCCTTTTTGAACTTGGTGGAGGAACATTTCCAGATTACTATTTTTTTTACATAGGCATTTGTTTTACTGTGGTCCTGTGATCAACCTAGTTTTCCCTTAATTTTCAATTTTTTTTTAAGTATACAGTGCAGATTTGGTTGCTTTTAGTGTACATATGGATAGTGATATTAAGAAAATCACTAGGTGATGAGTAGTTCATATATAGGAGCCAGAATGTAGTTAAATCTAAACTAGATGCACTTGGGAAGGTAACATGGGTGCAAGTAGAGAACAGATCTTTCTTGAGAGCTGAAAAGGGTGAGAGCCCTTGGGTACCCTGTGGGAGAACATTTCAAACAAAGCATCAACTTCCCTTCCTCACTGAACTGAGCTGAACTGACGTTCGCAGGTCTCTGTGATGCTAGGAATCACAAGCACGAAGGGATATGGTAGAGAACATCTTTTCTCTCTTTCGTATAAATAGGATTTTATTACCTCTTCCTCTCTGTTAATTGTACTACAAATCTGCAGAGTGCCAGTTAACTCCCTGGCCTCTCGTGATCAATCTGATTAGAATGTATAGGTGAACTTAAAGTCATTGTCTGCTTCAACATAGTGTTCAAGTTTTAAAGATTATCAGTGCTATTTCGGATCTGAAGTAGTGCTTCCATCCCTGAAAGCTTACTTTTTACAACTATGGCGTTTAGTTTAATGAAGGTGTGCTGTTTCTTCCATAGCTGAGAGAAGGTCCTTCCCGGACTTAGATAATGTGTGCTATCCTAAGACAAGTGTGAGCAAAGCATAAAGGGGATTACCCCTCTCAGCTAACATTAGAAAGGGCGTACATGATGAGAAATGGCCAGTGTTTTAAAAGATGAAGTTATGTAAGATGAACCTGGCCATGGGCAAAGCTGATTTTTGACAAGTTACTGTCTCTGGATTCTTTTCTTGGCTGTTCTTCCAAATCGTGTCTGGGGCTATGCTTCCTAGACATCATGTGGAAGGCTTTGGGGAAAATCACTGTGTGTGTAGTAGTACTAACAATATATAAATGATGCTTTTCTCTATGTCTCTGGTTCCAAGGGCATGGATGGTGCAGAGGAGTGAAGATTTCCATCACCACCCTGCCCCTGCCATCAGCCTGGTATGAGGCTGTTGCGCAGACTGATGATGGCAATTGTAGAGCTGGGGGTTACAGAAACTGTTGTGTTAGAAGAACTCACTCCCTGTGGGGCAGGGTTGTTGTTGCCATGCTGTGGAGCAGTATTTCAGTTTATGTGGTGCCTGGCAGCTGGGACGTGACTCTTGTCTGGATATGGAGACGATGTCTTGCTCTCCAGGCTTTTCTATTAGTCAGAAGTTGGATTAAGTCAGTGCTCCTTCCTGGGGGTAGTCTTGAGGTCTGACAGGTTTAGCTGGTACTGAATTCGGCTGCCTGTCCTTGATGTTGTTATTACTACTCTCAGCAGTTTGCTGAGAGCTTCTGAGTGAAGTGGAAAAACACAAGTATTTCTCTAATAATCCCTGCCTCTAGAAACTAACTACATGGAATGGCTTGCATGGCACTTACTTAAATCCCATTGATTTCAACATAAACGTGCTTAAAGTGAGATACATTGATTACTTCTGTATTCAAGCTTCTTTTTAAATGGAGGGAAACAAAATAACTGCTAATCGAGAGATTCTTTGGAGGCATCTGGCATGTTTTGTCATTCATTTTTCTAATCTGAAACACTTGTTTGCCTCCATGTTGTTCAAGTTAAACTGTCATGCACTGTAATTGTGCCCTGGCATTTGTGCATTGAAAAATAATGAATGTCTGCTGAAGAAACTGGTTAAGGAAACCTCATTTTCACAGCTTTTGGTATATGCAGCGTATAGGTATAGACACACCTGAGACATTTGAACTGTCTGCTCAATTTATTGTACATACCAATGTCTCTTTGATGAATTACTGTGAGGTGATTTTGAAATGTGCCTTGAAGTATGCCTTAAGTAATTAGTGTATAACAAGCTGGAATAATTGATTTTATCTGAGGCAAACCAAGAGATGTGAATAGTGATAAATGTGAATCACTATGTGAGTGTTTGCCATGGACAAATAATACAAACTTCATATTCTCAGCACATACATGTTGATGCCATTTTATTTCAGTTTGAAGTTATCCCATTTCTTATATCTGCAAAGACTCTGGCATTTTGTTTTTGGCATAAAACTGCAGCTTAATGGAATCTGGTTGCTCGACACATATAAATCATTCTGTGGTGAATTTGGATGGTGAGAGTAAGCCTTCCACTCCAAATTTTATGTTCCCTATTGCTTGATGATATGAATATTTTGGTTAGTGTTGAAACTGTAAGAAGATTGCACTGAAAGTGGGTTTTGGTATAACCTAGCATACCCTCCTGCTGCCATGCACTGGCTAAAATTAAAAGCTGGTTGACTATGAGTAGAAGATTATCTCATAGAACCAGGAATCAGCAAGATGTCCTGATCCGTGCATAAAAATGCTGAACAAACAAACAAAAAGATTATTTTAAAAGAGAGCCAGAATGTAATTATGGGAAAGTTTGGGCACTCTAACAGTGAAAAGCAACAGCAGTTACGCAGGTTATCACAAAACCAAAGGCAGTGCTGATTCAGGAATGCTTTATCTGGGCTTTCAGTATGGAGCCAGGTTAGAAGAAGGCTGTAATAGAAGGTTTATTGAATGTGGAAGACTATGCATAGCGAGATTAGCTGATAGCAGATACTTCAGACTAGAAAAAAAGCACTGCAGGGGTAATTGAAGATTGGAGATATATATGTAGTGATTTAGTTGATTTTCTTGATAGTTCAGGTTTGTGTCTTCAGCAAGGCTTATTCTGACTGAGACTGAAGTTATGGCTTGATGCAGAAACCAGAGTATGTGACCCATCTCAGGCATGGGATCTAACCGAGTGGCCATAATAATGGCTTTGAATTTAAATAAATAAATCTGGTTATTGTGATGGTTTTAATGTTTAAATTTCAAAGATGTTCTTTCTGCTGTTGTCTGTGATTCTGAACAGGGAACAGCCTCCTCTCTTTAGCATGTATGTCTGTTGCTGCAACTCAGCTTTCTCTTGGGGTGTGTGTTTGCTTGAATACAACTGAACTGTAGGTACAGGCAACCCTGAAAAACAGTATTCCTATTTTACTGTCCACATGACTCTGAAAGTTAGTTTTGTCAAAAACATTGCGTTCTGATATCTATCTGTTTTTCTAGAGAAGAACTCGATCTACATGAAATAATAGAATTGTGAAACATATCAAAATATTCTTACTGGAGTCAGCATTTAGGGTATCTAGTAGATGATGTATTTGAACTCATAGTCTGCTTTAGCTAATTCAGTCCAATTTATATTGACACACTAGGGTGAACAGAAGTGAAATTTACATGGGTTTTGGAGTACCAGGTGCACGGGTTTCTTAGAGGTTCAATAGCATCACAGTTCATCACTTGAGGAGAGAAC
The DNA here is from genome assembly GCA_033556795.1 of Tapera naevia. Lineage (NCBI taxonomy): Eukaryota > Metazoa > Chordata > Aves > Cuculiformes > Neomorphidae > Tapera > Tapera naevia. The sequence goes on from JAUMJJ010000014.1 coordinate 8,167,823, forward strand.
TTTTTTTTATTTGTTCTTACATTCAGACAGGGATGAATGTACACATCTGTGTTTCAGAAAAGTAGTGTGACTTCTACCCATCACCCTCTTCTTCTTTCTCTCTTAGGTGGGTGGCTTATGAGAATCCTGATTTTACAGGGGAGCAGTATATACTGGCTAAAGGGCTATATCCCAGCATTGAGGCATGGGGGGCAAAGAATTGCAAAATATCTTCAGTTCAACCCATCCTTACGGTAAGGAGTTCATTTTATACTTGTTTTACAAGTTTTTCTGAAGTCTTTGGAGCTATACTTTTTCAATTTATTTGCATTCTTTAAACAAGAATTAATAGTAAACTTCTGTATGTTGGTTATTTTATCACTGTTTAAATATCTTTGTCCTCTTTTTTTCCCCTCCAAACTTTTTCAGGATATTGTTGGAAGTGAAAGGAGTAAAGTCAAGGTAAGACACTTCTTTAAGTGCATGCAACATGCTGTGTAGTGTCTGTAATATGTGTAAATAAAGAAATGGCTTTTTGTCTGCTTTAACACCCAGGTATTTGCACAGAGGGTTGACTAGTCAGACAGATTGAGAACTGCAGGTGAAGGAAGGATGCTTTTAGAACTTCAGAAGTAAGGCACGTTATGGCCCAGGGAAAATGTGATTTAATACACAGTTGCCACTTTCTCAAAATAATGTTTTGGCTGAGCAATTGAGCTATTTTGAGGTATTGGTGATAGTTCTGAGGAGCTGGAACCTGCAGCACTCTTATCCAGAGGTGCAGGTACCTTGAGTTTGTTGCTGAGGCAAAGGCTTTGCAAGTTAGATGTTGTTCAGAGTACAGTTGTGACTTAATGCCTTTTGAACCTAGTTCTTTGGTTACCAGTTCTGCTAATGGGAGTTGCACTTTAAGGGAATCTCATCACTCACAAATACTGGTGAGTTGTGCTTAAAAGTAAATCCCATCTTTGTCAGTAACTAAGAGAAGAAAATGGCAGGGAGAACTTATCCATTCAGTAAGTTATTTTCATGTTGGACTGTGTCCTGTGTATAAGTTCTAATACATAGTCTTAACAGTGAGGCTAATGGCCAGCTTTTTTCACCCTTTCATAATTTGGAACCAGTACAAAGTTACTTTTATTTTCAGTTTGGTCAAAATAGAGAGGATGTCATGGAACTCAAAACTAGGAAGAAAAGGCTTAGCTGTCTTATTTTGAATTCTTGATTAGTAGCATGCCTCCTGCATAGGGATAATGCATGAACTATGGGGAATAAAAATCTCAAGGCTGCTTATTTTCAGCTATAGGCATGAAAAATTATTTGCGTCTATATATCGTGTGCCTATTAAGACCTTAACCTGAGGAAGCAGAGAAGTAATGACTTGTAGTCAACAGACTGCATCCCTCATCAGCGCGTTCCTCCTTGGAGAACGCCGTACATGCCCATACTCGTATCTCTGTTAGGAATGAATAAAGCTGGTAGGCATGTGATAATGTGAATGACTTCTGTGTAATCAGGGTTAATTATCCTCCAACCAAATTAGCAGGTTTATTGCTTAGAATTTTTTTTCTTTTTGACAAGGACAAAAGGCTCTGGGTAATGTGTGCTCTCTTCATTTCTGAGCAGAGAAAGAACTGACATGACTGTAACTATAGCTGTAACAGGCACATAAAGCCCATCTACCCTGAGAACACATACCATGCCTGGTAGCGTGCTGTCTGAGTACTTTGCCAAGCTTATGCACCATTTATGTTCTGAGAGACAGACAGTTTTGATTTAGTGGGAAGAGTATGTATTTCGGAGATTAAATGGATTAATAATCTAAAACAAAACAGTCTATGGCCTTTACTAAAAAGTAAAGATGCACCTATTCTGGCCATTCTGTGGGAATTTAAAAATCTTCTCAGGTAGATAGTCCAAGCAGCTATCTTTGTGAGTGTTATTTTAATTATTTTGTATGTTGCTGAGTGATTTATAGCCAGAAGCAATTTTTGGCATTGTGACCTTGCTGTCTTGAACAAGAATTGCCACATTGAAGAAGTAATAAAAACTATATGTAACTGGGGAAGTCGGGGTCTTTCAAGGGTTTATTTTTTTAATCTAGTTATAGAAATAATGGTAGAGATATGCTACAGGATGTTGCAGAATGAGTTGTTTTAAATGTGTTTATAACTTTTTAAAGGTCCAGTTATTTTCAGAGCCTGAATTTAAGGGTAACTGCCAAATATTTGAAAAAAACACAAGATGTATTGGTTCATTTGCTGTGAAGTCTTCAAAAATTTTAAATGGGAGGTGAGTCATGCTGAATGAATATCGCAAAATCACTGAAATGGTAAAAGTTTTTAAAAAGCAACAAGCTTTCTAGCACCTGAAGTAATTTCACATATGGGGACTTAGAACAATGCTTTGCAGTTTACACATTAAATTTAAGCTTGTCATGACAAAACATTGTGAATAATGTTTCTGTCAGTAGCTCTTGCTAAAGACTGAGAAACACTAGCATTGTTTTACTTGCACAGAATTCTGAAGAGACAATTTATTCTTCTTCTTCTTCCTGTAGCTGCATAATGTATGACCAGGAAGAATTCTCAGGTAACCAGTATGTGTTAGAAGAAGGGATCTATCCAGATCTGACGGCGATGGGTTGTTCACCTCAAACAGCTCTGAAATCTTTACAGATTATAAATACTGTAAGTAAAGCTATTAGAAATATTGTAAAGATAAATACACTGATGACTCTGCCCTCCCCATTTTTTTGCAACAGTAAAAATGCTATGCATGCTCAGAAAACAGGGGTTGCTTTGTTGTTGTGTTTTTTTTTAAAACTGCAGTAGCAGTTTTAAACGTCCTAACTGCAGTCAGGTTTTTGGACCTTTTGGCTGTTTTTGCAAAGGAGAGGACATCACAGAGGTGGCTGTGTGGCATCACTGTTTTTAATAACATCTTATAAAAGGAATTCTTTAAAAAGAGGCAAGGATGTCAAGGGTAGACTCTTTATTTCCCAGTAGGAGAGACCACATACGGTGGCTTCAGAAATGTTAGTAGGAGAGTGTGATGAAATATCTGTACTGTAGACCCTGTTTTTTATACATATTAAAAACCAGATTTAACTAAGCAACTTTGCCTGAAATACGTGTCATTACAAAATACTATTGCTATCACCAGGGAAGTGCAACATGAGTTAATAACAAAATAATGCACCCTTCTAGATAAAGTAAAGCAACACACAATGCCATTTGGCAAAATTCGACAGTGGTGCTGTTACTTGTGGATACAAACTGAACAACATTAACATATTTTGTAACTAACTCATTAGTGGTGAGGAATGAGTTTGCTCAAGCCTTTAACCAATCATTATGATGGATCACTTATGGAATCTGCAAGTATCTTTTAAGATCAAAGTAATTACTAGCAAAATGTGGTCAAGAATCCAGGAACTTACAGCAATATGAAGTGATGGTACTAATTTTAAAAAAGGAGGAGTGCACTACTGACTGTCTTCTTTGAATTTGGCAACTTTATTGCACCTCACTGTAATTTTGGTAACCTGCGAGTGATGCAGCAATTGATGGAGGAGAACTAAAATGTGTCATCTTCTTTCATGTCTCTGGAGCATTTTGATGTACAGTGTACACAAACATCTGTAGCAAGTATGTTTGCCCTTTGAACTCTTTGGCTGTCCAGTAGACAGATCACAATAAAAACAATAGAAGTGTTTCTAGCCAAGTTTGGTGGGTGATCACCATGAACTAAAATAGGCTCTTTTGTATGTGTCAGTATTGAGGTCTTGGGTTTAAAATGCTTGTTTCAAGCTGGAAGGGTCACCTCACTTTTGGAAGTTTTATTATTTGTGACGGAGACTGTTGTGTTAGAACAGTCAAATGCCAATTCTTTACCCCTTTAAGTTCTTAAAACTTCTGAAACTTGTTCCAGGCCTACAATTTATTACACTTCAGACAGTAGCATGGAGCTGCATATGTCTACAAGTCTCATGCTGGTGCTTCCTTCTTCAGAAGCTTTCCGCCTGTGGAAAAGAGGAAAATTAGTTGCTTTGCTCAGCAGTTTATTAACAAACCAGAATACAGAGAAATTAGGTGGAAATGATAATAGTATTCTGGATACTGGTTTTGCCTGTCAGAGTTATTTTGGGACTTTTTCTGGTGATGCTAATCTTAGTTCTTCCTCACTGTGTGCCTTTGCCATAACTTTCCCCATGATTTTTCTGTGACATTTTGATACAAGAAACACCTTTACAATTTTAATATGTCTGTGAAATAGCTAGATGTAGATATACAGGAGCACCAGCTTTGTACAGTGCTGTACGTAAGAAGTACTGAAAGAAAACTCATGAGCCGAGCTTCTCTCTGTGGGGAATGATTTATATAACAGTGTTGCTGCAAAACTTAAAAATGCCCAGAGTGGAAGGTGTGGCAGAAAGCTGGAGGATTTACCTTTCTGTCCATATGTTTTCTTGTAAGTAGATTATTTCTGAAGCATTGTGTATGGCTCAAGGGCTGCTGCCTAACCAGTTGCATGTCTAAGAGTGCAGGTGCTGGTCTGTGAAAAGGCTCAAGGGGTCAGAGACACCAGGACGTCATCATGGTGCGATTTTCCTGTTGGGCTTTTCATCCATGATGATGTATGACAGTCTAGCTGGTGTTCACCTTTCATGGTGGGGGTGAGTGCACAATGATTTTTGGAGTAAGCCGAGAGGCCTCTCCGGGCATTTTCTGCAGCCTGGCAGTGTGTGTGTGTGTGTGTTCAGGATCCATAGCTCAGCTGCTGTAACCTGGACTGCTGCCGAGTAACGGAGGCCCTCATGCAGTGTGGTCATTGGCGCCCTTAAACCTCTAAAGGAAGGTGAAAGAGGAATTTAAGCAGTCCTGAAATGGGGTACACATGAGATCTTGCCTAACAAAATGGGACAGAAGCACGGGTATTCGCTGCCATGCATGTACAGAGCCACCCGTGCCTTGGAAGGCCTGTTTCCATGCCTGAGGCTAGATGTGAGTCTGTCAAGACTTCACGTCATGTCGGGTGTTCCCGATCCAGTCCATGTGTTTCGAGCGCGCTGAACTTAGGCCAGCAGGAAGGAGCTCTCCTGGTTATGGCGTTGGTTTTATGCAGTCGTTGCTGGAAGACTTGTGAGCAAGGGGGTGGCAGGGTAATTTCAATCTATGAGCATTAACTATGTAACACCAGGACACTCAGGCTTAAATGACTTTACCATAAGGGATTTCAGACCCTTATCTCCCAGCTTCCAGGGGAAGGCCTTAATTGTGAGATCATTTCCAGTCTGCTACAGATACCTTGCCACACAGAAAAGAGTCCAAGGTTTGTTATCCAGAAGACATTTGAAATAGATTCAGTGATGTGGGGAGCTTCATGTAGGTAGAATCCCTTTGACACTAGAAGCGTTTGGACGGAGAGGGAGAAGAATCATCTCCCCACAGCATTTTGGAGGGTTCAGACATTACAGTTTTTGCTTGAGCTATGAATTTCATCTTGGAAGTATGAGTTCTGAAGCTTTTGCCTAGTTAGAAGTTGATGCTGCCTGCTGTAAAAGTTAAAAACGAGAGCGTAAGTGATAAGAAATGCTGACAAGGCTGTCATCGTTTGAAGCTGTAGAAATCAATATTATTTACTCTGTGTTCAAGTCTCAAGATGAAAATTCATACAGTGAGCGGAGTTTAGTACAAAGAAAGAGGGATTTGGCATTAATTAAAATATGTTTTAAAACACACTTAAGATATTATGCAAGAATCCACCAGAGACATTTGTGTGTGCCTTACAATAAGGAAATTTTATGTTCCATGCAGGAAGGTCTTTGTGTGTTTTGTATAAGGACTTATTACACTTTTCATTTCTTTTAAGTAACCTGTTGCAGAGCAAAAGAATTATTGAGGGTCTTTTATCTTAATTCAGAAGAAACATCTGAAATAAAAGGGCTGCGTGGAGTAATTATGTTCACAGTCACCTATAAAAGTGCTCATCTTCCTTTTGCAGGAGCTGTCTGAGCCGTGCATAGCTCTTTTTGAAAAGGTGGGTTTCCAAGGAAAGAAAATTGAATTCAGTACAGAAATCTTAAATCTCCAGTTCCTGGGATACAGTCCTCGGATAGCTTCCGTTCAAGTCCTTGGCGGCATGTAAGTTTAAAGTCGCTTTTTGATTCTTTAGAATGATGTACTTATGCAACAGAAAAATCACAGGTGTTAGAAATCAACCAAAATTGGAATATCATAATGTGTGCAGTGCATTAATGCAGTTTATTCTTGCAGAACCTTTTTGCATCCTGTTTCAACGTTATCGCTAACTAGTGCCCTCTGCTAGATGTTAAAACTAATCTGAATAAAGCTCACAAGAAAACTGGTGTCTTCTTTCATGCCATATTAAAAAAGCCATCTTACATAGCATACTTAAAACCAGCTTCTGTCTTCTTGGTTTAAGTCTCTGTCAAAAGAAATCTCTCAGTTTGTGATATGTGGCATGTCAGAAGTTCAAAATGTTTTGTGAGTCTTCACATTCATCCTTTAACCCAGGTGTTATGGACACAGTGATGTATAATCAGATCATAATCTGACCTGTGTTAGTGTTAGTAATAATCCCTTTTACTTCAGGAACTGGTTATAAATCTAGCAGTTAAATTTGTTAGCTATTTTTAAGCAGTTGTGTTCTCTAAATGTAATTTTGAATATTATGTAAAAAAATAGTCTGTGTGAAGTTTGAAAACTACTGTGCTATTTTCTGGTATTCTGGCAGATCTATTAAATTTCTGTTTCTGTGTTTTACCTGTTGTTAACCTCTACCTCCAAGATACTTGATCAAGTATGTGTTCAGGTTTTTTCCTACCTGGTACAATGTGACTTTTTAGTGCTAGATCCACGTTACTGTTGCTTTGTATTTAAATGTGTTCTTTTGAAGAAGTGAATTTCCAAGGTGTGTGCTAGAGAGATGCTGTTGGATAGCTTTAGACCGCCCTCAAGTGGATAGCTAATAGCGTATCTGTAGAGCAAACAATTTTCCTCATCTGGATAAGCTGGTCAAAGGGTTTTCTTAGCACAGCGAACTGAAGTTTGAAACATAAAGGTCAAAAAAAAGATACACTTGCCATGTTCCTGAGATTTCAGTATCTTTCACCACAAATCACAATATAGTTGATTTTTCCCTTTCTATAACGTGAAATAACATGAACTCAATCATCAAGTTACTCCTTTGCCAAGGACATGGTTACCATGATTCCAGGAAGCGTAGTCGCGAATTTTGTGTTTTCTGTCCAGTTAATATGTGTTTTTTTCTTGATGATCACTGGAAGTATATAGAGGATGATATGAAAATTCTGATTTCGTTATAGCAGTGTCAGCTGCTGAAACGTGTCAAAATACAGGTTTCAGTGTCCTTGCCCCTACTGCCTCCCTTATTGAAGGAGTTTTTGTCTTCCATTCTTTTTCTAAGAGACATCCATTTATAATTCCCTTAATATCATACCTGGAGATAGATGTATATTAAGCTGTGGAAAAGCACCAAAATTAAGGTGAGTGTGCTTCTTCTAGATAAAGACATCTATTGAAAAAACAGTCAGAGGAAAGGAGGTAACAGGAAAATATGCGTATTGAGTGTTTTTCTACTCAAAAAATCTATGGCTATTGGACAGTCCCAGCAGATCAGTGTGAGAAAACTCATCAAATTGCACTGTATCACAGCCTGTTGCAAAATCCAGTTATCGTTCTCTGCCAATAGCATAAGTCAGGTTCTGACAGGTTGCTTTCAATATGATTGTAAGCCTGGCTGGATGTGTTCTAGGGAATGCTGAACATTTTTCTGTGTGTCTTCTCTCTCTCTGCTTCCGCCCTTGATTTCAGGTATTTTGAAAGAAGTGTTCTAAAATCAAACCTCTGTCAAAATACCCTAGAGAAATTCACTCTGATGCACTTCCAGTATTTGCTTGTTGCAGTCTGGATCCCTAGTTGTTTCCCATGTGGACCAGGCCTCTCCAGATTAAGATACACAGAACTACTGGTTCTGCCCGTGCAGCAATCTATCACATACAGCACATTCGTATACGCTCTGTCCTGGCAACAGATGATATTTAAAAGTTGGGTTCTCCCAGCTTCCATGCTTTGTTTCATTCAGCTTGTAACTCTTAAATAACAGCACTTCAAAATGTGAACTCCAGTGTACTCAATGCTGTTGATCTAAATCAGGACATGATTTTATTATTTTTGAAGACTTGTTGAAAAGAAGGTCATTGGCTTTCCAAAGCTAAACACTACTGCTTTGTGGGACAGACTTCTATTAAACTCATTTATTGATTCCAGAGCAGGATTTGGCAGTAAAAGCATTCTGTCCCTTTTTTCCCCTTATAGATGGATAATTTATGAGCACAGTAATTACAGGGGGCGTCAGATGTTGTTATCACCGAATGAAATTCCAGATTGGTATAAAGCAAGTGGCTGTTGTCAGATAGGTTCTCTGAGACCTTTGCTGCAGGTGAGTAGGCTCTGACGTGAGATTGTCAAGTACTAATTTGTATTTTGTAATTGGGTGGAAATAATACAGTTGAAGGCAATGGTGACTGTCACAAGCTCCAGCAATGGCTGGTTGCGTAAAGGAACTGCTCTACCATTTCACTTGTAATAAAAGCTACTTGACTATGCTATCTGGCTTTGCAGTTCTACTGCTTAAACTGTTCATTAAGCATACTTTAAACCAAAGTACAGAAGACAGTGTATAAGGATTGGCTACATTATTTTAACAAATAGTGGCTATAACTACGATATATAAATTACTTTAAGTTGTTTTATAATTAGTGCCCAAGCCGGTTACTGGCATACTGTCTGTACCATCCACATTATTTTTGGAACAACAAGAAAGCTGGTCAACAAAATGGCACACTTGAATTAGTAGTGATGTTGTGTTGATTTAGGGGGGTAGGTCTTTCTCTGCATATTACACAGCAGAATAGTTTGTAAATCTAATGCAAAACTTACTTTTGTGCTGTCCTTTTAATTTTGTTCTCTAAATAAGGACCATGTAATTTGCTCCAATGCTGCAGCAGTCTTGAGCTTTAACATTTATGTTCTTGCTGAGCCTTACTGAGGGAACAAACTTTTTCTAATTTACAGATTACTCGTACCTGTAACCAAACGCATTTGCTCACTGTCGTAGCGTTGGCTTTGTATAGCCTTTAGCAGAGTAAGGAATAATGCATTTTGACTGCCCTGACTGAGAGTTTGTCTAAACAGAAGTGTTCAGAAGTGTAACAAGCTGCAGCGTGAATCTACAGTATAATATTTGGTGCTAGTGAAATAAGTAGCACTGCACAAGTGCACCATAAATGAAAGCTAAGAGCATCTATGCATGAAGTTAGTGCTGGTCTGAATTAAAAATTCTTAGCTTTCCACTGTGTGCTGATCTCAGTGAACAGGAAAGCCTTAAACTCTCCATACAGAATGGCGAGTTCTCAAAGCTTGGCTTGTCCTAGACATTTATGGACTTTGGAATTAAGTTCTAAAATAGAAAAGTTAAGCTTTCTGCAAGAAAGAGACAGAGTTCAGCAGTGAACAGTAATTGCTCTGAGGTTAACTAGAGCAGGATGTGTTTTGCACTGAAACTGTGGTTAAAGAGTTGTGTTGTTTTCTGCAGAAACGTGTGTACTTCAGGCTTCGAAACAAGGGAACAGGAAAATTCATGTCAGCTGATGGAAACTTAGACAATCTGAATCTTCTCAGAATACAGGTTGCAGAAGATGCAGACTCAGATGATCAAATCTGGGTTTATCAGGATGGATTCATAAGGTGCCGGGTGAGATTCAAGTTCAAGTTTTTCTTTTCCTCTCCAGAAAACTCCTTCAGAGTTTTCTGAATTCCATTCCTAATGTATCATCTTAAATTATTTTATAGGCTTATTCAGTTTCAGCTCTAGTACAATCTCTTTGTAGGGGGTTGTTGTTGTTTGGGTTTTTTTAAATCAAACTCTGTCTTTTTCAGGTGATATAGACTAGTTGTGTGATAACCTTTTCTGATGTAATTGAAACTTTGAGGTATTTTAGTTACAATTTACTTCTCCCCTAAGCCTCCTAAGTACATTCAACACTAGAAGATCATTGTCTTGCTCTTCATGAGCTCCTTCCACTTTCATGCCCTCTTTTCTCCACAGTGAAAATACCACAAAAGTGTCAAACCAGGGGATACTTTTTCAAAATGCAGACCCTTCCTGATAATAATTGGAACTACACATACCTTGTGGTATGTCCATTAGTGTAATGTAGGTTTTATCCCCTTCTGCATTCAGGCAAGCTTAAAGCTAAAATCCTGCTCTCTTGTTTGGGTGGGTTTTTTGTTCGTTTGTTTTTCTGGGTGTCCCTATATTTGTTGAATTCATCCCTTTTCGATACCTCTGTAACAAGTTTCCAGATGAAGTCCTACTTTTCTCACAGTCCATAAAACTAATCATGTGTGAATTGTCATTGAGGTGAGCAGAGGTAGGCGTAGTTCATAATGTCTTAGGTAGGGATGCCAGCCAAAGAAAATTAAGTTACTTTAATACTGTTGAACAGCTGGACTGCGAAGAATCATGTGAACTTTTTCTATAGGATTGTATAACTTCAAAGGAGCCATTTATAACTATGTCATCTTTGCTGGAGGGAAGAATCTTACTGTTAATAAGCTAAGACATTGTTTGGGCATGTTTACAGGACACTTGCAGTAGTAAAAGGGATGTGTACAGGCAGCAAAATGATGCAAAGTAAGCTAAAAGCTTTAATATCGCATACAAAAGACTTCTCTGTTGACAGTGCTTCTCAGACATTTCACTGAAAGTATTTATGTTGAGACAGTGTGGTATTTTGTGGCTTTGGATGAGTACACTTGGTTTTGGTCTCTTCATAAAGCAGTTTTTCTGTGCACAGAAAATACACAGCTGGTGCTGTATAGCAATCGAGTGGCTTAGTGTGGAGTGCAAGCTGGCAGCATTGATCTTAAATGACTGAGCTCTTGCAGAGCTCTGCCATCTCTCTGTTGAATGGCAGTAAATGCATACTGCACAAAGAATTGTTTTTCACTGCATTTCAAAAAGAAAATGAAGCTCATGGGTAGGTACGTGCACGTAGGCAGAGACAGGTCACTGGAAGAACTTGCGTCTTTTTTACTGTAAGCTTAGGTCATCTCACTGACTCTGAGTCATGGTATCTTGAGGTGTGCCTGAGGTTTTCATGAAAGGGCTGGTTTAGGTAGGTGGGATAACCAGTAAGCAGGATGTGAAAGCGTGCTGCTCATTTTGTCAGAAACAGGTATGAATAGCAGATATGAATTCAGGTCTCCTCACTCTTCATGAGTTCCCCGGAGACGGGTGAAATAGTGGCCTAGTTGACCTAATGTGGAACCTTTGGTTTTGAGTCCCACTAGAGAACATTTTTAGACACAGATGAGAATTTCAGAACTGCAGAACTAAATTAAGTTACTTCAATTCCAGGTTGAGTTAGGAAGAAGTATTATTTTTTCAAAAATATATATTTAATAATTTAGGGCCATATCAACAACCGCAGATGAGTGTCTGTTTCATCTGCCACTGAAGTCTGTTCAGAAGTTAAAGTAGCTTATGGTGATCTATTGAAAATCACTGTTCACCTAGAATAATCAACTGTAATTTACTGTTAACACAGCCTTAATATCCTTTTCTAGTAAGCTTGACTGTTGCCAGTTCTTTTTTTTTTAACCAGAAAGATATTTGCAGAATTTTGAAATCACGTAATACAAATGACTAGGAAAAGATTATAGAACAAAGAAGAAAATATTTGGGACACACTGTGGAATTCGTACACTCAATACTGTGCAGTTATGTCTGTTATCTCAAAAGGTTATTGCAGAACTAGAAATGATTAAAGAACAAAAGAAGCATGAGCAGATGAGATGGAGGGTTCCTATGCAAGGAAGAGACAAATTAGCTAGGACTCTTTAGCCTGCAAAGGGGGCAGTTTGAGGAATGATATGATTGAAGTCTCTGCAAACATAGTGTGGACAATGCATTCTCTAAAATAAGGGAGGGAAAGGGCCATGAGGAGAGCATCAAATAAAGCCAGTAGCTGCCTATCAACTGATTTTTTTTTATTTTTTTTTCTTTTTCAATAGCAGTAGTTAAGACTTGGAACTGCTTGACACCGAAGGGTTGTGATACCAAAGGGTGTACATGTAAAAGTGTTACATTGACTGGGAAGTGGCTAACAAATTCATATATGGGACAGAAACCGCCCAGATATTAAAGGTACCAGCTCTGCATGGAAAAGCCTCTGGGCTGGAAATTGCTGTAGACTGGGAGAGTTTAGCAGGAACATACTGCATACGAGAGCAGAGTGAATGTAATCTCCCATGGCATCTGTTATTGGCCAGTGCTAAAGGCAGATGCTAATTGCACCTTTTGATCTGATACAGCATGGTTATTTTAATGTTCTTATGTAGTGGAGAATGTCAGCAGAAACAGGAACAAAAGGAAAATAAGTAGTCTTGAGTTTTGGGCAAAAATGCATTCCTTTAGGGAAAGTCGCTTCTAGATTCTGTTCTCACCTGCTGATGTCTCTCCTGTCTGATTTAAAAACCAGTGCATACCAGAAGCAAGGCCTTTTGCATAATTGCTGTTGCTTTTCTGATGATGCAGATGGCAGAGGATTGCTGCTTGACAATTGTTGGAAATCTTATAACTCCTGGCTCTAAACTCGGTCTGTCATTTGAGCGGAACGAAGACAAACAATATTGGCATATTAGTCCTGATGGCAGGATTTATAGCAAGATGAAACCCAACCTGGTTTTAGATATCAAAGGTAAGCAAATGTGTTATCTCATTACATTGTGTCTTAATTACATGGTATTTACAGTGGGATAGGCACTAATGTGCCTATAAATTAAGGATGGTCTTATAATCTAGAATCAAAAAGGACCCAATTAGCTAGTGTGACCTCCTGAATTATACAAGCCCTAGGATTTCATTTTTCCTATGTAGAATTGAGTAACTCACAGTACTTGCATATCTTGTATTCCCAGTGTCCACTCACTGTAGATATCCTTGGATAATTTTATATGGCAGTGGGTCATGTGAACATAATTATTTAAAACGCTGAAGCAAGAAAAACCTAGCTTCTCATTGACTTTAATTTGTCTAGGGCAAATTTTCCTACATAGTAGTTTTAGATGCGATAGCCAAAGGATATCGGGAAGGGAAAGGCAAGCTTGTAGGCTGATGTGATTAGATGCAAAAAGCATTTTCGTTTGTTTATTAATGGCTGTACCTTTATTGTGAACACGAGGTTCTGCCATAGCAGCCTAAAGTCTGTGCACACATGATGCGTATTTTATATTTGCTTTTTTTTCACAGCCATTTGATTCGTGTTCATAGAGTGCATCAAATGGAACAATCAGCAGAATTAGTATAATCATATGTTCTTACATGATGCTGCATTTTCGGGTGGGGAAAGCAATCACTTCAGAAGTTCAGAGGACAGGACTATTGGAACAGTGAGAAAAGTGTTACCTGATGTCTGACAGCACTGGCACAAATACCCATTCTCTTTACTGCCATAAAAAGCTGGGGATGATTAATTTTAAACTTATCAATTACTCCAGTTCAAGGGAGAGTCTTTAATCACAATGACTACAATAACTTTTTTAAAGTCAGTGTCAAGTTGAACCAAACAAGCAGAAATACCATTACGCTGCTTTGTCTTCATATTGAAAACAATTATGTATTCTGCATTTATAAGTATAGATGCACTCCTAGTTTAAAAAAAGTAAATCTATATGGTGGCATTACCTGTTTATGCTATCCATTCTTGGCCTCAAATTGAGCATTAATGAATTCATCAGCAAACAAATGCAGTTGTTCAACTGTACAGCTACCAATGCCACCTCGTGGAGGTACTGGCATAGCACAAGGCCTTGTCCAGAGCACCACTCTATCAAAATAAATAGTCTCTTGTTCCACTGAAAAAAATCCCATCCTTTTCCTGTTATAACATGCTTACATTCTATCAGACACCGCTTACAAAATATTCTTTGCACTCAGTGATAACTGAGCTATGTAGCTGATGTTGTTTTTTGTAGCTGCTGCTAATTTTTTTTTGCTGTGGGAGTATTTGATCTGGTATTCCCTTCTTTTGCCCCCCCCCCCCTTTCTGAAGGACTTTGAAAATATTTCTGCTGTGCATCTCTACTGCTTTTTAGTAATTGCCTTGTGATGGCAAGGAGAGAAATCATGTTGGTGTTAACCTTCTCAGAGACCTTTCTGATCTGACCCAAACTTCTGAAGAGAACAACTTAAGGTCCTTATACTTCCTTAATACTAAAGAGCTGCTCCTAAACGCGCCTGCCCATTTAGGACTCCAAGTGGCTATCATATTTCTTTCTGAGATCTGCTAGAGTCTGTATTTGCTACACTCATTGTAAGCTTTCAGCTGGTAGGCTTGTCTTTTGCTCATTGAGGGAGGGTGAGGCTATAGGGGTGCAGAATGAAAGGTGGTGCCTGTAGGAGTGTCTTGGTGCTCTGTGTAAGTGGTTGGCTTGGATGGCTGCTTCCATTTGGGAGTACCTGCTATTGCAGCTGTGTTGTACTATATGAGACACACGTGTCCCACACTTCTGCAGTGTGTGCTAGATATGAGGAGGAAATGTCAGGTCTGACTTCCAGCTCTAGTTGAATGTTTCTTTGCTTCCGATTTTCTTAAGTCAGAACACTAATGGTTCTCTTGTATGGGAACATGTTTGGCATTGCATCATGTGAGTAAATCAAGCGCCTCTAGGAGGGGTTATATTTTGCATTCAGGTATGTTCAGCTGCCAGTGGAAGTAGCTGAACATGGGGCAATATTCTGTGTAAGGGAACTTGGGATGCAACTGGTCAGAATACAGGATTACAATGGTTAATAGCAAATGAGTACCAGACCTTGTCCCTGGTGGCCATGCTCCTATTGTATGTTAGCAGTAGGACTTACTTCATCGTGTAAACATCATCTTTGGAGCAAAGTGACAACTGACAACTGTTGAAGGAACAGGTAAGTTGGACTTTGGGAAGTGACAGTCTTCAAGGAGCTACACCTGACCGAATTGCAATGTTTCCTCCCCATCCAGGCTGAAAAAGCCAAGGTACTGAGTTCCTGAACGGGTGGAGAGAAGCGGGCAGGCTCCTCTTAATTCCAAAAGGAGGCAGGGATGAAAATGAGTTTGTGTTTTAAGTGCCTTGGGTAGAAGAGAAATTGTGTAGAGCAGCACTTACTGGAGTTGCCCTGAAACCTAGAGTACATGTCCCTTATTTCAAAGATAATCTACCCTATCTGAAACTTTTCTTTACAGGGGGCGCGCAATATGATCGCGACCATGTCGTCGTTAACACAGTCAATGAAGAAAAGTTAATGCAGTGTTGGGAACCGCTGGTTTTATAAACCCAAACAAGCAAAGATGATGTTTGAATTAACCACTATTCCAGACACTAGAATTGCCACTGCCATCTCTGAAGGATACAGGATCAACACGAGAGTTCTGTCTTCTTTGCAATTTTAAAAAGAACAAGCAACAGAATGATTTCACCTTTCTGTCTAAGATTATTATCCCTATAAAAGCCTGAGTATCTCCCAACCTTTTTTTTCCTTAAATCATCACAACTCAATGTGAGATAGAGTAGTAGTGTGCCTACAGTGGGCTACAGTGGAAGAACTAAAGGTGGGAGAGATCCCATGGAGTTACAATTGTGTCAGTGAGTAGCTAATCCAGAATAGTCAATAAGCATAATTTTAAATTATTTTTAAAAGGTTTGTTTTTTTAACTGATAGAAGGGCTAAAAACCAAAGCTTATTTTATAAAGGATGGGAGTGCAGTGTGTATGTGGGTATAGCAGCTTGGACCTATGGGCTCTAGTATAGAGAAATATCCACTATTGGAAATTAATATATATTTTTCACTGACAAACTTATGTTTACTGAAAGTTTAAAGACTGCGAGCACACAGCACATCCAAAGATTTTTTTTAACGTGGCTTTAAAATAGTTAGTACGCTAATAAAGTTAAGTCCTAAATTAAGAAAAAAATCTAGATTTTCTCATGTAGAGATGATTTTTAGAAAAAGAGGGCTGGCAAAATGATGCATTGGAATGTGAAGAACTTGCCCATTTTCTAGGCTGCCTAACTTTTTGAGTTGTGGGTATTTTACTTCTCTGTCAAGTCAAAGTTTTACCTTTTAAAACAGTTCCAGTAAGCATAGTCTTCCTGAACTCCAAAATGGTGTAGAAAACAAGAATTCTTAGGGAAGGTATCACTAAAGATGACAGCAGCAGCACTAAAGCACTGTGGTTACAAAGTTTTTCAGCCACTGCCTGTTGAGCTTATAGGGAGAATGCCAGGCTCCCAAGTATTTCTGGTGATGTTGGAGAGCAGTGTCTGTGGAGGCAGCTGCCTCCTGGTCGCTGCTGGGCAGAAGTGTCAGACCACTCTAGCAAGGGGCACAGCCAAGCCTAGAGATGTGTCCAGTCACAAGGGCCGTACCTTTTCAAAGTGAGTGTTACTGGTTTAGGAAAGAGCTTGTGACGAGTGAGACAGGTGACTGCAGGAGGTTCCTCTGCTGCCCTGCTCTTAACCTGGTTTTGTTAAGTTTTCCTTCATAATATTGGCAAAAAGATAAAAATAACAAAGTCTTGTACTATGCTGCTGTGTTTTGTTCTGGCTCAGACCAATGTTATGACAGGCTGCTCCTAGGAGCACCCAGGCCTTCGTCTTGCATAGTAAAGTCTGTTTAAAGTTAACATTTTCATTACTATTGTACTGCCTTAAAGGATACTGGTGCTTTTACTGTCACCGCCCTAGAGAAGTGCCTTACTGATTTTCCTCCTTTTGTACAGACATACTGAAGTTTTGTTGCTCTGAAATGTGCTAGTTTTAGTTCTTCATAGAAAACGTGTTTATTAGTTCCAAACAGTGGTACTTTGTCATACTGATGTGCTCTTGCTATATATAATATAGCATTTTACAAATAAATTTGTTAGGTAACTTTTTATTGACATTATTTTTAAAGGTAGAACACTGACACTGGACGCTTTGTTTTGCTTCTGTCTTGTGCTCTCCTCTGTCCATAATTCCTCTGGAACAACTAGCTAATGAGGAGTGACTACATAGCATGGAATACCTGCAGGCTCTGAGGTATGGGTGCTTCTCCGATACAAGGACTGGTTCAGCACACTTGTACGTGGGGCCACAGTTCACATGGCTGCTGCTTCTGTCCCCTGGTGGAAGCACTGCATGACATGCTTTTTCCATCATTGTAGCTGCACAACAGTAAACATGCAGCTCGCAATTAAGAGGTTACCACTTTCCTTCACTCTGCCTGTGTAATTGCCGGAGAAGTCACTCCGTAGCCTATCTCTGGCAAAATGGTAAGTTTGAAAACAGACCAACAGATACATAGCCCTCAAGCCTTTCACACCCACCAGCAGTGACAGGGGGCATGGAAGGAACAGGCTCTCCTGATACTGACAAGATCACGCCTAACCTACCTGCATAAATACTGTAGCCAGCTGAATCTGTGCCAGGGGTTAGGCAATTGGAATAACTATCACTCAGATTGATTTTGTTCCATGCTTCTACTCAGATTAGTTATGCCATGAGAGACTTGGTCAAAGTATATAAAGATTAAAGTACCACTCTTGAGACAGCAATGTGACCACTTAATACTGGAAAAGTTTGCAGGTTCTGAGAAGGAACGAGACGATTGAGTCATAACATGTATTAGTAAAGTTGAACAGAAGTAGGAAGGGCCAAGCAAAAAAGGACAACACAAGTCTCCTATGACTGATTAGATAAAAGTGTGCCTCACCATTTGAGTACTTGGCTGAAACATCTGGAAAATAAAAGCCTGAAAATGATGCCAGCTCTCCCTCTTATCCCAGGAGTGAAGTGTGTTCTGCAAAAGTCACAACTACTTTCTTAACCTTGCTTTCACATAGAAATATCTAAGGGACATTAGTACTTTTTGTCTGTGTATTAACAGTTATTAACATGCAGAGCGTGAAGGAATGAAAAAGGGGTTTAGAAAACAAGACTTTTTTAAAACGATGTATCCTGCGTGAGCTATTAAAAAAACAGTTGCTATATACAAATTCATCTTCAAGTGTAAATTACCAGTAAAGGACTGACTGCAGGCAAAATAATGATTAGAGATACTTTATTTTTTACTAATTACATTGATGACTGTTTTTCCACGTGCGTGTCCTCCTTCCAATTTCATAAAGGCTTTTGGAACTTCAGAAAAAGAGAAGACTTCATCAATAACGGGTTGAATCTACAGAATAAAGAAAAAGCGTCTCCGTATTAGGAATAAAATTATGTATCATCTTCACCGCCCCAGACTGTATGAAGAAAGGGGGGAGGTTTCTTTATAGCAGAAGCTGTCAAATTATGTGGTCACTAGCTTTTAACTTTTTTTCAAGGACCCCTCTGCATGCAAGAGAAGGCTTTTGGCTGCTCTTTGTCCAAGCTTTGAAACATTTCTGGTAGCACAGTTCAGAGCCCTCACATAGGATTCCCAACAATAAAGTCACCACGCAAGGTTCTAACTTCTAAATCTCTTCAAATGCTGACACTGTAGTTCAACTTTCTGCTATCCCCAATGATACACTGAGGAAAAGAACACTTTTTCTCATATTTCTGTTCTGGTTAAACCAAAGAATTTTAAAAAGGCCAGATGTTGTAAAGATACCTCTGAATGTAGTGCCTGTCTGCATCAGTGCCTGCCTTGGTAAAAAGACTTGGTCATGAAGTAAAAAAAAATAAATCCACAAACATTTGTTGCTGAATCATTTAGAAACACTTGAAAATGCAGCCACTGTGTATTCCAATATGCATAAATCATTAAGCCTAGCTTGCATCAACTGCTATTTTGACATTAATTTTGTAAAGTAGCCTTCTGGATTGTTCTAATGTCTAATAATGCAGGTGAAACTACGCTATTCACTGTCCACATCATTAACTAAAGAGCCAGAAAACTCTATGAGTATTTTCTTTAGGCATCATATCGCACTGACACAAGCAGAAGAAACCCCACCTGCTTCTGAAACAAATGCTTGTCACTGCTCATCCAAGGCAAGACGCTTTTTCTGTCATCAAGTTGAGTCATCCCTCCAAAGACCGAACTAAACCTGTGTGCAAAAGCCCCTCCCATATATCCTTCCAAAGGTCCTCCCCACCCTGAGGCTGGCCTTTAACCTTGGACCCCCTAACAGCAGCCTGATGCCTGTTCTTGCATTGATGAACTGAGCCTAATCCTCGTTATCAGAGGAAAACATTAACACTAGATGAGTCTGCAGCCAGCTTTTGTAATGATGAAGATCTTCAGTAACAAAGATCCAAAGAAAGACCCCATTTACTGTGCTAGAAAAAGATCCTTGTTACTCGTGTCAGTGAAAAATATCTCCAGGCTTTTTCCTCACAGCTTCTAGCACCCATGTTATCTTGTTGAGTTCTCCAGAACTGGTAACTGCCCTGTCCCGGTAGGACAAAGAAGAAATATAACAGCAGTAAGGAGGAACACAATTTGCCAGCATCAGAGCAGGGCTATGTGTTAAAAGGCTTGCTTACTGTTACCAGAAGGCAAGGAGTACATAATCAGACACGCTGCTTAGAAGGTGAATGTGCAGCGTGACCAAGGAAAGTTTGTTACATGCACACATTTTCCAAGCAGCAGCACTGCAACCTCCCCAATGGCACAACAAGCAATCTGGTAGCTGTCCTTGTTCACATAGGTCCTTGTCTCAAGACTCTTAATTTTCCATTTGGTTACGCACAGTGCCTTACCGTGACGTCCATTCATTGCATTAAAATAACTACAATTTTTGCTTATGTGGTAACAGTAATCCAAGACATCAGTAATTAAACTATTATACCACAGTATCTCCTAGTCTTGCTGCAAGGATTTTCCTTTCTATTTTGTCAAGACAAGCTTAGCAGTAGTGTGAAACTCCACATGGCAGAAAAGTAGGAATGACTGAACTTCAAACAAAAAGTCAGAATTCGCATCTGAATCGCTATGAGGACAACTGTGTAAATAAATACATTCACTAAGTGACTCAAGCTTGCCATGCTATAGGGTATGAGGCTGCGTAATTTCTTCATGTTGTTCTGCCAGAACAATCTCCATAGACAGACCTGTAGCAGAGGAGCCCAAAAGATACTGTATAACACTTTCTGCTGCTCAGCTGAGAAAGCAATGTGGGACCTAAATGACTGAGTTCAAGACAAAATCATGTTTGGCCAACACCCAGCACAGAATGGGAATGTCGTCTTGAGCATCAACAAATTCAGCGACACAGACCCAGGGCAGCAAAAACACTGAATGAGATATGGCTTTGGGTAAACTAGGATCTGAGTAAACTGCAGCTGCTGTGACATCAGCAGGAGGAATGTGCTGCTGCTCAGTAGTGACTGTTTTGAAGAAGACCAACCCTTGCTTTCATAGCAGAAGCTTGGGGGGGGGGGGGGGAGGAATCCAGTAACCATACTGAGCCAAGCACAAGCGCAGCACTTGTTCAAGTACTGGTTGTTAATGGTGGTTGCATACAAAGTGGTGCTTCAGTTAAGAGAAAGAAGTACAGAAACTCAGCCTGCTGGAGCATGGACACAGATGACCCTGGCAGGGCAAGAGGCTGGGAAGAGCGGAAAGGTTATCTGGGCAACAAAGCAGTACAGCAGTAAAAGAAGAGATGTGAGGTATAAGGGATTCTACGGAAAGGTGGAAGTTAATTTCAGACACATGCAGCAAACAGAAAAAGTGAACAAGCTTCTTCTGCTGCCTGCAGTCATTTATTGTAGGTTGCAGTTTATAACCCTGACAGAATGAGGTATGTTATGTCCTCAGCCTATTAGGTAAAGTCCAAAGCATTGCATTTGAAAAGTGGTGACACGGGGATTCAGAGGAGCCCTGAATTCAGCCTTGCAGTTCAAAACACTGCATGTACTGCAGCCACCACACACTCAAATCCTATCATCTGCTACATTGATGTAACCTCTAGCTCCATTTAAACGCTGGCTTTAGGCAGTGCTATAGAGAGACATGAATACTAAATTGATGATCCTGGCAATCTAGAGCATTAAACATTTTATCTGGCTGGCTGGTCAATCCCATTGTCTGAATAACGCTGAAAGGGCTGACCGTGTTTCAGCACAGTGATTCACTCAGCCTTTACCATAATCCACTGACTAAGATAAAATTTCTTCCTGTGAACAGACAAACAAGTAGGGGAGAGTCTGCTGTTTGTTGAATGTGTGATAATAAATGGAGATTAACTGGATAATAAAAACACTGCCTATTTACAGCTACACATCAGTTCCTTGCCAGAGGACACCTATTTGTTCAGGGAAAAGGATTAAACTAAAGTCTGGGAGAGAAAGGATTAACACACCCGTATTGAAACGTTTATGTGAAAACAGATTGGGCCTGAAAATGGTATTTTCTTCCTTTTCATTCTCTCCAATGCACGGCATACTATAGAAATGAGTCTCAGGTCTCTTGAAATGAACTCATTTGTTTGGAAAAATAGAGTAATTGCTGATGCTGATTATGGCTATCCTACATAGATCACAGAAGTAGCATCGCCGCCAATCTGCCTCTTAATGCAGCAGGCAGTGAACAGGCACTGGCAGGTGCTGACTGGTCAGTGGGAACACAGTCCCGCTAATGGCAAATTCAAGCCCACCCTTGGAGGTACAATTCTGTGGTTGCAAGGACACAGTCTGAATTTATCAGGAGGGGACAAGCGAGAAAACATGAAGGGAATGAAGACAGCTTTGACCCTCATATTAGCAGCAAGTCACTCCTGTGAGTGTGGAACAGCTTCCTACCGCTGGAGGGAGAGCTGGAGCCTTGAAATTCTCAGGATATGGATGAACCGAACCTCAGAGGCCCTCAGAGCAAGCCTAGCTCAAAGCAGAAAAGAAGTGGTCTCACTCCAAGGGCAATGACAGTGCATTGGCTCTCCCCCAGGTCTGTAAGGACGGCCGTGTCCCAGCTGCAGGGCAGCCTTGCTTTACAGAGATCCTCCCTCCCAGTGCACCCGCCCTACTCACACCTTGGTAAGTACCCAGAGCTCTGGGTACACGCTGTGGGAAAGGTACTTGCACACACATAGAGAGCAAGTGATGGGCTCCACTAGACCTCAAAATGTCTTGCGGGCTTGCTGTAGCAGAAAAGACTTTCTTGCCATCCTGACTAGCTGAGTCAGAAGATAAAGGCTGTCTTCCTCCAGAAATTACCACTATGTCCAAATGTGGTGTATGAGCACAAAAGATCTGAACAGAATCCATTACAAAGAACAGTTCCTGTAACTGAACATTTAGTTATCCATTTGGTACTTTTATTGCCATCTCATGGAAATTATTTGGGACACTGCTGTTTCTGTCACTTCTTCCCTTTGACAGAATATCTCCTTCTCTGCTGTCCTTATGCTCCACTCAAGGTTGTCTTAATCCCACCCCTTTCTTCATCCTTCCTTCCCCTTATAATGGCGTGCAACAACGCATGCTGAGCTTCGTATTGCTTGCTGTTGTTAGGGCAGGGGTGTTGAACTCCCGGCCTGCAGGCTAAATCCAGCCCTCCACCTTGTTTTATCCAGCCTGGCACCTTGTTTCTACCCGGCGGCAGCACCGAGCTCCTTGCTCCTGTGCTCCTGCCAGCACTGGTCATGTGTGCAGCGCGCGACATGCGTTACGCTGCAGGGGCAGAAGAAAGACAGGAGCCATGAGTCTGACACCCTTGACGTAGGGGCAACACTCACTGAAGACAAAGATTAAAGTTCTTATCTTCTGGAACAGTGGGCTCTGGCTACAAGTTGTATGAGTAGCTTTGCAGCTATACAGTGCTATGTTTTTGATTATCTCGTATCTCAGAGAATACACACTTTAATCCAAGAGTACATGAAAGGACATCAGGTATGTGATATTTCTGTCCCAAATCCCCAACAGAAGTAAAAATGATCCAACAATCCAGTCTCATGCATCCATAAGAAGAATAGTGAGGACAGGGGAATGGAAGACATGTGTCCTGGGGTCTACTCCCACAGTTATCTTACAAACAACTGCACTACCGGGTTTTGTTTGTTTTTTTTTTTTTCCAAACCAAAGTACCTTCTTTCATATCAGGCCTCTAACAGCAGCCCACAGTAACTCTTGAGTATCACCTACAATTATTAAAATGCCAGAAGATAAATCCCAGTTAGGCAGGCGATCAGGGTATGGTTCGGAATGTAGGACAAACTTAAAAAAATCCCTAGTTCATTAATTAGCCCTGGCAGAACAGCTTCTACAGAACACAATGAAGAGCAGTAAGAAACTGGAACAAGCCAAGAATTGTAGCGTGTGCCAGCCTAGCCCAAACTTTAATCAATATAAGTGAGGAAGATCCTGGGTTTAGTTACCTACTGAACCATGCTGAAAAACTATTAACTAAAGGAAAGAGCAACTCTGTCTTCTGGAATCCCCTAGCAGTTGTCCTGCTATTTATGCTGCTAATTAAATTATGCTACCACATAACAAGAATAAATAGAATCAGGGATGAGGCATCTACCACCATTCTAGGAAACTCGTTTCTGTGTTTCTCCACCCTTGTCGTAAAAAAATTCTTCCTTATATCTAGCCTAAACCTACCATCTATCAGTTTAAAACCATTGGCTCTTGTCCTGTCACTACAGGCCCTGGTAAAAAGTCCCCCTTTACATATTGAAAGGCCGTAATGAGGTCGCCCTGGAGACTTCTCTTCTCCAGGCTGAATAACTCCAACTGTCTCAGCCCTTCCTCATAGGAGAGGTGTTTCATCCCTCTGATCATCTTCATGGCCCTCATTTGGGACCTCAGGTCCAGGACCCACAACAGGTCCATGTCTTTCGTGTGTTGAGGGCTCCAGGGCTGGACACAGTATTCCAGTGGGATGTCACCGGAGTGGAGCAGAGGAGTAGTCACATACACTCCTCGACCTCCTGGCCATGCTGCTTTTGATGCAGTCTAGGATACAGTTGAACTTCTGAGCTGCAAGCACACATTGCCAGCTCATATTCAGCTTTTCATCCATCAGCACCCCCAAGTCCCTCTCTACAGGGCTGATCTCAATCTCTTCATCCTCCAGTCTGTATTGATGCCAGGGTTTTCCCCAACCCAGATGTAGGACAGTGCACTTGGCTTTGTTGAACTTCATGAGCTTCACATGAGGCCACTTCTCAAGCTTGTCCAGATCCCTCCGGATGGCATCCCAACCCTCAGGCATGTCAACTGCACCACTCAGCTTGATGTCATCTACAAATTTGCTGAGGGTGCACTTGACCCCACTGTCTATGTCACTAATGAACATATTAAAAACTACTGGTCCCAAATCAGACCTCTGAGGGACACCACTTGTGGTGTCCATCTGGAGGTTGAGCCATTGACCACTACCTTCTGGATGTGACCATCCAACAAATTCCTCATCCACTGAACAGTCCATCCATCAAATCTGTATCTCTCCAACAAACTTTAGTACAGCTATATATATAGATGAGTATACATATATATTTATATAGGAAAGCATACTACATATATTCTATATGTAATAGAAAGTCCTGCATGATCTACATCTCCCCAGGTCTCAGCAAATCAAAAGAACATGCAAGAACTGTCTTGTTGACCCCACATTTTACTGCTGTGTTGGACATAACTCCCTCCGACCCTAAGGGACTAGAGCTCAGAATGCTAGGACTGACCTTCTAGGGAATATGCAATTATATCAGGCTGAGGCAATACATTTGATTAAATACCTGGTATATGACAAAATCTTTCCACACTTCATTGTAGTTTATGTGAATTTAAATATTCAAACCCTATCCCTTCACATCATGCAAAATTTACATTGGTCTTCTTCACAGACATTTTATGATGGAATCACAGAGCACTTTCATAAAGAGCATATGCAAGCTACCACGCCATGGAGGAAGAGGAGCAGATGTGTTTTAATAAAAATCATAGTGGTTGTTTTGGTGGCTGTGACAGCTTGCAGATAGAGGTTCCTTTTGGAACAGAAAGGACTGAATACAGCTTTTGGCAACCTCTCCTTGATCAACAGCTCTGGGCTCCAGCCAATCAACCTGGCAAGCAAAAGCACCGCAACAAGAAAACACAAAATTCCAGGGGGAAAAAAAAGAGAAAAGAAAAAAAAAAAAAAAGAAGTGCAAGTTTTGCAATTTAGCATGGAGAAAGATGGTTGTCAAAATGAGTGTGGGTGACTAGAGAGTGGGAAGAAGGACTGATCTCTTGTCAGTTTAGACATTCAACTACAGAACTGGTACCCTAGAGTCCTTTTTCAGACAGGGAGAGTAAAGCAGGCTCCACCCAAGGGCGAGTCCTCTCAGGTACCTTAAGATACCTTAGGGTAGCCATAAAGACGAAGACAGGAATTACTGCAGAGTAGCCAGCTCTGGAGAAGGTTCAAGGACTCAATATGTTACATTAGCTGTTTGATATTCATACAGATGAGAGAAATCTGCAACAATTGTGCAATAAGGGCCAAGGAAAAAGCTACTTGCAGAGACTGTAACAAAGATGAAGAAGCAAAGGATACAAAAACGAGAAGCTGTGATAACCTATGCTTGCAGCAGGAACATAAGCCATCTTAAATCATGGCCATCCAAACTCAAAACCCAAGTAATGTAAACTGGACAACCATATCCATTTGTGTTTACCTAGCAAAGACTAGCAATGGAAAACACCTGAATTCCACATTTTAACAGGGTATTTCAGAGAAAATCACCAAAAGTGGATAAAGGACATTAGGCCTCATTAGTAGACAGAGAAATTACGGTAGCAAAAAGGTCATGAGATTTGTACAGCACTGCACAGGAAGAGAGAAGCAGGGCAAAAGAAGAGTCAGCATCCTTTCCTCTAAACCACAACAGCAGGTGCCAAGTCCAAAGCACCTATGTCTTCAGCAAAATGTATAATCAACACTACACACAAATTACATTAATATAGGCATGCAATTGGTTTTCTAATATGCACCTGTGCTGTAACATTTACCTAGAAAGCAAACAACACAGAGATCGATCTATTCATTTCATGATCAACAACTCTGCTTGTCCTTTACCCTTCCTTCTGCAAACCAACTTTCACTCATTAGCTCATCTGATGCAACTCTGCTCTGAAGGAAAGCTTATTAGGCCACCACGAATACTGCACTCACACACATCTGCACTACATTTAAATGGCACTGCATTAAAATGTTAACCCACATCCTATCATGGTCCAGTGGGATCATACAACGTACTTGATGCTCCTCCTTACTACACTAAGGAGTCTTCTGAGCTCGTCTTCCTACATTAGGCTTTACAAAGGGGAAAGTAAGTGCTCAATTATAAGTTAGAGACTTCCTGCAAACTTATATAGTTATATATATATATATTTTCACCAAGGAATAAACGACACATCCTTAGAACGGAGGAAAAGTTAAGCAAGCAACAAAACCCAAGACCGTCAATGTTAATTCCACAACACTGACTGTAAATACATCAAACTAATTCCTAACTAGCCTTTCAGTGACAATACTGGCAGCAGAGATCAGGGATAATGCTTCAGCAAATAGTGTGCCAACAGATACACGTCCTGAACTAAAGGCTCTGTTGATTTCAGTTTTCTTTAGATGAGAACCTTGTAATTCACCAGGAACATTCTGCCATGGAAAGAGATCCTCTGCCATGTGCATTATCAACTCATTTGGTGGAGCTCACGTTAAGGCAGTCCTTACTGACTCGGAATTAACTGGCAGAGTTCAACCCACAACAGGGACTTCCCAGCAGTATAGCAAGTAGCCAGTATCCCTAAAATTTGACAAGGAAATACTTGATTTTCTCTGTGCTTTATTCTGTTACAGCAGCCTCCCAGCTCCTCAGTATCACAAAAGCTGCCCTGCAAAATGTTCTGCTACTAGGCAGAAAAAACAGCTCATAAACTGAAAAGAGTTTTACAATCCCCAGAACTGAGTTGATGAGCAGGTAAATTACAAAAGGAAAATTATTCTCCTTCCCTTGACTACCAGCTCATCAAATCCTCTCCTTCTCCTCCCCATTAAAAAAGGTTGTTAAAAGAACTCCTCCTCATAGTTGACATTTTGCAAATCTCTATTGCTTGCTGCAAAGTTTATATCTGTGTGAAAACAAAATGCTCTTTATACTTATTCTTCATCCACCGAAGGACTGAGAAACCTTCGCTTTTGCAGAGGAAGACGATGAACTCATCAGAACTCAAAATCGATGTTGGTGCAAAAGGACTACAAGACAAAACACTGACAAATGAATATGATCTGTAACTGCTTCAGGGGAATGCTCTGCAAAGCTTCACTTACTGTAACATCACCTCTTTAAACCATCAGTTCTTTTTAATTTCCTTAAGTTAAGCCCCCTCATGATTTATACTTTCCTGAAAAAAAGCCTCTCATTTTCAAGAGTTCTCCAACCACTCTCCTATTCACACTTCACACAATCTCAAAATTAAGATCTGTAACAGAAAAATTGATTCACTTATATTTCAAGATAACTAAATCTGCATTACTCAAAACTGTATTCACTCAAACCTGAGAAGCTGAACTACATGAACTTACTTTGCTGGCTTTCCTAAGTCTCCTTGCTACACTTCCATCACTTTGTGGTGGTTTTTTTTGGTTTTTTTTTTTAATTCTCATTTATTCTCTCATATTCAAACATAAACATTTCTTTTCACTTAGTTATAGGAAATTATGGCACAATTCCTCCAGAAATTCTCTCCTGCCTTTTTCACAAACACCTACTCTTCTGAACAGATCATCTGACAGTTTAAGAGAACTCTTGAGTCTAGACAATAAAGATCATAGTCTTTTTAAACTTCTATCAAAATGGAACACATCTAAGTCTTATAAAAAGCTAAGCTGATGATAGCATGGGTGTTTACCACATTTTACAAAATAGAGTAAAATGCTGCTAGAATAACGAGCACGCAGACAGTCTGACATTATGACCTGGTTTTGTACAGAGAATAAAGGACCAAGCAAACGTCTTTGTCTTCATGATCATCTTACAACAAAAAGTACACCAGTACATTCATATATGTATGACGTACATTTTAAATGGCATTACAATTCACCTGTCCAGATTATTAGGCAGAGAATGCCGATTAAGCCCCATCTCTATTGCATAAACAGGTGATTCCCAAGAGGTTTTCATGTGCATATTCTCAATTTGTTTTGCATACAAGGCAGGAGCAGAACACAAAACAAGTTGTGACTGACTAAGCATCAGGACAAACAGTAAGAACAAAGACAAGGGCATTTCTATTTCTTAGACAATTATAATTTAGTAGCGTAATTGGATGCAACCATAGGATGGAGTATCTGCTACAATTACTTTCTTGACTATGGGATAATGCCTACAGCACTGGCCATAATGAAAAGCAGAGTAGAGCAAAGCTGTAGCCAGTAACACACTTCACAACAACTGGTTTGCTGCTGCAGTCTCTGTTTATGAGTAGGTAACTTCTTAGGAAACACAGACTTTCCCCACTGGCTGTGTGAGCAGCTCAATGGTCACAACTGAGGAACAGGGAGTGGCTGAATTCAGGTAGATTTTTATTCTGATCGGCAGCACTGAGGTGGCAAATAGAAGCAATCAGGCCTCAAGTATGACAGGAATTTATCTGCTCTTCTTCAGACTCTGGAGTATAATGCAAAGCAAAAAAGGATATCAACATTGAAACTTTGAGAGATCTAAAATTTTACTAACATGCACAGATTTTGAGCACAATATTGGAATCACCAGCAGTCATTGCAGACTCTGCTTCCTCTTCTGCTTAGGTATCACATAGAAAGATAAGCAGCAGTTGTCCATAATCTCTACTCTGAGAATTTTGGTAACATGAAATTATTCAAAAGAGGACACTGCCAGGACCTACAGCACCACAGAGTCCAGTTTACAGGCAATCAAGGCTCGCTCTTGCACGTATTTTGTATCAAGTTCATAAACCTGAAAAGAACAGAAAAGCAGTGGCCTATCTGCCACTTCATGCCTTTCCTCCAAATCCACTAAGAGATTCCCTGAAAGCTTATGAATGCTCATAATACTCCAAGTCACTGTGCTGAATTAGCACAAACATTATACTCTGAAGCACTGAAATGATGAAACACAAGATTCTTGTCACCACTCTGCCAATGCAGATCATCTGTGACCTGCAATAACCTGTTCTAGTTATGTGCACACTATGGATAGGACTCTGGATCATCCAGACTAGGCAAATTTGCATATGCAGATACACACAGTCATGTTCATTCTGACCAAATGAACCAAATGAAGCCTCTTAGAACATATAATTTGCAACACCAGAGTTCATGCTAAATGATCACCATTGGCAAAACTAAGCAATTCTTCTTCATAACTTAGTAAGCTTTGTGTTTTTAAAAACAGGTAGAGTGGAGAGGGAGAAGGCAGAAGATTCTTAAAGATTAAAACCTCCTAAATTCCATGCAAAAGGCAGAAGTTTTAGAAACTGGAGCAAATCAATTCTTAACTAGTTTTCATCACTGTGACTCTCATAATATTTTATTCTCTAATTTCAACTACACCATTTTTGAGTCAAAGCAGCACCTCCTTCAGGACAAATACCCAAATAACCATTACTAACATACCTTTCCAGAATCAACTAGTTCTGCTATTTCATCCAAACTTGGGCCACTTGGCATAAAAAATGCCCACCGATAATGGACTCCTTTAAAGAGATGCTGCAATAAAAAAAAAAAAGTCAAAAAATCATGAGACGAAACTGAAATGGAAACTGAAATTCATTATAAAAGCACTAGAGAAGCAATTTCAGGAAAATACATGGAAATTATATGCTACTATCTGAAAAAAATGCCACCTAAACATGTGGATTAAATGTACAGACAGGGATGTTGTATTACCACAATAGGACCAGGGTGAATTTTGTGTCCAATTACACAAGTCAGCTAGTTGAGAAAAACAACCACCTTGTCTCTGCAGCGAGAATCAGCATTATTTATTTTGTGAGAGAGAAATGGTGCTGTATGTTTATATATATTCACAAATGGGGTGAAATATACCCAGCAATTTAGAACCTTCCACCTCAGTGTCAGTGACTAAATTTTTCACAATCACATCTGCCCATCACTACATTCAATGACAGATGGCAGCTCACATGAAAAGCATTCTGAGAAGATCTCATGAGCACAAGTCGAGAGCACCTCCTCTGAGTAAGTCATTACAGGAATAAAAGCCATCATCTACCAAAAAGAGATGATTTGTTACTCATCAGGTAAACACACACACTGAGAAATAATACCACATTATTTCTTCCCAGCCTTTGCACTTTGTTTTTGAGCTCTCCTTTGAAAGTATTGGTGCAGGACTTAGAATCTCATTCAACCATGCCATCACAGGAGTACCATAGCAACCGCTTGAAAAGCATTCATTTGGAGAGCAAGTACACATGTCAAGAGAAGAAAGAGGAAAGTCTCAAAAGCCTCACTGATCTGGCCCCTAGCAGAATGTTTTAAGATCTACTTATGAAAACCAGAAAAATCACTATCACCATCCAGACACATGAACATGAAAGAGATGAAAAGACTTTCTAGCCACCCTCAACTACTCTTACTACTCTTTCGTGCTGAATCAATAGAATGAAGAGAATCAGTCATGGAACAATGTTTCGAGAGAAAGCCTGTCCAGCCAAAAGCAAGTAGCAAAATTATCCTCACTTCAATTAGGCAGGGATTTGCTCTGTTACTATGAAACACTAGCTGTCAGCAGGACTCGCTAGGAAGGCCATATGGAAAAGGCCACAATGAAAAGCACAACAGGGAATCAAAGCTTCAAAGCACACCAAACTACCATGTACACCAATCAGCACCACCCTAACACATTTTTCTTTTCAGTGCAAGAAAGAAGGAAAGAATAAAAATGCATCTGAAGTGCACTAATGATACATGAGCAAAATATGACAGATGGCTCTAGATGAGCCACACGACTCGCATCTAAGCCACCAAGAAAGCCACTAGAGTACTACACAATATTAAAGTATATAGGATTTTGTCAAATACCTTTACTGTTTTGGAACCAACAGTGACTCCTGTTTGTAACATGCCATCGGCCACTCCAAGTTTGTCCATGTTGATCAGGAAAGGTGTCACTAAGGTAACATATGTTGCTCCTGACCATTTCTTCAGGAGATTTAGAGCCCACTTCTCAGTGGAGCCCCCAACATTATCTAGGATGAAATCAAATCTGTGGACATGTAAAGAACAGGTTTAAAATCACAATATGGTAAAAATAATTTCATCAAAATTAATTAATAATTCATATAATAAACTAGCATAGTTTACAATTTTATGTGTCACTGCAATGTGATAAAATAATCGGCCTCCAAGATAGTGGCACAAAAAAGCCAAGATTTCAGCTAAATCCCAGCTTTACTGTACAATGGGAGTTAAATTTACAGGTTATTGTCCATTCACTGCACAGCAGACACAAGCTATTTAAATAACTTAAAATGCACTTCAACTCCAAAAAGCAGACTCTTAGATGCACAAATACATTCTCTATTTGCTTAAAGCCTTCTAGATCTCTATCTCTTCCACTCTCCCATTGAGACTACTGGAACAGTCTTGAGGTCTGGTCCTAGCATTGAAAAATATGGTCTGTCCATGTAAAAACTCATCTGGACTAGGAATACCTCCTGTACAGGCTGTACTCATGTGAAAGTCAGTTCCAGTGGCCAAAGTTACATAAACAAATTACTCTACTAACCCTTATCTCCTCGCACCTTTTCTGTGATCCAATTCTCAGCTTCACTTCTAAAAGCCTTTTCTGAACTCTTTGTTAGGGAACTGTTTCACCTCTACTGACAGCTCTTTTCTTCACATCACCTATTCGATGTCGAACCTAACAAAGTCTAAAACCTTCCCCCCATGCAATGGGTATATGCAGCCTCTGGCAACAAGCCACAGGTTTAGTGTTCCTCACTATCCCAGCATGTGAGCCTGTAACAGTTGAACAGGGCAGCAGGGAGCCATGCAGCTATTCTGTTAGATGCACAGCTCATTCTCATTTTCATCTGTAAATTTCCAGCAACTTCCAGGTTGTAGATCTGTATATACACATACATCTGACCTAAATAACCTACAAATAAGAGGGAAAATATTTCATGGAAATTAAATAGAAAAGTTCTTATCTCTGGAAAGACAGTTTTCCTGCCTGTCTTCCAAGGATGTGATTTCATATTAAAGTTCAGTCAAGCC
The DNA here is from genome assembly GCA_033556795.1 of Tapera naevia. Classification (NCBI taxonomy): domain Eukaryota; kingdom Metazoa; phylum Chordata; class Aves; order Cuculiformes; family Neomorphidae; genus Tapera; species Tapera naevia. Next base: position 8,200,107 of record JAUMJJ010000014.1, read on the forward strand.
AACAGTCAGCTGCTAATAAAACAAATAATATACCATAAAATTGCACCCTGGGACAGCGTTGTTGATTTCTCCTAAAATGAGTCACCAGCATTTAAGGTGTTGACTTCCACAAAGGAAAATTTAGAACTTGCAACTGCTAAGTTAGTTGCTGCACATTCTCCCCGTACAGTGCCAGTACCCTCACAGTAGACCTCAGGCCTACTGACAGTTAAAGGCACGTTTTTCCAGCAGTTATCAGTAAGATTCTTTCACAGATTGAGCAGCTTCTACTTCTCTCCCCACAAAGTTAACTCAATGTAGCTAAAAAGAGCAGCGTAAATACCATATTCAAATACAAGTCACAGCAGACTAAACTTAACAGATGGAAAGATTACAAAAGCAAGAAAGACTTCAGTTCTAGAGAAAACCCCCAAGCTAGTTTAAACATAACTGCTGTGACAAGTGTGATTGTTTATCAGCCCTACCCAATGTTATAGAAGAGAAATTTACTTTCAGCTGAGTTGCACAGTGGCTAAAGGCCTTCAGGTAAGTCACTTAACTGCTTCATGACACAGCTCTTCCCTCTAGAAGATCAATTTTACTATTTACTAACATCACGCAGGATTTATGAGCCTTATTTTAATTTAATCCTGTTTTGTAAACGCTTCAAGACCATCAGATGGAAGCTGACAAAACTGTTCATATCACAGTCACTGAAGAAGAACACGTGAAAGTGAGCTTGCCTCCACAAGCCCAATTAGCTGGTTTAGTCTTACAACGAAATCTGTGCTTGTGATACTCACTTGGCAAATTGTATTATTGTATTCAAAAAGGGCTGGGATGAATTTGCTTTACAAAGCAATGCTTTAGAAATAGGGGAAAAAAAAAAGAGGGAGTTCTGATAGACCAGAGTCAAGCAATCAAAAGGCAGAAGGTCTGACTGCCAACTCCTTCAACTCAGTATTAAGCAACACAAACACATACAAGGGTAAGGCTTGAAGCTGCTCTTCCAGATTTCCAGATTTGTAATCAATCACATCATCTGCTCCAAGCTTTTTCATCAGCGTGCTGGCATCATGAGAACAAACCGCTGTCACATGAGCACCCCAGGCCTTCACTAGCTAAAAACAAGTATAAAAACAAAGAAATCCAAAGATTAAAATTTAGTGAAACACTGAGAACTTAAAAAGTCAGTCTTGTTATATTTATATAATAAATTAACAGTTTTAGTAGTGAGTGGAGAGACTGTGTTCCAATATAGGATAACTTGTCACACATTCCAAAGACAAAAAATGGTTAGAATTTATCAATATTTAAGGAGGTTTTGGGGAGGGAGGAATTCATGCGGAGGAAGGATGATGTTTTTTTAATGCCACTTATAGGTACCAGGTCTCAAGACAAATAAGGCTTCAAATAAAATACTCAGTTTGCCATATGGATCTGGCAGCTAAATATACACCTAGAGGTATTATCCAAGCTACCAACCTACAAAACTATCACCAGATCAATCATTAAATATTTTTAAATATTTAAAATTAAAATATTGTATATTCTACTTGCTCATGAAGTATTTCAAATATCTATCTCACTGTAAATAGCTTAAATATTAATAACAAGAAAAACAAGGACGTTATCTCTGATTCACCACAAGGAGATTGTCAGATTATATTCTACTCCAAAAGCTACAGCAAAGTAAAGGATTTTTGCTAGTTATTGATATCTCATTTGTAATCTCATTTTCCATTCACAGTAATCTTTTCAAAAATTCATTCCGGATTAATTAATGTAGTTTTCAAAGGATTAATCAGGTAGAAATCACAACCAGTCAGTAGCTGGTCAGCCTTTTGTATTGATCTAATGTAGCCATCTGCTTTATCATGGATCAGACAACTAGCACACCACTGAAAATGCTCCTGTAAGCTTCTTAAAACCCCCTATATTTATGGTCTAGTAACATGGACCGCCAAGATGCAATCACTTCTGCATTTTTTTCATATAGTCAAGAGAAAGATGTTTCAGCACAACACCAATTACAAGCAAAATCCTCAAATTTCATGAGAGCATGAAAAGAGGATGTTCCCAATTAATGGATCAATAAAAAAGCATGTTGACTTTCCAAAGTTTACAGCTACTTGAGCAAAGACAGATGAAAGGGCAGCAGGGCAAAGTCAGCGAGGGAAAGAATCTAAGCCACTGTGCTTTATATACACTGCACATAAAAGCTTTGTGCCTATCATATCATTTAACTATCTACAACAGTTATGGTAGATGACACGTTCTCCATCAGTTTTTCTAATCACAATCCGAGTTCTTTTCATATCAAAGCCGACTGAAAGATAATGAGAACAGGCTACATATTTCAAGAGACACAAATTACAGATTTCCTGCACTCAAACTATGAAATGTGATATTTCACTACTTACACTCACAACTCCTTTCTTGAGAAGTCCCTGTTTCCACCTTTAAACTAATTCAACATAACAAATGGACAGCAATGAATCTGAAAACACTTCACTTTTGTGACAGACAGTGCCATTTCACTATGCCTTCCCTCAGTTCCCTTCTGTTAGTTTTTTTTCATATTGAATGGTCTGAAGATGCACCCTGGGCGTGCTGGTTTATATTACCTGTACAGCAAATGTACCAACTCCTCCTGAAGCTCCTAATATTAATACTCTGTAAGAGAAAATTAAAATATATTAAATAGTTCTTCAAATAAATTCTACGGTAACTATGCATTCTGATGCCTCTTATGCATCTTTGACAGCAAATTATTTTAATCAAAAGATTGTATTTATTTAATGTTACTTTGTGGTTAACTCTTCAGATAGCCAGTAATGTGACTGACCATATTTCCTGTGCCAAAAGCATTTATCTCAGCACAAGCAAAGACACTGGTGGTGAGGCACTGGCACAGGTTGCCCAGAGAAGTGGTGGATCCCTCATTCCTGGAGGTGTTCAAGGCCAGGCTGGATGAGGCTTTGAGCAACCTGATTTAGTGGAAAGCGTCCCGGCCCATGGCCGGGGGAGTTAGAACTAAATGATCTTTAAGGTCCTTTCCAACCCAAACCATTCTATGATTCTATATGTGCTTTCCACTAAACCAGACAGTGGAGCTGTCAGGGAATAACATCTGTCACGCAGAAGCCCTGTCCCTGTCCTCGCTTTGTCAAACACAATTGTTTAGTCTGGGACAAAATCGGTCAAGAGTCTTTCTGTCTCCCAGACTCCACAGTCATATCTCCTAAAGAAAAAAATCTGATTTAACAACATTACACAAATTGGTGTTATTCAAGAGACAGTGGTTTAGTATCACACTATTTAGGGAGACTTGTAACTTCAGAATACATGGAACCCAATTTTCCCATATTGCATAATATTCATCTAAAAGAAAGACAAAAAAACCAATGAACCAGCCTCACCATAAACAAGTTTAAGTTATATTAAACTATATTAAACATGCCTTTCTCTTTAGAAAAAAGGAAACAGAATTTTTCTAGTTCATTGCATGTCAACAAGCATATTATCAAATTGTTAGCAATTAAGAGCTCATTTTAACTGAATGCGCTACCCTAGATTTCATAAAAGTAAATGCAAGTTTAGTGGTTTGAGAACCTTACTGCTGGCAGCCTAACAACCGTTCAAAAATGTCATTCAGGTAGTTTATTAAATAAACATACTTCAGTTGCCAAAGCTACAAACAGTGCTTGGACTTCGGACTCATTTGCTAATTCCAAGACAAAAGGAAGATCCAAGATGAAGTTTTGGCATAGACTGGGGAACATCATGCTCTTCAAAATTTCTGTTTGTCAGAAGTATTTTACAAGCTGGTGATGTTCCTGTTTTAAATCTCACTGTGCTGGATGTTGAAAGAAACTGGCTTTTACAGTGCAAAATTGTACTTTACAATTTGGAATCTCAGTTTACAAAAATTCTTCTGTAAGAATTTTTTAAGAATAAAAGACTTGGCTGTGGTTACAGTATCCATTTAAAAATGCTTCCTCTTTTGTAACTGATCAGATTCTGTTCCCTCCAATTTCACTGATCCAAGCTGCAAAATTCAGATTAAGAATTTGAAACCACAATGCCTGCAGCTTTTAAACCTGCCAAAAAGTACTTATCCTCAGAACCATGCTTCTGACAACAGATGTCCGAAGCAACATTCATATTTAGATTTTCTTCTACTTGAAAAGGCTCAGGAACAGTCTACTCAACACTAGGTCAAGCCCATCTTTATCCTTAAAATGGACAGTCACAAAGCCTTTCAAAAAAACTTTGTCAAACTCCCTTTCCAATTTTACTCCTTACTTAAATGGCATTTCTTCCACTACAAATTTTGGAGAAAGTTGTCATTTTAAAAAATTTGCTCAGGGTTTAGGTAACATTTTCAGTTTTGGGAGCTGTCTGGCTAGAACTTTTTTTTATTCCCCCTGCCCTATCGAATAAAAGCCCTTGTGATTCTACAGGTAGAAATACTTTCCAGGTTTGGTTTGTTCCTATGTTACATGGGCTCTTTTCTCCCAAACTGTCTAATTATTAACTCTCTCTCCATACACTGTGATTTTAAGAAAGCTCTGCAGAGACAAACTATGTCTGCACAGGAGATCCATGTGCCACAGCTCAACAGACCAGCATCTTTATAGCAAGGAGGACAGCAAAACATACTGTTTGGCAAAAGAAAGCAGGGCAGCATTTGAAGGCGCAGGACCTGTCAGGATGGTACTGAAGGACCATAGAAGGCAGAAAGTGACAAAGCAGGCACAGTTTTATTTACATTGCCTCAGGAAAACACAGCCAGGAGGAAACACATCAGAGAAACTACCCATTTCACTGCAAAGGTGAGCTCAGGAGTAAACTAATATATAAGCATGTGCACAATGAGGGAACAAACTAACAAATGACCTGAACAGAGATCTAAAAGAACCGATTCTCTCAAAAGAATAAAACAAACATTCACACCCCAGGCTTTGCTCCTTTCTGTCACAGGCGCATAATTCAAGTCTGCATTCACCATGCCCCACATGAGGCTCTACCAGTTCAAATGGTCAGAGAGTCAGCAGATCTCTCTAGATGAGCTTACCATGGGATTTTAGAGTTCAGTCCTTCTCTCTGGGCCCTGCTCTGAACTACGGTGCATTCAGAAACTAGCGTAAGAGTGTCAGGACCTGCTTCAGCTGTGTGTCATCCCCCAAAGATACAGGGGGTACAGATCAAGGACTTTCTCCATATTATAAACAATTACAATTTTCAGCAACTCAGCTACATAAATGCAACTATGTGTTTACTGAATAAATATATCAATTTATTTATATATAGAAAAATAAAATTCCATTTTATTATGTCAACAAAATATCCTCAACAGATATATTCCAGTATCAAGCAGCATTTACCCTATCAAGAAGTTTTACAACCTACACTCTCTCTGTACTTCTCAACAGATAAAACGATGAAATAACACACTTGGAAAAAATACTTTCTTGGGATATAATATCATTCAAATTTTCATTCTAACAACATAAACCAAGAGTGTACTTTTAATAGCTTACAGTTACAGAATCCAGCATCTCTACTCAGCAGTTAAATGCATAAAATACTGACTATGCACTTATATAAAAAAACCTTTGCTTCATATTAACATAAATGCTTTAAAGAACTACTCAAATTGTCAGGTTTGGTTTTATCATGCTTTTTGTGAATACAGTTAACAACTATTCCTGAACAAGCATATCCTCCTTCTACTGAAACAGGCCCCTGGCACATAAGAGAAGCTCTCTGGATATTACCCACAGAGAACTTCAAAACAACAGTCATTCTGAACATTTTGCATAACAAGAAGACTCACTTTTAGCTTGTGCAAGAATATTGACATATCTTAGAGCGGTATAGAACAAATGTTATGGAGAAACAACTGGAGTTATAATGATGCAGGAAACGTCATGAACAATGTGAGCACACTTCAAGTGTTCACTTGTAAAAAAAAACATTATATAAGTGCATGGAAATGCAGCAGATACTCCAGACTAACACACAGGCAGATGTTGGGACTGCTAGTGAGTATTTCAGGTAGCCCGCCCTTCCACCTTAAAAAGGCAAAGAAAACAATATACCCCAAAAGGAAAACATCACTGTTTCTAAGATGCCTTAACACTGCAATAAAGTACCAGTGAAGTAGCTTTCATCAAGGAACACAGCCGCTCTTTCAAAATAAGACACACTCTTGTGTGTACACACACCCTTATACATAGCTATCTGCATACACCTACAGGAGACAAAAAAAAGACCAACATCAAATCACATGTAGGTAACTTCTTACCCAAATATATTAAATTATTTCAAGAAATTAAAAAATATTATGTAGATTCTTGTCTTTTGAAATTATTGCCTTGAGAAAATCATGTAAAGTTAATGGAATAAACTTTTGCACAGCCCCTCCAATGCATTTTATGCATTTTCCCACAAGAAACTTTTCAGGGAAAAAAAGCTGCCATCACGTAGTTCACTCTCTGCTGGTTTTATGATTCAAAACTTCTAGATGGAAAACATCATAATTTTGTAAGTACATTAAAATGTTTGCTGACAGAGTAATTAAATATTTATTGGGAACATAAAAGTAAATGTTAAGTGTAAAGACATGATATAAATGCAGTTTGAATTTCACTTTTAACAATTTAAACATTTACCTGAAGACTATAAAGATACTTTAGACAAGGCTTGCCTATCAACATATCTTGGGGTTAATTCTATTTGCATGCAAAAATTAAGGTAACAGAAAAAGTTTAAATCCTGAAAATAGAAAGGAAGGCAAAGAATCTAGAATCTTATAATCAACTGGACATTAACTTCAATAATGCCTCTCTGAAATTGCTTTAAATTTTGCAGTCTCATTTTCTCAAAACATTATCTTTAGAACAATTACTTCATATTTTCATGATGAAATTTACCATGACCCATGAACAACGACTCACTCAGTTATCTTTCAAACATGTGGGTGAATTTCAATAAATCTAGTCCTTTGCAATGTATTGCATTACAACAGTTAACACTCAAGATAAGATGAGTTCAGGCATCTAGACTCCTACTCCCTAATAATTACTTTATCTCCCAAATTTTTAGTGAGGCATAGTAATTTTAATGATTATTTTTCAATTCCAGTATTTTTACTTTTGCCCTTCTTTCTATTCTGAACATTTTGCTGACTATTTACACAAACATTCAAAGGCCAAAATAACTGCAAATTCCAATTATCAGGAGAGAAAGGCTATCTGCTCCAATCTTTCAATGCATTTTTCTTCTGTCCTCCATCTGCCATTGTCAGATTAAGAGGCTGATAAACAAAGCCAATTCTTCTACTTGATTTGGCTGCTTGTCTTGCACGTTTTCTTCTTCTGCGTTCCTGACCTCATCAAAGTTTTGGCCTACAGGTCAAATGACACTCAGTCACCTGCTTGTTTTCCTCTAAAAAACTGGGAAACATGTCTGCTCCAAACAGCCCATGCATGCAGGAACCGACTGAACCACACCTCTGAGGCTGAGAGGGGCTTTTTGTGAGTTGCCAAAATAACTCAGAGAGAATATTACATTTGGATAGCTGTCTTAGCTGGCAGAAAAGCAAAGCCCCTATAAATTCCTAGAGATACCACCCTTGAATTCCCTATACAGTCCTATATATTAGATATACATTAGACTACCTAAGTAGTCACAATATAGAGGAAGTGAGCAGCAGGTGACTAAGAACACTTCAGTTAGGGTCTTCGTCTGAGTCTCCCTCTAAAGAAGCCTCTCTCAAAGAAGTTGTGTAGATTTTAGGCCAGCTGGTCTTTGTGAATGTCATGGTATAACAGTCTTCATCAATGTTGGGCAGGTCTTAGAAGCCACTAATGAGTATAAAAATGAAACACTAAATTTTAGCACCAGAATTATTTAATTACCTTTTCCCACTACAATTACTTCGGTTCAGTCCTCCAACTTGGTTAACTGCAGACCAGGCTGTGAGACCCACATATGGTAGGGAGGCAGCTTCTATGTGACTGAGACTCTTTGGCTTAAAAGACACCTGAAATAAAACCAACAGCATCCAAGTCACACAGCAGATCCCACGCGACATCAAAATGTTTAAGTTTACTGAATTGTAGGTTGTGTATTCCACATTTTCAACTATTTTTATAACTAGCTGGAGTCTAAATCAACACAAGCACCAAGATATAGTCAGTTGCTTAGATACAAAAGCAAAAAAAAAAAAGCCAGTCGTTAGAATTTTAGGGGGGGTTATCTTTTAGCCACATTTTTCAAGGTTTACCTCGTTTCCACTAGCTACCACAAACTCTGACAGAGTGCCCTGTTTCCATGGAGGAACTGCTGCCCACACCTAAAACCAAACAGAAAAAAAGCGATCGATTTTTTTAACTTTGATTGTACCTACACAGTTTTCTTCATTAAAGAATTTTTTTTCCAATTTGCAGAATGTCTTCACTATTGCTCATCAGAAACCAGTTTAGCTTATTCTTTAGACAAAAAAAAAACAAAAACAAGACTGACTAAATGAAGGACCAATGTAAATATATTGTACCATATATGCATAAGACACAATTTTTCAAAACCAAATTACTTTCATGCCAGGAAAGCTCAGACTAGAGGGGATGGGGTGGGGAGGAATCAGAATTTGCTATACTGAAACTGGTGAAATGTGAAAGCAAACAATACCAGTATTTATGTGGGGACTCACCAAGAGATTCTTGGGTTATGCCAGAGTTCCTATCCTAAGTAAGTTACTCAAAGGAAAAAAAAAACCAAACAAAACTAATCCCTTCCTGTTAGAATTCTATTTTCAGTCAAAAATGATGCAGCTACGTGAGAGTGCACTTATAAATAAATAAATCCTCTCCTGCTACCACTGAAATGGACCAAAAAATAAAAACAGAAGGGAAATTAACTTGCAGAATCAAGTCTGGGAAATAGGATGTTTTTCAAATAAAAAAGGTAGGGAAGAAAGCATTCCAGGAATTTACTGCCAGATAGTCCTCATTCAGATGCAACAACATAACCCCCCCCAATTTTCTTAAGAGGAAAACGAAAGCTGAATGTCTCATAGAGTATTTTAACTGAGTATTTTAGGAACAAAGGGATTTGTGGTACCACCTCATCTCCAGGTTTGAAATAAGACACACTCAGTCCACATTCCATAACAACACCAGAGACATCTCGACCGAGTGTTAGCGGAAATTCAGTGTCTGCACTTTTGAGTTTCAGAGGATCTCTCTTCATATTTAATGCAGTTGCACCATAACCACCTGCAAAACATGAAATTAACCAAGACATACTGTATTGAGTTTTCATTTATTAACTGAAAAATTCCATTTAGAAAGCACTGTCTGTAGCTGAAGTGCCTCATTTCTGTTATAGCTTCAGTATGCAAAAAAATGGGCAATATTTCCTACTCTTAAAGATTTTACAAATAAAAAGCAAATCACAGTTCTGGCTTATTTGTCCACAAAATGGCTCTCCATTTATAAAAATACATGCGATAACACTGTCAGAAGTTCTAAGAAGTCTGCTAGAAACACTCCATTTTCCAACAGCATTATGTAGGTAGGAATCCAAAATATCTCTAAGCTTTCTAGTTGCCTTTTCAAATTACGTTTGTAAACAAAGCATCATGAAAATAACTGTAAATATTATTAAGGCACATATCAGATGAGTAACCTGAACTTCTGTTCAGTAAGCAATAGCTAAATGCTGCAAGTTACCCATCTAATAACAGTGTTCAGCCTAAAAAAGTCAGCATTCAGCAATGTATGCCCTTTCAAATGTCTGGAGAAGTCTGCCTAGGTGCCCTATTATGCTAGAAAGTACTTTTATACCAAAAAGAAATAGACAACTTGAAAGCAGCATGAAAATATAGTTTCTTATACTGACTCAAAATACTAGAAGCAGCCCCACAGCTCAAGCGGGTCATTCAACTGGAATCCTTAGATAGCAAATGTCCCATAATAAAACTTAAAATTATGAATTACAAATATGAAGTTTTCAAAAATTAATTTATTAGAGACCCAAAATAGAAATTACAGCTCTGTCAGTAGGCTTCCTGCAGGTATCTCTACAGGCATTACTGAATCTGAGTTGATATGCAAGTTCACTTCTCTGCATGAAGTATAAGGTCTTCTACCACCACAACTTCCTTCTTATGTTTCAAACCTTGAAACCTGTGGAAAAAAAATCTGACTAAATATGTCAAATACAAAGAGTCAGTCAGTCAAAGATGCAAATCTCCTCTGCCAGATGACAGCAGGTGCTCAGATGCCAACTCAGGAAGCGAGGGTATGACAATGAACAACATGGTTTGGATTAGCTCACATGTGCCGACTTCGAGGTAACTGACCTGCAGCTTCATTCTCTCAAAGAGATGGGAAAATGCAGTACCTCTCAGGGAGAGCGCTGCTCTTCGGAAGGACCAGTCTCTGCACCAAGGCCATAGCACCACCCAGACAGTGGGGATAGGGGAGAAGGTCAGCAAACAACTCCCACCACGGTCACGCTACTAACAAATCACAGAATCACGGAATGTCCTGAGTTGGAAGAGACCCACAACGATCATCGAGTCCAACTCCTGGCCCTGCATAGGACAACCCCAATATTCGTTCCATGTGTCTGAGCACGTTGTCCAAATGCTTCTGGAACATTGTCCATCTTGGCGCCATTTCTGCTTGCCTGGGGAGCTGTTCCAGTGTTCCACCACCCTCTGGGTGAAGAACCTTTTCCCAATATTCAGCCTAAACCTCCCCTGGCACATCCTTCTGCTGTTCCCTTTGGTTCTGTCATTGGTGATCAGAGAGAAGAGATCAGTGCCTGCTCCTCCTTCCTTCTCTTGTGAGGAAGCAGTAAACTGCAATGAGGTCCTACCTCAGTCTCTTCTCCAGGCTGAACAGACCAAGAAAGTCAGCTTGTGAACTGTGAGCCTGGGGGGACAGCAATGAGTGACTCGCAATAAATGCATACCCCCTGAACAAATGCACTCGTCTTCAGAAAGACAGTGCTTTTTGTACTGTTTTCCCCTAAGAACTTGAAAAAATAAGTTCCACAAGGCCATGAAAAATTTAATGTGGGAAAATGTATAAATAACCCAGAAAATATTCTACAAATCCTAAGGGTGAAATCATCTGGAACTGGAAAAACATTTTCTAGCAATTCTAACTTTTTAAGTAGATCCAAATTTCAGACTTAAACTTTTCTGGGTGTTCTTTGTTTTGAAAGGTATAAAATTTCATATTTTTAGTTCACGTTAACTGCAAAATCTATTTATAATTGGTTTGTGCTGTTCAGTGCTGCTATGGTAGCTGGTAGTGCCATATTGTGCATATATAAAATAATGTTAATTTATCTTGAGCAGCCTGGTCTGGTGGGAGGTGTCCCTCCCCACGGCAGAGGGGGTGGAACTGGATGGGCTTTCAGGTCACTTCTAACCCAAATGTTCTGTGACTCTCCGATACAGGCTATTGCACCGCGGGGACAGGTGCCCACCGGGACAGGCCGGCGACAATGTCAGCGCCACTCTGGAGGCCGGGAGGGAGCCTTAGGGCCCCGGCACTTACTTCTCATGCTAAGGTCGATGGGGTTCAGGCTCGCGGCGTGAACCTTGATAATGACCTCGTTCGGGAAGCGTATGGCAGGGAACTCCATGTTCCTGGTGAAGCGCAGCGCCTCGTTGCAGCCGTACCGGTCGATAACCCAGGCGGGCATGGCGGAGCGCGCCCGCGCCGAGCCCCGCAGGCCGCGCACAGGCGCCCGCGACGCCCCGCGCAGCGCCCGCCCGCCTGCCAGCCCCCGACATAGCATCGCCCGGGCACCCGCGGCTCCCCGCGCCGCATCCGCGCACCCTGCCCTCGACCCGGAAGCACCCGCGGCCAATAGGCGGCCGCCTTCTTGGCGCCCCTGCCAATGGCGGCTGTCGGTGTTGCGGCAAAGATGGCGGCGCAGAGGCGCCGCGCACAGGGAGGGGCCGGGGTAGGCGGGTGCGCGGCGGGGAGCGGAGCGGGACGCGATGCTGCGCGCCTCCCTCCGCCAGGTGAGTGCCCTGCGCTGCGAGAGCTGCGGGGTGGGGAGCGGGAGGCGCCCCAGGGAGCGGGGAGGGGTCGCCGGGTGTCCCCTGCTTGAGGCCCGAGGCGGTGGGGAACTGCCGTCTTCTTCCTGAAGCGTCCACGGGGATGGCGCTTTATCATAGAGTCGTGGAGTGGTTTGGGTTGGAAGGGACCTTAAAGCCCATCCAGTTCCAACCAGAGACACCTCCCACCAGACCAGGCTGCTCAAGGCCCCATCCAACCTGGCCTTGAATGCTTCCAGGGAGGGGATATCCACGGCTTCTTTGGGCAGCCTGTGCCAGTGCCTCACCACCCTCAGTGTGAAGAATTTCTTCCTAATGTCTAATCTAAATCTTCCCCCTTCCAGTTTAAAGCCGGTCCTCATCCTGTCACTACTTGCCCTTGTAAAATGTCTCTCCGCAGGTTTCCTGTAGCCTCTTCAGGTAGTGGAAGGACACTACAAGGTCTCCCTGGAGCCTTCTCCCCTTCAGGCTGAACAACCCCAACTCTCTCAGCCTGTCCTCATAGCAGAGGTCCTGCAGCCCTCTGATCACTTTTGTAGCACTTCTGTGGACCCATTCCAAGAGTTTCATATCTTTCTTATATTGGGGATTCCAGGTGGGATCTCAGGAGAGTGGAGTAGAGGGGCAGAATCAGCTCCCTTGCCCTGCTAGCCACGCTGGTTTTGATGCAGCCCAGGATACAGTTGGCTTTCTGGGGTGCAAGTACACATTGCCAGAATCCTTGCGATGTCCCCTTGACATAGGGATGGCGCCTTAAGCCCTCCACACCCCAAAGCAGGCACTGTCACCTGGCTTCCCTGAAAGTGGGGTGCACTTGCAGGTGTCGGCAGCTTTGAAGAAGGGACAAGTCACCCCAACCGAGCTCTGCCAGAGATGCCTTGCCCTCATCAAAAGCACCAAGTTTCTTAACGCCTACATTACTGTAGCAGAAGAAACCGCTTTGAAGCAAGCTGAAGAATCAGAGAAAAGATACAGAAGAGGTATGTCCGCTCCCGCTGATACAAGAAGTAGTTTCTACTGCAAAAAATGAAATATTTTGATTTAAGCTGAGATAGAATTATTTTTCTTATTATTTTTTATTATTTTCTGATTAGTTTTCTATAGAATTAGTTTTCTAACTAACTTCAGTTAAGTTTCATTTAAGTAATTGTATTTTTTTTGAACGTTAAGCAGAGTGTCCCTCTGATAGTGTGGGGGTTTTTATAGCATGTTTTTTCAAACAATGTTTTTCCAGACACTGTTCTTTGAGAAATGATAACGTCTTGTGTTCAGTATGGTCTGTGCTGAACAGATGCATCTTCTTCTATAATCAACTCTGTTTCAGTCTTTCGCTTTCTCAAATGCAAGGTCAGACAGAGAGCTGTCTCCAAAGCTACAGTTAGCAGAGATTTGTCTGTTGTGAAATTCTTAACAACATTAAAATTAGTCCTTGGAAAGTAATGGAACATGCGTAAGATTTCTGGGAAAACTTGTACACATGCATGTAAGTGGGGAATATATTCTGTCCCCAGCTCTTGACTCATTATGCATGACTGATGGAAATCATTCCCTCATGCATCCAGCGCTGAAATAAATGATGCTGCTTTCTAAAACTCCAAAATGAGTCTTAGACAGTTTATTTGCCAGCATTTTTAGTATCGCTGCTTGGCATTAGTCCTTCTAAAGCTGTTGTGGAGGAGCTCTTTGTGTTAGAGGAAGTGACTTTTATTTTTAAAGCAGCCGTCTGCCGTGCTGGTTGGGCTGTTACAGGATGAGGATTGTGGTTGTGACTTCAATGAGTGCACACTTGTGAGGATGTGCTTGACACCCAGTAGTGTATTCGGTTAAAAAATCAAAGGCAAAATCTGGACCAAACCAGGCAAGGACTGTAGTTTAACTGTGCCTCTATGCTTCTTGGACAGCACTGCTGCTAGTTGCCTCTTCTTTCCCTCAGCAGTTTATTTTAATTTGGTAGCCAGCAGTTGCTGTGCATGGGAAGACATACTGATCTTTTGCAGGGCTGTTGGCTGAGGTGGACAAACATCTGGCTCAGCTTATGAGGTTTTAAGTAAAGGAAGCAAATGCAAATAAAGCAGCTTTGTTAGCTGGAGTTACGAATTGGTGAACAGCATTAAATCCTGTCATCTGCAGCATGTAGAAACTGACCATCCTCGTTTTCCCGTGCATTTCCTACAAGACAGAAAAAGGAAATTTTCACCTAATAGGATACTTCTTTTTCCTTCCTGGGTGACACATGCTGTCCTCTGATAGCTTATGAGAATTGCCATCCGAAGTGTTTTGCTTCCTGACATAGGCATTTTAAATTATTTTTTTTTGCTGGATGGTGGATGAATTGATCACCTAGGGAAGACTTTCTTTGCTTCGATAATTTTTTAGATGATATTTACTGTGTGTCACAGGCAGGCAGAATTTATGGCTCCCATCGTAGGGATGCAGTAGATTTAGGCAGCACCTGTGGCTGAAATATGCATTACATGGTCACATTTAAAGAGGTGAGCACTCCTTAGGGATAGATAACCTATATGAAAGCAGTTGCCTGTCTTGCAGGCTCAGACAGCTGTGCTCTTCAGGGTTATCTGGTCTGGATAGAGTGCTCAACGCTCAGTTCTCAATGAGTTAGAAAGGGAGCTGGTTCTTGAAAATGTAACCCAAACCCATCAAATGCTAAGTGGATAACATTCTTGCTTCCAATAAACACCCAAAGGGACGTGTAAAATAGATTGTAATCGATAAGAAGACCATACATTTAGCACACTGCTTTAATTGCTGTTCTCTTTGCAATAATTCCTACTGCAGGTCAGCCGCTGGGTGTTTTAGATGGAATTCCTATTGCAGTAAAAGACAACTTTAATACAGCTGGCATTGAGACAACATGTGCATCAAACATGCTAAAAGGTACAGAAGAACTTTAAAAGTGAAATCAAATCTCATTTCAGAGCTCTTTCTTTTCTTTGGAGAGTTTATAGAGTGGAGTCTTTGAGAAACCAAAATATTTTCACAAAATGAACTACTTTGAAAAAAATATATTTCTCAGTTTTTTCTGCCAAGCTCATGTGGTATTACGGATGCATCTTTTTCTCTTGTAAGGATATTATCTCCTTTATACATATAGTTACAGGCTTTTAACAACACAGTGTTTATTATAGTCTATAAACTAAAATACAATTGTTCTATATTTCACATCTTGCTTCACATTACTTTTAGGTCTGTGCAAGATCAGTCAGTACTGTTTCCTGCTGTTCTGTCTAGCAAATGCAAAGTTGTTTTGGTTTTTTTTTGTTCTGTGGAGAATTGTTGACGTAAGAGGTTTTTTTCATGTAGCTGTAGGAAGAGTAGGCATTAACAATTGTTTTCTCTATCTTCCTGATATACAGACACATTCTACAAGGCTTTTTTAATTTTTTGAGGTTTCCTAAGCTCATTGTTTCTGTTAACATGCCATGGACATTTTCAAGGCCTTGGAGTTTTTCCATAGTAAAAACATAAGTAGAATGCACTTATATCTACTTTATTCTTTACAAAGTGAAACTGAAAAGTTTTGTGGAAGATAGCTCAAGTAAATTAGTAGAACCCTAATCTGATTATGTTTTTTTTAAGTAGCAGAAAGAGCAAAATATGACTTTGCCATTTTGAAAAGTGTTATATTACCTGGAATGCTTTTCCTTAAAGCACATTCTTAGACCCGTTATGACTGATTGCTGTCCATTATGATTGACTGCAGTGTCACGGCTGAGAGTATTAGAAGTGATGTTGTCCTTGTTCCTTTTGAGGATCGAGGTGGAGAAACACCTGTCAATGTTCACAAAAGGAATTAGTTTCTACCTAGGATCTTATTTAAGGGCCATGGTTCTCATCCTAGTTTATTTAAGGGCCATGGTTCTCATCCTAGTTTATATAAGGTTTAAGTGGTCAGCAATGCACACATTTGATCACAAGATAGCTAGTTCATTTTCATCTTGTGCTTAACCGTGTGCTCCTTTGTCTCATGGTAATGGGATATAATTCAAGATAGCCAAGCACCTTTCTGTAACTAGGTGTTTTTCATTTCTTCTGATTTTAGGCAGTTCATGCAGATTGGATGAACGAGGTACTGTACTATCGTTGTGATAACTTGTTTATATGAAGTCTTTAGCTCCACATTCTAGGCATCTATAATTCAAGATTACTGGATTATAAATTGGTTTACTTTTGCTAAAGTTTGGAAATTACTCCTGTTACCTTGAAGCAAAATTCTGCTGCTTATGAATTGACAATTCTTGTGCACAAATAATAACAACTTTGAAGTGCCCAGACTAGCTACTTCTGAAAAGCAGCTGTATCTCACCAATCACTCTTCAATTGTTCTGATTGTTTTCAGGTTATATTTCTCCTTACAATGCTACAGTAGTTCAGAAATTACTGGATCAGGGAGCTGTGCTTTTAGGAAAAACAAACCTAGATGAATTTGCAATGGGGTGAGTGATGTTTATTATTTTTAATCTGTGATTGCACATTAAATAGAATACACCATCTGTTCCGATCTGCTGTTATCCTTAATTCTCCTTTCTTGTGAGATTAAAAACTAATGAATACTTACCCGTGAAGAGTATAGAGTTGCATGAATTTCTCCCTGAGCATTTATACTGTGGTGTATATGATATAAATGCTGAGTTTTATGGACATAGGGTTCGACGATAAATACATATGAGGGGGAGGAAGTGGTATGCCCTTTGGAGAAGACCAAGGACAAGCAGGCTTCTTCCAGATCTAGAAGTGTGTTAGTAAAATTGGTTACACTACCAGTTAATTGCTGCCTTTTTCTCTCTGCTTAGTGGTAGTTATTTCCCTTAGCTAATTATTGTTATGTCCCTGATGGCAGTCAGCTACTGAAGTAATTTGTGCGAGTACTCCCTGATTTACTGCAAAGAGGCTAATCTAGAGCAACACTTTAAATTGTCTAAGCTAATGTCGGTGACTTTTTGTCAGGAGCGTATTGGAAAATGTTCTCAGAAATTGATTCTCCAGCAAATCAGTGAAGGCAGCCAAGCTATAGCAGGGAACAGCGTTAGGCCATTAGGGATGGGAGTCTCTGTCACTGCAGTCTGGAATGTTAATTATCTATTACTTTAGTCAGCTCCGCTCTGCCTTCTTCTTCTTTTTTTCTTTCATTATAAAGACCACGTATCCATATGTTCTTTTGGCTGTCAGTCCTTCAGACTGTGTACGTATTATTGTCATTTTGCAATTATTCTGCCAAACACAGGACCTAGTAATAAAGTACTGATCAGTATAGTTCAGGTAGAGATAACATTACATATGTAAGATGCAACCTGATCAGTTGTCGACTGTCTCTAGTCAATTAAATAGTACGTACATTAAGACGTACAGTATTAAAAACACTATTTGAAGTTGTAGAATTGCTTTAAAGTATGTGGGGTTTTTTTTGTTTATATTTTACCTAAACCAAAGACAGAGGTTTGATTGGGAATTCACATGGATGGGGTGAAAATATTATTTTGAATAAAGTATTTTCTGTGCCAACGATATACTTGAGAGAAAGAGCAGTGAGAAATCATGGAAAAAAATGATTATACAGTATTACAATTGCTCTAAGCTCATTAAAGCACAGGATACTCCTGAAAAGGCTTATCCTGCCGTTGGTCTTTTATCTCTGGTCTGTGTGTTTTCATTGTCTTTTATGCTAGCAGCAACTTGGCTGCACCATGAGGGAGCTGATCCAGCCCAAAAGTAATGATGTCCCAATAAGGTTAGTTTTCAACTGCCGTGTCAACTGCCCACTCTGATGATTCCTCTGGTAACACTGGCACCCTGGAGTAGGAGGAAACATGGGGTGGAGGTTGAGAGGAAGGAGGAAAGTACCACCCACCTCCAAACGTGGTGGCAGCTCACACTTAGGTGACCACAAGATGACTGAAACCAGTTTCTGAGAAGCCAGTTGAGCACTCTAAACCAGCCAACTGTAGCCTCAGGAGAGGACTACAGAGTGAGTAATAGTCTGTTATTTACGGAGAAGTGCTTGTTCCTGCTATTGCGGGGCTTTCCACCCCCCTCTAGTAGCATGGTTTTCCACAAGGCTATGGTCATCTTCTTTTGCTTTTCCCAAATGCAGGGTTAGAAAACTAGAAGAACTTCATTTTGAAGCAGACATGCAGTTTAAATCAGTTTTGTGTCTTTATGATTACGTTCTTTACACTGGCATTAGCAGAAGTTAGGAAGAGGCATGAGTTCAGGTTCTGTATCAGAAGGGGATGAAGATCTGTAAACTTCACGGTTTTGGGTAACATTGTTAAAGTTGACTGCACAAGGATTTACATATGTCAGTCTTTTTGTGTTGAATTTGCTAGGTTGAAGAGTGAGGAAAGGAATAAAGAAGAAAAACTTGGTGAATGCAGCATGTCATATGTCATTTCTGCCTGTATTTGTTCTGTCTGACTGTTGTAGATCTGGGAGTACGGATGGGGTATTTGGACCAGTCAGAAATCCCTGGAGTTATTCAAGACAGTACAAGGAAAAATCTGTCTCAAAATCCCATTCTGAGGATGAAGAGTCTAACTGGGTAATAACGGGAGGGAGCTCAGGAGGGAGTGCGGCTGCTGTGTCATCTTTCACATGTTTTGCGTAAGAGGATTTTTAAAAATTGTTTTTTATTAAATGACTCAAGATATGTTGCAAGGGTTTAACTTTATATTTTTCTCATAATCTAGTTTGAAATAGGAGGATTATTTGCGCTGACATGCAAGAATTTATTTCAGCATCCCTAGTTTTATTTGTGGCATATCATGAAGCCAGAATGAATCTGTGTGGGCAAATTTAGGCTTATTAATTTTGAGTGTTACTCAGCACACTGATATGACTGCTTTGCACTGCGTGAAATAAAATCATAATGACAGTAAAGGAACTGTAATTTTATTGTTATTCCCACATACTCTCTTAAAATCAATGTGGGGTTTTTGACACATCCTCTTCTTCAGTAAATGCATTCCAGAAATGCACACTAAAAATGTAATTCAGGAGATGAGGACATCCCTTTATTTCTAACAGTATAGTCATCTTTCCTCCCCTCCTTGTTTTTGTAGCAGGGTTTTGTAATAATACGTGAGATTTTGGATCTAAAAGCTTTCAAATCCCTGAGTTAACAAAACGATACACAGGTACTTACTACACAGATCTTACAGTCGTCTGGTTTAAAAAGTTAGAAGACACTTTTAGTTTTTTTGAGGCTTGGTTTGTTTTTTTAAAGATATTTAAAAAGCTGTTTTTTTTTTTTTTTGCAACACTTATCTGCATGGAATAGCAACATGCTATTTAAAAAATCAGTTGTCTATACAAAATCCCATTCAACTGTTAAATGAAATCTGATCCATAAAATTTTACACCTTTCATTTTATGCAGTTTTTAGAGCTACATAGTGCAGTACACATTATAGAAGATTATTTCAGTTGTGCTCTTAACTGGAAAGTGTTTAAGAATGCTCTTTAGTTACCGTGTCCTTGTTTACTCACTGACTACGTTATAAGCATCTTTTTTATTATTAAACTACCTTTTTGCTAATGTTGATAATAGCTTTTAGAAAAATATATGGTTTTATATTAAAAAATCTATTTATTTTATGATTTTTTTAAATCATACCTTTCTTCATTTCATTGCCCTAGGATGTAGTACACTCAACATTTTAAAATTGTTGAAACAGAGGTCAGTGCAGCCATTCCCAAGGACTGCTGGTCCTTGTTCTGAGCCAGAATGGCTTAATCCTAACATGGTTTGGCACCTTCTCTTATGTTGCTGGGTGTGCTGAACTCACATTTTGCACTGCTCAGCACTTTATTAGATCAGGGAGATTTTTTGTCCAGCTATTTTATTGCTCATAACCTATTGTATATCCATTGTATTAGTTTCTTTCAAGCATCAGGAATGCTGCCAGTCTTTTTCTTTTCAGTTTGAGATTTTTTTGTAGAGAAATGGTACAATATTGAGGATGTTTTGTATCAGCACACAAGAGTTTTGGAAAAAAAATGCCACTCTAGCAAAGTCAGTTGAATTGGTTCAGCAATCTCAGAAATAGATGCCTATGGGAAAAGTCACATGCCCACTTCAATAAAAGTGTATCTCCTTCTGAAGTTTATTTTGGGCAAATATTTGGATGAAAACCATTTTATTTTTTAAATGGTGCTTGAGTTAAAATTAGCAAAACCTGTTCAAGAAGAACAGGCTTCATTTCAATATGAATTTCCAAGTCCATTACAGTTTTTGAAATAAAAATTTCGTTTTGGAAAGAACAAGGTTTCACCTGTGAAAGGACAATAAAAAAAAAAGACAACTTAAAAAATAAAGAAAACATAGTACAATGTTCTAAAAATGCACCTGAGCTAATCTAAACCGAGTGTTCTGATGCTGTGCTTTGTAGGTTTGGAAACAGAAAAAACATCCCAGACTTTGAAGTGTGCCCTATTATTAAAAGCAAAAAGTGTAATGTGTTGCTATTTATTCATATGCTGGAAAATACTGCTTCACAGTGTATTGGCTACTGAATAAAGAAGCTATTAGTGTCTGAAAATTGTACAATAAATCATATGAGACTTATCTTTTTGATAGAAAAATAAGAGAACAGATAAAAAATAGTAGAGCTAGGGAGCAGACATAAATTTAGGTCTGTGTGATTTTCATTTCTAATCTGGGAGGATTCAAATGTTTTTAAATCCATGCATCTTAAAACCATACACTTTTATTATTTGGAAATGTTCTAAATGATTTTACTAATGATAATCCTTTTGAAACCATAGAGCCTTAGGGTCAGACACAGGAGGATCCACCAGAAACCCTGCTGCTCACTGTGGTGTAGTAGGTTTAAAGCCAACATATGGACTGATCTCTCGCCATGGTCTCATTCCTCTAGTGAACTCCATGGATGTACCAGGAATCCTAACCAGATGTGTGGATGACGCAGCAGTTGTGTTAGGTATTGTTACTTCTTATATTTTTGTGTATAACCGATCTTTGTCTACAACATTGTCTCAAAACAAATTGAGTTCTGGCTACCCAATGTACATTTTCCTGTTCTTCATATGTCATGTCATATTTCAGGTTCACTTGCTGGACACGATCCTAAAGACTCTACCACGATTCAGGATAACTTTAAGCCATTTGAAGTACCCGATTTGACTGATGTTAGCAAGCTCTCAATAGGAATTCCAAAGGTAAAATTTAAACGCTGTCAACAATTGTGGACAGGAACAGCAAATAGGACACCTAACAAAAAAAAGTAGTTGTTTCTTGCCCACCACCTCCCAGTCTCTCGTGATTTAAAACAGTGAAGACAGTATGACAGTTCCTGGAAAAGTGCAGTATGTGCTCTGTTGCCTGTGCAGATGATTTGGAGTGAGCATACGCTAATGCTTCATCTGAAACATTTTGTCATCATTGTGGGAAGCACTGTCAGGAAGTTCCAAGCAGAAGAGGGAACTTCAGTTCTTGATTCTGTCTGTTGCTCTTTGATGAGTAACCTGTATAACCACAAACAAGCTGCACTTAGTGCCTTCTCGTACAATGAGGTTAGTGCTTTGAGATACTTGTCTAAATGGCACTGTTAATATGAAGCAGAATTTTAAAGGCAATTGAGTGGCACAGAGAAGTGTGATTTGAAGAGCCCTAGTAGGGACTGAAAGATAGCTGTGATCTGGCTTCTGATGCATGCAATTCAGTCATGTTTGTAACTATGAGGATAATTGTAATTTAGGCACAGCATTTGGGACTTCAGCATATTTTTAATTGCCTGTTATAAGATTCTGCCTTCAAATAGACAATTGGTTTGATTCTCAATATTTGAACGTGTGCTAGGACAGATATAACAAAAGATTTAATTTGGTAAACACAAATTACTTATTTGGGATCTTTGAAATGCAAGAAATGTATGCCCAGAAAAATAGCTGCATACTGCTTACTTAGATATTAATAGATCTAAAATAGTGGTATTTGTTAATTATTCATATCCTTTGGACAGTTGTTTCTTAAACAGATAAATGTGTGTATTATACATGGGTAACAGCTACTCAGAAATCATACAGTTATTATGTCCCTGATATTGTGGGTTAGAATAAGTATCTTCAAAAATAGAGAATTTTAATAGAATATCTTTAACTTAGCTCCTACACAGGAACGTAGCTTTTCTAAGTCTTCTCCCAACCCCTGGATTGTAGTTCTTCTTTGGTGGGTTGTTTTCTTTGTTTCATACCAGTTGCCACTGGTGTGCTGTGGCCATAATTTCATTTTATCTTTCCTATTCACAGTAGCCCTAGTATTAGGATTTAAATCTGGAGAGTTTCTG